>ML058358.1:0-615963 GCA_003013855.2 Liriodendron chinense | reverse complement strand
TAAACTTAATCCATATAGACGACTTTAAGTATACCAGTTTCTGACGATCCGTTTCATGTAAAAACTTCATATAATAGTTTAGAGACCTAATCTAACCATACACGTCAAATTTCAGCCCTCCGATCATCCTACAAGTACCCTAATCAGAAATCGGGCCATAAGTGGGCCATCTAAACTCGGAACCGTACCAATTTTTGTACCATACCCTAAAAACACGTGGCCTACATGATGGTCGGATCAGATTTCGCTCATACATCACCGTGGGACCCACGTGCACTGTGTGCACGTTAGAATCGCGGTCAACGTGCGTTGACCGCGTGCCCAGCGAAGACGGAACGTCTTCTTCGTCGACGCTGCGGCAGCAGCGCCCGCTGGTGCGCTGGTCGGTCCACACCGTCCGTCAAGGTGGACCCCATCAGAAAATCCACTCCATCTAGTGTGTAGAGCTTCCTTAGGACTACTAAGGGAAGGATGTATCTTTGTAATCCGTGATTGGAGTGGGCCGCAAAAGCTATTGAAACCTATAACTAAACGAGAAAGAATGTGCAAGATCGGGGCCGATTCTACGCATGGGCCCCTGAAACTTAAAAGGATTGGTTGCGTGGATCACACCTACGATTTTAACGGTTTACATAGTACCAAACGTTGATGTAGTGAGAGATCCGAAATCTTGATCTTTCCTTCTCCCACTCAAACTCGGCTACGCTCGTCCGGAGGTTCCGTCCGCATTACGCCACCTTCAGCGTGTCAGTGGGATAAAAGGGCATGTAGACGTCCCTCCCCTTCCCAGAAAAACGTAGAGAGAGAGAGAGAGAGAGAGAGAGAGAGAGAGAGACGTTGGAGAGAGGAAAGAGAAAGAGAGAGAGAGGTCTTGTAAAGAGAGAGAAAGAGAGCTTTCAAGGGGGGGTTTTTCGAGTGCTGTTTGCTCCTTTTCATTGCTGGAGCGACCTTCCAGCAGCAGCAGGAAGAAGAAGAAGAAGAAAAAGAAGAGAAAGAAGAAGGAAAGAAAGAAAGAAAGAGTGAGTTTCTTTCTCATATCTTTTCTACATGATAATTCTGAATATTTTGGTTATTTAGAAATTTATTTTTGGAATCTATTTTGCTTTAAGGAGAAGTTTAAACGTTGTAGCTTAGTTTGTAGTTGTTTTCTTTCTAGCAAATATGATTGCATAAATTTAAATAATTATGTGTGAATTTCAGTTAATTTGTGTTGTACATGTGTTAATTGAGGTATGGATTTCCTTTAAAGGAATTTGAAATACTAATCGGATTCATGCATAGCACGATTGTGAACTCCCGTTATTACCGTAGGGTGAGCATCTTGGTGTGCAATAGGCCCATTGATGATTGTTTGGATGAGCACCCAAGTGTGTGCACAGTCCCTGGTTGAGCACCCTGTGTGTGCAATATACCCTTCTGATAGTCCATCGATTGTGGACGGGTTGGTTGAGCTCCCTGGTGTGTGCAAGATACCATACTAGCGTACCCGGTGGATATCAGATGATTTTAGCAGGTTGGGTGAGTTCCCTGGTGTGTACAAGAGACCAACTCTGCAGTTGTGAAAGTGTAGGCCCGACTATAAACTGGCCCTGGATGTTCTACTGATAACCGTACCGAGATTGTTGAAGCATACTTGCATCCCATGCATCACGTGCATGCTTAAGAGAGTTTTGGTGATGAAATAACTGTTGGTATTGTAATGATTTGTACTTCAATGGTTAAGTGATTTTCTATGTCGAATTACATGTGCTAATATATGAGAATGCTCACCGGCTTTTATAGCTGACGCAGTGTTATGCGATTAACCGTAGTGACAGGTGATGATTTAGAGGACTTTGAAGAAGCGGTTCCAGATGAGGAAATACTCTAGAAGATTTTTATTTGAATTAGTTATTTGATTTTTGGTTTGAAAGCATCGATGTAATAAGGCCCATTAGATGGCCATTAGTATAGACAGTTTGGAACAATTTCATAGACACGTTGATTATAGTTTAATTTTCAAAGTTGGTTTATTTTTATTCCATATATTTGGTACCTTGTGAATGGAAAGGATAAAAGTTTCAGTTGTAATTATGAAGGATTCATTCATAACACCCTTGATTTCGAGATTTGAGTTATATACTCGAGTGTCGAATTTTAGGGGCGTTACAGGGCTTATGAGGGATTAAGTGGGATGGAATTGCATTAGGTTCCATGCAAGTTCCATGGGGCGTTTGGAGACATAGGAAGGAATGGGATTAGGTGGAACAGAATTGCAATTGGTCCCATGCAGGAACTAAAAACCACATACATTATCCATCCGGAAGGAACTAAATAGCTCAAGACAACAAAAAATAAGTAAAGACATAACGAAAAAGAAGTGATCCAATACCTGCTAAGAAGTTCCCTGAGTTCCATACTGTACACATTATCATCATTGCCATGTATTTTCCCCCAATCACATTTCTCTAAATAGCAATATGTTCCTCCTAAAACCTCCACCACCACTTCGAAGAATCGAATTCCTCTCCCTGACGTTACCATTCCTGAGAAACCCATATCTTAAAGACCAATCACATTAGAAAAAAAACCAAGTTCATCATTACTGGTCACATGCTTTTATTCCATCATTAACAAGTTTAGCACCATAACTGAAGGAGTCCGGATCCTCTGTTGAAACCAAGCAGAGAAACTCTGCTCATCACTTCTCTGATTGGTCCAGATCAGCCTTACTGTGTCAGAGCTGAGCTGCTCTGACACAGTCAGGATGAGGTGGACCAATCAGAGCAGCGGAAGCAGAGGTTCTCTGCTCGGTTTCAACAGAGGATCCGGATTCTAACTGAAGAGGAAGAAAAGCAAAGGTGGCCCCACTCAGCAACTGGTTATGAAGATATTCGCCTGAAATGGACACTTCTGAGATGAGGATGATGCCATGAACAATCCCCAGCTGAACTTTATATATATATATATATATATATATATATATATATATATATATATATATATATATATATATATATATATATATTCAAATCGGCTATCATGAAAATAGAGCCTCAAACCAACACCCTTTTTTTTTCTGAAACAAATCCACAGCAACAATAACAGAAGCGATACAGAACCTGAAATTCCAATGCTGGATGCCATATATACGTGATTGCACAAATATATTTAAGTACTGTTTAACCATCTCCTCATCTTCCCCTACACACACTGAACTGTGAATCGAGTATATATGGGAATATGCACATTGTACTAAGTTTATATTATATTTGTGGCTGCACCGCTGCTATCTAGTGCATTACGAACGGCTGCCTACATACCCAATAAGTTAGATTGGGATCAAGCCACTACGTAGTTCTTTTCAATTAACCAAGTTACTAAAGGTCACAAATTCCGCATCCAACAAATTATCAGTGAGCATTGTCTTAATTATGGTATGTGGCAATCTTAGAAAAAATTCAAATTATCTGCAATCAATGTATATTCTTGTTCAAACTAGAGACAACATTCTGTTGATACTTCGATTGCATCCAAAATTTGGGTCCTTTAGTGACTTGGTTAATAGAAGACAAACGAAAACAAAAAAGTTAATGTTACCTTTCAATAGGAACCTATGAGTGTCTTTTCCTTAGGAGTTGAAGCTGGGAAAGCTCGTCATGGAGTTAAAAGGAAAGCTGTTAAAAATAATGAAAATGCAACCTTTTTCGAATATTAATAGTGAATCACATGGGTACTAAAAGGGAGTAAAAGGAAGTAGCCCTTAGATTTTATTCATCAAAGAATAATAAAATAAAAAAGCTTGAGCATAACAAATTTAATTCAAAAAGTCTTAAACATTTAACGAAGTATCAATCAAGCATGTCCTGTCATCATAACACTAAAAGTTTAAATGATCACACTTAAGTCTTCAACATTCAACTCGAAGTATCAATCTTCATTATCAATTTTTTATCAGAACTTTGGGCCAAACAATAATTTCACCCAACTGAATATCTCCAAATGTCCTGTCATCATCGAACAACTCTGCACCATGAATGTCGATATGATCTACTATGACTTTGACATGTTCTTGAGAGACACCCATATTATCTGACATCAACCGCCCACTAGCAACAACACGACCACGAATATCTCTCAAGCGGCAATTATTTTCTAAATGTGGAGTTGGTGCGAAGTCTTCTCGAAAACTCGAGGGCTCGCTGGATCGACGGTAGGCCTACAAATAAAAATATTGTTTCATTAAAGTAACTAATGTTGCAACTTTTATCTTAAAAAAATAATGTTGCCACTTTGTTACAGCAAATACAATACCTGGGATGCAGCTGTATCAGGGGAGCGTTGAGCTGCTTGGCCTTCATGAACTATATGCTGCTTAAGTTCAGCCAACTGTTGCTCCACGTTCATACGAAATTCTTTCATTTCAGCAATTGATGCATCCAATTTGGACTCCATGGATATACGTGCACTCTTCTCCGATCGAGCTTCTATCATGTAGGGGGTGGCAATCTTAATAGTAGTCTTTGAAATACCATCGCCCATCCCCCTAACCTGGCCCCTGCTATCACGACCACAAACCTATATAATAATTTTTAAGATTAGTGATGTATGTATTTTACATGTAGAAAACAAACAAAAATTTGTGCATGTAAAGTGAGTATAGTGAATGGAAAACCTGTGCAACTGGGTCATTGTCTAAATCCTTCTGTGTACTAGCAGGATCATTGGAAACTATCAATTTTATTCTTTCCTGTCAAAATGAATAATTGTTTCAATAAATTCTGCATAATACTTAAATGAAAAAACTAATTAAAAAATTGAATAATTGTCCTCACCGCTGCTTCGCTCAGCTCTTGTGTTGGGTAAGACCCATCAGATCTACTATGAGTGGCCACAAATAAGTCTGTCCTGGTGATTACCTTATTTGGATTTTCAGCTCGCTGTAATTGTACAAGAAAATCAGTTGACAAAATTCTATATTCATCAATTGAATTGTAAGAAAATGAGGTAGGGTACAAATTACCATTTTCTCTAACGTCCTAGCAGCACCTCGTCTACCAGTCGTATGAGGGCGTTTCATCTTTGATCTGGAAGCCTTTCCCTTCTCACGACGATTGATTGACAATTCCGTGGATTGCAAATCAATGAAAGCATCCCAGTCCTCTTGCTTCACACCATTGGGACAATTTCTTTTTCTTTCTGCGCTGTGATCATATTTATCATATTGCTTAAGCACAGTGTGTTTCCATGCCCTCCAAGCTTTGTTCACTTTCGAAAGGCATTTTTGTTTGTGCAAGTCGTCAACGTCATATGTAGCCTATTTCATTAAATTAACAATCAACATTAATTGTTGTGTAAGAATCAGTGAAAAAAGTCAGTGATTTCCATGCTCACCAAAACCATAGACCAGATATTATCTTTAATTGCAAGAGGCATATTGCGCCATTCAACGTATGTAATTGGACAGTGCGTCCTGCTTAGTTGCCCTAAAAATGTGGAGAAAGCCGCTGCGTTTTCTCCAATCGCCTGCCCATGTTCATTGACTTCAACTCGTTTCCTTGTGTTGCTTCCTTGGGTTAAAGCTGAAGAACCTCCTAAATGTGACATATTTCCTGAAATTTTATAAATATAAAACAAACATTCTATTATGATTTTGATAGTTAGAATTTTGTAACAAACATTTTTAAATGGAATTCAACTCACTTTCAAACTAATATGAATCTTTATTACTTTCTCTTCCGTTTCTTATGACGTGAGGTACTTGGTTCACTCTCTACCCATGTTTCTTCTTGTATATCTTCATCTTCTTTGTTTAAATTGTCTAGTAATGAAAGTGTTAAAGAATCTTCATTAATTGTTGCCTGAAACTCAAGTGGATCTTCGAATGCATACACATCCTTTGTCAACCTCTTGGGAGCATCTAGTACAACATGCCAGTTGTCTCTACTTGGATCCTTACAGTAGAAGACCTGAGCCGCTTGAGATGCAAGAATAAATGGCTCATCGTCTTCTTTTAAGTTCCTTTTAAACCTTCCTAGATTGACAAATATCAAATTTGTTTCAGGATCTACGAAACATCCATTCGTTCTATCTTCAATATGCACCCAATCACAATAGAAGAGTGTTACTCTAAAGTCAAAGTAGTCCAATTCGAGAATTTGTCTAACAATGCCATAATAAGTGGCTTCTTCTTCTATAGGATTCTTATCCTTAGCACTTGACCTGAATGTAGTTAACGCTTTCATTGAGACACCGCTGTTCTGTGATTCTCTGTTCATTTCGAAGTCTGCAGTGTTGAAAATATATCCATTTACTGTGTAAGAGCTATATGATATAGCTTTATAAGCAGGACCATCAACAATTCTCTTAAATGGAGAAATTTCTTCATTTTTTAACTGATGCCTTAACCAAGTAATGTATTCGATTGGTTTTTCAGCCGATCCCGTGTGTGTTTGGCCCTGAATGTATGCCTGGTACTTCCTATAAATTCCACATGATGGGGATTAAGACAATATAAAAAAATATTTATTAGATTAAGAAATTAAATAAATAAATAAAAATATAGTAGACTTTCATTAACTTACTCCTCCCATTGAGCATTTTCAGCGTCATGTTGTAAAACCCATCTGCGTGCTTGTTGGTACTGCACCGTAATAAGAGAATAAATGTTTCCTTTCTTATCGTGTCGGGAATCACCGACATTCTCATCATCCTCATCATTGAATATTTGTAGTCCACGTGTATGGCCTCCTATCGTATTATCGGGCATGTACTCCATGCAGTACAACATGGATTCCTCTACAATGTAGCGTTCCGCAATACAACCCTCTGGGTAAGCTTGATTCGTGACATACTTCTTGTATGTTTTCATCATCCTGTTAAGTGTCAAAATCAAATATCGATGTAAAAAATGTTCTGACAAAGTTAATGAATTAACAAAGTTAAGGTTACCTCTCAAAAGGATACATCCATCGATATCTGACAGGTCCGCAAACTTGTGCCTCCTCCGCCAAGTGCACAACAAGGTGTGTCATGGGAACAAAAAACGATGGTGGAAAATACTTTTCGAAGATACATAACGTTTCAACTATTTTCCTTCTCATTTTTTGAAGCTCCAGACGATTGATAACTTTGGAACATATAACGTTAAAGAATCTTGATAATTGTAAAATGGCGGCGCGCAATGGTTTTTCTGTCTTGAATGAGTGCATTAATAATACTGGTAGTAATTGCTGCATCAGGATGTGATAATCATGTGACTTGAGGCCCTTGAGTTGACAATCTTCCTTACTAACATGATGTGCCCATTTTGAACTATACCCTCTCGGAACTTTCAATTCACACAAGGTTTGACAAATGAGGTCTCTTTCAGATCTAGACAATGTAAAAGGAGCTTTGGGTAAGAATAACTTACTGTTCCGTTCTTTAGGCCACAATGACTTTCTTATCTTCAGGGCTTGAAGATCCTGACGGGCTTGTAAACCATCCTTAGTTTTATCCTTCGTGTCCATGATTGTTGCAATCAGATTCTCGATGACATTTTTCTCAACGTGCATCACATCCAGATTGTGACGAATGGGCATATGCTCCCAGTACGGCAAATCAAAAAGGATTGATCTCTTCGACCAAGCAGTACAGTTGGACTCCTCCTTAGTCTTCTTCCTCTTATTTCCTACATGCTTTCCGAACTTTGTTTGAATGTTATTCATTTTAATTAATACCTCAGAACCAGGCAAACGCTTTCGAGCATTTCGAATTTCCTCATTTCCATTGAATTGCTCTTTTTTGCTCCTCAAGGTGTGACCTCTTGGTAGGAATCTTTCATGTCCCATATAAGCAAACTTCTTTCCATGTTTTAGCCAAATTGAGTCTGTCTCTTCACTACAAACAGGGCATGCATACTTTCCTCCTGTCCTACAACCAGAAAGATGTCCATATGCTAGAAAATCATGTATTGCCCATAACAAAATTGCCCTCATTGTGAACGTGTTCTTGCTGAACGAGTCATATGTAATAGATCCTTTCCATAATTCATTTAATTCTTCAATTAATGGTTGTAAATACACATCAATGTCATGCCCTGGACCATTTTTCCCAGGAATCAAGAGTGTTAACATAGTAAACTCCTTTCGCATGCATAAATGAGGTGGAAGGTTGTACATAACAATCATAACAGGCCAACAACTATATGAGTTGCTCATATGCCCAAAGGGATTGAATCCGTCCGTTGCAAGTCCTAACCGAACGTTGCGTGGATCTGCAGCAAATTCATTAAACTGCTCATCTACAGACTTCCACATAGAAGAATCCACAGGATGACGCATATATAAATCATTTTTAGCCGCCCTTGAATGCCACAACATATTCTCTGCAATCTGTGATACACTATAAAGTCTTTGCAACCTTGGTGTTAATGGAAAGTATCTTAGCACCTTCTGTGGTACTTTTGAGACTCTTGACCTTAAAACACAATCCACTTTCCATCTATTTGCTCCACAGACAGGACAACTTTGCTTATCAGCATGCTCCTTTCGGTACAGAATACAATCATTATGGCATGCATGTATCGTCTCATAGTTCATACCTAATGAACTGATCAATTTCTTCGCATTATAGGTGCTATCTGGCAAAGAGTTCTCGCTTGGCAAAATCTTCTTAAACAATTGCAACAAATTCGTAAAGCTATTATCTGACCACTGATATCTAGCCTTCATGCTCATCAATTCAACTGTCACTGACAACTTTGTATGCTCGGGTTTACACAATGGATATAAGGGCTGTATCGCATCCTCTCTTAATTTATAATACTGAGAATCCTCAGCTATGTCATGCTGAGGTGGAGTATTGTGTTCATCATTAACCTCATTCATACATGCATCTAAGTCATCGGGTTGAACATGACGAAAAGCATCATCCACCAAATCAAGCATTCTGGGCAATTCTGTTTCATTACGATTATTGACAGATGAACTAGGAGCCTCGATACCGACACCCATTTTGGGAAGTTGTTCTCCATGAAAAAACCATGTCGTATATGTTTGATCTATGCCATAGAGAATCAAATGCTCAGAAACTACACTAAGTTTTTTCTTCCCATGCACATTACAACATCTAGCACAAGGACAACTGTACCAATCAACACCGCCTGAATTTTTTTGTGCAAAAATAACAAATGATTCAACACCTTTAATGTATTCATCACTCAAAGTATCCGCCGTCATCCAATCCTTGCTTGGGGGTGTCGAATCCATCTCTGTTACAATGTGCACCAACCGTATTAAAAGTGAGATAACAACAAAGCAAAGAGTTTTTTCCTAATTTTTTTAGACTAGGTTATTATAGTTCATCACTCTTCTCTCTACCTATTGACTAATCTAGTTTTTTCTCAAATTCGACTTCTATAAAATCCAATTTGTTCGTGTTAGGTTTGAATCCACAACAAAACCTCTAAAATCCCAACAATCCAACTCGATTTCTACAAAATTCCAAAAAAACTAAATTCAGATTCTACTCAAATGGGTGTCAAAACATGAGAATCCATACATTTTTACATTTCATAGACATTATATCTTGGATCATCTGATTAGCATGGTTTATTCAAGGTAGACCTAATGTACATATAAGTGGTCAAGATACAGGCCAGTCCAAACGAAACTGAGTGCATGGGATGCTTTCCCTACAATGAGCCTAGTGGATCATTTTCAATTTCGAGAGTGCACAACAGAGCAAAAGTTCTATTTTCATGTGCAATTGTGCTCAAGGACTGTCAATTGCTGTCCCAATTGAGACAAATCAAAATTTAGAATTGGCAATTGGACTTTTTTTATATGGGAGATGCCAACAACTATTATTTCCTTATATAACAATCATAATTGAAAAATACTGTCAATATATTCAAAAGAATAATGAAATAAAAGCCATATTGAAAAAAATACATCGAGGTGGGCCCCACAGTCAGCGCCCCTCTCTAACTGCTTTGATATTCAGACAGGCATCCGCAGGAGGAAATTCTTTTGGAGTATGTAAGAAATTCTTTTGGAGTATGTAAGAAATGTGCAGCCAGAGTTTATGGAATTGTTTGTGAAAAGGGCACCACAGCAGGTCAGATATCATTGCTTGATATATTCTTATTCATTTGTTTAAAAAATTGGCTTACTTCTTGAGATTTGGAAAGAAAGCCACCCAGGGCATATTTTTAAGCTCATGGAAACACGTATTCCACGGGTATATTCTTACTACTGCATATGATGGTAATCATATTTATGGATAGGTTCCTCTTATATTCTTAAGTTTTTGTGCAACTGAAACCTCTTTCATGGCTTTCCCCCCTTCTGAAGGTTGTTGATGCGATGCGCCAGACAGTAACAAATATGATTGGAACTCTTCCCCCTCAATTTTTTGCAGTAACTGTTACCACTGTGAGTTCTTTACAATTCTATTTGAGGAATGCTAATTGTGTGTGTTCTTTGCACAAGTTCCTGGAGACGCATGGAAGATGTGTGCCATATACAGACTGCATCTATGGGGCCACACTGCACGTGTGTTGCGAGGCCATGATCCATCAATCCAGTTGGATGATTCTAAGCGCTTTTTTGAGGGAAGGAATGACCACTTCCCATTCTTCAACCCTGTTCAGATCAAGTGGTTAGGATTGTCCATTGGCATGATTTTTGGGCTAATGTGTGTTCTGCTGGATGCCTGGTCAAAATATTTTGTACATGTCTGCCATGTGTACCATGGAAACCGGTATGAAAGACCTGCACATTCTGCATCCCTGAGATTATTAACTTTTTTCCCTGTTCTACTTGGTACTGAAGACGCAGGCTCCATCGTGCACCATTTTGAACAATAATAATATTTCTGGTGTATTGTTGGACTTGTTAAATACATTTTTTTGGAAAGATAATGGAAAATTTAATATTCAATTCAGGTTGCTGAAAATCTTGCTCAGCTCATGTACAGTGTTCTGATGACTGGTTACATGTTCAAGAATGCACAACATCGCTTGGAGCTGCAACAAAGTCTAGAGCAAGTTGCTCTGCCTGATGCAGAAGATGCTAAGGTATTTCATGTCTTTGATTTATTAATTGATTGCATAAACTTATTATGAAACATTGAAGAACTTGATCTTGTAGAATAAGTGGAATATCTAGGTGTTAAAATGAAAGACCCTTACCTCAAGAACAGAAACAAAAACGACTCCTGATTTTGATAACAGTGGCAATATATTCAATTTGTTGTGGAGAGCCAAACTCATCATCATCTTCTAAGTCTTATCCCAACTAATTGGGGTCGGCTTGCAGACCAAACCCAAGAGGGATTTATATTCAGGCTGGTTAAATATACTTTTCAATATCTGAGGACTAGGCCTTCCAATTTGCAAGGTTTTCTTGGTAGTTTACAATGCCATAAGCCTCGGTTCTTTGGAGTAATATTGGAAACTTAGGATTTTCACTTATGCCTATTGAAGGAGGAGGAGGAGGAGGAGGAGAAAGAAGAAGAAGAAGAAGAAGAAGCACTACGCCAATATCGCATAAAAACGACGGACCAAGTCCGTCGTTAATCTTCATTAACGACGGACTTCGTCCGTCGCATGGTCACACGTTCTTTTGCAAGTCGTTAATCATAAACGACGGACCAAATCCGTCGTTAAATTACGACGGATATAGTCCGTCGTTTATTTAACGACGGACCATATCCGTCGTAACCTCCAAAACCATCATCGTTCCAGCAATGGATTGTATTCGTCGTTGTAAAAATAACGACGGATCAAATCCGTCGATAATACTAGGATCTGTCAGTTTTCTTGTAGCATCATCGACGGATCTGGTCCGTCGTTAATTTTTAAAAAATAAAAAAAAATCAGCTTGCATTTGTTGCATTTTGAATTTCTTACACCTGATATCATTGAAGCAATACAAACCAATTCGATATATAAACTAAACTAACCATTTCTAATTCACACATCCATCATTTATTGCATATTGATTTTCTTACATCTTGCGAACTAGCTGCGAACATCTTAAATATCCAATTACATCAGCAAGAAACTATATTAGTCTTTCAATCAACAATGCGGCAACAAAATCTTTTGAAACCCTCCAGTTAAGCTGTCTTTCTAAAACAGCAAGGCTTTTAGTGTGCATGGGAAAATTGTGGGACGACCCCGTTCGAATGAGGAATTCCAAGCAAACCGCAAAGCAAAACCTGAAATCATGATTTTGAAAGAACTAATTAAGCTATTGATAAAATAACGACAAGAATGGAGTTTACATAAATGAATTGGCGATATTCAAAACCAGACATATACCATGAACCCAAGAAATAAAATGTCATATTGATAAGCAGGCGAGTTTTTCATATTGAACTACCTCCGGTTGAGCCAGCTGTGAAGCTATGCTGTGATTGAAAAACTAAAGGCTGTACAGCTGGTATTATGATAGCAATGATGTAAACTGGTGGAACTTGCATTAGATCCTGCAGTTTCAGCACATGAAGCAAGCAATTAGTAAAATAGCAACAAATTCTTGCATAGAAGGTTTCAATGGTCGGCATTTCTATCCCCACTATTTTGTGAAGTGTGGCCAACTTGAGTTTGGGATCTCCATCATGTTTGGGCTCAGATCCTAACACAAATGTCATGGTGGGTGCCACAGATCCTAACACCTGGTTACAAGGTGAGATCCATCCTATCAATCCTTGTCACATGGCTGTGCAGCCGAAAACTCTGTGAGGACCACCATGATGTCCACTTGACATCCGATCCTTCCATCATTTTTGGGAGATCCAAAATTCGAGTAAGCCACACCATAGAAAACAATAGGAATGGAAACACCAACTGAGGCTAAATCTAGTTTTTCACTTTGGTTCTTAACAACCAAGGCTAAATCTAGTCTTTTACCTCGGTTCTCAATAAATAGTGGCTAAAAATGTTTAATTTTTTAAAAATATTTTGCATGTTTCACAATCCAATCATTTAGTTTTAATTCATTCATAAAAGCACAATACCAACAAAAAAGTTAACCATCTATTTAAGGTTATCAAAACAAACTACAGATGCGCCCTATCACATCAAACTTAGCTTGTAGACATAAAGTACTATAAGCAAATTCACACTAAAAAAATCAAAGTCTACTATCATAATGCTTGCAACAGCTGACATAGTTAGCTCTGATTGGTTAGGCCTCTTCGGTCTGTTCTGCAATAGTATAAAAACGTCAGTCTAGCAATCGTGTAAAGATGAGGATTGTCTTCTGAAAGAAAACATATAAGCACACAACAAGGAGCAAGTATTAGTGATTAAGAAAGCAAAATAGATTATCAACAGAAGAAACGTGCCCTTTTATACGTTGAGGTGCACAGGATGCCTCTAACTTTAAGGCCATTTAAGTAAAAGATCATTCAGCCACTTTATTTTGACATCAAGATGTGGCACATCCTGAAATAAGACCATTTTCCCAAGCTAAAGTAAATATATATTAACTTTAAAATACAGAACATGAGATACAAAATTAAAAACTAAATCACAAAATTCAAGTGCAAGATCCATGCAAAGTATTTGGATACTCTGGTAGACTCTGATACACCAAGAAATTACTTAGAATTTCACGTGGCAATTTACTTGGCTGAGTTTGACGCGTCTACTATTTAAGTGTCTATGTATGATCAAGCATCCTACTCTTGGATTATTTCCTATCAGAGTGGGCCTGCTAAATGGTCATTTAGATGGCACCTACACAAGAGTCACTGATAGCCTGAGGTTTGAAAAATAAAATTTAAGACAATTGTCTATATAACATCCAAGCTATGGCACCTAAACAAGAGTCACTGATAGCCTAAGGTTTGAAAAGTAAAATATAAGACAATTGTGTATATAACATCCAAGCTGTGCAAAAGGTGCACTACATTATAAAAGGATAACCTAGGTGACAATCAAGACGGTGGTCCATTCATCAGGCAGGCCAAACCAGAGTGGCCCAGCCCAACCCTCACTTGTAGCAATGTGTAGTTGGAAGGTTCAAACATTAAACCCTTTGCATCTACTGATGTGTCTCTATCACCAAGGCAACCACGCATCTATTATACACTACCTATCTATGTATGCATAAAACAATGGTCCTCTATGAACATACAAGCTGTCCAAGAATCAGAAGTCCACATCATCTAAAATGTCTGCAACTAGAATTGCAACCCATTGCAAGAATCAATAGAAGAAAGAATTTATCCATCAAAATTAATCACCAACATGTCTTCTTTGGTTCATACATATGCCAAACACAACAGACTTAAACAAAGAAACAAAGGTTCTAGGCCAAGAGCGACTATCAACAGAAGAAGGAAATATCTCTTTCAAACTGTAACAAGTACAAATTGAGGTACAAGAGCAGGTAAACATCTCTTTCAAAATGTAACAAGTACAAATCTGTTGTCCTATAGGAAAGGGTGGTTTGGATGCTTGTAAATAGAGCTAACTGTAAATAATTTACAAGTAAATGGTTTGCAATCTGTTTGGATGCTGAAAATGCCTATAAATCATTTATAGGTTGTAAATTATTTACAGCTTTCAGCCCCATTTGATTTACAGGCTCTCTATTTACAGCCTAACAGCTATAAATGGAAAGATTGGCTCTTCATTAACAGGACTTACACAATTTATAGGCTATCCAAACAAAGATAATCATTTAACTGTAAATCATTTACAGCTAACTGCTAAACAGTATAAGCTATAAATGATTTACACCTATAACTCATTTACTACTTGAACCATTACAGGCATCCAAACGACCCCAACTGTAACTTTTTTCCTTTTCTTATACTGAAAGAAAAAAAAAACTGAACAGATAATAAAGGAAAAAAAGATAAATATATACATCATAATCTTTTTAAGACACCAACAACTAACAATCCAGATTTCTTATCATCATTAAGATTCTATTGAATATGATGGTCTTTCGCCAGATACTAGATGACGCATGATTCCAAATTAACATTTGACAAAAAACAAGTGGCAAAAACAACCAAGACTGGAAAGTAGAAAAAGAATTCTACAATTCAAAATTGAATGCTTCTTTCTGTTTAGGAAATAAATATAAAATAACATGTGCATAAAAAAAAAGTGCCGTGAACACTAAGCATGATTTGTGGGTGTTCAGCGGCACTTGTAATTGGGCATACCTTGCCTATGATAATCAACATTCATAATGAAGGACAACAAAAAATGGAAATGCAGGGAATCGACTAGTAAATATTCTGAAATTTGCTAGTCTTTGTGGTGATCAAAAGGTCTTCCTTCCATCAAATCTTAATAAGACATATGGCCAATCAATTCTTGTGGAGAATACCATCAAAATTACACGGGACTCGGCACAAAAAAAAAAAGAAAGAAAGAAAGAAAGAAGATCGTGTTGAGAAATGCATAAATATTTATTGTTTCGAAGGTTTCCTTCTCATTTGATAAATACTTTAACAATAGAGAACCAAAAGAAGAAATTAGCTTACAAGATACAGTTCCGGGTACCTTTTGATACATTGTGTTTATGCAACAAAAGGGAAAATGTTTATTAGTGTTGTACCATTTTTTGGCTGTTGTTAAATACCAATTTTGCAAGAGCTAACTGATGGGGGATCTTAATATGAGGGTTGATCTTGACAAATCACTTTTTTGTCACAAAACCGTCAGTTTGATGGGCATCATATTTCGCAAAACAGGGGTGCCTGATAAACATGGACCCGATCTTGCCTTTTTTTATGCTGAAGATGTTGGAGGTCAAGAAAATAGAGATATTCAATGAAAAAATTCAATCCACATTGGTTATCTTCAATTCTTCATAGCAAAATCTAGTAACCAACATATCATTGAATATTAAGAAAAGATATTGGGTAGGTCATTGATCTTAAAGGAATTGACATAACAAAATCTATGCTAGTTTATAAGCTTTTTTGTTCTTTTTCTTTTCTTTTCCTTTTTTGACATGCTTCTCTAGCAACTTCAGTGTTAAGCATTAAACCAAAAAATTCTTCAGATTATGATAAAAATTGAATGCACATTATAATATAATAACAAGGTTCATGAGTGATGAAGCTCAAGTGGGGTGGAACAAAATAACAATTATACTGAAAAGGAAATAGGAAAGAAAAAAGTCATTTGGCAATGGTAACAAACAGATAAAAACGAAGAAAGCAGAGTATCACTATGATCAATTATCGTGTAGAGTATCACTGATTTTTCTGGCTTGATTTGGACCATTGTCCAACTTGTTTTGTAAGGACTTAATTTTATCCTCCAACAAAGCGACTATTACACCACTTCATTGATAGTAAAGGAAAAAAATTCCATGCATGAATTCTTTTTCAGCACTCAAAAAATTCATGCTGAAATATCCATCCAGGCAAAACAAGTATTCTTACATGGGATTCTTACATGAAGTCTATAAAAGTCTTGACTGAGTCTAGACAAGCAAATACAACAAACCAGCGAGTTCAGTTGATATCCTGCATTTATCAGATGGACATGATTAAATCATGGGCATCTATATTAAAGTGGAAACCAGCGACAAAATCATTTATCAGATAATGTTAAGGAAACGAAAAGCACCATCAAACACTTGCAATGCTTTTGTTAGCCAATAGAAAGCAATCCCATGCAAAATGTTCAAACTTAGCAAATGGCCCATGGATTGGCAACCAATAGAAAACTAGCAGATGTACATTCAGATGGAACACTACAAATTCAGCAACGACTCACAAGCAATTCCTTTAGGGTGCATGAAATCCAGTGGTAGAAAGTTGCTAATTTCACCTACTAAATGAATTTACAAAAGTACAGAATGCTATGTGTAAAAATTGGAAATTTTCATAACTATAGAGGAGTATAGAAGATTTAAGTTGAAGAGGAGATCGAAAAGAAAAATGACTAACCTCATTGAGAATATTATACATTTCCCATAGTCGTTATGTCTTGTAAATCTTTCGAAAACACTTTTGAATGAAGATCCACACTGCAAGAAGGGAAAAAAAATTTTGTGGCTGAACCGATACGGTCTACTACGAACGGCTGCCTACGTACCCAAAAGGGATTTGGGATCAAGCCACTACGTAGTTCTTTTAATCTTCAAATCATGTCATTTTACGCATAAACAGATAGAAACTCATAACAAATCACACAAGAAATATGTCTACATTAGATAAACAAAACAACTAAAGAAACCAAAATAACCGTTTAGTCAAACCATCCAAAATAAAGTCAAATAACCCATAATTCCTGCAAATTACAAACGTCTATGCTGTCAACAAAAAGTGTTTAACCAAAGCCCTTAAAACTTCATTTCTTCATCAACACGTTAGCCCAAACAAGAACATCACCCAAGTTGCAATCTCCAAGTTTCTTGTCGCTAACATCATTAAACACATCTGCAGTGGGATCATCAATAGCATCTAATATGACCTTGCAATGTTGCTCAGCGACACCCACCCTATCTGTAGTCCACTTGAGCCTTGGGACTGCCTCATTTTTAGGCTTGTGCCTTAAAATGATGTGGAAAAATGGATGGACGGTGTGGATAGTACCCAATCCGCGTCCGTACACTCACAAATCCCTAATTAGGGATTGGACAATACAAATCCCTAATTTGGGATTCGACAATACAAATCCCTAATTTGGCATTCAACAATAAAAATCCAAAAAAGAAAAGTAAGCAAGGTTAGGGTTAGGGGTTTTTACCTGGTGGAGGAAGTAGAGGAGAGAGAGAGTGGGAGCAGTTGTCGTACACCCACACGCTGGAACAAAGAACGGGATCGAGAAGGAGGGAAAGAGAGGGTGGGGCGAGGGAGAGAGGGGGGTCTGTCCGTGAGTGACTGAGAGAGAGAGAGAGTGGGGGCGGAAGGGGGGGGGGGGGGGGGGGCGTGCGTGAGACAGAGAGAGACAGAGAGAGCGTCCCTGATAGAGAGAGAGAGACAGAGAGACGAGAGAGAGAGAGAGAGAGAGAGAGAGAGAGAGAGAGGGGTCTCGTTTGGAATGGGTTACATGTCACCCTGGTAACACCTTAGTGGGTGTTACCCCTACCGTGTGGGGCCCATTGTGATGCATTTTTTTATATATCTATGCTGTCTATCTGTTTCTCATATCATTTTAGGATATGATCTTAAAAAATCTTAAGAAGATCCAAATCTCAGGTGGACCATACCACTATAAACAGTGATTAATAACCATTAAAAACGTTTTGTGGGCCATAAAAGATTTCGATCAATCTCATATTTATATTTTCCCTTCATCAAGACCTTATTGACATTATCAAGAGCTTGGATTGCAAATAAACATTACCAAAACCTTATCACGGGCTCTTTGGAATTTTTTATGGTGGAGCACTCAATCACACTGTTTCCAGTGGTATGGTCCACTTGAGATTTGGATCTGGATAATTTTTCGTACCTTATCCTAAAATGATCTGTATAAACCGATGGACGGAGTGGATATACAAAATATCATCCACGTGGGCCATACGGTAGGGGTAACACCCACTAAGCCGTTCCCGGGTAACACATAATTCGGTACCCTTTTTTTTTTCCGGAGAATAGGTAACACCTAACTCAACTCTCTTATTGTACAGAGTAAACTCTGTTGGGCCCATCTGGAATGTATGTGCTTCATCTATTCCGTCCATATGTTTTTATAGATCATTTTAGGGGTTGAGCCCAAAATTTAAGCATATCCAAATCTCAAGTGTACCATGCCACAGGAAACAGTGGGAAAAATGATTTCCACCGTTGAAACCTTTCCATGCCCCACAGTGATGTTTATTTGTCATCCAACCTGTTCATAAGATCACATGGACATGGATGAAGAGAAAAAACAAATATCAGCTTGATCGAAAACTTCTGTTTGCTCCCAAGAATTTTTCAATGGTAGACATTCACTTCACACTTTTCCTATGGTGTGGTCCACTTTAGAACTTTATATGCTTAAATTTTTGGTTACTTACTTAAAATTATCTTTTAAGATGGATGGACGGAGTGGATAAAATAAGTAAATCACGGTGGGCCCCTCAAAGTTTACTCTGCACGGTTAGCATGCGGAGTTGCTCACTACCCAGCCCGCTTGGGCGAGACTTGGGTGAGACGGCCGTACCAGTGAAGTGGGTGGGACCCTGAACCTAGGGCCCACCTCGATGTATTCCTTGTAGATCAATGTCGTTAATATGCTTTTAAAGATTATTTTGTAATATGTTACCAAAAATGAAGAAGATTAAAATTTTTAGTGGACTACAACCTAAGAAACACTGGTTAATGACCATTAAAAACCTTTTGTGAGCCACAAAAGTTTTCTATCGACCTGATATTTATTTTTTCCTTTCATCCCTGTCTACGTGCCCTTATCAACAGATTGGATGGTCAATAAACATTACGGTGGACTCTAGGAAGTTTTTAATGGTCACAGTTGAATTATAACTGTTTCTTGGGTTGTGGTCCACCTAAAATTTCTATCTGTTTAATTTTTGGTATTTCATCCTAAAATAATACAAAGAAACAGATGGACGGCATGGATCTACAAATAATACATCCACGTGGGCCCTAAGTTTAGGGTCCCACCCACATCCCTGGGTCGGCAGTCTCACCCAAGTCATGCCGAGAGTGGATTAGGTGAGACCCCGGCCTCACTCAAGATTGTGCGGCCCTTACCGTCGGTTACTGTGGGGCCCACCTTGATGTATTTATTATGCATCCACACCGTCCATCCATTTTTTCAGATAGTTTTAGAGAATTACACAAAAAATAAAGCAGATCCAATCATCAGGTGGACCATAACGTAGGAAACAGTGGCGATTGACCATTAATGGGGCACAGAAGTTTTCGATGAAGCTGATATTTGTCTTTTACCTTCATCCAGGATCATGTGACCTTATCAACAGATGGGATGGTAAATAAAAAGTACAGAAACATGAAGGTGACTCCTAATAAGTTTTAAATGGTAGGATGGTCAATCAACACTGTTTCTTATGGTATGGTTCAACTGGTAATTTTTTCTGCTTCATATTTGGGATAATACCCTAAGATAATCTGGAAAAACGGATGGACGGAGTGGATACATAATACATACATCAACCTGGGCCCCACGGTAAGGGCCGCACCGTCTTAGGTGAGCCCGGGGTCTCACCAAATCCATTCTCAATCCCGCCAGCCCTTCTTGGGGCGGGAGAGAATTAGATGTTACCCGGATAACACCTTAGTGGGTGTTACCTCTACCGTGTGGGGCCTATATTGATGTATCTTTTATATATCCATGTCGTTCATATGTTGTTATGTCTAATTTTAAGACGAAATCCAAAATTATAAGAAGTTCTAGATCTCAGGTGGACCATACCAATAGAAAGAATGATGAATAATCATTAAAAGCATTTCGCGGGCCACAAAAGTTTTAGATCAAGCTTTTCTTCAAAATTTCTATTCATCCAGATCTTCTTGACATTATCAAGAGCTTGGATTGCAAATAAACATTACAGAAACATTACAATAGGGCTCTTTGGAATTTTTAATGGTGGGCACTAAATCAGCACTGTTTCCAGTGGTATGGTCCACTTGAGATTTGGATTTGCATAATTTTTTGAAAGACGTTCTAAAATGGACCGGAGAAGCGGATGGACGGCGTGGATATACATAATACTATCCACGTGGGCCGGTAGGTGGAACACCATGTTGTTGTTACCGGACGGATTGGCTTGGTGAACCCTACACCACGTTACAGCTGGTGAAGGGACGTCACGGAGGGGAAAGTCAACGAGCACCGTGTTTGTACGAACCGATTGTGAAGATTAAGGCTCTGTGGACCATACAATGACGTATTTAGTACATCCAAACCGTCCATCCATTTAGCGAGATCATTTTAGTGCATGATACCTAAAATGAGTCATATTCAAAACTCAAGTGGACCACACCAATAAATTTATTGTGGGGACAATGATTATCACCGTTAAAACATACCCAGGGTCCACCATGATGTTTATTTGTCATCCAAACTGTTCATAAGGTCACACGGACCTGGATGAAGGATAAAAATATATCAGGCTGATCCAAAGCTTCTGAGACCTTCAAAAAGGTTTCAATGGTATACGTTCAATCTCCCACTGATTTCTACAGTGTGGTCCACTGAATCCTTGGATCTGTCTGATTTTTTGGGTCCAGCCTTAGAATGCTATCAGAACATGGACGGACGGTTTGAATATTACAAGTACCTCATGGTGGGACCCACAGAACTTGATGACGTGAATAAGATTAATACATAGAGGTGGGCAGCGAGAGGAGAATCCCACCCAGATCGTTGAAAAGATCGGGCGCGGATTAGGTACTTGACACTCCAGACAGGCTAGGCGTTTGAGGGCCACCGTGATGTATTGATTTTATCCACACCGTCCATTCAGTGTTTCATATCATTTCAGGACATAGTACTAAAAATGAGGCAGATCTAAGTTTTAAGTGGGCCACACCGTGGTAAGGAGAGGTGCTATTGATTGTTACCGTTGCAACCTTCCTAGGCCCACCGTGATGTTTATTTGCCATCCAATCTGTTCAAAAGATCATAGAAACCTGGATGAATATGCAATACAAATATCAGCTTGATCAAAAACTTCATGTGTCACCGAAGAAGTTTTCAACGGTCAGAATTTAATCCCTATTTCATGGTCCAATTGACCTTATATCTGCCCCATTTCTGAGCTCATGACCTGAAATGACGTGGAAAACCGAATGGACGGTTTGGATAAAATCCATACATCACGGTGGCCCTCAGAGCCCTAGCCTATCTCGAGCTCGGGAGAGGCGGTGGAAGGACCTAATCCACGCCCGTAAAATGCGGGATCTCACCCAAGACGGGACGCGGATTGCGTACTGGGTAACTCCGCACGCTAGCGTGCGGAGTAAACTCTGTGGGGCCCACAGTGATTTACGCATTTTATCCACTCCGTCCATCCATCTTAACAGAGCATTTTAGGTATGGTGCCAAAAAATGAAGCATATAAAAATCTATAGTGGACCACTCCACAAGAAAAGTGTGAACTGAATTTCTACCATTGAAAAATTCATGGAGGACACAGAAGTTTTGGATCAAGCTGATATTTGTTTTTTTCCCTTCATCCATATCCATGTGATCTTATGAACAGGTTGGATGACAAATAAACAACATTGTAGGGCCTGGGAAGGTTTCAACGGTGGAAATCATTATTCCCACTGTTTCCCGTGGCATGATCCACTTGAGATTTTCATATGCTTAAATTTTGGGCTCAACCACTAAAATGAGCTGGAAAAACATATGGACGGAATAGATGAACCATATACATTCTATGTGGGCCCAACTGAGTTTACTCCACACGATAATAGCGTGCGGAGTTACTCCGCATGCAATCCGATTCCCCCAAGACGTGCCCAGAAAAATGTTGCTACACCCACGAGTAAGCTACGCTGGCTACACCGGGTGCACCAATGACCCATCATGATGCATTTGTTGTATCCACGCCGTCCATCCATTTAGCGAGATCATTTTATGGCATGATACTAAAAATCAGGCAGATTCAAAGCTTAAGTGGACCTAGAATAGAAAATAGTGGGAATTAAACGCCAACCATTAAAAAATTCTTGGGGGCCACCTGAGCTTCTGATCTGCCTCATCTTTGGTATCATGCTCTAAAATGATCTCTCAAAATGAATGGACGGAGTGGATACAATACATACATCATGGTGGGGTCATTACTACACCCGGTGTAGCTAGCGTAGCTAACTCGTGGGTGTATCAAACTCGTTAACAGCGTTGGATTTCCAGCGAAAGCCTTGCGCAGGAAGTTACTCCGCTGGGAACCAAGGTGGGGCCCACAGTGATTATTTTCATAAATCTACCCCGTCCATCTGTTTTGGGAGCTCATTTCAGGACATAAGAAGAAAAATGAACCCGATCCAAGACTCAAGTGGGCCGAAAATGTGAGGATTGAACGTCCACAGTTGAAATATTTGTAGAGCCACAGGTGTTTCGAAACAGAATAATATTTGTGTTTCCTGTTCATCCCAGTAGTAGTGACGTTATGAACGGTATGGATGTCATATAAACATCACTGTCAACCCCAGGGAGGTTTCAATGTTACTAATTTACCTACCCACCTTTTCCTCCACTTGAGTCTTGGATCCAGTTCTTTTTTTTTTCATGTACTAAAATGAGCTCCCAAAACGGATGGACGAGGTGGATTTATTGAAAAACATCACTGTGGGCCCCACCTCGGTTCCCAGTGCAGGAACTTCCTGCGCAAGGCTTTCGCACGAAATCCACGCCCCCTTTGGAAGGGGCGCGGCTTCGCCGAACCCATATCCACCGAGGTCGGTGGATCCCTTACCGTGCCATCCACGGTGTGATGTTTGTGTGTTACATCCACGCCGTCCATTCATTTTGAAAACACATTTTAGAGCATGATTAAAAAAATGAAGTACATCCAAATCTCAGGTGCACCATAATACAATAAACAATGGTACTCAACCATTAAAAGCTTATAGTGAGTCACAAAAGTTTTGGGTCAAGCTGATATTTGTTTGGTATCTTCATCCAGGTCTTTGTGACCTTTTCAACAAATTGGATGGAAAATAAACATTCCAGTGGTCCCCAT
Organism: Liriodendron chinense; assembly: GCA_003013855.2. Lineage (NCBI taxonomy): Eukaryota > Viridiplantae > Streptophyta > Magnoliopsida > Magnoliales > Magnoliaceae > Liriodendron > Liriodendron chinense. The sequence continues at coordinate 592,351 of ML058358.1, read as the reverse complement.
TAATTTTTTAATGGTGGGGATTCAATTACTACTATTTCATGTGGTATGGTCAACCTAAGATTTGGATCTTCCTCATTTTTTGGGTAATGCCCTAAAATGAGCTTTCAAAATGCATGGACGGTGTAGATGTAAGGTACATACATCACAGTGGCCTCACAATTGGGAATCTACCAACCTTAATTAGCGGATCCAGGGATCCACCCAAACTGCGCCTGGATAAAAGGCTTGCGTATTGAATAAACTCTGTGGGGTCCACACCTTGATTGTGGGGCTTACAGTGATATATGTGTCTTAAATCCACACCATCCAACCATTTTGAAATATCATTTTAGGGTATGATACCAAAAATGAAGCTGAGTCAAATATTAGGTGGACCACACCATAGAAACAGTTGTGATTGAATCTCTACACTTGAAAACTTCATGGATTTCACCGGAATGTTTATTTGCCATTATTTTCCATCCAACCTATTTGTAAGGTCACAAACACCTAGATGAATACACCACAAAAATATCATCTTGATCCAAAGCTTTTGTGACCCCACAGGAAGTCTTTAATGGTCAATCAACACTGTTTCCTCTACTATGTCCCATCTGGGACTTAGAATTGCTTCATTTTTTGGAACACGCCCTAAAATGAACTTTTAATATGGATGTACGGCGTGGATGTAGTCACATTCATCAGAGTGGCCCTATGTTCAGGGTTCCCACTCACCAAGATTCGGGTTCTTACCTTTTTTTGTATAATGTCCTAAAATTATCTCACAAAGTGGATGGACCGGTTTACATTTCTTAAAATATCTATTTTGGTATAATGTCCTAATGTCCTAAAATTGTTAATTTTTTTAAATAATATAAATTTATTTTTCAAAATCACATTTTTTAATAAACTTGTCAACTTTCAAAATTCAAAATGTCAAATTTTTTTTTTATCAAATTTCTCAAATATTTTAAATATACAAAATCCTATTTTATTTTTAAAAATTGTAATTTTTTTTCAATTTTTTTTCACACTTATAAATTTTATTCTATCTTCGTAGTTTTTTTTTTAAAATCTTAATTTTTTAAGAATGACAATTTCTTTTTGGTTCTTTGTAAATCCCGAATTTCTTTTCAAAATCTCGTTATTTTAAATCTTAATTTTTCTTAAACATTATTAGTTTTATTACAATTGTTTTTCAAACTTCTTAATTTTTCCTCAAAATCGCAATTCAATACATAAACACTTTTTTTAAAATGTCAATTGTTTTTTCAACATTTCATTTCCTATCAAATTTCTCAATTTTTTTTACAAAATACAAGATCTAAATTTCTTTTAAAAATCACAATTTCTATTTTGAAAATATATTTTTTCAAACCGATAAATTTAAATCAAAATTCTTGATTTATGTCAAAATGCCAACTTTTTTTAAATCCTTTTAAATCCTAATTTATGTCAAAATTCTTTCAGATTTTTCGTTCTTTTTTAATCTTAATTATTTTCAAAATTTTGATTTTTTCTACATTTCAATTTTTCTTAAACATTATTAATTTTATTACATTTTTTTTCAAACTTACAAATTTTATTCAAGATTAACTCAACATTTTTTCAAAATCACAATTTCTTAAACTTTCCGATGTTCGTTTTCAAAATGCCAATTTTTGAAAATCTATTTTTTTTTTTATCAAAATATGTCAATATCTTTGAAACTGCAAAACCTCAATCTTTCTCAAAGTCTACATTATTTCAAACTTATACACTTCATTCAAACGTCTCAATTTATTTCAAAATGTCAATTTCTTTCAAAATTCTAGTTCTTTTCTAAATTTAGAATATTATTTTCAAAATCTCGAATTTTTCTAAATCCCATTTTTTCTTAAATATTGTTAATTTTTATTAAACTTGTCAACTTTTTTTCTAAAAATTTAAAATTCTTGATTTATGTCAAAATGCCAACTTTTTTTAATTCCTTTTAAATCCTAATTTATGTCAAAATTCTTTTACATTTTTCGTTCTTTTTTAATCCTAATTATTTTCAAAATTTTGATTTTTTCTACATTTCAATTTTTCTTAAACATTATTAATTTTATTACATTTTTTTCAAACTTATAAATTTTATTCAAGATTAACTCAATATTTTTTCAAAATCACAATTTCTTAAACTTTCCGATGTTCGTTTTCAAAATGCCAATTTTTTGAAAATCTATTTTTTTTTTTATCAAAATATGTCAATATCTTTGAAACTGCAAAACCTCAATCTTTCTCAAAGTCTACATTATTTCAAACTTATACACTTCCTTCAAACGTCTCAATTTATTTCAAAATGTCAATTTCTTTCAAAATTCTAGTTCTTTTTTAAATTTAGAATATTATTTTCAAAATCTCGAATTTTTCCAAATCCCATTTTTTCTTAAATATTGTTAATTTTTATTAAACTTGTTAACTTTTTTTTCTAAAAATTTAAAATTCTTGATTTATGTCAAAATGCCAACTTTTTTTAATTCCTTTTAAATCCTAATTTGTGTCAAAATTCTTTTAGATTTTTCGTTCTTTTTTAATCCTAATTATTTTCAAAATTTTAATTTTTTCTACATTTCAATTTTTCTTAAACATTATTAATTTTATTACATTTTTTTTCAAACTTATAAATTTTATTCAAGATTAACTCAACATTTTTTCAAAATCACAATTTTTTAAACTTTCCGATGGTCGTTTTCAAAATGCCAATTTTTTGAAAATCTAATTTTTTTTTTATCAAAATATGTCAATATCTTTGAAACTTCAAAACCTCAATCTTTCTCAAAGTCTACATTATTTCAAACTTATACACTTCCTTCAAACGTCTCAATTTATTTCAAAATGTCAATTTCTTTCAAAATTCTAGTTCTTTTTTAAATTTAGAATATTATTTTCAAAATCTCGAATTTTTCCAAATCCCATTTTTTCTTAAATATTGTTAATTTTTATTAAACTTGTAAACTTTTTTTCTAAAAATTCAAAATTTTTTTAAAACTTATTAAAGAAACAAAGTTATTTAAAATGAATAGTGAGATGTATAATTTGCAATTTACGACGGACTATATCCGTCGTTACATCCAAGAAGGTCCGTCGATAAATCCCAAAGTCCCGTCTACGGACGCAGAATTTTACGACGCAGGAAATCTCCCTTGCATACATTACATTACGACGAATTAAATCCGTCGTAATATTAACGACGGATTAAATCCGTCGTAATATTAACGACGGACTATATCCGTCGTTAATTCACAGTTATCGACGGATTTTGGTCCGTCGTACAATTTTGTCGATTAAACACGCCAGAGCCGGAGGTGGTAGTAATTAGCGACGGACTGTTTTCACCTTAACAACGGATATAGTCCGTCGTTAAACTAAGCCTTTTTAACGACGGATAAAGTCCGTCGTTAAACCAAGCGTTTTTGTGTCGTTTTTTCGCTGTTTTGGCATTAAGAAGAAGAAGAAGAGTCTAAGGCAGTTGTTTGTAAGGTTTATAACGATTATTTTCTAGGCTGCTAACTTAGTGTGTTTTGGAAGCATGTATGAGTTATTTTCTAGGCCCAGGCCCGCGCGCCTAGGCCACATGTGAGATTTTTTTATCATAGTCTAGCTAGCTTTAACAACTTGTGAATGCAAGATGGGAGAATGTGGATTTCATAAAGCAATAACATTCAAATAACATAAGCACGGGGCTCACTTAGTGGATGCCACAGATTCACCGTATTTTGCAAGATTAAAAATGATCTCTTATAAACATTTTGGCATGCTATTTTCTTCAATACCATTAGTTTAGTTACACATTGATTATTTGCAGAACATGATCTTATATTCCTATCCAAGGAAATGGGTTCCAGTTTTAGTATCTGAGTATATTGATAAGCCTTGTGCACCTTGTAGCTATAATCTCACTAGTTCTGCTAAAAGGATTTTTTTTGGACTAGAAAGCCTTGTGCACCCTAAAACAGAGCAATGGTCTACATGTAACCAAAAACTGACCACTTAATGGTGAAGTTGTCAAATCACTAGAAATGTTAGACTAGCCCAAATTAGTATACCATTCCCCAGACAATGGTAGAGCCTTGTGTGCAAAATGCCTTCTAATGCTTTTTAGTTAATTGTTGAGATGCCCACATCCTGCAAGATAAGTTTGGGAACTAACTAGTGGTCATTTTGACCATGGTGCAAATGATTCTGCAAGCTTTAGAGTATGAAACTGGTACACATTACTTTATAATACTTGAAAGGTCTTTAAGAACTACTTTTCACCATTCCAGTAATTAGGGAGGTAAGGTCTTTAAGAATTGCTTTCCAAATGGGTAGCTAATGAAAATTTACGATGATTATTCATACTTTACAGATAAATCGAAGGACCATTGATCAACTACTGTACACAAATATACATAAGCAAAAACAAAATGAAGAACTAAATAAAAAATGGCAATAGGTAATAATGAAACAAGAAATTCAATACCTTCCTCCAAGATGGAAAGAAATCTCAGGCCCTCTAGTAACTTCTACAGCAACAACACCAACCACTACAACAGAAATGCAAAGTTCCTTTATCTAATTGGTCAAAATCAGCATTAAAGAAGATAGGGAACTGATCCCTGATCCAAAAATAACATAACAACTTCCAAGGCTGTAATTTTCTCAAGAGAAAAATAAAATAATCACTAAATTAAAAGGAGAAGAAATAAAATCAAGGTAAATTGCTCCGGGAAATAGAACACTAATTTCACAAAAGAGCAGCAAAAAAAGAAAAAATCAGGCATTGGGTGCTTCTACATAGTAAAATCTTCTTTTAGTTCTACAAAAGTATTAGCTGTTAGAAATTTTCATCAACTGATGATGTAGATGAAACTCTAGAAAAGCTATCTTCAGAAGAAGATCAATACAAACCCAAAAACTAATTAAATACAACACAATCACAACATCAAGAATCCGGATCCTCCATTGGCTGCCAAAAAGGAAATCGTTGTTTGGAGCCTTTTAATTGGTCCACGTCATCACATAGGTCTGCAACCTAGTCACATCCTTAGTGCAACCTAATCACACCTCAATGCAACCTGATCACACTGATGTCATGCAGTGTGAGGTTGATCAATGAAAAATCTCCAAACAGGGATTTCCAATTTGGCAGTCGACAGAGGAACCGAACTCCAACATCAATTGTTCTCCAGACGAAAATCAAACACTTCAAAAAATGAAAAAGAAAAAAACAGGAAGATGATGAAGACAACCTGCTTCAAGAGAATGGGGGGAAATGGAAATGAAAATGGTTAGGGTTTGAAGCAGGAATTATAGAGAGAAGGATGGAGAGAAGCAGCCAAAATGGGGCGATGAAGCGGGAATTACCTATTTTTTCCTAGAGTTGTCGAAAATGAGGGATTTGAGTCCGAAAAATCGATGCGATTTTCCTTCGTGGGTTGGAGGCGATCTTCATATTATTCAGTTTTGTCGAAAATTGGGGGATTTGAGGGGGGAAAAAATTAGGGAAAGAGAGGGAGATGGAAATTAAGGAAAAAGAGAGAGGGATTTGAGAGAGGGAAGTAATTAGGGAAATCGGGAGGAGAGATTTTAGAGGGAAAGGGGGAAACGGGAAAGCTTTGAGAGGGAGATGAAATTCCGCAGCGGCGCAAGTTGCCACATACGGCTAATCACCGTCGGTTATCATGTACGGTTGGACACCGTCTTTCGTTTAAGGCCACTTTAATGTATTTTTTACAAATCCACGCCGTTCATCTATTTTTCCATCTCATATTAAGACATAATACCAAACTAAAAAGATCCAAATCTCAAGTGGACCGTACCACTAGAAATAGTGATGGATGACCATTAAAATCTTTATGTGGGCCACAAAAGTTTTGGATCAAGCTGATCTTATATATTCCCTTCGTCCAGATCATCTTAATATTATCAAAGGGTTGGATTGTAAAACATTACTAAAACCTCGTGAAGAGCTCTTTGAAAAATTTTAATGGTGGACAATCAATCACCACCGTTAAAAGTATGGCCCACCTGAGATTTGGATCTGCATAATTTTTTGAACCCCACACTCAAATGAGCTGGAGAAATTGATGGACACCATGTATATACAAAATATCACCCATGTGGGCCACACGGCAAGGGTGACAACCACTAATTAAGTTGTTCCCCTAGTAACATGCACCCTCCATTTTATTTGTCCTTAAAAGACAGTTTTCAACTGTTGTAAATATCACTACACTTTTTAACCATATAAGACGATTTTTCTTCACATAAAAGATGGTTAATAACTGTTGTGAAGTTTATAGACGGTTTATAACCGTCTTTAAACCAAAGGATTTTACAGATGGTTCCTGACTGTCTCAAAATTCGTCTTTTTTTGCCCATTTTCACGTAGTGTGTTTGGATTTGAATTGTAGTAACCCTGGAGCATGCCATAGTCTCTTGGCATACCTGTTACTTCGAAGGCTTCAAGTTCGAGTTCTATGTTCTTCATTAGAACTAGAAATCTGATTTCCAGATTTAAGTGGGACTGTTTGTGCTTGAATGTTATCTCCTCCAATTAGATGAGAGATAGGACTTTAATTCTAATTGTGTTGTGCTTGGATGAATGGATTAGTATTGAACTACTACAAGTGGATCCTTGATGCTCTAGTTCTTCTTAAATCTCAGATTTTTCTTGTTCATGTTTAATTCTTAAAAACTGTTTTTCCTAAACTTCTTAGATTTCAATTATTAGAGTAGTAGGAATTGTTTGCCTCTTTCCCTGTGGATCGACAACGACCTTACCGAGAATTATTACTACATCGCAGCCTTTCACTTGAGGTGAGCGAACAGTGGCCGATCCCACGAGTTCGATCTTAATTTATCTATCAAAAGTGGGGTCACCAGTGTTCAATCAAACTCGAGTCAAATACAACTCTGGCACACCCGTACTTAATCACACACGTTAACTAAATACAGGCCTTCCTTAACATGTGTGGCCTTGAGTTTGATTGAATTGCTCAAATAGTTGTGGCACATAACAACCTTAGTTTTGGTGTGTCTCTCTATTCTTCCCCCCCCCCCCCCCCCCCCCCCCCCCCCCCCCTAGTCACACCGCTAACAAGACCTTAGGGAGTGTTTTGACCATGGCATTAGGAGGGATTAAGAGAGATGAAATTGTTTAAAAGTAATCATTATGAGTAGTCAGTGATTGTTGTGGGATTCAAAAATTTCACCACATTCCATTCCATTCCATTCATGTAAAAAGACTCCCATGTATATCACTAGATGAAGAAAGATACTTGTTTGGCTAGCATCGGTGAAAACCCACCTGCTTCGTGTAGGAGGGGTAGAGGAGATGCCTCGGTTTTGATGAAGATGCACGAACTCCATGTGTTTGCACCACCAAGTTCCGTGGGCCCCATAGTGATGTGTGTGTTATATCCACACCGTCTATCCACTTCTCAAGATCATTATTGGGCATGGGCCTAAAAATGAGACATGTCTAAATCTCAAGTGGACCACACCACTGAAAGCAGTGGGAATTTAACGTCTACTATTGAAAACTTCTTGGGGGCCATAGAAGTTTTGGATCAATCTGATATTTGTTTTCTCCCTTCATCCTGGTTTGAGCGACCACTTGAACAGCTTGGATGACAAATAAACATAATGATTATAGAATGGGGGGTTTCAATGGTCAGAATCATTCACCTCACTGTTTTCTGTGGTGTGCTCCATTTGAGCTTTGTATCTGTCTTAGTTTTGATCTCATGGCCTAATATGATCTTGAAAAACTGATGGACGGTATGGATATAATTTATATATCATTGTGGGGCCCATGGAACTTGGTGACAACAATATACTCCATATCCGTTGTTGAAACTCTGCAGAGTCTACCAAGAGGCAAGGCCACATGTTCTACTTTTATTTTCTATGGTTAGCACTCGGGTACTAACGCACTCTGCGTCGGAAGCGGATTAGCTACTGAACCTATAGTAGCGAGACGAAGTGATGTCACCACATTCTCTTGCCCCTACCATGATGTATGTGTTGTATCCATACCATCCATCCATTTCGAGAGGGTCAACGGAAAACAGTGCAGACAGTGACACCCACGTTCAAACGTTCCTAAGGCCCACCATGATGTTTATTTGAGATCCAACCTGTTTATAAGTTAAAGAAGACATCAAATAAGGGGAAAATACAAATATCAGCTTGATCGAAAACTTCTATGACCCAAAGAAGTTTTTAATGGTAGGCGTTCAATCTCCACTGTTTTTTTTTTTTTTTTTTTTTTTTTGTGGTGGGGTCCAATTGAGCTTTGGATCTACCTCATTCTTTGGATCATGCTATAAAATGATCTCTCAAAATGGATGGACGGTGTGGCTACAATACATACATCATGGGTCACACAGAACGTGGTGACGTCAAGTGTCGAGTTCAGTAGCTAATCCGCATTCCTCGGCGTCCTTTAGATGCAGGCCTGCGTGCACTGAACGCAGCGTGCTCTTTACGCGCCTTTCCTTGGCGGAATAATAAGAAACGCTCAAACCTTCTGCAACCATCGGCGCCGAAAATCAGAGGCGTTGTTTCATTTTCTTCGCAGCATTTGAATCCCTTATCTTCCTGCAGAAAGAAAGAACATCCGATTCGGTAACTCTTGTAGGTACTGTGGTCAAAAGGAAACGAAGTCGGTCATAGTATGCCTGGAGACGACTGTTTTGAGCACCCTATGTTTCGATTCATGATTTCCAGCATCTTCCCTCGCAGGTTTGTGTGTGTCAGTGACTGCTACGAAATCCATGATCTTCAGGAGCTTTTTGAGGACCTTAGCTGTGATGAGAACTTGATTTTTGAGCTGTTAGATCTGAAACATGAGGTTGAAGATAGTGGTAGTGCTGTCTGGTTTCTTCGAAACCTTGCCGCTCAACAAGGTACAGAAGGAAGCATGGTGTTGGAGCACACGGGCACTATCCAGGTAGCAGGGTTTTTTCGGCACAAAGATTCACCTGCAATTTATACGACCGCAGTTGGTCAAATGGTTATTTCTACGCCCGCAGTTGGTCAAGTGGCTATTTCTAAATGGAGGCTAGGAAGGCCACCGGAACATAAAGTAAGGGTCTATCTTGCAAATTTGCGTCTCAAGGAATTTGGCACCGATGTGCTAATCACTGCTTACGAGCCAATTTGTATCGACCCTTTGAGTGAAAGCGCTTGTCCAGTACGTGCTTTTATGACCATCGTCCGTGCAATTCAACCTCGGTGTCTGCCAGTAGCAAGGTCTTCAAGCTCGCAGTGTCTAGCTTCAAGGTCTACGAATGGGATCTCTTCAGTTTGAGGTCTTGAAGGAGTACCAACAGACGGTGATTGCATACACACACGACACGAAACTGCTACATTTCCTCTTTGATGCCATTTCCTTTTTGGTTAACATGTCAGCATGTGAAGTAGATTAATGTTCGTGGCACTGTATGAGTCTACGGCTATGTTTTTTCGTATTTTAAAATAATTATGGAGCGTTTGGCATCTCTACAAATAAGAGCTTACTGGCTTATTTCTAAAAAATTAGGCTTTTATACCGTTTCATAAAAGTCTAATGAAGCACTTTTTTTTTTAGAAACTAGCAAATAAGCTCCGATTTAATAAGCTGGGGAGGGGTTACTTTTTGAAATATAGCTTATTTGGCTTATGCCTATAAACATGTTCGACTAATTTTTGAACAAGTTTACCCTTAAACTTTTCAAGTAATTCCCATCTTACCCTCTTCTCTTCTTTTTACAATTTCTTCAAGAAAGGCCCACATGATGAACGGCCCATAGTGAAGGTGGGCCCCACATGATGAATCACCCATATCAAAGGTGGGCCTACATAATGCATAGTCACATCAAAGTGTGGCCCTGGATAATGAACGATCCACATCAAGCAAGCCCTACTTGATGATGGTCCACATCAAAGGTGAGACCCACACAATGGATGGTGGACATTGAATGTGGGACCACATGATGGAAGATTGATATTAAAGGTGGGCCCACATGATGAAGGACCCATCTTGAAGGTTCAACCCCACATGATGGGTGGTCTGTAGCAAAGGTGGGACCTACATGATGGATGGTGGACATCAAAGGTGGGTCCCACATGATGGACTATCCACATCAAGTGGGCCCCACATGATAGATGGTCCACAACAAATATGGGACCACATGATGGATGTTACACATCTAAGGTAGGACCCACGTGATAGATGCTGGACATTGAATGTGAGACCACATGATGGAAGGTTGACATTAAGGGTGGGCCTACATGATGAATGACCCATATTAAAGGTTGGGTCCCACATGATGGATAGTCCACAACCAAGGAGGGACGTACATGATGGATGGTGGACATCAAAGGTGGGTTCCACATGATGGACTATCCACATCAAGTGGGCCCCACATGATAGTGGTCCACGACAAAGGTGGGACCCACATGATGGATGGTGGACATCAAAGATGGGCCCCTTATGATGAATGATTCATATTAAAGTGGGTCCCCACATCAAGGTGGGCCCACATAATGAAAGGTTCACATCAAAGGTGGGCCCCACATGACGAAACATACGCATCAAGTGGGTCCCATTTGATGAACAGTCCATGTCAAAGGTGGGACCCAAGTGATGGATGATGGTCATTGAAGGTGGGCCCACATGATGGTCAGTTGATTAAAGATGGGCCTACATGATGAACGACACATAATGAAGGTGGGGCCCCACACAATGAATGGTCCACATCAAGGTGGGCCCACATAATGGATGGAGTGGGCTTCAGATGATGAATGGCCCACATAAAAGTGTAGCCCCTCATAATGGACAGTTCACATCAAGTGGGCCCCACCAATGGACAGTCCACATCTAAGGTCTCTCATGATGGATGACCCATATCCTAAGTGGGTTGTATGATGGATGATCCACATAGAAGGTGCACCCCACATGATGAATGGTGGATATCAAAAGTGGGCCTCACATGATGGACAATCCACTTCAAAGATAGGGCCCACACTATGGACACATCAAATGTGGAGTCCACATGATGGGTGATGGGTAATGGACAACATAAAGAACAAATAGGAATGTTGGGCCCCACATAATGGATGGTCCACCAAAACAACCATTTGGATTGCTCTTATATTAAAGTTGTTGTAATGTTTAAAAATGACATCAACTACCCTAAAAAAAGCTCTTATTTGAAAGTTTTACCAAACGTGCTTATTTTAAATAAGAGCTTTTTTTGGAGATTTTACCAAACAAGCTTATTTAAAATAGAGCTAGAACAAAAGGGACTTATTGAAGTAGCTCTTGTTCAAAAAGCTCTTATTGAATTAGAGTAGAGATGCCAAACGAGCCCTCAGTGTTTCAAAATTTTCAATATTCAGGCCAAGCTGTGATCGTGGTCATAGGTGTGTGCGTGCATACACACGAGTGTGTCTTTTCAAGTAAGTCCGATGTCTTTTCGGGGCCAAAGATGGCACCAATTAGATTTAAATCCAATTGTCACAACCCTTTACGAAAGGGTGTCTTTAAACCCTTAAGGGTGGGTATCTACTCAAGTCACCTAGTTTTGGAATATATAAAAAATAAGAAAATGTATGATTTTCCTTTCAAAATATGGTTTTTAGTATTTCTAGTTCGAGTTAATACTACAAATGGTTTAAGCCCGTGTCTTGTGAGTGCACCATGGGATTGGGTGATAGTTGTTGTATGTGGAGGTCAATTGTCCGGAGAATCCTGTTACACTTGGGACGCAATTCAAGGAGAGTAGGTTCGATTTCAAGCTGAGTGATTTCAAATCACGCATCGACTTCTCTATACTGATAAGTTTTTTCTCTTCTTTTAATTTTATACTTTTCGGATAGTTTTCTAAACCTTAAAATCCAACAATCTTGAAATCAAAGATTTTTGGAAAACCATCTGAAGTTATGATTTGTTAAAGAAGTTTTGAAATCACAACCCTTTCTTTCATCTTGATCTAAGAAATCCATGGATGTTCGCCTATGAGTTTCCATGGCTTCTTCACTGATATCCATTTTCTCTTGCAGAGAGAGAGAGAGAGAGAGGGAGATCAGATAGGGGTTAGGGTTTTCTAGGGAAGAAAGGGATAGAGAAACCTTAAGCTCGCGAGAACTAAAAACAAAAACCTCACAGGCCCTTTTTTTTGGCGTGGGTATTACCCCACATTGGAGCTAAAAGATGGACGGTCCTGCTAGGGGCTCCGTGGGGCCCACCATGATGTATGTGGTTTATCCACTTCGTTCAATCATTTTGAAAGTTTATGTTAGGTCATCGTCCCAAAAATGAGGCACATCGAAGGCCCAAGTGGACCACACCACAAATCAACGATAGGCACTTAAATGTTAGACTTTTAGCCTCCTTTTCTCACAACTGAAGCAAAATGGTAGCCTCATTTTCTCACAACGGAGGTAAAATGGTAGCCTTTTAGCCTCAGTTTCTGACCAACCGAGGCAAAATGGTAGACTTTTAGCCTCAATTTCTGATCAACCGAGGCAAAATGTTAGACTTTTAGCCTCAATTTCTGACCAAATGAGGCAAAATGTTGGACTTTTAGCCTCATTTTCTGACCAACTGAGGCAAGATGTTAGACTTTTAGCCTCATTTTCTTACCAATCGAGGCAAAATGTTATACTTTTAGCCTCATTTTCTCACAACTGAGGCAAAATGGTAGCCTTTTAGCCTGCGTTTTTGACCAACCGAGGCAAAATGGTAGACTTAGCCTCAATTTTTTACCAACTGAGGCAAAATGTTAGACTTTTAGCCTCATTTTCTCACAACTGAGGCAAAATGTTAGACTTTTGGTCTCAGTTTCTCACAACTGAGGCAAAATGGTAGCCTTTTAGCCTCAGTTTCTGGCCAACCAAGGCAAAATGGTAGACTTTTAGCCTCAGTTTTTTACCAACTGAGGCAAAATGTTAGACTTTTAGCCTTATTTTCTCACAACTGAGGCAAAATGTTAGACTTTTAGCCTCATTTTCTCACAACTGAGGCAAATTGGTAGTCTTTTAGCCTCCGTTTTTTACCAACCGAGGCAAAATGGTAGACTTTTAGCCTCAATTTTTGACTAACCGAGGCAAAATGTTAGACTTTTAACCTCATTTTATCACAACTAAGGCAAAATGTTAGACTTTTAGCCTCATTTTTTACTGAGGCAAAATGGTAGCCTTTTAGCCTCAGTTTCTAGCCAACCGAGGTAAAATGGTAGACTTTTAGCCTCAGTTTTTTACCGAGGCAAAATGTTAGACTTTTAGCCTCATTTTCTTACCAACTGAGGCGGAATGATAGACCTTTAGCCTCAGTTTTTCATCAACTGAGGCAAAATAGTAGACTTTTAGCCTCCATTCCTTTACAACCAAGGCAAAAAATGAACTTTTAGCCTCAGTTACTTAGCAACTGGGGCTAAAAAGCACATTTAGACTCTGTTTTTCGAATTGAGGCTAAAAAAAGTGTGGCTAAAGGCCTGTTTTCTTGTAGTGTCTAAAGGATAGGATGCAGTGTACCAACCTACAACACACATGGCAAATATACTCAATCTCCTCATTGTGTAACTATACATGAGGAAGAACTCATGTGTCATATAAATCCCATCTAGGAAAGGCCAATTTGTAAATGAAGAATTATATCCTTCTCCACTGGAAATCCAACACTACATACTTGGATGTAATTATGACAGGGAGATACAAATCTGCCAAATAAGATCGATTGATGAATCAGTATTTCCCAACAGGTGGGGCTGCAATTCAATAGCACAAAGATAACAAAAAGAGAGGCATGCTAAACGCACACGTGTGAGACAAAGTTTGAGTACACACCACACATGCCAGCATGTCACATAGGTTCGACATCCAATACATCCATTAGGTTGGTCAGACCTTTTACATGTTTTCTCAAAATTAAAACCGCTCAGCATGTGGGCACCAACATTGGAAACAGGTGGATGGGTAACTTCAACCAAGTTTTTCAGTGTTGTAAATTTGTTTTGCAAACCGTGGCCCACCTAACCAGTGGATCAGCTTGATTCTTGGGCCAGGGCATCAATATAGTGCTATCGTTCAGATGAATGGATTAGATCTTGGACTTTTTTTTTTTTTTTTTGAGTAAATATTCTAAGATTTTTTTGCCAGGTAAAATATATATTTTTTCATTTACATGAGATAAAGAGGTCGGAACCAAGAATATAAAGCCCTGTAGGTTTTTATTTTTTATTTTTTATTTTTTTTTTAGAAACAAAGAAACCTCATATAACTCTAACAAAAGGCCACTTACAATTTGGGCAGACCCTTACTACAAAAGACTCAAGGAATCCGCCTATCTTATACCCCCACCCTCTAAAAAGAAAACCATGCTACTCTCTCCCTAATAGCCCCAACCCCACTCGATCCAGGCACAAACTACTATTTACAATCAGGAGGTCGAGGCGCCCAAAGCAACCTCCGCAAACCCCTAACAAAAACCACAACCGAAGCAAGAAAACACCAAACAAGGAGGGTGCAACCATGCATACTTCAATCCTCCCTAACACAACCCAAACCCATACGGTCAAGACGAAGAACTCCACGGACAAATGAAGGAAGCTTGCTAATGTTTTGAAAAGTTCTCTTGCATTAAGTCTCGCTGGCCGGCCAGAGAGACTCAATGCAAGAGAACTTTTCAAAACATTAGCGAGCTTCCTTCATTTGTCCGTGGAGTTCTTCTTCTTGACCATATAGTACCATGTTGGCACATGTGGGGCATGTTCATGAGCTTTATTGCACACCTTTGTGGGCTTAGCAAAGCCCACAAAAAGAATAGTCTGAATGCAATTACAAAAGTTCTATTTATATTACAATTAAATGTACATATAGTTAAATTTACACACACAAAAATAATAATAATAATAATAATAATAATAATAATAATCATTCCTCTTGTAAATTGTAACTAATCTATTCCACTTCAGGAATCGAAGAACTCATTCTACAATTAAAAGATCGCATGAGACTTAAATGAAGATTATTACATTGTCCAATCCAGAACTAATTTCTCAAACATCCAAATATGTTGGATCAAAACCTTATCATGAAAAAAAAAAAATAGAAATGCATCACTTTCTAAGAAATTAATATTTTCAAACATCAAATTTAAAAATAAAGCTCATTACAACATACTACCTCACCAACTGCAACATCATTTTTTTAAGCTTACATCATCAGCCATATGAGAGTTTCATCACCTCAGCATATACGCAGTTAATTGTGGTGATCTTTTACCATTACAATGGAATAGTTGTACGGTTATCTCTCCAAATCTAATGTGGATGATGAGGTGACCCTGCCACCACGAAACTGATGGGGTGTTCCTCCTCAGGAATAAAGGAGAGAGTTCAGCTCGGGGGGTCATCGGGCGCCCGACCAGTCTAGGTTGAGCGACCGAAAATACCTCAAATGTAGCAGATGGTCTCTAGACTGTTTTGGATAGTCTTTGGTAACCGAGCTCAGCGTTGAGCGCCCGACTAGGTTGGGTCGAGAGACCGAAATTCAGTTATTTTTCCTCAGAACTCTCTAGACAGTTTTGCCCATAATCGAGCTCCCGACAGCTCGCGAAATACGATACGCAGTTTTCTATTCTGGCTCTAATTCTCCTGAGGTGCTATATAAGCACATGTTAATAAGAATTAGGGCATGGTAATTGAGATTCTACATGCCCAAAGTGTGAGAGAGAGAGAGAGAGAGATAGAAAAAGAAGAAGAGAAGAAGAGAAAGAGAGAGGAAGATCGAAGAGAGAAGAAGAATGGGCTCGTGACGTTTCATCCACACAGCTGGTTCGTTCCAAGCCTCTTCTATGTGCTCGGATCGGTGAGATCTCTCTAGTTTCATTCTCTTTTATTGTTATCTGCCCGTGTGTGGGTGAAGTTGATTGGATCTGAGTGGGTTATGCTCGTGATCGCTGTGTAATTATTTTTACGTAGTGAATTTGTTCGTCTAGATGAGGTCCCATAGTTTTTACCTCTGTTAGAGAGTTTTTCACGAAAAAGGCTCTTTGTGTTCATGTGGTGATTTTTTTTTTTGCGTTTTTGCGTCATCATATCCCATAATTCAATGTAGTTGGCGTGTGAGATCCTAAACTTTTGTGCAACGGGCCCAACAAAAGTGGTATCAAAGTGTCCAAGTTGGTTATATCGAACAATGGGATCGGTGAATTATGGAGGGTGGCTCGTCAAGGATGATCAGCCTCAATGGGTCTAACTGGCCCATCTAAAAGGCTAAGATGGAGGATCTGCTTTATTGTAAAGACCTGTATGCACCGATCATAGGTGAAAGTGCTAAACCGGTAGAGATGTCTACTAATGAGTGGAAAAAGTTGGACCGTAAGGTGATGGGGTTCATCCGACAGTGGTTGGATGACACGGTGTTCCACCACGTGTTCACAGAAACCTCAGCCGCTAGCCTTTGGCAAAAATTGGAAGGGCTATATAAGAGGAAAATAGCCAAATCTAGGAAAGAAGTTGAGTGCTGGTATTGTGGCAAGACGAGCCACTACCAGTATGAGTATCGCAAAGAAAAGAAGGGTAAAGGGAAGGAAAAGAATGATGAATAAGTTTCTACTACGATCGCATCAGATGGCGACATGGTTATTATACTCTCTACAGATCATGATGTTTGTCTCACCGCTACGAGTCAGGATACTGATTGGGTGATAGACTTGGGAGCATCGTATCACGCTACTCTACGTACAAAGTTCTTCACAAACTACAAGTGAGGTGATTATGGTACCGTGAAGATGAAAAATTCTAGTGTGTCCAAGATTGTGGGGGTTGGTGATATTCATGTAAAGATCGATGTGAGCTGCACATTGGTGTTGAAGGATGTGAGGCATATTCCTAACATTCGCCTCAACTTGATGTCGACAGGAGGTTGGATGATGATGGCTGTGAAAGATAGTTTATTGATGGGCATTGGAAGCACCCTGTACAAGACAAGTGTCATCGTCTCTAAGGGTGGACTGAACGAAGCAAAAGATTAATGATGGACATGTGGCACCGGTGACTGGGCCACTTGAACGAGAAAGAGCTTCAACTACAAGCGAAAAAGCGGCTCCTTCCAGAGTTGGCAGGTATATGTTTAAAAACTTGTATTGGTTGTTTATCAAGGAAACAATATAGAGTCTCATTTATTAAAACTACTTCTCATGTTAATAAAGTAAATGCATTAGATTTGGTTTATTCTGATGTATGTGTTCCGATGAGGACAAAAACCATCGGTGGGGCTTTGTATTTTGTTACATTCATAGATGATACATCTAGAAGGGTTTGGGTTTATGCATTAAAAATCAAAAACTAAGTCTTTAAGGTGTTTAAAATGTTTCATGCTATGGTTGATAGAGAGACAGGTAGACAATTAAAGTGCATTCGTATTGACAATGGAGTAGAATATATCGGGGCATTTCACGAATATTGTAAGAGCCTGGGTATACGACATGAACAGATGGTGCCCAAGACGCCCCAACACAATGGTACATGTAGTTGATCATATGAATCGCACCAATGTAGAGAGAATCAGATGCATGCTTTCCTATGTTAAGTTGCCCAAGACGTTATGCGGAGAAGTAATGCACACACCAGTGTATTTAATAAACAGGTCTCCATCAGCCCTTTGAATGGAGAGGTTGCTATTGAGCTCTCAATTGTACATATTCTAACCCTAATTCATCACTCACATTGCATGATTTATGTGATTAAAGATATATCTAATGCATGCTTTTGTGATCATAGGAATGAGAGAGAGACTTCACCTATTTGATGTTAAAAGACTCATTTTAGAGTGTATTAAAGAAGAAGGAAGATGAGCTAAGAGATGGAGAAGACGCAAGAAGAGGCGAAAGAAGAACGAAGAAAGAAGAAATCAGAAATCAACATGTCCAACTGGTCATGACCAGTCGGCTACACTACTGGCCACATTGCCCCCTTGTTGAAGACATTGGATTAATACCTAGGTCGGTCCAACTGGTCGTGACCGGTCGGCCAGCCAGGTTCGATCGGTCATGACCTGTTGGCCACTCCCAAAAACAGCAACTTTCTATTTTGAATCTCCGATTTTCTTTGCACAATTGCATAAGATGCTACGTAAATCTGAAACTTTCTAAGGCGGTAGAGCTTCAAAGCTATAAAAGGACACATAGGGGTCATCTAAACTTATCCTAGAAGAGATCTAAGTTCGTGGGAGGTGGAGATGATCATCATGAAGCATCTATAACTCATCCGAATGCGGGTTTTCTAGTTTATTTATATTTTTAGTAGTTTTTCCTTTGATTTTTAGTTCAACTTCTTAATGGTTGGCTAAACCTCTTAGCTATATAGTTGTTTATAATGCTTGTTTTAGTTTAATTCAAGTACTTTAGGATTTAATGAAGAACACTTCTAGTTCTAGTTTGAAATAAAGTTGGTATTTTTAGTTTAATCTTCTATCTTTTGTGATTATGCTTACGTGGGATGTTTTGATTTACTGATATTGATTAATAGGGTGTTGTTGATCGAATTTTTTATTGTAGAGATCTTAGACCTATCATGATATGTTGGATGCTAAGTGATCTTACAAACCAAGTTTCCTAAGTGCTTATCTAGAACTAAGCTAGAAGAAGTTCTTATCTTTTGATTTAATTTGAGGTGGATGTTTTATATGTTGATATAGGTTTGATTGAAGTTCAATTCATGATTCTAAATTAAGTTTAGTGACAAGACTTTAGGAAAAACCATGAATGTGATCTTACTTATTTTGTGAAGGATTGGGTTATATGATTAGATATGCCCAACGCCTTAGTAGTTATGAAAAAACCATATTAGTAGATGATCCATCCATGTTAGATGTATTATGATGATTTGATTGCTCCATATTCCGATTGGATAAGGATAGAACTCCTATTCCAGTTGATTATTAGCTTGAATGATTGAATTGGCATTGTGAATGATTATAAGTGGATCATTGGCGCTCATGTGCTTATTTTCCTGATTTAAGTTTAAAAGTAGATAGTTTCATATACTTAAAATCCATCCTTTAATATAATTTTGAATTTAGTCCATCCAACTTACATAGTTTAAAATTGTTACGACAATCCCTGAGGATGACTCGGTCTCACGATCGAATTATTACTACATCATAGCCTTGCACTTGAGGTGAACGAACAGTTCCTGAGAAGGTATGGACTGGACATGATATATCGTACAGTCATCTCAGGATGTTTGGATGTCAGGCATCCATTCATGTTCCCAGAGACGAGAGGTCAAAGCTCGATTCGAAAATCAGGCAGTGCGGTTTTCTGAGGTATGCAAACATACGAGAAGTTCGATTACAGAATGTAGGATCCAGCAGAGAAGAAAATAGTCAAAAGTAGAGATGTTGTGTTTTATAAAGATTAGTGTATTGAAGACATTGGAAAGTTAGAGAAGTCTTAGCCCAATTTAGGTGAGTTGAAAGACATGGATTCGATCACTCCTCTCGTGGTGCCTGATGACAAGGGAGTGAAGAATGGTGTAGGAGACGAGGGTGTTCCTACAACAGATGAATCGGTGGAGCAGCCCCCACTTAATCCACCTGTTGAGCCATATGTGAGGAATTTATCCAGGGACAAACATTCGTCTAAGAGGTATTCATCGCATCAGTACATTATACTTACTGATGGGGGAGAGTCAGGGGACTATTCTGAGGCCCTATCCGACGTGCATAAGACTGAGTGGTTGAAAGTTATGCAAGAAGAGGTGGAATCCTTGCATAAGAATCACACGTATGAGTTGGTGAAACTGCCTAAGGGCAAGAAAGCTCTGAGCAACAAGTGGGCTTTCAGAAAGAAGTTAGAGTAGAAGAATTCATAGACGAGGTTCAAGGCCAGACTGATAATGAATGGGTTTGGTTAGAAGAAGGGTATTAATTTCGATGAGATATTCTCACCGGTGGTGAAGATGACATCTATACGGGTGTTGCTTAGTTTGGCTAAAAGTATGGACCTAGAGATAGAATAGCTAGATGTCAAAACAATGTTTCTCCATGGTGACCTAGAAGAGGAGATATATATGAGGCAGCCAAAGGGTTTGAAGTCAAAGGCAATGACCAAATGGTGTGTAAGCTGAAGAAGAGTATGGGCTGAAGCAAGCTCTAAGACAATGGTAGAAGAAGTTCGACTCGTTCATGTTGAAGCATTCGTAGGACAGAATGAAGTCAAACCACTGTATGTTTACGAGACAATTCTCAGATGGTGATTTTCTTATTCTACTAATGTATGGTGATGACATGCTCATCATGAGAAAAGACATCAAGAAGATTAACAAGCTGAAACAGAAGCTGAGCAAGTCCTTTGCGATGAAAAACTTAGGCCCAGTCAAATAAATCCTAGGAATGAAAATCACCCGTGACAGAAGAAGAGGAAGTTATGGCTGTCATAGGATCGGTATGTTGAGAAAGTCCTAGAGAGATTCAATATGAATGTAAAGTAGCCGGTCAGTTCTTCACTCGATGGTCACTTCAAATTGAGCGACATGCAGTATCCCAAAACCAAGAAAGAGGTAAAAGAAATGCAGAAGATATCCTATGCTTCGGCAGCAGGAAGTTTGATCTATGTTATGGTGTGTATGCACCCAAACGTAGCTTATGCGGTCAGCATGGTGAGTTGATATCTTGTCAATCCTGGCAAAGAGCACTAGGCAGCAGTGAAGTGGATACTACCATATCTGAGTGGCTCTTCGAAGTTGAGCCTATGCTTCATTGAAAGGAAACCTGTGTTAGAAGGCTACACAGATGCAGATATGACAAGTGACATAGACTCAAGGAAGTCTACATTGGGATTCATGTTCACATTTGTAGGGGGATCGGTCTCATGGCAGAGTAAGCTACAGAAGGTCGTAGTGTTGTCTACAACCAAGGTTGAGTACATCGTAGTCACAAAAGAATGTAATGAGATGCTTTGGATGAAGAGGTTCCTACAAGAACTTAGCCTGAAGTAGAAAAAGCACGTGATCTATTGTGATAGCCAGACTGTGATACACTTGAGTTAGAATCCAAGCTAGCATTCCAAGTTGAAGTACATAGAGGTTTAATATCACTAGATCATAAATATGTTGGAGAACAAGATGTTACAGCTTGAGAAGATCCATACGAATGATAACGGGTTAGACATAATGACCAAGGCATTGCTCAAAGGCAAGTTCCAGGCTTAAAAAAAGCCTGGCATGCTTGAAGACGGTGAAGCCCTCCTCTTGAGTTGAAAGGGGGGAGATTTGATGGGGTGTTCCTCAGAAGTAGAGGAGAGAGTGTAGCTCAAGGGTCATTGGGCGCCCGACTAGTCTAGGCTAAGCAACTGAAAATACCCGAATGTGGCAGTTCTCTGGACTGTTTCGGACAGTCTCAGGCGACCGATGAATTAGTCATCGGGTGACCAAGCTCATCGTCGGGCGCTCAACCAAGTTGGGTCGAGCAACCGAAATTCAGTTATTTTTCCTCAAAACTCTCTGGACAGTTTTGCCCATTATCAAGCGACCAACCAAGTTGAGTCGGGCAACCAAAATTCGATTATTTTTCCTCAGAATTCTCTGGACATTTTTGTCCATTATCAGGTGCTTGACGGCGCGCGGATTTCAATACGCAGTTTCCTATTCCAGCTCTAATTCTCTCGAAGTGCAATATAAGCACACGTTAATCTAGATTACGGCATGGTCATAGAGATTCTACACTTCCATGGTGTGTGTGTGTGTGTGTGTGTGTGTGTGTGTGTGTGTGTGTGAGAGAGAGAGAGAGAGAGAGAGAGAGAGAGAGAGAGAGATCAAAGAGAGAAGAAGACTGAGCTCATGACGTTTCATCCACGCAGCTGGTTCATTCCAAGCCTCTTCTATGTCCTCGAATTAGTGAGATCTCTCTGGTTTCATTCTCTTTGACTATTATCCGCCCGTGTGGGTGAAGTTGATTAGATCTGAGCGGGTTGTGCTCGTGATCGCTGTGTAATTATTTTTACATAGTGGATTTGTTCGTCTGGACAAGGTTCCATGATTTTTACCTCTATTAGAGGGTTTTCCATGTAAAAAGCTCTTTGTGTTCATGTGGTGATTATTTGTTTGCGTTTCCACATCATCATATCCCACAATTCAAGGTAGTTAGGGTGCGAGATCCTAAACTTTTATGCAATAGCCCCAACAGGAACTCCATGGAGGCAGGTCTACGTGAGGTCCACTGTGATGTATTTGTTTTCTCCATGACCTCACTGTAATGTATTTGTTTAATTTATCCATGCCGTCTATCATTTTTTCAACTCAGTTTAGGGCATGAGCCCAAAATGGAAGCATATCACTACAAAAAAAGGGCAAAGGCTACGGACTATGGGGGTTTTCAACTGCGGATATAAGCCGTAGTAATTTAGCTAGGGATTTAATCCGTAGTTAAAGCTACTGTGGAGAGAGAGCCTGACATTTCTGTAAAGGGCTCTATGGGGCCCACCGAAATATATATGTTTCATCTAAGCCATCCATCCATTTTGGAAGATCATTTTAGGGTAAGTATAAAAAAAGGTGACAGATCGAATTCTTAAGTGGACCACACCGTAGGAAACTACAGAGATCAAGTGGTTATTACCGTTGAAAATTGCTTGTGCCTATGGTATGGTCCGCTTGGGCCTTGTATCTGCCTCTTTTTTTGGATCATGCCCTAAAACCATATGATAAAATGAATGGAGGGCATGGATAAACCACACGCATCACGGTGGGCCCCACAAAGCCCTGACAGATCCGTCCGGCTCGTCTCCGTCTAGCACTAACCCTCGAGCGGGGGATTTTTTTTCACCAAACCCTCGAGTGGGAGCTCCACCAAAACCCCCTCCTTGAAACCCCCATACCATGAAAACTCTCGAGCGGGAGCTCTTTTTCACCAAAACCCATCTCTTGGAAAACTCCTTGAGCCCCCATTCCACCAAAACCCTCGAGCGGGAGCTCTTTTCCTCCTTGAAACCTGTCTCCTTGAAACCCCCATTCCACCAAAATCCGTCTCCATCTTCGTCTCACACAAACCCTTGAGCGGGAGCTCGTTTTCACCAAAACGAGTGCGCGAGCTCTCCAGCAAATCACAGCCCTCCACCATCGTCTGCCGCCCTTACAACCCATCTCCTCCTTGAAACCCTACTCTATCCATAACCCACTCCCATCGTCAACATCCTCCTTGAAAACCTACCCTATCAGCACCCAAAACCCATTCGTGAAAACCCCCATTCCAGCAACCACAATTCCTCTGTCAAACCCCGGACGCGCCCAAAAAACTGTTGCATAAGGAACAGGGTATGGCCTTTGCTGAAATGTAACTTCTTACCCTAATATCTTCCAATCTAGAAGACTTCCAGAATCACTTTGATCCATCTAAATAACTGTCTACATCGCTAAATCATTGAGGTTTGATTTTTCCTTTTCTATTTCTCTAAAAAGTGATTTTTTCTTCTGATTTTCTGTTCTTAAAACCTTTTTTTCTTGATTTTTTTCATTCGATAGATCTTCTGAGCGACCAGACATTCACCATCACCACCTACACTTCCACTGAAGTTAAGCTCTCTCTCTCTCTCTCTCTCTCTCTCTCTCTCTCTCTCTCACTCACTATGGAATTTGTACAGGTGGGACCCATGGTTTTGTGATCCAAGCCGTTGAAATAATATCTTCACTTTGGATGGTCCATGCATTGAAAAACCCCCAGATTGGAAGATCCTAGCTTTATGATGTTATTGTGGCCGTTCATTTTATGTGGGTTTAATGGGAGCTAATGGCGTGTTTTATTTCAGAATCATGTATTCGTTGGCTGGATATTGTAGGGTTAGGATTTCCTCTATCTGGAAGGTTTTCGTTGTGTCGGTGTTCGGCAGTAGGGTCTGCAACGGTCTTGATTGCTAAACCATGGGCCCCATTTGCCCGAGCGTGCTCTGCAATGAATTTTGTTTATGGAGTTGTGTTTTGCTCTATCGCTCACTGGAATTTTGTATTTTGGAGTGGGTGTGTGCATGACAGTGTTATTCAAAACTATCTGTTAGGTGGGTCCCAATGTGGACCGGTGGCTGGAGAATTTGTAGCGTATGAACTCTACTGGCCTATTGGTGACCCAAAAATAGATGGTTGAAAATATATCGAGGCCAATTCAGACACATCGCTCGACAAGCTATGCATCTACAGTTACCTCTTCATTGTGCATGGGGTTGTACTATAGATGATCTGGACTATGTCTGGTTGGCCCAAATGCAATGGCTGAAATCCTAGCTGTCAACTTGCAACATTCAAATGGATGGTGCAAAAGGGAAAGTCTGTTGGTAGATGCTAGAGTGGGTTTTGTACCATGGGCCATCCGTCATAGTGGCATGACATTGGCATTCTGGATTCACTAACCCTATAGTCACTTGTACTGTAGAGTCACAACAAACCATGTTTGGTTCATGGCACGATGATCTCGTAAGCAAAAAGTCTACTGATTTGGATGGGTAGGATTGTACTATCCAACTAGTGCAATTTGTGATGGTGATTCAACCACTATTTGAGACCGATGGTTTGGATGGTCTGAATCATGGTCCCTTGTAATGCATTCCAATTTGAGTGCAGTGCACCAAATAAGGAAGAAATTTTGTTTTCTTAGACTTACCCCTTTTAATAGATAATGCCAGATTTTTTATTGTGTTAGTAAATGCCAAAAATGTTAAAGGCCAGTTTGGATAGAGAAAATCCGAGAGGTGGACATTGAAAAGCCCTGTGGAATCCTTAGTTTTCTGTTGTTGCCCACCTTGCCAAAAATGTTAAAGGCCAGTTTGGATATAGAAAATCCAAGAGGTGGACATTGAAAAGCCCTGTGGAATCTTTAGTGTTCTGTTGTTGCCCCCCCCCCCCCCCTCTTAAGAGGTCTGGATGTCGACCATTTGACTTTCTAATTCAGGAACTGTTTCAGTTTTATTAAGTTGCTGTTAACCATTTGACTTTCTAATTCAGGAACTGTTTCAGTTTTATTAAGTTGCTGTTATCAAGGCCAATTATAAGGCATTTCGAGTTGCTTTATCTTTCCTTTTTTGGGCTATTCTTTTATGTTTTGAAGTTTTCATTATGTGCTTTAACTTTAAGTGATCCAAAGACTAGAATGGCTTAGTTACAAAAATATTGGACCATTTAGGTATTCCTTTTAGATTGTTTAAATTAATTATGAACTTTGTATCATCACATTGATGTTGTTTAACTGGTGCTGATTGGATTTCTATGGAAGCTTGCGGACTTGTGGTAGTGTCATAGGAACTGATTCTTCATTTGTGAAGGAAACCAATATTGAGTTGTGTTAGGAGTAGTATTCAAAAGGTTATTCCGGGAATTAAATGGAAGATCAATGTTGTTGGGAAGAATATCAAACTGCCGTTCTTCTCTGAACATCAAACTTTATGAATATAACGTTTACTCAAATCAGATGGAGCTTAAGCCCTTTTTTTAACACCGCCAATGCAAATCTCCTTGCATTGCCTGTCCCAAGACCAGATAAAGGAGGGAGAAGGGCGTCATGTATGGGTATAGTTGATTAATCTCCTTGCAAATCTCCTTTCATTATCCTTTCTTTCTTTTTTTTGAAATTCAGATAAACCTCAATAATTTTTAATTAATTCTCTGTTTGAAATTTTTTATGGGCACGTTGTTCTCCCGATAGAGGTGTCTAGTAGACCTGTGGTTGGGTCCACTATGCAATCCATCGACCTGAGCCCCACATAAAAGGTAGATACATATTTTATGAGTTTCTTTTTTGCCCGTTCAGACACTTGTCTATGCTAGTGTTAATAGTCAAAATAAAAGTCAGGTTCATGTGTGAGTATGAGATTTTGGTATTGGGAAACTGTGACTTTCTTGTCTCTCCAGGTGGGAAATGCTACGTACCACAATGACATGTTGTATGATGAGCTAAGGAGATCCATACCTCAACTTACGAATATATTGCTTATAGGAGAGGAAGACAAAATGAAAGCCAATGATGCAGGTGCAGTACTCAGCAACCTTATACGTAATTCCAACCGGCTCTGCGAAGATATTATCTCCAAAGACACTGTTCGGGTTATTGAATCGGCTTTTGATTTTTGCATCTTTGTCTGATATACTAGTATATACGTATCGACATTTTAAGTTTGTGTAACCATTTTGCATCTTTGTCTGATATACTAGTATATACATATCACTCAAAGACTGTTCATTATTTGAAATTGAATCCCTCTTGTTGTAACCATTTTGTTGAAACTTAGCAGACAAAGGTTTCTCGTCATCTGAGTCATACGAGGTTTTAGTAGATGCACCAACATCGAACTTTGATAACTTAGAAGATAATGGTTTCTCATCTCTTGAATCATCATCGGATTTATTAATGCTGATTTTTTGTCTTTTTTGGAATGGACGAACCAGGTCAGATTTTACCAGATCCAGATTTTTTTTTTGAAGATTGGATCCAGATTTTCCCTTTTGGCTGCAGATTATATAATTTCTTTCGAATATTACATGATGTAAACTTGTCTCTTCAATTCCTCACTGAAGTTGCATGTGTTACTTTCTGTCTTCTTTCTGTTAAAATGCTTTTATTAATATTGTTGTTGTTGTTGTTGTATTATTATTATGTTTAGGACCCGTTTGGATCGTAAGTTGCTTAAGATAAGTTACTTTTGCCACAAGTAGCTTATCTTAGTTTCTACTTATTAAGAAAATAAGTATGTTTGGTAAACAACATACTTATCAACTTTTCCTCTCTTTCATCTCTCCAAAAAAGTAGAAAAGCTAAAAAAAATTAGCTGAAGTGATTATGTACTTTTAAGTAAAAAAGTTACTTATAATTAATCATTAATCAAACTTACTTATCTGAATATCAGTCAGTTATCTACTGCCGTCAGTAGAAAAGTAACTTATTTGGTGGTAACCAAACAGGCCCTTATTATGTTTTTGAGGCTAGCAGTTTCAAAATGCCAGGCTTTCTGATTTCTTAGAGATTTTAAAGTTAATTTGTTCATATAGGATGGAGCAGGCTATATTGGAAAAATGCCTTTTGCAAGGAAGGCAAGAAATTTGACTATGAAACAGGTAAAAACATGTCTTTTTTTACAGCCATTTTCTATTGAACTTTTGTCAACTTTGATGTATATTTCCTGCAAAAAAGGAATACTACAAGATATGATGAGCTTGAAATTTCCTGTGTTTCAGCTTCGCTTTACGGGTGATCTTTTAGTGGAGTAAGGTGCTGGGGTAGAGTTGGCCACTGCTGTTGTGCCACACCTTTTCTTACCAATATTGGCATGTGCAGCCAATGTGGTGAAGGTAGGAATAACTTTATACCATGTTGTATACTATTAATTGAAGAGAAAGTGTCCAACTCATCCTGTACCTTATTTCTTATAGAATGTTGCTGCCGTGACATCAACATCAACTCATGCATACTCCAATCTATAGAGCCTTTGCTAGAGGAGAAAATATTGGGTATGTCACTGCTAAAGGAGAATGTGTTGGAAATATTGCAGATCTGGTATGTTATTCCTAGACATCTTATATCCAGGCTGGTTAGTGTAGATTATGACTTATGATTAATGTTGGTGTTGAGAAGGGTTAAAATGATTGCATGCTAAAATACTTAGCTTTTCAGTTACATGGCTAGGTTCCAATATACATTTTTATTACTCTGATGGTTCCCCCCTCCCCAAATCTCCTTTTTGCTGAAGTTCTAGGTATATTTAATTATATTTCATGTTTAACATGCTAAACCCAAAATCTGAGTGTTGGGTTCGTTTTGATTGGTGTAAAAAAGGCTTCAACCGTGGAAAAGGAAATCAATTTTCACACATGTGACAATTTCCCTCATTTGTGAAAGACGAGGACTAACGAAATTGCTTTTCCTTTCCTTAGTTTTCCTCATAAGAGGGCCATTTCCTTTTCAATGGTCTTTTGTTTAGGGCAAATTTGGTGTTTTGGCCAATTTTCTATTTTTTTTAGACAAAACAAATATACTGCTAAAAAGACCTGGCTGAAGTTCTCATACCCGCTGGACAGATGGACAATTTCAACAGAGGAGTCTGTCCACTGTCCAGCGGTATGGATTAACACATACCCAAGGTGGGTCCCTGCATCTGGACAACATGGATAAAGCATAAACATCATAAGTGGGCCCAGGAGAGGACGACCTGAATCAAACACCTGCATCACGTGGGCCGCACTTGAAAATGGGCTGGAAAAATGAATGCACTGGATGGATTCTTTATGCATTTTTGGTTTACATTGCTGTGAGGAAAGCATAGATGATTGGTTATCGGCACCAAGTCCCTTTTTGTATTTTTTTTTTTTTTTTTAGATCTTTCTTTTCTTATTTCCCATAGTCATCTTCATAGTTGTGGAGGAAGGATAGGAGAACTCTTGTAGCTACAATGTTTTCAACTATCTTTAATTGGTTGTGCCAGAAATCCAACAGCTTCTGATATAATTTAGTTCATGCAAACTGTAGTTGTAGAAGAATATGAAGAGATCAAAATACAGCCTTCTTCCTCGTGGGGCTAGAGTATATATGGTCATAGTTCGCTGCTGTTTTTAATATGATGATGACTCATCCATTGTACACTTGGTATGGATGTGCAGCATTCCTAACCATGCAAATAATGCGGCTATTGTAGATGGAGCATAGGCCAAACATTACCTGATAGATTGATCTGAACCATCTGATTTTCCCATTGAATTGAATGTCTAACCATTTTATTTTTAACCATCCATTTGATACCCACCAAGTGGATGGTCATGGAACTTCGTTTTTTTTTTTTTTTTTTTTCCATGATTTTCTGAATTTTGATATTAGCTTCTAGATTTTGATCAAACGGGCATGAGAAGAAGGAAATGATTTTGAGGTATATACCACAAGTTTTTTTTTTTTTTTTTTTTTTGTGATTTCATGTATTGAAATTTAAGATGTTTATTGATTTAATTGTACATTTTTTTTTTTTTGTATAATTAGACCTTTTGGCCATTCATTGTTATGAAGAAATGCTGCACATTAAGCCTAAGGTACATGAATTCAGCAAAGATCGGAAACTAGGAGGAGGAGGACAGTGAACTTCTAATACTTTTTTTTTCTGACAATTTCAACATATAGAGATTACAATTGGATTATGTCCATAACTGCTCTATAGAGATTACAATTGGGTTATGTCCATAACCGCTCCATCTTAAATTTCTATCGAAGATGTGAAAGGAACATACATGAAGCATGCCGTCAAAATGCAGGGGAAGCAGTTTGTATGCTCGGATCAAGCTTCTAGTAATGGTAAGATTAAAATTCGGCAACTTCATCATGTTAAAATTACACCCACTATTTGTGTTACTATTTAAGCTTGATATTTTAGTTATATGATGTCCTTTTTTTTTTTCTTTTTTTTTTTCACTATTTGACTAGATTGGAGTTGAAAAAGTTCTTGTAGCAATACGACTGTTGCAGTAAGAACATCTTGGAGTTGAAAAAGTTCTTGGTTCTGCATGACTTATCTTGTAGCCTACCTTCACATTTTTAAGAATTATATCCGTCAGTTTGTCATGTTCATTAAATTGGTGGAATGCAATTCTTCTTATTGTTTGTGTTGTTGATGAAGACATGGACACCTTCTATGCAGGTGGTTTGCTGGATAGAGTGGACAGCTATATGTTCAAGGGTGCACTTGCATATGCTCATGTCAAAACCACATTACGACTTTCTGTTTTTCCCTTTTTGGTATCAGAGGTGAAGGATGGCTCTACAAACACCCACACAAGAACTTGGTATTTTTGTATTTACAGTAAGGAAGTTGCCCTCAAATGGCAGTCGCATTCCTTTCAAGTCCAACTTCAAAGTGACGTGATTGTGGTTTTGAAGCCTAGTCCTTCAATATGAATGCTATATTATGATCATTTCATCTAGTTATTACAGTTGGACTCAACAGTTTCATCAAAATGCAAATTGATATTTAATAATCTAAATTATTTACTTTGTTTGCAGGAAGGCATGTTAACGATTCCGCACATCCATCCTTCCATTACTCTGTTGTGAGCATGTACTTCTGTTTTTTTTCTTTCCGATTTGAGCGATTGAATCAGTTTGAAAAACTGACATTTTTCTATTGATCGTTCCATAATTGTGTGATATTGGTTGTTCTTGAAACTCTTCATGAAGTGATGGATCAAGATTCTACTTGCAGATCATGCATCTGCTTAAAATTTTGTTAGTAACTTCCTTTTTACTCACCCATTTCTGCAAGCATGTTTGAAGCACACGCCAGAAGTTCAAGGACTAGTCATGCATCTGTTGTATTTCTCCACATTGTTTGTGTTAAATGGGAGCATATAATTTTTCTGTATCTATCATGCAAATGCTCTTTTTTTCTTTGTCTAATAGCCACTTTAGAAATGTGTGAAATGAATTTTGTAAAATTCCGACAAGTGAATTATGTTTATTAGTCAAATTAGAAAATTTGAAAATTTTGAGATGCCAGTTGCAAAAGTTTGGATAAATGAAGATCATGTGTTTCAAACTTGTATTATTAGGCGCCAGTTGGAAAATGTGGCAAATGTCAATTGTGTGACACCCACTTTAAATTGGAAATTGCACTACGTTTAGAAAGTGCAAAACCCCATTCTGAATCGCACTAAATGGGGAAATGTCTGTCTATCTGGCTCAAAATGGCGAGCGAGTTGAAAGTATAACCTATTTCTGGGGGAATGTATAACCTATGTATGCAGACTTGAGGCAGAGTAATCGTAGGATCATCGTTAATGCATCAGTTGAAAGTTGGCTACCTTTGCCAAGGATGAGCTTATACGCTATGAGTATCAAAGGTTTGATACTCAATGCTGAGAACAAATCTTAGTAAGTGCTTTGGTGGTAAGTTTGATCTGTTACTGTTGAGGCTATTTATGAAAAGGAAGTGCATATGGGAACTCAATGCAATTTTGTTCCTCTTGCATTTGTTATACAAAATACTGATTTAGTATGCAAAATAGCTCTCTTTGGACTTATAAAAAAGAAAAAGAAGTTTTCACTGTCCAAACTGAGAAACCAATCATTTAGATTTGTTGTCAACCGCACTACCTCTTTCAAATACAGACAATCAGTTGCCACTAAAACATGATTATAACCTAGAAGAATAGGAATTATTGTCAGTTGCAAGTTGCAACTCTGGGGCTATCATGTGTAAGACTGAAATAGCACAACTGTTTTTTATTTTGCAAGGGAATATTTAATTACTCTTGCTGTTTAGATTGATGGAATAAAAGTTATATTGGAAAAGAAAACATTTTTCGCAAATGTGACATTTTCACATTCTTAGAATTTATTATTGTTATGACTTGTGGAATTTGGATCTTATAGGCTGTAAATACATGTATGGATGTCTCAATGTCTCTTGCACTTGTTGGATTGTCTTGATTGCTGATATAATTTTAGCGATGGTCTTAAAATTGTCTTCTTATGTATTGTAGTGGTAAGCTAGTTAAGGATGTGAAGCATCTGATACACATGTTTGTTTTGAGATTATACATGTAGCTCCATTCCTGTGGCTAATTATCTTTGATCTTTTCTCAAGGAAGCCTGAAAGAGCAGAATGCCACCATGGACCACCTCATGTCTGCAAGATATAGTGGCGGCTGGTCGTCTTTGATGATGAGGTACATGTAGAAGGTTGGACCAACCTAATGGATGGATTGGTCAAATTCAGCTTAAAAGTCCAATCTATTAACCTCTACTCTCCACAGATAGGAGTATGTCCTGTTTCATGTTATATTTGTTGGCATGTCCTATTTATTTGCAATCTGATCTAGGCTTAAAAGTCCAATCCATATTCAGCTTAAAAGTCCAATCCATATGTTTTGGGTGTGATTTATTATTTTTTACTTGATGTATTGATCTATCAGGGCAAACTAGCAAACTAGCAGCGACTACAAATGGATTTTTTTTTTAATGAAAGACAATAGCTACGGATATAATACCTAGCCTAAATAAACATCCGTAGCCATTTCGCACTACACACTACGGCTTATAACCGCACCTAGATTCCAAAATCCGTAGCTATAGCAATAAAATCGAAGACTACAGCTACGGTCTATGAATTTACAACTTCGGATCTTATCCGTATCGGATAATTACTCGCCGTATCCATAGCTACTCGAATTCAACACAATTGCTACGGCCAATGGACATTCCGTAGTGGATTATATCCGTAACGATAGCTATTCGCTACGGCTTTTGGCCGCAGCAAATTGCGTAAAGGCAATGGCTACATAGTCTATGGCTACGGAGTGGATACGGCATATCTACAAATTAAAGCCGTAGCTAAAGAAAAATAGCTTCGGCTTAAATCTGTAGCCATTAATCCTTTTTTTTTTGTAGTGTATCTAAAGCTCAAGTGAGCCACACTACAGGGAAATAGTAGAGATTGAATTTTCTCTCCTCTTGAAAACTTCTTGGGGGCATAGAAGTTTGGGATCAAGCTAATACTTGTGCTTTCCCTTCATCCAGGTCTGTGTGACCTTATGAATAGGCGGATGTAAAATAAAATCAATGAGGGGCGCCCTAGATGAACGTCATTAGACATCATTATCCCCAATGCTGCCCGTGGTGTGGTCCAATTGAGCTTTAGAGATGCTTCAATTTTTGGTTCATGCCCTAAAATGAGATAGCAAAACAGATGGACAGCGTGGATAAAACACATACATCATGGTGGGCCCCACGAAATCCTGCCACCACAGTCAAGATGGCCACGCAATTCGCGTCCATCCAATTTGCTGACCCATTCACTATTATATGAATCAATGGCTAAAAAAATGCAAAATGGAGTGCTGACATCTCTTAATCCGTACAAATTTTGGGTCACTCTCCATCAAACTGGACACCCACCGTATCAACGGTTTAGATCACAAAATCATGGGCCTCGCCTGCAAGTGCTGCTGCAGGCATCAAGACACCTATCCACGTCTTTGGTGAGAGTACTCTACCTAGAAATCAAGCAAAACTCAAGCTAATACCGGGTCTGGTCCTCGCCCCGCGTGTTAGAAGTCAAACTCCGTGTTCAAGCTCGGCTCTCGTGAATTTTGAACCTTACCGAGTCGAAGTCAGCGTGGCTCAATACAGAAGTCCAGAATTCCTCGTGGCCCATCTATATATAAACCTTCCACCCTCTATCTTTCCCTCATCAAAATCTTCAAACCTCATATCTTCTCTAAACAAAATGCCACATCAAACCCAATCTCTTCTTCCTTGCCAGACATAAGTCCCACTAATATCTTACCACATCCATCATTTTTATCTTATTGATCTCTAGCTTTGGGCCCCTTGACACATCAAACCCCTTCTATGTGGAGAAATTTCTGATCTTAGAAAATAAATTAATTAAAAAACTGAGAAATAAGGACAGGCTGAAGCACGTGAAAAACACGCTGTCTTTAAAGCGTAATTCGCCTCTACTCAAATTATTTTGAGTCTGCTGATAGGTTGCAGGCGGATTGCTTCCAAGATACGACGAGCCTTATGTGGTTCTGCGTTCAGCAAAAAACGAAGGAACCACTATGGAACTCAGTAACACACTCTGTCGGATAAAGAAAAAGAAATAGAGAAAAGAATGGCAGTCTTCTTCTGGCAATAGCAGACCACTACACTGGTCTAAGTGGTTTGGTTTATTTCAACCAAACCGAGAGGCTAAGACTAAGATGGGTGCTGGTTCAGTATTCGAGGTTGTGATTGCTGTTGTTGTATTGTTGTGTTGGAATGAACCAGACCTGTCTGGTTTATATAGGCAAGGGTGGCTGGCAGTTTTGGTCCAGAGCCATAATGGCACTAGCCGTTTTCTGGCTGTTGTGAGAAACTAGCCGTTTATGGCAGTTTATGACTGTTGTGCATGTGGGAGTTATACACCTGCATGCTGGCTGTTTAGACTCAATGGCTAGCCGTTTCTGGCTGTTGGGCTAGTCACATGCAGCTGTTATTAGATGGTCTGGACCGTTACTGCATGAGCAGTTCCACAGGTCCCTCTAATTAGCCCTGCAGCTCTCTATAAAAAGCAGAGAGGTCTCTCTGTCAGACCTCCCACCCACAACACCTCCTCTGTTCCGAACCCAGCCACCTGACCTATTACCTAGCCTCTGTCGCACCGCGACTCGCACCAGTCTCGCTCCGGTCCGCGAGGTCGCGACCCATCTGCGACACACTTCGCACGTGCGAAGTGCCAAGTGCGCCACTAGCGCCTCTACAGCCACACTGCCTCACATGCCGATGCCCTTGCACCTAACCCGAGCCCGAGCCCCAGCCCATGCCCTAGCCCGAGACCGAGTCCGAGACTGAGCCCGTGTGCGTGCGTGTGCGCGGTGTTCCAGTGCGAACACGTAAGCCACCATTCTCCCTCTCTTCCACCATAAATAAATAAGGTGCACAACACCCTACTTATAAAGAGGAAAAATCCTTTCTCTCATCCGATATGGGACAAAAAACCAAACGCTTTTCTTTTAAAAATGTTTTTCAAAAACAACCTTTTTCAACAATCCCCCACTTGTTTTTTTTTTTAAATAATTTTAAAACAGAAAAATGGATGTCTGCTAGAGTATAAAAGATTATATGCATAAAGAAAGATATCTTTCGATTTGAATCCTTCCTTAGTGTAAGTATTTCAAAGACCCATCGAAATGACTGGTAGCCGCAGTTTTGAATCAATTATTTTTAGATAACAGGACCGGAAATACCACACGCATACTTTCTCAGTGTTATTTGAGTTACTACAATTCTTGCTCAGCACATTTAATGACCTTGTGCTTATCCTATTTCATGAACGATCCCGAGAAAACTCTCATTCTCATGAGAGGCGGCACCACCTCTACGTTCATATAGGTGAAGTCCTTCCAGTGTCTCCGTTACTTTCAGACACTTGTCCTTAAGACTGGATTGCATTAAGAGTTTCTAAGACTCAACCATCTGTCTCTAACGACCAGCACTATAATCCTGGATGAAGTATATATATATATATAATTTAATGCTGAAACTTTTCACGTATCAGTGACTTGTTTTTACCCATTGAACCCTTATATAGAGATTTTCTAATTTTAGGTTGGGTTTCCATCACCGGTGAAATCTTTTGAAAAGAGTTTCAACCCCATCCCTCTGGATGTTGTCCTTACTACCTCTCTCGTTAGAGGTTTAGTAAAAGGATCAACTAAGTTATTACTTGACTTTACATAAGATATTGCAATGATTCCATCTTGAATCAGTTGTCTTACATAGTCATGTCTCAGACTTATATGTCTGGATTTCCCATTATACGTGCCGCTATAGGCTCTAGCTAATGTGGCTTCACTATCACAATGTAGTGAAACAGCCGGTATCGGCTTCGCATAGAATGAAATTTCTAAAAGAAGATCCCTAAGCCACTCAGCCTCTTTACCTGTTGCAGCAAGGGCTATGAACTCAGACTCCATAGTTGAGTGAGTTATGTAGGTTTGTTTCTTGGATCCCCAAGATACAGCTGCACCTCCTAAGGTGAAAACCCATCCAGTAGTGGATTTGTTGTCACCTGCACTCGATATCCAACTTGCATCGGTATATCCTTCTAGTATAGTTAGAAATTCTGAGTAAAATAACCCTAAGTCTTTGGTTGCTTTTAAATAACCAAGTACTCTTCCTATTGCCTTCCAGTGTTCTACACTAGGATTACTAGTAAACCTACTTAGTTTACTCACAACATATGCGATGTCTGGTCTAGTGCATTGCATTGCATACATTAGACTTCCTATAACACTCGCATACTTTAATGGTGCAACTGTTTTTCCAGTATTTTCATTTAACTTGATACTTGGATTGAATGGGGTTTTCGCTTCCTTAATATTTAGATGTTTAAACTTGTTTATTATTTTCTCAATATAATGAGATTGGCATAGCACATAACCCCCACTATGAGTTTTAACTTTAATACCTAGAATGGTATTAACTTGTCCAAGATCCTTCATTTTAAATATGGAAGACAGAAACTTCTTTGTTTTAATTACACCTTCCATCTTGTTACTTATTATTGACAGGTCATCAACATATAAACAAATAACAATTATATAGTTACTACTTGTTTTGGAATATATGCATTTGTCTGCTACATTATGCATGAAACCATGAGAAAGTATTTTAGAATTAAACTTCTCATGCCACTGTTTAGGTGCTTGTTTTAGTCTATACAATGATTTAATTAGTTTACAGACTTTCTTCTCATTTCCTGACAGAACGAACCCTTCAGGTTGTTCCATGTATACCACCTCGTTGAGGTCTCTATTCAGGAAAGCAGTCTTTACATCCATCTGATGTATATACAGCTGATGTATGGATGCTAAAGCAAACATAATTCTAATAAATGTTATTCTTGCCACAGGTGAGTATGTGTCAAAATAATCTATTTCTTCTTTTTGTCTGAATCCTTTAGCTACTAATCTAGCTTTAAAGGTTTGAATAGTTCTATCAGTATGATATTTCTTTCTAAATACCCACTTACACCCTATGGGTTTAGAAGCTGGAGGTAGATCCACTAGTTCCCAGGCTTGGTTTGACATAATCGAGTCCATCTCATCATTGATAGCTTCTTTCCAAAAAGCTGAATCTCTATAAGTTACAGCTTCTCTATAGGTTGTTGGATCATCTTCTATAGTCATAACTGTAGGTATCTTTCTAATGACATTCTCTCTATCTCTTTCTACGAGATGAAAAGAAATACGTTGAGAGTCTATCTGTTCAGGATCAAGACTCTTTTCTACTCTTATCCTTTGACTCCTACGTGGTTCTTTTCGCACTGGAACACGCAAGCCACCATTCTCCCTCTCTTCCACCATAAATAAGTAAGGTGAACAACACCCTACTTATAAAGAGGAAAAAATCCTTTCTCCCATCCGATATAGGACAAAAAACCAAACGCTTTTCTTTTAAAAATATTTTTCAAAAACAACCTTTTTCAACATTCTATGGAGAGTGGGGATCAAAGAATGGGATCGTCATGCTACAGGTACTCCAAAAAGGTCCTGCTGACACCGTCCGGACCTTCACCGTGCACCAATGAGTCGGGACGTGGTCGTGGTAGCTGCCCACTTGTGGTAAAGAACTACGCAGTCAATGTCATGTTGCACCACCTAGCATTCATGACAATGTCCTCATCCGTTTGAGAAGCACGTATGCCACGGATAGCAAAATGGGCCAGCAAGATCAAGGGTCATGATGTTCTTTATTTCTGACTGCTTGGGTGCATGTATCCAGGACCAGCAACATATAACAAACTGACCTTTTGTCTGCTCAAACATCCGTATAGTTAAAGTTTGTAAATTCATATAATGATTATACCTTACTCCATTTATTTATCTGAGGCCTTTTGATTGTGAATATATGGACCATTGATTATTTTATACTAACCACCAATCTTTAATCATGACTGGACTATGAATATTTAGACCCATACAGTTAAGGGTGTTTGGCTTGAAATTTCGTCGTTGGTACATGTGTGCTGTGTCATGTGTCATGCATGCTAGAGCCTTTTATAGCATATTGATCCAAACCAAACACCTTTGACTCCAGCATCAAGATACACTGAGAAAGTGTGGGCAGTCATCTATGACCGGTAACTGAAGTAGCTCTGCCATTTATTCAACCAAATGCATGTACAATCAAGCCATTTATGAGGTAGAGGGATCATCTTTCTAATGAATTCATTTTTCCTTTCAGCTGAAAAAACTTTTTTTTCACCATAATAATAAAGAACCTTACTGTATTAATTGAAATAAAAATGAAAATTTACAAAAAATATCCAAGATGATCCAACCTTTATGGTGTAAATGGCAATGCCCTAGATGCAAGCCTTCCTTGATTATGCGAATCAAATGTAGATGAAGAAAATTATACTATTAAAAAGAAAATATAAGGTCTTCCTTGAAATTCAGCCTTGGCGTATATGGAAGAGAATTAAACTACTCCTAATGTAGGTCAATCTAGTTTAACAACGTAGACGGATGGACGAAATTACACTATCCCTATTTTAAAACAATCCAACACAACAACGTAAACGGGTTATGTTCTGTTAAGATAAAATAAAAGATAAAAGATAAAAGATAAGCAATATTGTAAGGTAAATTTGATTTGATATATACTGGGTTGATGAGGGCTTAGGGCTCTTCAATCTTCCTCCTATTTATAGAATTTTTTGGACGATCAAACAGAGATATCTTTATAGAAATTTCTCATGTCTCTAATGTAAAGATAACCTTCTAGACCCAAAGACTATCATAGCCTATCAAATGACACCACGTATTTAGTCATTTGTCATAGGTTGGCCATTAGTTGCACACGCAGCCTACCCCCCATTGTGTGGAAGAAAATTTCTCTAGATTTGCCTCATGTTGATTATAATTATCTACTCAACTTTACAAATGTAAGTAATGTGCCGTAATGATAGGCCAACTTAGCGTAATCATCACTCCGCTCCTCAAATATTTTTGGCCGTGGGACCATGTGAAACTCATGATGCATCGGCATCATTCGATGTGACCATGTTTGGATCGATACCCAACTTTGATCATGGGGCTTCCATGGTGGTTAGTTAGCTCTACTACATGAGTGGGATATATATAACATGTGTCATTGTTGCATCTAGCTGGGCTTATCTTTTTGAGCTACTCATGACTTTATGGATGCTGGTCTCAGTTCGATGGTCGGAGCAGCCGAAGAAATCTTCTTTCTATTTCTTATTGAGATTTTACTGTCATATGGCATCATCTGAGTCATTGGATCTAATGCGTTCAAATAAAGCATAAGCATAAGGTTACGAAAAATCTGCAATGAAAGTAAATAATGATAAAGACATCATGCCTGGACTCCTTAGTCCTTGAGGGTGCTGATCACGTTAATCAATGGACCCGGTCTAACAACTAATGGGTCCATATCTTAATTGACAAATTAGAGCCGATCTCGACCCTTAAGGTCACCGTGATCACTATATGGGTGGGATCCATGTCCTCTCGAAATTGATCTGAAATGTCATGCCTTTAATTAACTTGCTTTTTAAATGGGGTTTGATTTGGATCAACCTAAAATGGAATTGGATAAGACCTTATCAGACCTGGCTAAGACCCATAAAATTCCACTAATGTATGGCTTTGCATATTTACACACTGAGATGGAAATTGGTGCAAGATCTAATCCATCCATCATACCCTACCATTTAGATGATATGTATTCTATGTTGAAACATGTTATGCTTTTATACCTGAACCCAAACCCAACATGTGATAAACATGTGAGGTTTGAATCCTCTGAATAAATCCACATTGCCATGGTCTTCATCAAAGCCTTATATCTTAACTAATTGGGGTCAGCTGCAATATGAATCCTATTATGCCATTTCACTCTATCACCCATCATATCCACCCACTCAATAAATGGGGTAAGCTTATTTGGGCTGGGTTTTGGTGGGCCCAAGCAAAAATAAGCTGACCCATTTAATAAATTAGACGGCTTATTTTATTCTCAAACACAACCAAAAGCCAATCCCGAAGTTAGCGTGTTGGATCTTGGTTTGGTGATCCAAGCGAAGCCCATGGTTTGGTGATCCACACCGTTCATCTTACGGTCCTCAATTTTTATAGAGGATGCGCAATAGATCCCTCGTATCAGAAGATCCCAACCCTTCAATAATTGACCTTTTCTCCGTTGTTCATGGACTGATACTACATTTTGCTGGTAGCTTTGTATTTTTAGGCAACCATAACAAATGGACATCTTTCAATCATAAATATTTAAAAGCATCACATGTCTAAAGTGGGTCTTATTAGATCTATGATTTGGATCATAAAAAATGGACCCCACATGCCAGCAACCCTAACAGTTTAAATGATGGGCCTCAACGTGAATGGGGATACCTAGAAATGCTTTTGGATTGAAATTGTCAATGTTTGACTCTCTATATTCAAACCATTTGACTCGGTTGGGGACCTTGACTCCGTGGAGTTTCAACAAGGGGTTTCGGTTTTGAAACCCATAGTGGTGAAATATCCACGGTGCTGACAGCACCAGTGGTTGCGTTGCATGACTTACTAGGTGGGTAGGTTGCATGACTAGGTCCGACTGGTCATGACTAGTAAGCCATGTTACGCGGTATCTTACGCAGGGACGCGATTTCTTACACAGTTATGTGGATCTACATAAGATGTTTCTATTTTCGGAATATTATATATATATGACATGAATCCGGACTTAGATGGTATTTACCGTGGGGTTTTTCTTTCCACGTAAAATTGGATTGTCTCATAGGTTGATTGCTTGTGTGATTGGTTACGTTGTGTTGCTCGTTAGATTTGAATATTCTACTGTGGTGTTGTTCAACTTTCGCTTCCGCTACCAGCGTTTTATTCCCAACACCATTCACATTGGGCCCAATGATATGAACAGTTTGGATCGTTGAACCATGATCCCTGATCCAGAGGTTGAAGTCTTGATGTATCCTGTAGCAATGCGTGTGGGTGAGGATGTATGAACGGTTTGGATCGTTTAACCACGAT
Organism: Liriodendron chinense; assembly: GCA_003013855.2. Classification (NCBI taxonomy): domain Eukaryota; kingdom Viridiplantae; phylum Streptophyta; class Magnoliopsida; order Magnoliales; family Magnoliaceae; genus Liriodendron; species Liriodendron chinense. The sequence goes on along the minus strand of ML058358.1, from coordinate 551,801 downwards.
CCCTGATCCAGAGGCTAAAGTCCCGTGTCCTGTGGTCAATACGTGGGGATGTATGAACGGTTTAGATCGTTGAACTATGATCCCTGATCCAGAGGCTAAAGTCCCCGTGTATCCTGTGGTCAATACGTGGGGATGTATGAACGCTTTAGATCGTTGAACCATGATCCCTGATCCAGAGGCTAAAGTCCCCGTTTATCCTGTGGCAATACGTGGGATGTATTTGCTAAGTCCTATTTTTGTAGATGCATCAAGGCCCACCTTATTAGTAAGTCGGGGAGCGGATAAGGTGTTACCTGGGCAACACCTTAGTGGGCGCATGTTACCCTGACCGTGTGGAGCTCACCTTGATGAATATGTTATACATCCACGCCGTTCATCTGTTTTTCCAATTCATTTTAAGACGTGATTCCAAAAATTAAGATCTAAATCTCAGGTGGACCACACCACTGAAAACAGTGGTGAATGACCACTAAAAACTTTTTGTGGGCCACAAAAGTTTTGTATCAAGCTCATCCTTGTATTTTCCATTAATCTAGGTCTCGTTGACCTTATCGAAATGTTGGATGGCAAATAAACATTACGGAGGGCCCTACAAAGTTTTTAATGGTCGACATGCAATCACCACTGTTTCCTGTAGTATGGTCCACCTGAGATTTGGATCTGCTTAATTTTTGGGACCACGACTTAAAATGGGCTGAAAAAACGGATGGACGGTGTGGATATATCATGAAGGTGGGCCCCATGGTAAGGGTACCACCCCGGGCAACACTTTTTTTTTCACACGCAGCCTCCGCACACACACGGGTAACACTTTTCTTTTTTTTTTTTTTTTTTTTTTTTTTTTTTTATTTTTTATTTTTTTATATCATCATGCAACGCACTCACCCTGCTAGCTGTGCAACGCACTCACACGTTTAGTCACACTATGAACCCTCCCACCCGTGGGGTTAGTGTGTCTGCGTGTAGGCGCCGTCTTCCAGCTGGGCTAGCAGGCCAGACACAGGAAACAGGGTAACACCTAATCTCCTTGCAGGAAGTCGAGTGAATAACTAACAAAAACAATCTGAATGGCAAGACTTTGTGTTCGTTTATCTAGTGGGCCCCACTGTGGATGGCCAACAGTATAAAAGTAAATTTTTTTTCCTTTGAATGTCGACCCATAATCGTTTTCTTCTTTTTTTTCTTTTTCCCATGCACAAACTGTTTCAAGTCCACCAATGGGATAGGTTGGATTACAACTAGAGGTGGGCACAAACCAAGCCAACTCGAAAGCTCGACTCGGATTGGTTCGAAAAAGCTTGGCTTGGATTGGTTCGAATGGAAGTTCAAACCAAACCAAGCATCCGAGTCAAGCTCGTTTGAAAAAACAAACCAAACTCAAACTAGGGCAGTTCCGGTTCGGCTCGGCTCGAAGCTCGATTTGATTCAGCTCGGTTTGATTCGGCTCATAGATTATAAGCACACTGTTTCCTGTGGTGTGATCCACTTGAGCTTTGGATATGATTCCATTTTGGGATCATGTCCTAAAACGATATGTAAAACAGATGGATGACATGGATAATACATAATATATATACATGATGACATAGATAATAGATAATACATAATACATATACATGATGACATGGTTAATACATCATACATATACATGAATGCACACTGTTTCCTTGCACTTGTAAAATTATGCTTGAGTACTTTTGTTCGGAAAATGCTCTTACATGTCTATTTTGAAGGTGCACTCTTTTGAAGGATGTTAAACATCATGAGATATGTTTCTACCTTTTTTTCTAACTTTTTAATTTCTTTTTATTTAAGTGAATAAGGAAAAAAAGAGCCACTGTCTGTTTGAACTCGGCCGGCCCGGTTCGAAATTTTCAACCAAGCCGATCCCGGCTCGAACTAGATTTTTCTGGAGCAAACCAAACTCGGGCCGCATGGGTCGGTCCGAAACCCAAACCAAACCGATCCACAAACTGCAGTGGTGCAAAAACAAACCAAACCAAACTAGGGCTAACTCGGCTCGGCCCGAATCGTTGCCCACCTCTAATTACAACCTGCACCATCTGCAGTAGGCCCATTATTTGGACGGACTAGATTACCTGACCATAAATCCCTTCTACAATTTGTTTTTAAATCACAAAATTTTGAAGACCCTAAAATTGCACGTATGTCACTGCCTTCCAAAGGACAGACAAAAAAAGGAAACTGACAAAATACCCCTAACATTTAGGGATCTCAATGGGTTGGATCTGGATCGAGGCTCAAGTCCAGTCTCAGATTCGAAAAATGATATCCATATCCAATGCACTTATAAATAGCCAAATCCATTTCTGATCCAAAAATTCATATAGCCATCAGATTCAGGTTGGATCTAGTTCCAAAGTCACCACATCACAAATCTAAAAAATATATAAAATAATATAGTTAATTTAGCTACAAAATGGTGCAAATCCCACTGTTTACTGTGGTATGGTTTGACCAGAGATTGGGATATGTCTCATATTTGGGACATGGCCTTAAAATAAACTGAAAAATTGGATGGCCGGTGGATATAACATATACATCAAGGTGGATCCCACTCATTCACACCTAAAAAGGGCGTCCGCCTCTTGCTCACAAACACTGGGCAACAGCCTCCTTTGACATTGCCTGTTCCAGCGTCTGAACCTTTTTTCTTTCTTTTTTTAATTTTTAGCCAAATGGGGTCCTGGTACGAATGATTTACTTCGTTCATTAGCTCGGTCAACCCATGAAGAGCCCAAAGAGACCTATATTGGGTAGCTTTTGGTGGCATATACACATTACAATGGGCTTGAAATAGTTTTAATAGTGGGCAAATATCTTCAATGTTCCCTGTTATATGGTCTACTTAAGATCTAGATTTTCTCCAGATTTTGGCCCACGGACTTAAATAATCTTTCAGGATGAATGGACAGTATGGTTGTAACACATACATCATGATGGGCCCCACGAGTGGGCCCTAGGACCACTTTTCTTAAAAGGTTTGGTTGAAGGCGCATGTAATGGTTGGTGTCTAATCGGATCCAGCTACTAAATCCAGATCCGACCCAATATGATTTGGATTCATCTCCATTGAAAGACCTACTAACATTATTAGCATTTCCCTCTAGATTAAGGTGAATTACATTTCGCACTCTTCCATGCGATTCCATTCTCAATCCTATAAAATCTTCTAATCTAAAACCTGGATTTTATCAACAACAGTCAATGATCTAATGATCCAGTCTGTCAATTTGTTGGGCCTCAAAAAAGGTAATGAACCAAAACCTCTATGATTGGAGAATCCTAGCCATCCACATTTTGGTTTTTCTTAGTAAGAGGACTAATGCCATTACTCTTTTCTAACAGTTGAAGGCCACAAATTTAACAGTTGTCCCCCTATCATGGTGGAGATTTTTTTAGGTAAGTGTCATATGGTCATTTTTATAATTTTCTAATAACTACTAAATGAAATTATAATAAACTAACAAAATATAGGTATTGGCAATAAGGCAAATTAATAATGTAGCTATTTTCAAATAGAATGTTTTCACATGAGTATTTGTAAATACCCTATTGTGGACATGGAAATTTGAAGTACGAAAGAGCTAAAACGATAAGAAGAAGATTATTGTCTTTCTCAGGTAATCAAGACCTTAAATCCACAAGGTAAGTTCTTGAATCCACAACAAGTAAAAGAGAAAATACGGATATTTTATTGTATAATAATCTATGATTATTCATTACAACTCAATACCCTAAGTTGCTTAGAAATTGCCCAAAATAGTAAAATCTTTCTCCTTGGCCAAATTTGTTAAAAATAGAAACAATAATAAGATTTTATTAAAGCATTCCCAGCGTGATTACAAGCAACTTTTAAAACAGGCAAAAATCCTAAAACTCAAAAAATAAGGATATACCATGAAAATGAAAATTATTAAAAATAATATTTTTTTTTTCCCTTAAAATCTCGATTTTAATCTAGAGGCAGCATTTTCTCGTGAAATGGATGTCTTCGACTGACATAGCGAGTTGGTTAACCTGAATTTACTTTACATAAAGATTGATAGATAGGTCGTGCATTTTATGGTGATGACTAGATCAAAAGTTATAGCTTTTTATGGTCAACACTTTCGAACGACAATTTCCCTATTCAGGATGAATCTCTTTGAACCAAACGCATGCACTTAGGACAGTTATGTCATGCTCTACGTAGGAATGAGTTATGTTCTGACATATTACTTTTGCTATCATTCGAGCTTTTTTTCGTCCAATTATACTAAGAATGCATTTGCAGCCCCTTCTACATTAGAATCCTCAACATGGGTATTTGCAAATACCCCTGTAGGAGCATGAAAAACTACATGGGAATAAGCAATGTGGTCATTTGCAAATACCTGTGCTAGATTGATTAAAGAAAAAAAAAAACCACAAACCTAGCTCAAAAGATACAAAGCTTAGCTTAACCAGTAAAGCATACAAGGTTAATCTGTTTAACAGATGCTAATTTACAATTATACATGCAATTCGATATTTTTTGGGCAATAATAGTTTATTCTTAATTGTTATTATAAATGACGAATCGAGTCTACCCGATTGAGTCTTCTAGTTGACCCGGCCCGGCTGGAAATTGAGTCGAGTTGGGTTTTCGGGTGTTTGAACTACGACTCCACTATGATGGCCCACTTATCTATGTAAAATTCTCAAAGCTTGAATTTCCTGCTGTGCCCACCTTCCTTCATAGCATGATCTTGGCCCTTCATGCGGTTGTCTTCTTCCTCTGTCTGGCTGAGATTAACCTCATCTTTGTGGTTAGATTCCTCAGTGCCCACCGCATCGCAGCCGTTCAATTTGCTGCAAGCCATCTCAGGCGGTTGGCCCACGCTGTCACCGGGCCACGCCCCACCTTCCTTGAAGGGATCATCGCCGAGGAACTCATCGCCGGCCTTGATCCAAGACACGACGCTGCCTGCATTTGCTTTGATGAGAAGCATGCACACCAAGATTGTTGGGGCCCACAGTAACAAGAGGCGAGATGTGGCCATTGGATCGACGGCTCACGTTGCGTTTTGATTATGTGCAGGTAATAGTGGATTAAAATTGCTTAAAGGCCTAGTATTTAAAGGCTGAGGCTTCCTATTGTTACGGTGTTTTGTGGGGTCATGATTAAAATTTCAGAAGGGCCATTCAAAAAAATGGAAAAGAGAAAAACTCTGGTACTCTGGCAGAGTGTCATGGATGATACGCAGACAAGTAGAAATTGCAGACGTGGCATGTGACTGTATCAAATTAAACTGTCCAAAATTATGAGTCCTATTTAGATGTTTAATGAACGAAAAATTATGTTTTCTTTTTTATCTGCATATGAGATTAGTGGGCATTTATTGAACGGTTAGAATGAAAAATATCCAATAGTTCTATTTAATAAATAAGTGTTCAGGAATCAGAGGTTAGGATTGTTCAACTTATCTGATTTGGGGATTCTGACTTAAATATAGTGGGTTCCCCAATTTAGTCGGATTTATTTCAGTTAATGTGTGCCGCGTATACAATTTCTTAGTGCCTGCGTATCAAGTGTTATACGCCGTCCGTGTATCAATAACTACTGAAAGGAAAATGGTGTGGCGGACCTCTTTTGTAGAATGATAGAGACACCTTACACCGTCCACGTGGAAGTATAGAAGTAAATCAGAACCGTTCAACTTGTGGTATTTGATTTGGACGGTTGACGATTTAAAAGTCACAATAATAGCACAATCCTAGCTATAACTTCATCTATACTTCCCCCGTGAATTTCAACAGTTAATATTTTGATTTCCACCGTTGATTTTAGTGCCACGAATCACATATATTGACCATGGGCCATCCATGCTAAGATAAACTAATTTCACGATTCTGATTCACTGCCAACCTTGCCACGTGTATGGAAATGTGGGAGAATCTATCACGTGTAATAGCCACTCTCATTTCCCTGGCAAGTGATATGATAGAGCTGTTGCTATCATGTAATGATAGCACCACCCTTTGATTGTCCACGTGGCAGGCTAAAATGTGAATCGGACCGTACAAATAGTTATCCCTACAATGGTGGCCCACGGTTTAAAATCTAACCAAAATTGATACTACTAAAAATCCGATTCTTAGCCTTCTAATTCGGTAAGATGAAAACATAGTTAAAGGTTTCAATTGATGGGGAAAGTTGAGAAAAAAGGAGTTGATAGGATTGTTCTACTGATGCTATGTTTGAACCATGGACCATCTGAGGCAGTTCCTACTAGGTGGACGGCCCTGATCTACTGTATAGTCTTCCAAATGGACGTTGGAACATATGATGTGTGGACAGCTCCACCGTGCCGCTCGCCCATAGCTTAGACGAATTTTAGCTTGTGACCGGGTCTTCAGGTGCATGGAAGATGAGAAGGGTTAGGTTTGGTGGCTCTCGGAAACCACTGCCGTCCGTACATCCAAGATTGGAGAAATGTGGTTGCATGGTCAGATGATCTGGACCGTCCCATCTGGTGAGTTTTATTATTGATGCGTGATTGATAAAGATGAGGATGCGATGGGTGTTGGCCTGACGTTCAGACCAACAACAACAAGATGGGATCCACCTGATGAATGGCCTGGATCTCGCACACTTGTGGGTAGGCGTAGTTTCCTGATGTTCCCTATTAATGTGGAATGTGGACCTTTGTTTTTTTTTTACGGTCAATGTAAAAGCTGTAAATGGGACGAACATGATTTTGCAGCGGTTGTGGTTTTCGGTCTGGTTCCATCGACAATGGAGCCCATGATCTCGACATTTCTGATTGCGTGCACATTAGCCACGTGTAAATTACATGAGTTGTGTTTACACTCATTTTTGCACACTTACCTGCTGCAACAATAAAATGATGTCATGTTTTGGCACTGTACACTAAATGATAGGTGAAATCGTTCGCGCCATCTATCATTGTTTACACCCATTCTGATGCACCTAGATCAAACGTTACATAAGACATCCCGTGGTAACAATGTCATATATGGTGCAGATGATTTCAAGAGGAAGAATTAGAGACATGTATTTGAGAGAGCATTAAATATTAAAGTTTAATAAAACATATATTTTGCAAAAAGTAAGAGTATTGTTTTTTTTTTTTTTTTTAACTAAACTTTTTTATTCATTGTGAAGTAGAATACACATTCGGGCGACCTGACAATACAAAAATCTAAGCAGGCCGCCTATCGTAAGCTACACAACCAAACGAAAGAAGCTTTTTTTCTTTTTCTTTTTTTTTGAACCAGGCCTACTATAGGAAGTTAAATTCCTACACCTCTGTTTATAGCCAGACTGCCCACCCCAGATTTGTCTAGCAAAATCTCAACCCGGATTTGAAGCGGCAGCTCGCATTGACAAGATAATATGCTTGTTCTAGGAGTTACCACCCCATCTAGCCATCCAGTCCACCACCTTATTGGCCTCTCTCGGTACCGCCTTAATATTCACTTCAATCTGACGTCTGATCGAATCTACCAAATGCCACCAGTACCACGTCCTCCACATGGAATGAGCACCATTCTGAAGCATGCTAACCACTACGGTTGAGTCGCTTTCCACCCTCAACTCTGTCATATCCCCAGGATTTGAATAACATCAGCCCCTCCACCAATGTTTTCATCTCGGCCAGGTTGTTGGATCCAAAATCATAACCTGAAGCGAATCCAAACAGGAAGTTTCCTTCATGATCCCTACAAACACCCCCACCCCCAACTGGTCCTAGGCTTCCCCAGGCGGACCCATCTATATTCAATTTTACCCACCCATTGCTGTGCCTGCTCCATTTGATCACCAACAGATTTTGGGCATATTGGTTACTGTGGTCAATACCAATGGCTTGGAGGGTCAATTCTCTGTCCCCTCTTGTTGGGATTATGATTTGGAAGACCATCCCCTATTATCTTCAACCATCTATAAACTCTCCCTATCACATTGGATGCCTCCGCTTTTCTCCCATCATATCGGCTTCATTTCAGTTCTGCCCAGATCTCCTAGATAATCAAACATGGCAGAGGCCCAGTAAGATAGAAAAACAGTTTGCAGCCACTACCCAAAGAGTAAGAGTCTCTTTAAAGCAAGTCTGTCTCTCAATATTAAATGTCATAATCATGTTAAAGGAGTATTAAATGTTAGAGCTTTTTTTTTTTTAATGGAAGAGGATTTTATAAGAATAAACGGGGGCTATACAAAAAACCACATTTGGGTCAACCTCAGAACAAAAAGGATCCAAGACCCACTTATCATATACCCGAGAAACCCCAAAAGAACCTCGAGGATACCACCCACAGACAAGGGTAGTGACAAACACGGGACAACGTAAGTTATCCTCCTCAAAGTGACCCGATACTCGCATTGTCTAGAGCAACCAGCTCCCTGAAATGTCTCAGGAGGTCTGTGCGGGATGAAAAAAACGTATCCAGGCTTCATACTACCAAGCATTGCTAGCGCATCCGCAACTGTATTTCCTTCCCAGCAGGTGTGGGAGACAGTAACAATCATTGAGGACCAGATGTGTTGGATTAATTCAACAATATACTAGATGACCCATGGAACCTTAGCCCCTGGGGTGGAAAGAGCATTTGTCAAAACTATGGAGTCAATTTCTAGGATTAGACGGGAGATGTCTGCTTCCTCACATAAGCGGACGTCGTCAAGCACGGCTCGGGCCTCTACCATCATATTGGTAACCCTCCCATAGGCCTTCTGAAAAGCAAAATAAAAACCTTCCACAGCGGTCCCTACAAATACCTCCACCGCCCCCTTCCCTCAAATTGCCTCTAGTTGAGCCATCCACATTGAGTTTATACTCTTCTTGGTCGGGTCTAACTCATTTGATTACCTACGTAGATTCCCTTGATTTATTATATATTTCAGGTATCCCTATAGAAGGGAGAGCCAGCTGATCCGGGAGGGACTCTCTACCTTTTATAGGTAGCTTTCTCCCAATTTCCCTCAACCATATATGCACCCCACCTACAATTGACTCTTCGGAGACTGGTTTACCTTCGAACCTACTTTTATTTCAGCTGAGCCATAATTCCCACACCAAAATGCACTGGACCACCCCTCAGGAAAGAAACTCTCGAGGATTTAGATGCTCTGTGCATCTAGAAAACCACTTTATGGAAGATAGTGTGGTTGGGTTGTTCATGGACATCAAAGAGGAAGGAGAAATGGGCCCATACCTATCTGGCGGGCTTTCCATGGCAGAAGAGGCGGTCAGCATCTTCCACGTCATTCGAAAGGTTGGTTGGGAGCCCTAAAGCTTGATTCGGGATCTGAGAGGACGCGCTACTGTTGTGAGCTTTCCTTGTTATCCCATGTTCTTGTTGTTCATTAGGGATGTTTTCTTTCATATCTAAAATGACCTCAGTTTGCTGCATGGTCCTGCTCGTGTCCCAATCTTGGGGCAGCCTACTAGCAAGGGTCTCCTTGGATTGATGGCTGTCAGCAGGTTGACTATTGGCGTTGGAGACTTCCTGGGCTTGGAGGGTAGACTAATTGGGGAGGTTTGCTCCTCTCTTATTAGCAAGGTTTGCTGCTCTATGATGGTGGCTATTCTTCTCACAACAGTTACACTTAGATGCTAGATGGATTCCAATTTTCTGAATAGCTGCATCTATGGGAATTGCTCCTGTCATAACCTTCCACAAGAGGATCGCCATTTTTGGTGGAATGTACTTGTTCCAACACCGATTTCACTGAGAAGGCACCTGAGGAGTTAGCTTTCTAGACAGCTGGTCTGTTCCATCTGATATGAATATGGTGCTGTCACCAGTGGGCTGCAAAATCTAATCTGACAAAATTCCTTCAACAGCTGCAAAATCCCAGCCTCCCCGAGGATTCCAAAAATCTTTGACCTTCTTTACCTGGAGGTAAATCGGAATCTGACCTTGAACGGCTCTTGCCAAGAGACCACCTCCCATCCAGTTGTGGTACCAGAAGCTGACGTTGCCTTCTCCAATAAGCCATCTCAAATTTCTTATTGAGTTTCCATGACACATAATTAGATCCGTTGAATTTGACACTTCAAATCTAGTAAAACTAGATCCAGACATCTAAAACACAATTACAAAATAAATTTCAACATTGATCTTGTATTAAAAGGTTTCTCAATTTTTAGTTGTAATACCAATTGTTGTGGAAAAATGCCCGCACATGACTAGTGTAGGTGCGGCCAAAATACAAAAGAAAAAGGCCAAACAAAAAACAATAGACAAGAAGCGTAGGGATTTACATGGTTCGGTAATATGCCTACTCCACAAGGCAGCAATAAAGCTTTCTCTTCTTCATTAAAAACAAGAGAAACAGAAATATAGGGCCTACCTCTCTCCCACTCGTATAAGGAATCCCATATCAAGGATTACCCCAGAAGATGAATTCTTGAATAAAATACCTCTCCATACACGTTTTCCTTATTTAGAAAACATAAAAGGAGAGAGAACAGGTGACAAAATCCAAGAGGAAAAAGCATTCACTAATACAAAACATAAGATGACAGAGAGAGTGTTTTCTAGCAGGAGATGCCTCCACTCCACCACAACACCTCCTTCAAGATGAAGTATGTAAATTGTTATGCTCCGGTCAAGGGTGCTTCCTATTGTTTGGGGGGGGGGATGCTCCTTGAATTGGTATTGGGAGGTCTTCCTAAGGTCAGTTAATGATGTATTTACTCCTAGTTGTGTAGAGTTGCGGTATGTCTCATATGTATAGAGAGTTGTGGTATGTGGAGGGTGTGATTGGCCAGCTGTGGTGGTTGGTTGTGGCTAGCCTTGGATCTAAGGTGGCGGAGCTTCTAAAGATTTGATTTAGTATTTCTTTGTAGATATGGCTTTGGTTTCTGTTTCCTTCCTTTTTGTCCTGTTTTAGTGTACCGATGGAGTTACATGATAGGTGAGGGTTGTCCTTTTGTGGCCGCTGCCCGAATTCATTACACTAATGTTTCTCTATCAACAAAGTTTTAGGAGGTTAGCTCCCACCTTTTGAAAAGGATTCAATTATTTTAGAATCTCCAAACAACATGAAAACACACATCACTTGTGATTGTGACTAATTAATCTTGACCATTCATTTCCCAATCAAACAATAAATTAAGAACTCAATAAGAATACATGTTTATGTACAAAGTGCTTTTGGACTCTAAAAAACTAAGACAATCATTTCAATCCGATCCATTAACAAAAAATTGAAGATGGAAACATTACATTCAACACCCATAGACATTTAGGGTGGGATCATCACGGTTGATTGCTGGTGGCACTGAAAGGGATGTAGAGATATGGGTACGCGAGGGCGCAATCCAAAGCATCACCAGTGAAGTTCATTTTTTGTACAAGACATTTGGGTCCTGGGTTCTCGAGATTGTTAATGGTGCACATGTGTAGTTTGTGGCCATGCCAAAATTGATTTGAGGTCAGATTCAAACAGAATGTCATTGGCCCTTGGCATCGACATAGGGCAGTGCGTAATTTAATGGTTGACAAACCAATAATCTATTCCATTAACTATCGAGTGCAATTATCAAGCTATTTACGGAGGTTCTATTAAGTTCTTTTCTGCCTTAGAAACCAAAGACTTTCAAAGGTGCAATAAGCGTTTGGTTGAAGAGAAACGGAAAGTGAAGATGGATGCGGAAAATTGAAACTTAACACTAACATGAGATCACCGTCCTAGCTAAGAGTAATGGGGTGCTTAACTAAGCAGCACACTAATGACTGAGGAATGAGCAATGCCGAGATTATAAGTTACTATTAATTGACCCAGCATATGAACGTAAGTGGATGGTTCCTAAAACTACAGTTTTCCTTTAGATCTGACGCACAGGACATAGATGCAAGAGAATTACAACTACTAGTTACGACTAAGTCAATACTCTACCATAGAACAAGGACTGACTAAACTACTCGCTAAGGGTTTTACATTGATGAACGATGAAGATGATAAATGTCACATAGGACTAGATAAAGAGTAGCCTGATTCCAGCGAGGTTGTGAGAATAATCGCCACATAAGTGGCGACATCTTACATTGCCATATGTAAAGTGGCAGTTGCCTTTACTCGATTGCATATGCATTGCCTTCATTGAATGTATTTTAACGTAGGTTAAATGGTTATTTGTCCTTATTTAAAAATTACTCAAGCGCCACGACTCCTTGAATATTTTGTCACTAATAAGTTATCTATCGTATGTTAGACTCACTGAAGTTATCATGCTTACTACGTGGCTGCATCTGTACCATCAATCTAACACTGCCAGATCTTGCCAAGATGGCCAAAAGGCATGACTAGGCCCCTCTAAAGGGAAGCGATCAGTGCCCCACCTGTCCACCTCCACACATCACCTCTATCACCCAGAATAAAAGCAATCGCACGAGACAGTCGGAAATGGTCCCCTTTCATTCAAGAACCTTCACTTTTTCGATATAGGTAGGTCCAACGAATGAGAACCCCTTTCAACGTAGGTAGGTCCAACGAATAATACACCCGATGTGGTGCGCAGCCGAGGTGATATGCCATTCACCTTTAAAATATGCCATTCACCTTTAAAATGCCACTGTCTGGCCACTTGGTCTGTGGAACATATTCTCTCTATTATTTGTGTATAAGGTGGTTCTACGGGTCGCCATAGGTTTCATCTATCACATTATTATTGTCATTTTGGAATCGTCTTGGTTTCATTATATGGCGCGGATTAGGTGTTACTCGGGGAACAGTTTTAGTAGGTGTTGCCCTTATACTGTAGCCGATCTTGATGATATGTTGTATATCCACTCTGTCCGTTCGTTTTTCACACTCTGTCCATTCGTTTTTCCAGCCCATTTTAGGATGCCATTCCAAACATTAAACACATCGAAATCTCAGGTGAACTACACCATAAGAAACAATGCTGATTGAACACTCACCATTAAAAACTTCCCAACACATTGTACGCATATCAATGATGTTTATTTGTCATCCAACCAGTTGATAAGGGAAAATACAAAGATTAGCTTAATCCAAAATGTTTGTGGCCTACAAAAACCTTTTAATGGTCATTCACCACTTTTTCCAGTGGTGTGGTCCACCTGAGATTTGAATCTGCCTAATTTTTGGGATAATGTCCTTAAATGAGCTGAAAAACGGATGGGCAGATTGGATATGAAACAAATTCATCAAGGTGGGCCACACATGGTAAGGGTAACACCCACTAAACTGTTGCCTGGGTAACACAGATATTGTCTATAGAGGAGCAAAAATGAAAATCATACAAATAGGGTATATAAGGGATTTTTACTGCAATAGCCCTTAGGTGTGGCTATTTTTACTAAAAGTTCAATTTATCGTCTACTTCATCTTTTTTTACCTTATGACGAAGAATTGAAAATTTATGGTTGAAAATGCCCCTCTGACGGAACGCCCCCGGGGCACGGTGGATTTCCCCTGAGCACATGGTGGTAAGAGGGGCATTTGTGACTATAAAATATTCAATTTCTTGTCAGAATGCCAAAAGTGATGAGATGGACGAGAAATTGAACTTTTAGTAAATATAGCCACAAATCAGGGCTATTTCAGTAAAAAATCCCGGTATATAAAACCTGAGTCCTGCTCTCCCGAGCACCTTCTTATGTGAGCACCAGTGCGCACCTTCTTAGTGGGGTTGCACACGTGTCATGGGCACAAAATCCGAACCATCCATGTGATTCAACACCCTAGGACCCATGTTTCAACCTGATCCAAAACTCTGGTGGGTTATAGAAAAGAGAGATCCAAATCAATAGGAGGAAACTGTTTTCTGTTTCCATGGCCCACCAGAGTTTTGGATTAGGATGAAACTTGTTAAGGGGGAATTTTCATGAGGGGCCGCATCACATGGACAGTTCCGATTTCGTGCCCAAGACACCTGTGCAAAGGTGCACATAAAGTGCTCACCGAAGAAGGTAAGAGGGGGTGAGCATTTTTCTATAAAATCTTGCCACCTACATGCATACGATTGGTCCTCTATTTTAGAGAAATTTCTGACTGTAAACCTCTCTTTTGACCAATATTCCCAACTAAACCTCGAACACTTTTGTTTCCAAAAGTAAACTTCACTTGTACGGACGAACCATTTTCGGACCGAAATACTCCCGTTCTTAGGAATTATTCCTTCTCCAAAGAAAACATATTTTCTACTCGTTTTTCTCCTCTTCTATATTCAAAACTCATTTTCTTCTCTCATTTATAGCAAAAAAGCATCATCTCTTTAGTTTTGAGATCGGTTTCCGCTTCAGAGCATTACTATTCTATTTCTTCAACTCGTGTTTCATTGAAAACGAGGCTGTAGTGTGGACCAGGTAATAACGACGAATGTGAAATTTTTTCCTCTACGAATGCGTTATTTATTTTTAATAATCAAGTAGGATCTTTGTTTTATCGCAATGTGTTTTTGGAGTAATCGATCTCGTCCAATTTCAACGAGCATATTGATATTGATATTTCAAAGAGCACAGTGGACATGTTAGGACATTCGAAGATTCGTGATAGCTGTGCTCTTTGAATTGCTGTGCTCTTTGAATTTTACATTGCGCTCTCTTTGAATTTTACACTGTGCTCTTCGAAATTTACAACCTGCTCTTCGAATTTTACACTGTGCTATTTGAATTGATGTGCTTTTTGAATTATACACTGTGCTCTTTGAATTATACACTGTGCTCTTTGAATTTTACACTTTGCACTTTGAATTTTACACTTTGCACTTTGAATTGGTATGCTCTTTGAATTATACACTTTACACTTTAAATTGGTATGCTCTTTGAATTTTACATGAGACACTTTGAATAGCTCTTCTCTTTGAATTGCTGCGCTCTTTGAATTTTACATTGTGCACTTTGAATTGGTGTGCTCTTTGAATTTTACACGAGACACTTTGAATTGCTTTGCTCTTTGAATTGCTCTGCGCTTGCTCTTTGAATTTTACACTGTGCACTTTCAATTGCCATGCTCTTTGAATATTACACTGAGCACTTTGAATTGCCGTGCTCTTTGAATTTTACACTGTGCAGCTTTGAATTGGTGTGCTCTTTGAATTTTACACAAGACACTTTGAATTGGTGTGCTCTTTGAATTGCTCTGCGCTTGCTCTTTGAATTTTACACTGTGCACTTTCAATTGCCTGTGCTCTTTGAATTTTACACTAAGCACTCTCAATTGCCGTGCTCTTTAAATTTTACACTGTGCACTTTGAATTGGTGTGCTCTTTGAATTGCTCTGCGCTTGCTCTTTGAATTTTACACTCTTTAAATTTTATTTTAAAGGTGTGCTATAATAAATTTTACAATATTCTCTTTTGTGATTTGAAAGATGAACGAGTAATCATTGAAACTGTAACAAAAGTATTGTACTCTTTGAATTTTAAAAGAGTACTATTTGAAATTTGAAAGATAACTAATTTCATTGTGTTTCTTTGCAGATAATGGCTGCTAGAATCATCGTCTGCTCTTATGGTGGGGACTTAATATGTCAAAATAATTCATACACGTATAAGGGTGGAAAATCGAAAAGTTTTGCTTTGAGTGTCAACCCTACATATGATGATCTTCTATCGAAGATCTATAGGATCATTACGAGTACACCGAATGATCATGATATTAATATGAAAGTAATATACCCATGCTCAAACCAATCAATCCCTCCATCTGAAATTGAAGACGATAAAGATGTGCGAGTGTTCTTGGTAGCACAATCGAAGCATCCAAATGTATACATGCCTTTAATAATAGAGACAGTGCTGCGCATTAATGAGACCATTCACAAAGACCCTATTCGGTGCAGTGGCGTTGAACATAATATCGACATTCAACATGATGCCCTTCCGATGACAAATATGTGTGAAGAACATGGCGTTAGTTGGGCAGCTGACCTTAGCCTGAAAAGTGAATATATGGTATCACCATCGCCTGCAAAAGTACATGTGACATCATCGTCATCTTTGCCTACAAGCGGTAATGTGCCTTCATCATTACCTTCGCTTACAAAAGCATATGTGGAGTCATCATCACCTTCTCATACAAGAGTACCTGTGACTTCATATATACCATTACTGAGAATAGTACATGGGTCTACATCCTCATCTTCACCTACAAGAGGACATGTGTATTCATCATCACCATTACGTAAAACAGCACATTTGCCTTCATCACCCGAGCCACTTCAGACATCAAACTTCATGGATGTTGGATTTAATGTGCCTTTAGAAGATGAAGCATTCGTCAATGCAGATCTGTCAAAATTTAATGGATCGCTGAATGAGTCGAACAAGATAGCTATTGGTCAAACGTTTAAGGACAAGAGATGGTGCCAGTATGTGTTGAGCCAATTTGCCATGAAAAATCACTTCCAATATCGAGTCCTGTATTCATCAACGAAGAGATATACCGTGGTGTGTGTCGAAGATAACTGTCAATGGAGGGTCCATGCATCTAGGGTAAATGATTCCGGAATATTTAAGATTCAAACTTACACGTCCAAACACACATGTGAAATGTCATATATGCAGAGTGATCATCGACAAGCAAGTAGTATGTTAGCTAGTGATTTGGTTATTAGTCGTATTGAACAACGCATGGGATTAAGCCCGAAAGACATCGTATTGGCTATGCATGAGAAATATCATATTGTTATGAGCTACAAGAAAGCATGGCGGGCGAAGGAGATCGCAATCAAGCGCGTAATGGGATCTTATGAAGACTCTTACAATGAACTTCCAGCCTATTTGCATGAGCTACGGAGGGCCAACCCAGGAACAGTGACTGCCGTGCTCGTTAACTCACAGACAAGTAGGTTCGAGACACTACGTGAAAAAGGTAAATTTGCGACGGATTTTGCGACGGTCAATGACATTGACCATCGCAAAAATCGTTTGGTTCAACGACGAACCTTGTCCGTCGTATTTGAAAATATTCCGTCGCTTTTGCGAAATTAAGGCGGGATTTCGTCGCGGGATTTACCGACGGACTATAGTCCGTCGCAAAATTATAATTTTCGACGGACTTAGCTCGTCGCTATTTAACGACGGATTTGGTCCGTCACTAATCCCAGCCCCAAAAAACCCCCAAATAAGGTCCGTCGGAAAATAAAATTTAAGAAAAATGAGATACTGAAAAAAACTGATATTTTTTAAAAATTAAAAAATTTGATATTTAAAATAACAAATTTAGTAATTTGAAAGAAAAAGTTAAGAGATTTTAAAAACAAAATTGCAAAATTTGAATAAAATTAATATGTTTGAAATTTCTTTTCAAATTTTCACAAAATTAAACATTTTGAAAAAGAAAATTGTGAAGTTAAAAAGAAAATTTGTGATTTTCAAACAAAAAAAAGTTGAGAGGTTTGAAAATAAATTAATAATTTTTTAGTAAAATTGAGATTTAGAAAAATAATAAGATTCAAAAAATTGTGATTTTAAAAAAAAAATGGCCATTTGAAAAAAGTTGAGAAGTTCAAATAAAATTGATAAGTTTGTAAAAAAATTGAAATTTTTATAAAGAAATTAAGATTTTGTATTTCGAAAAAATTAAGAAGTTTGATTAAAAAAATGATATTTGAAAAGAAATAAAAGTTGAGATATTTGATAAAAAAAAAAAAAAAACAGATTTTATCAGTTTTAAAAAAAAAAAAAGTTGGAAAAAAATTGTGGTTTAAATAAAAGCAAGAAATTTGAAATGAGTGGGCCAAATTTATTGGTGGACATTTATTGGATAGTTGAAAATGAAAAAATTACACTTATTCAGTTAACTGGTTATCAGATTGGTTTATGCATACATACATGTTCATTGGTGCAAAAAATGAAGGCCCTAATATAATGATTTTAATTAATTACAAGGAAAATTTATAATGATGAAATTGATCAAATTCTATGATCAAGTCATCCTAAACTTGATCTGAATGGTCACATATGTTTAGGACGTGGTAATTATTATTGAAAACAAAATTAAGCCCGAATCATATCCGTATAAAAGACTCTTTAAATGTGCACAATCAGTTTGTCTAGAGCTAGACAAATTTTGGACAATCTGATTGGTCCAAATTGAAAAGTAAATGACTTTAGATGTTTAAATTAAATTTCACTGAAATCTAATGGTTAGGTTACAAGATATGGCCCATCATTGATCAATTTTATCTATTTAGTATCTTTCTCATCTTAAACTTGATCAGGGCAAGTGACCAGTCAAATCAAAGTTATTGATGAATATAATAGAGTGAATGGATTAGATTTCCAAATTAGGCCAATTTTTTAGGTCCAAATTGCGCTGCAACTTGTTGACCTCGTGAAAACCTAATAAATGTATAGTCATTGGACCCCAAACTCTAATCTAGCCATTGAGAATTTGATCTTTCTAATATTTGCTATTGCATCCTAAAATGATATAAAAGAACAGATGGATGGATTAAATATACATAAAATATATCAACTTGGGGTCATACCGTTGGGATAACGGATGCGCATTGGTTAGTAACCCTGCCACCAGTCAATGCCAAGTGATCGGTGCTCTGTGGGCCCCACCATGATGAATGTGTTTCATCCACTCTATCCATACATTTTCGTAGATCATTTTATGGTATGAGCCCAAATTTGAGGTAGATCCAAATCTCAAGTGGACCACATCACAAGAAACAATTTTAATTGAACACCCACTATTAAAAACTTATTGAGGGCCACGGAAGTTTTGGAACAAGCTGATACTTGTTTTTTACCTACATCCAGGTCTGTATGACCTAATTAAGAGGTTGGATGTCAAATAATTAATATAGTGGGACCTACGAGGTTTTTAATGGTGGACATTCAATTAATACTATTTTCCTGTGGTGTGGTCCACCTGAGATTTAGATTTGACTCATTTATTGGATCAAGCACTAAAATAATCTTCAGAAATAGCTAGATAATGTGGATAAAACACATACGTCATGGAGGGGCCCACAAAGCACCGGCCAGTGGCCCCATAGCCAAGGGGTGCGAATTAGGTGTTACCCCAGGAACAGCTCAGTGGGTGTTACCCTAACCGTGTGGGGCCCATCTTGTTGTAGTTTTTATATATCAACACTGTTTATCTCTTTTTTCATATCATTTTAGGATGTGATCCAAAATCCTAAGAAGATCCAAATCTTAGGTGGACCATATCACTAGAAGCAGTGATGTATAACCATTAAAAACGTTTTGTGGGCCACAAAAGTTTTAGATCAATCTGATCTTTATATTTTCCCTTCATCAAGACTTTATTGACATTATCAAGAGCTTGGATTGCAAATAAACATTACAAAAACCTTATGATGGGCTCTTTGGAATTTTTAATGGTGGGGCACTCAATCACACTATTTCTAGCGCTATGGTCCACTTGAAATTTGGATCTACATAATTTTTGGAAAGTCATCCTAAAATGGGCTGTAGAAACAGATGGACGGCATGGATATACAAAATATCATCCATGTGGGCCATACGGTGGGGGTAACACCCATTAAGCTGATCCCGGGTAACACCTAATTCACGCCCCCGGCCGCCCAAGAAGCTAGATTGCGTAATGGGTAACTCCGCACGTGCGGAGTAAACTTTGTGGGGCCCTACAGTGATTTACATTATTTTATCCACTCCGTCCATCCATCTTAACAAAAAACTATAGGTATGGTGCAAAAAAATGAAGCATATCAAAATCTAAAGTGGACCACACCACAAGAAATGTGTGAACTGAATGTCTACCATTGAAAAATTCTTGGAGGACACAGAAGTTTTGGATCAAGCTGATATTTGTATTTTCCCTTCATCCATGTCCATGTGATCTTATGAACAGGTTGGATGACAAGCTTTAACATGAGCTTGCGAAAATGATGGACGGCATAGATTTCTCACGAACATTGCAGTGGGCCCCATGTACCTTCCGCCTACTGGAATTTCCAGCCGGCTGCGTACAACAGGCAACTCGTGTACCTGAGTATATACACAAACGACAGCCAATTCAGTGGGATTGGAAGCGGACTGCGTACTGAGTAACTCCGCGCGCTAGAGTCAACTCTGTGGGGCCCACCGTGATTTATGTATTTTATCCACTCTAGTCCATCTATATTAACAGATAATTTTAGGTATGGTGCCAAAAAATGAAGCATATCAAAATCTAAAGTGGACCACACCATAGGAAAAGTTTCAATTGAATGTCTACCATTGAAAAATTCTCAAGGGACACAGAAGTTTTGGATCAAGCTGATATTTGTATTTTCCCTTCATCCATGTCCATGTGATCTTATGAACAGGTTGGATGACAAATAAACATCACCGTAGGGCCTGGGAAGGTTTCAACGGTGGCAATCATTATTCCCACTGTTTCCCGTGGCATGGTCCACTTGAGATTTGGATATGCTTAAATTTCGGGCTTAACCACTAAAATGAGCTGGAAAAACATATGGACGGAATAGATAAAACACATGCATTCTAGGTGGGCCCAACTGATTTTACTCCGCACGATAAGAGCGTGCGGAGTTACTCCGCATGCAATCCGATTTTACTCCGCACGGTAGATGCACTGTAAAAAAATCCCCAAAAACCTCTTCCCTCTACCGTCTCCCGCCATTCCTCCCTTTGTCTCTCTGTCTTCCTCTCTCTCTCCCCCAAAAATCCACTACTCCCATCCCGCTGTCGTGGCCATTGCAGCTTCCAAGCTTCCACGCCTCCCATCCCCGCTCCCGTGGTTTTTTTCAGCTTCCAAGCTCAACGGCCGTTACCTGGTATGAAAGCTCTCTCTCTCTCTCTCTCTCTCTCTCTCTCTCTCTCTCCAACATTGATTGTTGAAACCCTAATCAGGATTTTGCAATCCCTAATCAGGGTTTTGCAATCCCTAATTGGTCATGGTTGATCCCTAATCAGGGTTTTGCAATCCCTAATTGGTCATGGTTGATCCCTAATCAGGGTTTTGCAATCCCTAATTGGTCATGGTTGATCCCTAATCGGTCATGGTTGATCCCTAATCAGGGTTTTTCCACAAAAAAAAAAAAAAAATCACTCGTTGCTGATTGCAATTCGACGGATAAGAAATTCCTAAACCCGTTTCATACTCGTTTGAAACGAATTTCTAGAGATCTAAAGCCCACACACATGTACAGAATAAATACACTGTTGTGAAAAATCAGTCAAAGCGACAGATTATTGGTTGTTTGGCGTAGCTTCTAGAGGCATGAGATTTCATACAATGAAAAAGCAGACGAAAAGGACATCATTCCGTCTCTTTCGTATTAGTATAGACAGAAGCAGAGGAATTACCATCCCCTATAGAGTGATGTGTCAGTCCAGACCGTCCATACCATATGGCAGAACTCGTGACAAATATCCCATGTTTATAAAATATAATTCCTGCACTTGATTTTTTTTATTATTATTATTTGTTTTTTGGTTGGATCTGAAAGCTCTCTTGATTTGACCGATCAGATGGATAGGATCATCTAATCTGTGTATATTCGAAATAATTTTGCATCCATAGTAGGTTCCACCAAATGAACGGTCCTGATTGATTCATCAACCTGCCTGGGCCCCACAATGATTTATGTGTTATATCCACACCGTCCGTCCATTTGGCAAGATCATTTTATGTCATGAGCCAAAAAATGAGACAGATCCAAATCACAAGTGGGACACACCAAAAAAAGCAGTGGGGACAATGACTCCCACCATTCAAACCTTCCTAGGGCCCAAACCTTCCTAGGGCCCAACGTGATGTTTCATTCTATGGCCTCTGAGAAGCATTCAATGGTAGACATTCAATCCCCACTACTTTCTGTGGTGTGGTCCACTTGAGATTCGGATCTATCTCATTTTTGGGCCCATGCCCCTTAAATGATCTTGTAAAATGAATGGACATAACACATACATCATACCACGGTTACGCCGGTTCCTACCGTATCACCTGTTCTAATAGAGTTTTGTGTATGCCTATTAAATGTTTTAAATGTCATAATTCTGGGGTAAAGACCACCAAACAACTTTCATCACCGTCCATTTGAAAATCCACCAAATGGATGTGCACCCTCCACAGGGTGATATGCCTGTGGCACTATGTGGCCCAAGCTCTGTGTGGCCAACTGTGATGTATGTGTTTTATCCACACCATCCATCCATTTTGTCAGCTCTTTTTAGGGCATGAGTGGAAAATTGGTGCCAATACAAAGCTCAAATGGACCACACCATAGAAAACAGTGGGGATTGAACTCTGTCAAATTGCAATCAAGTGGACCTGATCATCGATGGCCTATCTTTTCATGCCTATAGGATGATCGCGGTCTTCAATTTTCCTTCACTAAATATCAACCGTTCAAAAATTCTGTCATCTCTAGCGACTGACGAGATCAATGATGTCACCTCATCTGCTGGATGTATAGTCCAATCGATGCATCACCATGCCACGTGTACTTGCAGCGACAGCTCCACTGTGTTCCGACTCTACGGTGCATCTACCTTGACTGATATCCTCTGTAACACAAAATGGACTCTACAGTCGGTATGGTCCGTCTGATAATTGGATATAATTCTTTTTTGGGGTAATTCCCTAAAATCATCTTGAAAAACGGATGGACGTCCGTGGATTAGGAATACATACGTCAAGGTGGTCCCCACAGAAGGGTTGCACCGTCTTCCCAACTTTCTCTCCTGCATTCAACTTTCCCACATGGGGCTCACCTTGATAATTTTTCAGATATCCACACTATCCAACCGTTTTTCCTACCCATTTTATGACATGGTCCAAAATTTAAGAAGATCCAAAACTCAGGTGGACCACACAACAGAAAACAGTGGCGATTGAATGCACACCATTAAAATATTCCTAAGGCCTATAGTAATATTTATTTTCCATCCAACCCATTGATAAGGTCAACTAGACTTGGATAGAGAGAACGTATAAAGATATTTATTTTCCATCCAACCCACATTTTTCTTCTTTCTTTTTCTCATCTTGCAGTGTAACAACAGAGTGGATGATATAGCAAAAAAAGGACCATGCTGTAATTGGATGGCGATCTTCTTCCTTTTCTTCATGCACTCACTATGTTAATAGTTGATAGTGACTGAAGAAAGGTGATCTAGTATTATTCTACTGGTGATTATTCATGCCAGGTAGCACAAAATTTTTAACCTTTCCTTTGACCGAAATAGTTGGTCAAAGACTTCTTTTTTTTTTTTTTTGTTTTGTTCAAGTATTTTGTTGTTTGTCCAGTCAGCTCCGTTAGCTTATGCCTTGCTGTTTCTCTTTCATTGTGCTCAATGCATCCTTGAAAACCACATTTTGATTTTTGTCTGTTTCTTTAAGCTAGTATGTAATTCCTTTCAACTTCTTTCATGAGGCTGTGCTCCATTTTCTGATAATAGTGTCCATTAGCTTAATTTAATTATCAGCAAAATTCTGCAAAATTGGATGTCAGTTTTGCATTGTAACTTACGGTGGGAGTCCTTTGTTTGAGTATAGAAGTATTTGTGTGACCAGCTTGTGCCGCATTAAGGTGCCAGGGATGATATCTAAGCGTCTTCCTAGCATGTGGGCTCTCACTGCATTCATTGTCGTCGTTGTGTTTAATTTTCCTTTTCTTAATAAAGGATTTCGATAACCATGAAAAAAAAAAAATCAATTTCGTTATCATTCTGCTGTTGTTACTGTCTACTATGTTTTGGTACTTTGGCTCATTTATTTCTCAAGAAATAGAAGTATTTAGGCACCCTATTTTGATTGTACACGACTCTTGTCAATTGTGAAGCAAAGCTTCAACTAGATACCATGTGCTTATGGAAGCTTCCTTGCTGATTCATCTGAGGTTGTCTATTGACATTAGCCTTTTATCTAGGTTAGTTTATCACAAGTTATTTTTTGGCAACAGTTGACCATTTTGTGACTGCGCATATGCCACACAATGCATCTTTGGGCATTATCTACTTCATAATACTGAAATAGGTAAAAAAAAAAAAATGCATATGCAACTCTGATGAATGACAAATCACTTGGTTTATATTATTGTTGCAATTTAATATACCTTGAAATGGTTGATGCTGAATTATAACGAACAGTAGGGGTAGTGATTTCTGTTACGTGAGCCCTAATTGTGGGCATCACTTTTTTTCGTTCCTTTTTTACTCTATATCAGATTCAGAGTAGAGCATTCTAATCTACAAAAAATCAAGGAATCTGTTTGAGGGACCACGAAGCTTCTATCATCTGTCTTGTAGATTGGGACTCTACACAAATCTTTACTTTCATTCTATCATAAGCATCACAAGTGCAAAGTTTCCCTTCTGCTATTTTCATTTTTTTACCCGTGTTCATTCCTATCTTTGGCCTAAATCCCTGAATCCTAGATTACATACGTTTGATATGCTTAATATATGTAAACCCAAGAAAAGACATTCATTATCATTGGCTGTTGAGTTAGAAAGTTGGGGGCGGTGAATACTTGCTTACAGATTGTGTCAGGGCCTCAATTATGATCCTGTCAATTCCATGCTTGACAGACCATTTGGAAATGCACATTCAAAGACTGGTTTGTGTGTGTGGTGGGGACTCAGCATGACTGGTGCCACAGGGAGACTTGCGGATAACTATGAAACAGATAATGTCATTCAGGTGGGCCTTACTGAAATCTCCATTGTTTTCCCTCCCCAATCAGACCAGTCTGATCATATCATTATTCACAAAATTCCCATTCTTAATTTGTATTATTTTTAAAATTTGTTGAAGGAGATCTGTAGCACATTGACTGAGCTGTATTCATGTATTTGTATATTCCTTACCACATTTAATGCTGAATTTACTTCTGCAGTTCTATGTAGCCAATGGGGAGCTATCCTGTCAAATGTACCAGCGGTTTGCAGACATGGGTTTGGGGGTGCCATACAACATTGCATCATACTCTCTTTTAACAAGCATCATTGCTCAAGTTTGCGGTATGCTAATCTGACAAGCTTGCACCCAAACCCATGTGTTTTTCTTCTCTCTATGTCCGTGTGTGCAAAATGTTGAATCACCAAAGTAAGCTCTGACTGATGTAACTCGTTTAGATCCGAATTCCTTAATCATGCTCAGGCTCGAGCCTTAATCACCAATTAACGTTTGTCCAGTTTAATTGCTGATTTGAGATTATCCAGCTTTAGCTGTTGGTGCAATCAATTAAGACAAAAGAAAAACATTGATAAATTATATTTAATATTTAAAGGGTTTTACTAATGTCCCAACACCGTCACAAAACCTTTTAAATGGAACATAGGGTGACTTATTGTCAATCCGAACTGTTTCTTCATTCATGCAATTAGGAGCAAGCCATGGTGCAAAAGTCTTGCCAATTGGATGATCCTAAGCTTCTGATTAATACAGTGCAAATGAACAGTCAAGATTGTTTGGAGAAACAAATAGGTCTGTTCATCATCTTGAAACATCTAGTAAGATAGATCCCACTTTGTAATTTTTTTATTTTTTTATGATTCTAAAGTAACACTTTGATTTTATGATTCCAACAATGTGATTTATGGCTCGTAAAGACATTGTAACAAATGTCTGTTTCTCTGTCCAGTGGTACCTCTGTGCTGCTGTCCACTGCTGGGCCAGTAGTGGGGATGTTGATGGTTGTTGAAGTCCTTTGATATACATTAATATGCCATCCTCTAATATGACAAATCTTCACTATCTGTAAGGACTGTTAAAATCTGTTATCCAGGTAACTAAGTGATGCAACTCTTTTGCAGGAATGTTGCTAACAACAATCTTGAAGGGCCAATCCCTGAAAATTTAAGCTCATGCGTGAATCTTAATAACCTGTAAGTAGTTAATTTTTCTCCAGTTGCTTGGTTTTATGGTTAATTTATGTACTGCAAATCATCATTTTAACATGGGTTTGGTTGCAGCAATGTGTATGGGAATAGACTGAATGGAACCATTCCACGTGCATTCCAAAAGCTTGAGAGCATGACAAACTTGTGAGTCCGATCCTGTCGCATTGGAATTTACATTTTTCATTACCATAGTCATGGATGCCTTGGGTGCTTGAAGAAGGAGAGGATTTCTCTCTTGGAGCTTAAAGCTTCCATCAATTACCCGAATGGGTCTTCTCTTCCTACATGGAGGATGGGATTGACTGTTGTAGTTGGGAAAGAATCAAATGCAACAATGTGACAGGCGGCCGAGTGACTGAAATTTCTCTCAACCAGATGAGGGAATGGAAGTTGGGAGAATGGTATCTGAATGCTGACTTCTTTCCTTTGGAGAACTTCGGAGCCTCGATTTGTCCTGGAATTACCTGGGTGGTTGGGTTGATCATGAAGGTACCTTTATCTCCTACAATCTTAACATTCTTCCTTCCTTGATGATTTGAAACAGGGCTGCATCCATTTGGCCAGGTAAATTGAATTGCAAACATCCCATGGAACTACAGTTACGTTTGCTCTTTTGGCCTTTTATGTAATTTATTCTTTGATGGTCTTAACTGTCTAACCTTTATTGATGAAATCAAGGCTACCATAGGAAAGCCAAATGATTTGAGTTGTGAATTTTTTTTTATCTAATTAAGGAGGAAATGATGGAAGTTAACTATGTTACCTTGAACTTGAAGCTAAGTAACATGAATACAAATGCTAACAGGGGAATCGAAATTTAATAATTGAAATTCGATGTGATAGTGCAGCCAAACGCACTCAACAGTGCCATTTTGGATTTGGACCGAGATGTGAAGGTACATACATGCATCTCTAAGGGTGCATTTGGAGCACTTATTAATGTACTGCAGTTATTAGTGTAATGAAGTGGAAATAGCCAGATTGAAAACTCGTTAGCATATCCAGGATTTCTCGGTTCTGAGCTGTAATTCTATCAATTTCAATTTGGACTTGAAAAAACAAGCCAAAGCCAATAACTTGGTATAAGGCTTCAATGACGATGATGATGACTAGAAAAAACAAAAAAAGAGTTGTTGAGATATGAGGCCATCTCCTAGGGAAGCATTTTTAACCTTTGTAATTATTCTCTCTATCTGTTTGATGCTTAGCACAAGATGTTGTAATTATTCCTCTTCGGCATGTTGCGTTTGAGGAAATTTATTTATTTTTCTAATGAAATATTAAGAATGGTTGAGATTTTTCCCCGTTCTAAGAAGGCCTTAAACACATGACGTCACCCGCATGCAGGTTTCAAAAGATGGTCCAGATTGAGCAAGCTAGAGCACCTTGACCTAAGTGATAACTCCTTGAACGAAAGCATTCTGTCCGTATTTGGGTGTACTCTTATCCCTCAAGAGCCTTAATCTAAGTCACAATAATTTTGAAGGATGCTTCACCTCTGAAGGTAAGTCAATCAATTGTAAAGAAATTAAACCCAGATTTATAGCATCAGTTTAGATCAATATTTTGAACTTGATTGAGTGATCATGCCTCAAGTCACATGTCCAAACTTGCAATCTGGAGGTTTTGGATTTGAAATATAAGAGGCTGAATGGCCCAACTTAATTATTAATTAACGGTGTTAGACCCTGGAACCAGCGATGTGGGTGGGACCTTGGCCGTAGGAGCCGACCTCAACGTATGAATTATATATCCATGTTGTTCATCTGCTTTTCCACCTTATCTTACGCCATGGAACCAAAAATGAAGCAGATGCAAATTTTTGGTGGACCACACCATAAGAAACACTGGTTAACGACCATTAAAACCCTTTTGTAGGCCACAAAAGTTTTCTATCAATCCTAATATTTGTTTTTTCCTTTAATCCCTGTCTACGTGACCTTATCAACAGATTGGATGGTCAATAAACATTATGGTGTACTCCAGGAAGTTTTTAATGGTAGGCATTCAATGAGAACTATTTCCTGTGGTGTGGTCCACCTAAAATTTTCTTCTGCTTCATGTTTTTTGAATGCATCCTAAAATAATCTGAAGAAACAAATGGACGGCATGGATATATAAAGAATACATCCAGGTGGGCCCTAGGTTCAAGGTCTCACCCACATAGCTGGTTCCGGGGTCTCACCCAAGTCGCGCCCGTTAGATGATACTGCCTATTAGGTTGGCGAGTTGCAAATGGAAAGTTACAGCCAGTGGTTCGCATTTAATGGAGAATGTATCAGATGGTTAAGATCATCCCGCATGGAAGATTTTGAGGCATCTCCGGACCACAACTTCCACCAGATGAACAGGTTGGATAACTGAAAGGTGGGGCTGACATATACGGTTAGTTCTGGTGAACAAATTGCTTAATCCAACGTTTTATGTTTGCTTATTATTTAAGAAGAATTATAGGATCCTGGTCATCCTGCCAAACATATAGTGTGCTTATACACAGGAATCTTGCACATGCAGGGGCCCACGATCTTGTGATCTAAACCATTAATCTGACAGGCCCCACCATGGATGAGTGATTCCCAGGGATCTTCCAGATTAAAAGATCACAACCTTTCAATATGGTGGCCTATGAATGCCTATTAACACACGGTTAAGAGAAAACATTGTAACTGTTATTATTAGAAGAGGATGAATGCTGAATGGTTAGATCAACCAATCTTAGAGATTTCGATAGCATTACGTCTCTACGTTGAGACCAGTCATGTGAATGGTTTGGATGATGAAAACATAGGCCCCACATGTACAAATAAAAAAACTGAGAATTTAATTGTTAGGATAGTATATCTTTTTATTCTTATTATTTTAACTGGTGGGTAACCCTTTTTCTTTAAAGATACTGATTTTATTAAAGGCCAAAAAGAGGGTTACCGTTTTTGTCATTCGTGATTAAGTTGGTAGTTCATATTTTCTGCTTTTATTTATTGAGGAATTGTATGATACTTTAGCAGACTATGGCTAACCATTGTTATGCACTCATCTTTCTACACATGGCACATTCCACTTAACCCAGACCATCCAAATTGTGCACCTGACCATGGGTGGGCATCGCCACAAAACCTCAGTGATTTGATGATTGATTATCTGGTTGGTGAATTCAATGGACGGTTGCCCAAACCTGCAGCAGTCCAATTGAATGTGGGAATGGCTATCGATCGCACATTCAGGATCCTCTGATCAGTATATTTTTTTGACAGACTGGATTGATTGCATGCTTGCTATGTCTGCAGTGGAATGGCCCAAGTTACCTCCAATTCAAGTAACTATCGTTTCTCTTGCTTGTAAATTGGTTTCAGTGATGCCTGAATATATACATTTATATGCTTATCAATTTTGGATTTCTATTTTTATTTTCAGATCAGTCCACGCTCTTACTTCGACTCTGCTGA
Organism: Liriodendron chinense; assembly: GCA_003013855.2. Lineage (NCBI taxonomy): Eukaryota > Viridiplantae > Streptophyta > Magnoliopsida > Magnoliales > Magnoliaceae > Liriodendron > Liriodendron chinense. The sequence goes on along the minus strand of ML058358.1, from coordinate 522,520 downwards.
CTAAAAATCTCTGCTTGCTGGCTTTGTTTGTGAATGCTCTATCCAAAGAGGATCAAATGGAATTACCTCCAGGTTTCCGATTTCATCCCAGTACTGAAGCTTCATCATGCATATATAATAGTTATCAAGCTTGTCACCTAGCATTTCTTATGAGTAGGTGGTGCTTCATTGTCTTTTGTTGTTGTTTTTCCTTTTTTGTTCTTATATTATAATACTGATACTCTTTATGTTTTATATTCTAGATTTTGCAGGTGGGCCAGTTGATGGATTTGCTAATGTATTAGGTGGAAGTAGCTATAAAGGAAAGATTAGAAATGAAGGCTAGCTTCATGTATGGTCAAGATATTGGTTTCAATATTGGGAACAAAATAAAGCCTAGTTGCTCATTCTATGAAGAATGGTTCACTTCAATGTGTAGATTTGTAACAAATATTAATATTATTTTTCACTAGAAATGTAAGGACTTTAAGTTTCATATATGATATAATTATGATTTGTTAGGTTTTAATTTTTTTTTTATAAATAATTTGGATGACTATCAGGTGCAATAGATTCAAAAATAAATTCAAACGTAAAAGGTGTGCGTTCAGAAAATTTAGCGACGAACCAAACCCGTCGCTAAAATTCCTAAATAAATGCAATCACGCTGTCGCCCATAAATTTAACGACGGACCAATATACGTGGCAACGCAACAATTTTGTACGACGGACCAATATCCGTCGCTAAATCCGTCGCTTTACATAATTTAGCGACGGACATAATTCGTCGTTTAAAATTTGCCACATAGTAAACTGCGACGGCCCATGCGATGGACCAAGTCCGTCGCTAATATCGATTTGCGACGGACTTGGTTCGTCGCAAAAATGCAATTTTGACATATTGAGAGATGTTTTGTTGCTTTCGGACAATGCGTCAAAATTTTCCAAACTTATTTGCGAAGGGTGTTGGCATTCGAAGCGGCTCACCTAAAAGGTAAATACAAGGGTGTTCTATTTGTTACTACAACCCTGGACGGTAATAATCAAATTGTACCAATAACATTTGTTGTCGGGGAATCAGAGAACAACCACAGTTGGAAATGGTTCCTTGATAACCTCAATTTTACGTTAGGGTATCTTCCAGGACTTGTGATATTATCAGACCGACATAAAGGTTTAATGAAAGAAGTCCCCGAAGTCTTTCAATACGCAACACATGGCTACTGTGCCTATCATATCTACAGAAACTTGGTTGACAAATTTAAAGACAAGTCGTTGGAAACATTATATTGACAAGCTGTAAAGACGTGCAGAAAGGCTGAATTTGAAACGATAATGCACAATATTAAAATGGCAAACCCTCCAGTATTTGCATGGTTGACAGAAATAGGATACGAAAGATGGGCATCTTCACAATTTCCAGGAAAAAGATTCAATTTCGTGACTACGAACATATCGGAGTGTGTTAATGCTTTGTTCAAGGAAGCAAGAGAGTACCCTGTTACTAGACTGATAGAGACGGTCAGATTAAATATCCAAGAAATGTTCTACAAGAGAAGTGAACGTGCATCAACATTTAGTGGACCATTGACGAAATGGGCTGCGAAAGAAATAACGAAACTTATACCGATGGCGCGCGATGTCCGCTGTCATGCAATCTCTCGCGACGAATATTATACTATAGGAGATTACAAAGACACACTTAAGCTTAGCGAACTTTCGTGTACATGTCGCTGAGTTTAATGTCAAAGCGCTGCCTTGTATCCATGTTCTTTCGGCATGTATAAAGTATAATCTTCCTCATCATAAATATTGTTCTCTATTTTATACAGTTGAAAATTACCGAATGTGCTACAACCAACCACTTTACCCAGTTCGTGATAAGAGTGAGTGGGAATTATCAGACCAATTCAAGGAGTTTTGTGCGAGAATTAAACCTCCGGAAGTAAGGAGGTCAGCTGGAAGACCGAAGAAGATGAGAATTCCTTCACGGGGAGAGGAACGAAAACAGTCAAGTGTGGTAGGTGTAAACAAACAGGTCATAACCGACATAGATGCAAGTTTCCAATACTTAAGGAATAATGTATCTTTATCTTCATTTACGAGTAATGATGGTTGATCGTTGAATTTACACTAGTTCTCATTGAATTTCAACAAGATCTCGTTGAATTTACACTGTTCTCGTTAAATTTACACTGTTCTCGTTGAATTTCAACGAGATCGCGTTGAATTGACACTGTTCTCGTTGAATTTACACTAGTTCTCGTTGAATTTCAACGAGATCGCGTTGAATTGACACTGTTCTCGTTGAATTTACACTGTTCTCGTTGAATTTCAACGAGATCGCGTTGAATTCACACTGTGCTCATTGAATTTACACTGTTCTCATTGAATTTATACTGTTCTCGTTGAATTTCAACTGAGATCGCGTTGAATTGACACTGTTCTCGTTGAATTTACACTGTTCTCATTGAATTTCAACGAGATCACGTTGAATTCACACTGTGCTCGTTGAATTTACACTGTTCTCGTTGAATTTCAACGAGATCGCGTTGAATTCACACTGTGCTCATTGAATTTACACTGTTCTCATTGAATTTCAACGAGATCGCATTGAATTGACATTGTGCTCGTTGAATTTAACGAGATCGCGTTGAATTGACAGTGTGCTCGTTGAAATTCAACAAGATCGTGTTGAACTCACACTGTGCTCATTGAAATTCAACGAGATCGCGTTGATTTAGCCTGATCATTACACCCATATCTAACATTGACATCCACAATTCAACATTCACAATATACATCCACAATTCATAATATACAACATTCACAATATACATTCACAAAATTTTCCACTTCCTCACATGCCTATAACTAATCAGCGACGCTCAAATAATCGTAAGCCAATGAATTCTTAAATGTACGAGCATGTGGTTGCAACTCCTTATCCTTCAAAAGTAGACCGCTGCTCAAGATGTCCATATACTTTATAACGAATATGCCACAATCATAACCATTCGTTTGCTTTGGTGCAGATGTATCAATGCAGACATTCCATTCATTTCTATCAAGCGCAGATGTATCTCCAGTGGCATGAAATAGAATATGGAGTGCTTCAGTTATGATACTCATCTCTTTCTTGTATCTACTCTTTCCTTTGGTGTCTAAACTATCAAGAAGAATAATCTCTCTTGCTTCCGGGTGGATGACAAGAAGAAACTAATGTTTATTGTCATAGTTCATTGGTACATACACCTGTCCATGGTAAACAGAAGAAAATAACATATAAGACGCAACCATTGTCTATTGGACCACAGTCGATAAATTGAAGACGATAACCTTACATGTTCATAGCGCCAAAATTCCTTTGATCCTTCTTCTCCCTTTACAATAGCAAATGTAGAATCTTTCTGATTTTCTTCACAAATCAAGCGCCACACTTCACTATCATTTGAATCCCGATAGCTTCTCAAGAGAGGAAGACACCTATTGAGACATTGCTGTTACAACAGAATTTATATATTACTACTTGTCTTCTACAATCACAAATAAAATAACCTTCGGGTAAAATAAACAATTACTTGAAAATAGGTGGGGCAGAACTTGCAATCTTGTGGATATGCTCCCTTGTAATCCTCCTGCCTTTTTATCAAAAATTTAATGTATGTGTCGATAGCCTAAGCAAAAAAATTTAATAATAATAAGATTCAACGAGATGTTTATATAGGTCGTAAATATAAGTAACTTAACGAAAATAAATTGACAATACTTACAAGGCTATCGACCCAGGTACCTGTCTGCCAAATGCTGTTAAATTATTCTCCTGATTTTATATTATTATTTTTTTATACCAATCCATACACACTTCTAATTCCTTCTCCGATAACTCTCTAAACGGGTACATCGGCACAATAAATGATATCGGAGAAGTATCTAATACTTTTAGTTCCTGAGCTCCACTGATGAGGCCAGTTGTAGGAATTGCTGATAATGATACGTATGGGGATTGCTTTATGTACGATGGCTTTACTGGCCTTTTTGGCCTTCCTTCATTTACAGGAGTACTTTCACATTCTTCTTTAATTTCCTCTTTCGCCACCAAATGTGAACCCATTTCTTTATTGTCCAGTTCCACATCGGAAGTAGAAACAATTAATCTATCTTCTTCCTATATAGTAGAAACAAGTAAGAAATTTATGAAAGTAATAATAAAGTAGTTAATATTCCATAAAAAAATATTAAACCTTGTTTAATCCATCTTCGAACTTCTTCCTCTTCATATTTACAATTTTCTTCAACTCTGATATCTCCTTCATCAATGCTTCTCTCTCCATTTTAATCTCCTCTCTCTCCTTTTTCGTTTCTTCTCTCTCAGTCTCCCTCTCCTTCTTCATCTCCTCTCTCTCCTTCTTCATCTCTTCTCTCTCAATCTTCCTCTCATTCTCCATATCTTCTCTCTCTTGCTTCATCTTCTTTCTCTCCTTTTCCAGTTCCTCTCTTTCTTTTTTTATCTATATTCTCTCTCTCTCTTCAGATTTTCAATCAATGTTTTCAAACCTTCATCCACATCTCCCCCTCTCACGCTCTCTCATTCTCCTACTCCTTCTTCTTCTCCCTCTCTCACTTCCTCTTTTCCTTCATCATCCCCTTCTTCCTCTTCTTCTTTCTCATCTTCGCATTCCCCATTCTTCTGTTCTTTCTCATCTTCTTCAGCTTCTTCTTCTTCAACTTCTTGTTCTTCATCTTTACTTTGGATGATATCCAGTGCCATCTTCATTCGGACTTCTCCAATCATCCTTCCAATGCAACCAGCTTCAATGCCCTGTAAAATTAACATTATTAGATAATCATAAAGTAAATGTAAGTTACGTTAAGGCCAATGATTATCTTACCTGGAACTTTTCTCGAAGTACTCGGATTGCCTCTATCTCAAGTTCATCAGTTGTGGGTTCTAGGGTGAGCAGCACGGTGGTCTGTGTTTATAAGTTACTAAAAAATTAGTATCTAACACATCTACAATAATATCTAGGTCTACCAACAAATTTGTAATGGAATGCTACTTACATCTGGACGTTTCAAAATATCATCTATTGTCGGATACCTCCAACCCTTCCACCCTCAATATTTTGTGAAGCGTAGAACTTGGTTGGAAACAAATGATTTTACAATAGAAGCTAAGGCTGGAACCCTTTCAACGGCCCATATCTGTGACAATGACAACAAATTTCATTAGATTCAAAAACTCTAGTTTGAAAATATATACTACTTATGTGAAATAAACAAAGAATGCTTACTTGTAATGCAAATATGCAGTCGAGAACATTGTAGGTTTTTCCTCCAGACTTTGCTGAGTGACTAGCAGTTTGTATCCCTTGAGACATTGACTCGAATGCCACATTGCCCCATGGATACTTATTGAACTCTTCCAAAGAGTTAACCAAGTCAATGAATAGGGGGTTGCAATGATTTTTCATGTCTGTCCCCCTTACGAAAAACTCCACACACATTAACAACGCGATCTTCACGACATCTGAGTGCTTATTTGAATTTACAATTTTTCAAACGCTTGTAGTAGACTATTTTTTACAATAGGGTATTTTTTGAAATAGGTTTCTTTTATCGACTTCTTACTAGTTGATTTCTCAAGGGTATAGATGTCTCCAAACTTCAGCCCTTGTTATAAGGGCAAAGTCCATCTTGGTAAAGTTTAGAAAATTTTTCCTCAATTCAAATACTATCTCACCCATGTCACTTCTCTGTCTTGAAAGAAGTGAGTGAATTATGGCGTCATTGTATCTGAATGAGGGGATGTCTAACAGAAATAAAAATTGAGAATCTCGAAACATTTTCAATCGACTCTCATGCTTCTCTAATCCGTCTTTCACAATATCGAACCACCACGTCAGTGAACATCGAGCGAAATTGTTTGGGTAAACATTCATTGGCAGTTCTTCAATCCTTACAAAGAAAACATATGAAACGTAAACTATATCAGTGTGCTTGTTGAATAACTATCAGTGTGATTGATAAATTTGAACGCGAGCACAGATATAATTGACCGCGATCGCTTTGAAATTGACCGCGATCGCGGTGAAATTGAACGAGCACAGATATAATTGACCGCGATCGCGTTCAAATTCACCGCGATCGCGTTGAAATTGACCGCGATCGTGTTCAAATTCACCGCGATCGCGTTCAAATAAATCTGTGCTCGTTGAATTTCAACGAGATCTCGTTCATTTTAAGTGAGATGATCTCCTTCAATTTTAAAGTAATCTCATTGCATTTCAACGCGATCGCGTTGAAGCATTTCTACAAACTTGTATGGTTGATCAAGCATTTGAACATTTCAAGGTTAATTGGCATTTCTACAAACACCTTGTATGGTTGATCAAGCCATTACATTCCCATTTCAACATTTGAAGTTTACATTGGCATTTCTACAAGCAGTTTGTATGCCAAGGTTAACGATCAATCTAAAACGACAATCACTCCTAAATATTCAAACGAACCCAACGTAAAACGAAAATCACCCCCAAACATTCCTAAAACATACCTTTCTGTAGCCTCTTCGACGGAGGAGCCATAAGAAAGATGAAGATGAGATCTTCAACGAGAAAATTGTGTCTCGTTGATTTTCAACGAGATCAACTCAACGAGATCAATTCAACGAGATCACGGTGAAACTCTCAACGAACAGGGGGCACTTTGGTCAGAAATTTAATGGAAGTTTACTTTTGGAAAGAAAAGTATTGGAGGTTTAGCTGGGAATATTGTGTAAAGTACTAGACGTTTACAGTCGGAAATTTCTCTCTATTTTACCATTATAAAAAGTTCTATTCTCAAAACTGCTCTCTCTATTTTATCATTATCGAAAGTGCTAGTCTAAAAGGTACTATCGGTTCCCATGCGGTCGAGCTATATAGGCCCCATTATGATGTGTGATGGGCATCCACACCATCAGTCAGACAGAAGTATCATTCCATGGTGGGCCATGGACCTAAAACTCAGGCTAATCTATGACTTGGGTGGGCCACACCATAGAAAATAATTAAGAGTGGATATCCACCCAGAACGACTAAGATATGGTTAAGAAATTCAACCCATCCATTGTACGTGTCCCACTTAAACAAGAAGGCACACCAAATTTCAACGTATCCAAAACTCAGGTGGCCCCCCCCCAACAAGTGCTTTTAGATGTTGTAGAAATGATTTTACACTATTTCAATTGGTATGGACCACTTGAATTTGGAATATAACTGATTATTGGGATATCCCATAACCAATAGGAGACCCACCAAATGCATGGTGTGGATGACCATCACACATCACAGTGGGGCTCACACAGATCAACCTCATGGGAACTTCCCATGAGGTAGAGTCGCATATATGGTACCTTTTCATATATATATATATATATATATATATATATATATATATATATATATATATATATATATATATATATATATAATCTCCCTGCCACTTGATCTGTGGAACATATTCATATTTCTGTGTCCCGCCCAATTGATCTGTGGAGCATATTCTCCTTCCATTGTTAGTGTATATGGTGTTTCTGTGTATAATCATAGGTTTTATATAACATATTTCTATTATTTTAATTTTTGGCATTGTCTTGGATTCTCTCCTTTTTTATTAATTTATATTAAAAATATATATATGCTGTCTATCACTCAGGGAATTCATGGGCCATTGCTTCTTATTGGTTCAAGTCTGCGTTGATGACATCAGCTGAGAAAATATATATATAAAAAAAAAAAATGGAAATTCATATGTATTTGAAATGGGAAAGCATACGTATTTACTCTTTTATAAACCAATTTTCTCTGGATGCCACGATGACGTATGTGTTAGATCCAGACAGTACATCTATTTTTCCAGATCATTTTAGGGCATTAGACAAAAAATGAGGTAGATTCAAGAAGATCAAGTGGACCGCAGGAAGTAATGGGGATTGAACCACTACGGTTGAAACCTTCTTTTGATCTACCATGACGTTTATTTTCCATCTATGTTACTTTTTAAGTCCGCGTACCTGGATGAAGGGAAAACACAAATATCAGCTTGCTCCAAGCCTTCCATAGCCCTAAGAAATTTCCAACAATAGGTGTCCAATTCACACTGTTTCCTTTGGTGTGGTTCACTTGAGATTTGTGTCTGCCTCATTTTTGGACTCATGCCATAAAATGATGTCACAAAATGGATGAACGGTGTGGATCTAATATATATATCATGGTTGCGCCCACCAATAGTCTACACGTCAAAACTTGAGGAAAATTTTGCTACACCCACGAGTTAGCTACGCTAGCTACACCGGGTGTAGCGATGACCACACCATGATGCATGTGTTGGATCCACGCTGTCCACCCATTTGATGACATAATTTTAGGGTATTTATCCAAAAATGAGGTGGATCTGAACCTCCAGTGGCCCTCAATAAGTTTTTAATGGTTGGCGTTCAATCCCCACTATTTTCTTTGCTGAGTCCACTTGCGCTTTTGATCTGCCTCATTTTTAGTGTCATGCCCTAAAATGATCTCAAAAAATGAATGGACGGCGTTGATACAACACATACATCGTGGTGGATAATTGCTACACCTGGTGTAGCTAGCGTAGCTAACTCGTGGGTGTAGCAAAATTTTCCTCTCAAAACTTCCTGTTTCTTCTCTCCAAACCCGAATGCACAGGGAACCGGAGTAAACTCTATGGGGTCCACCGTGATTTATGCATTTTATCCACTTCATCGTTGGAAAATTCTTAGGAGCCATGGAAGTTTTTGATCAAGCTGATATTTGTGTTTTCCCTTCATTTATGTCTATGTGATCTTATGAACCGGTTGAATGACAAATAAATATAACTGTAGCCCCTAGAAAGGTTTCAATGGTGGAAATCATTTTTCCCATCTGTTTCCTGTGGTATGGCCCACTTGATATTTTGAATATGATTCAAATATCAACCCTTAAAATGAGCCGTAGAAACGGACAGACAGCGTGGAAAAACCACATACACTAACGGTGGGCCCAACAGAGTTTACTCAATACGATAAAAGCGTACTGAGTAACTATTGGGCAATCCGATTTCAATGAACAATGTACAGCGCATAATCCCATGTTTTTACTTTGGTTAAATTTTCTTTGGTCCCACAATGATAAATGTGTTAGATCCACACCGTCCATCCATTTTTCCAGATCAATATATAGGGTAAAAAGAAACCATATCCCAAGCTCAATTGGACCACACCATAGGAAACAGTGGAAACTGCACGTCTTCAGTTGAAAACTTCTTGGGGCCAAAGAAGGCTCAGATCAATCTGATATTTGTGTTTTCCCTTCATCCTGTTATGTATGACCTTATGAACGGCAGCGGATTAGGTGAGACCCTGGATCCACCAAGGTGGGTGGGACCTAGATGGTAGAGTTCACAGTGATGTATTTACCCTAAATCCACACCGAGTCCTGCCATTTGAAATGAAAGTGACTGAAATCTTAGGTGGACCATACCACATGAAACAGTCGTGATTGAATCCCCACCAGTAAAAACTTCATGGATTCCACCAGAATATTTATTTGCCATCCAACCTGTTGGTAAGGTCACAAACACCTAGATGAAGAGACCACAAAAATACCATCTTGATCCAAAGCTTTTGTGGCTCACAATAAGTTTTTAGTGGTCAATCACCACTATTTCCTGTACTATAGTCCATCTTGGATTTGGAACTGTTTCAATTTTTAGATCATGTCCTAAAATGAGCTTTCAATATGGATGAGCAGGCCTGGATGTAGTCACATACATCACAGTGGGTCCCACGCACCTCGGTGGATCGGGTCTCACCTAATCCGCTCCCCTTATGATGATGGAACCTAGGAAGGTTTCAACACTAGTACTTCAAATCCCACTGTTTTCTATAGTGTGGTCCATTTGTGCTTTTAGGGTTCGTGCCCTAAATTTATTTGGCAAAAAATGGATTGACCGAGTAGATCTAATACAAACATCGTGTAGACCTGGCAAAATTCGACCCGACCCGCTAACCCGACCCGACCCAATCCGGATTTTTCTAGTTTAGGGTTGGAAATTTTGACCCGAATTCAATTTTTGAGTTGACCCGACCCAACCTGGATTTTTATGGGTTGGGTTAGGGTTAAAGGTGACCCGACCCGACCCGACCCAACCTGAATCATATAAGGGTTAAGTAGACTATTATATATTGATTTTCTTATTAGTTAAATAATACAAAGTTTTTTTTTTCTCACATACCCCGCTGAAACGGTCCACATGTTTATCAATTTAATAAACATTTCTGTGGGCCCTAAGACTATTAATATACTGATTTTCTTATTAGTTAAATAATACATAGTTTTTTTTTTCTCTCACACACCTTGTTGAGAACGGTCCACATGTTTGTCAATTCAATAAACTTGATCGACATGTTTGAAGCATCATCCCATTACTCTAACTACATTGATGCCTAAAGAGGTATGCTTTAAATCTGCACTCCATTCTATGTATTTATTTTTCTCTTTCAGTATTTGTGTAATAGAAATACTCTATAAAAAAGCCTCGATTTTTAGTTTAATTTACAAATTAGTTAGTTGATCATTACATGTCAGACATCAACACTGTGGATTTGACGGGTCCCCTTTAGGTCATGAGATATACCAAAAATCAGTCGTATACAGAACTCAAATGAGCCATGCCATCTAAAACCATGTGAAGACATGCCTAAAACATCTAAAAGCATTGGTGGGGCCCACCTGAGTTTTGGATGCGGCTGAAACTTGGTCTAACCCCTCATCCAAGTGGGACACATACAATGGATGGGTTGGATTTGTGAACAACATCTCAGTGGGCCAAATAAACGATCATGAAAGTTTGAATGGGCGGATTACCCCTCAACTTTTTTCCGTGGCCATCGGAGTTATGGATTGATGTGATTTTTAAGCCCAAGGCCCACCATGAAATGGTGCATCTGACTGATGGGGTAGATGTTTAACACACATCATGGTGGGGCCCATGTTAATGTCAGATTTTGTAATAGGATCCTCCGGACGTTCGCCTTCTCTCCAACAGAGACTTCTTCCGCCAAACCTGAAAGAGGACAGACAGCAACTAAGGGTGGCTGGGGTCCAGCCGTTAGCCCTCCGATGCTTAAGTCAGGCCAAAGCAAGAAGAATAGCCAGGCAAAACGGGACAGAAATCGAATAGTGTGTGTACCTTTCCCTTAATGGAGTCATCCCTTTATATAGATCTGAAGCGGTTCAATCTGTTACGCAAGATATCGAGATCCCGCTGATCTCGTGTACGATACTGAGATCTTGCTGATTTCGTGGGATAAGATCCTCATCTTTGGAGACGAGATCCAACCCAATAACCTATTTCGGCAATCAAGTCCCTTGATGGCAATCCCTTGAGATCCGGAACCACCCGAGAAGATAAGCCCAAAAACCGACCTATACGGGCTGCCGATAGGCGTAGTAATAGCGCTGATCACTCATGTAGAGCTGGAAACCGTAGTTGGAGTCATAGCCAGCGAAAAGGAAGGAGACGCCGATGAGACAGAAACCACCGAATTGGGTGTAGCCCTGCCTGGCATCGCAGAGGGATTGGAAAAGCTGCTCGACAGGAATCGGGTGCTGGTACTGAAGGTTAAGAGGTGTAACCACAAAAAAGCTGTTCGCAAGTTGGAACATGGTCGCGAGTCCAAGTGCTTGCTCATTCTGACGTAACACCTTTCAACGACTTGTGAGAAGGTCTGCTCGCTATTCAAGAAGGGAATCTTTGCTTCGCTTTATCTGACCATCGGCTAGGAGAGCTCGAAGCCTTGCGAATAGGTGCTCCGTATTTATCCATCCTACGACTCTCGAGCATATGATCTCGAGAGTCGGATGGGCATCCCGCACTTACCCGATCTGTGACTCTCGACCAGATGATCTCGAGAGTCTAATGGGTTCTTCCGTACCTTCCCAATCTGCGACTCTCAATCAGATGATCTCGAGAGTCAAATGGGTGTCCGTGTACAATTTTTAATAGCTGAGCTGGTCTCTATTATTTTGTCTATAACAGATGCCCCCCAAGTCCTTGCCGCCAAGAATTTTTAAGGGAAGGACTTAGCTCACTATCACACGTAACCGCCCGATGCCTTCATCAAGAATGGAACCTCACATGATGGGATGGAATTAATGAGCGCCAGCTTTTCGCAGACAGAAAATGAAGGGGCGCTTGCCACGTGTTTGAGGAGTTAATGGGCGTGCCTGCTCGAGTGCTGCGCCGAAGGAGGGACTGCCACGTGCCATCAAATACGGCGGAATGATTGCCTATAAATATACGGAGTCCGCCATTTCTTTGATTTTCTACAAAAGCTTTTCGAAAGGAACTTGCAGTCTTCTCTTTCCATTCTTCTTCCTCCGGTGCTCCTTTTCTTTCTGTTTTTGGTATACTTTTTTCTTTTCCTTCTTTTGTTTTTATCTTCTCTCATATTTTTCATCTCTTTTGCAGGGCTTAGATCTTATCCTGCGAACGAGGCGTGATATCGTTGTCGCCCGTCGCACGATAGATGAGGCTGAGGGAAAGAGGACTGCCTTGGAGAAGGCAGTTCAAGGAAGAGATCAACTGCTCAAGGCTCGTGAGGCGGTGATCGCGAAGGGGGATGAGGAGAAGAAGATCCTCATCGAGAAAATCCAAGTCCTGACCGATAGGTATCAGGCCTTGGACTCAGACTTCGTGAAGCTCACGGGTTTGAAGGAGAAGGCAGAGAGAGAGAGGGAGATCTTTCGCCAAGACAAGATCTCGTTGGAAGAGCAGTTCGCGGAGGCCAGGTCGCAGCTCAAGAAGGCCTACGACAACCTGACCAAGGAGCGCTCCGCTCTTGCACAGCTCAAGGACGACTCGATCCACTGGGACGAGGAGAAAGTCGCCCTTGTAAAGATGCTCTCGGAGGAAGGTCCTCGGGCAATTTCCGAGTTCCGGACTCGCAGCTATATGACGACGAAAGGTACGAGTCATATGATGCTGGTCGCGACTTTGCACTAAGAGTAGTGCAACGAATGATCCCATCCTTCGATATGGGGGAATTTGGTCGAGTCGCGACTATCATAGCTGCCGAAGAGCAAGCTGCTGCTGAGAACGAGGTGACTGAAGCCACGCAGGCTGGAGGGGCTCCAGAAATGGGCCCTGAAGTCGAGAGCACAGCTCCTCCTCCAAGAGACTGATTTTCTCTTTCCTCTCTTTGTACTTGCGAGCGGATATTATGTAAACATTTTATCATCAATGAAAATATATATATTTTTTTCTTTTGGAAGTGTAGTTCTTGTTTACTCTTTCCTTTCATGCAATGAATGCCTTCCTGTTGCAATGCGCTATGCTTAACCCGGGGGGTCGTAGCGACCAACCTTCGTGGAGATAAGACTGATCTATCGATTGTGAATGTGCTCAATCCGGGGGTCGTAGCGACCAAACCCTCGTGGAGATAGACTGATCTATCGATTGAGAATGTGCTTAATCCGGGGGGTCGTAGCGACCAAACCCTCGTGGAGATAGACTGATCTATCGATTGAGAATGTGCTCAATCCGGGGGGTCGTAGCGACCAAACCCTCGTGGAGATAGACTGATCTATCGATTGAGACTCAAGTTTTCCTCCAAGTTTACCAAGGGTATGAAGGTCATCCATGAAATGGAGATGTGACCATCCTAAGTGAATTTACCCCTACCAAAGGTAGGCGATTGGCCAAGGGATTGTATGCATCCTCTTCGGGGCTATTTAGGTCCAAGTTAATGGAGTAGCTACCAAAAGATATCTTTCACTTTATTCATAAAAAGTTGTTTGTAAACTACATGTCTAAGGGTAGTATCGTAGTAAATGCTCCACGTGCCAAGGGCGACGTACGGGCTTCCCTTGCTTGTCTTCAAGATAATAAGTACCGGGTCGCACAATCCGAATAACCCGATACGGGCCTTCCCAATTTGGATCCAGTGAATGAGCGGGAACTCCAAGATTTTGCCTTAGTACCAGATCTCCGGGCTGGAAGGATCTAGGCCGAACCTTAGCATTTCGATAACGAGCAATACGTTGTTGATATGCTGCCACTCGTATTTGAGAAGCATTTCTCCGCTCTTCCAAGAGATCGAGATGAAGTCGGAGATTTTCCTGATTACTCGCGGGGTCATACTGCTCGATTCGATATGAGGGCACTTAAATTTCCACTGGTACCACTGCGTCGACACCAAATGCTAAGGAAAAAGGGGTTTCACCTGTTGATGTACAAGCCGTGGTTCTATATGCCCATAATACCTCTGGCAGAAGTTCTGGCCACACCCCTTTACATTCACCTAGCTTGGTTTTTAAGTGGTGCTTGATGATCTTATTCACTGCCTCGACCTGCCCATTCGCCTGAGGATGATATGGAGAAGTGCGGAGATTACGTATCTTCAATTTTTCACAGAATTCATCAAAGGCTGCGTTGTCGAACTACGTTCCGTTATCGGTAATTATAGTATGAGGAAGTCCGAAACGGCATATGATATTTCTCCATATAAACTTAGTAGTTTGTTTCTCAGTAATCTTAGCTAATGGTTCTGCCTCGGCCCATTTGGTGAAATAATCCACCGCCACGATCGCGAACCTATTCTGTCCCTTCCCCATGGGTAAAGGCCCGATGATATCGATCCCCCACTGAGCGAAAGGCCAAGGGCTGTCAACTGGAGTCATCCGTTCGGAAGGTACATGGGGTATAGGTGAATATCGCTGGCACTTGTCACATTTTTTAGAAAATTCAATTGCATCTGCTTTCATAGTAGGCCAATAATATCCTTGCCGTATCGCCTTATATGCTAGGGATCGCCCCCTGGGGTGATTACCACAAGCCCCCTGGTGTACTTCGTCTAGAACATGAAGTGCCTTTTCTGGATGAAGACACCTTAAATAAGGCAAGGAGAAACTTTTTCGCAACAATATTCCGTCTTGCAAGGTGTACCTGGAAGCTCGAAGCCGAATTTGTCTTGCAGCTTTCTTGTCGTCTGGTAGATATCCGTCTCTGAGATAAAGGATGATGGGATCCATCCAGCATGGAGACGATTGTACCGATATTACTTGCTCAAGAGACGATTGGTCGATTCTTAGGTTCTGGCGATGCTCGATGGGGGTCGAGTGTGCTATCTCAGATTCTGGTGCAGAAGCGAGCTTAGCCAATGAGTCGGCAAGTTGATTCTGCTCGCGAGGAATATGAATTATTTCATAGGTCTTCAGTTTTGCGAGCAGGATGAGTACACGAGACTTGTATAAGGCCATCCTTTCTTCTTTGGCTTCAAATTCACCAAGAACTTGGTTGACAATGAGCTGGGAGTCGCTATGAATCAACAGATTTTGAATTGCAAGGACAATGGCCAGTTCGAGGCCGACGATCAGGGCCTCATATTCTGCTTCATTATTTGAGATGTGAGAATCGAAACGTAGAGCATATTGGAAATGCAACCCGTTGGGAGCCACTAAAATCAGGCCCGCTCCGCTACCAGTGGCCCGCGATGACCCGTCCACGAAGAGTGACCAAGGAGGCTGGTCGTTGGTCATGGTATTATCATCAAAAGAGTATGTGAATTCGGTGATGAAGTCAGCCACGGCCTGGCCCTTTACTGCGGTCCTAGGATAGAATGAAATATCGTGCTCACTGATCTCGACCGCCCATTTAGTTAATCGTCCGGAAGCCTCAGGTTTTTGAAGGACTTGTCGTAGCGGGTGATTCGTCGGTACTAAAATAGCGTGGGCTTGAAAATATAGTCGCAGTTTTCGAGCTGTCGTGACTAAAGCTAGGGCCAGTTTCTCCATATCAGAATACCTAGTTTCTGCATCAACCATTGCTCGACTGATATAATTAACGGGCCTCTGCACCCCGGCATCTTCTCTTATGCTAACGGCCGTAGTGGACACAGAGAGATAAAGAATGAGTTGCTCATGTGCTACAGGTTTAGATAAAATGGGGGGTGTGCTCATGTATAGCTTCAATTGTTGAAAGGCTTCCTCACATTGTGGCGTCCATTTCCAATCAGACTTGGCCGTTGTACGAAGGAGTTTGAAGAAAGGTAAACACTTGTCTGATGCTCGCGAGATGAACCTGTTTAATGATGCGATGCGACCAGCCAGACGCTGGACATCCTTCAGAGTGGTGGGAGATTTCATCTCTATCAATGCTTTTATTTTCTCAGGATTTGCCTCAATTCCGCGTTGGCCAACCATGAACCCGAGAAATTTTCCTGCAGACACGCCGAACGCACATTTCTCTAGGTTTAATTTCATTTGGTACCTCCTCATTAAGTCGAAGGCTTCTCGAAGATCAGAAATATGATCAGCTTCTATAGTGCTTTTCACGAGCATGTCATCAACATAGACTTCCATATTCCTACTGATTTGAGCAGCAAATATTTTGTTGACGAGACGTTGATAAGTGGCCCCCGCATTTTTGAGACCGAACGGCATTACCTGGTAGCAATATAATCCTCGATCTGTGATGAAGGCGGTATGCTGGCTATCAAGTGGATGCATCATGATTTGGTTGTAACCAGAATAAGCATCCATAAAGCTAAGCAGAGCGTGTCCAGCTGTTGAATCGACTAACTGGTCGATCCGCGGTGTCGGGAAGCTATCTTTGGGACATGCTTTGTTCAAGTCTGAATAGTCGACGCACATTCTCCATTTGCCATTAGCTTTCCGGACGAGAACTACGTTCGCAACCCACTCTGGATAGTCAATTTCTTTTATAAAATTGACCGTTAGTAGCTTTTCAACTTCAGCCTTGATCGCCATTTGCCTTTCGGCAGTGAAGGCTCGTCGACGCTGGTGTACGGGTTTATGCTTTGGATCGATATTGAGACGATGTACGATGACGTTGGGGTCAATGCCTGGCATATCTTTATGAGACCAAGCAAACACGTCCTGGTATTCAGTGAGGAAACGGATCAGATCTCCGTGGTGGGCACTGGTTAAAGAGGATCCAATGTACACGATCATAGGCGGGTCGCCTTCGGTCAGGTGAATCGCCACTGTTTCCTCCCCCGGAGTTCCTGACTTCAGAGCATTTTCTCTCGGATCCAACGAGGTGCTGGAGGGGACGTCGAGTGAACCTTGAGCTATCTCCATGACGGGTGTCGCTTGAGCCTTCTTTCGATCTTGGAGGGCTATCTGGTAGCAAGACCGTGCCTCCTGTTGACTTCCTCGCACGACCCCGATACCATTTGGGGTAGGAAATTTAACACACAGATATGAAGGGTGTAAGGCTGCCCCAATCTTAGTTAAAGACGGCCGCCCCAAAATGGCGTTATACGCTGATTTTCGGTCCACCACGAGGAAGTTTACGAAGATGGTGGTCTTCGCTGGACTTTCTCCAAAAGTAACCGGGAGATCAATGCTTCCTTCAGGTGTCACTACTTCACCTCCGAAGCCGACGAGGGGGGTCGAAACTGGCTTCAGTAGGCCTCCGGCAAGTGCCATTTTGTTGAAAGCCTCCAAGTATAGAATATCGGCCGAGCTACCTGTATCCACCATAATTCGATGTGTCAGATAATTTGATACCTTCAATGTGACTACGATGGAATCTTCGTGAGGGAAGTGAATTCCCGTTGCATCTTCGAGAGTGAAGGATATTGGAGGATGGCTGGCTTTTGACGAGCTAGACGACTGTTCCAGCCAATAGATCTGCTGGGGTTCTTTGGATGCCTTTCGAGCGTATGCTTTTCTTGAAGCTTGAGAGTCACCCCCACAAGCTGGTCCTCCGACGATGGTGCGGATTTCTCCCATGGGCTCAGCGTCCTCTTGGTCAGTTTGATGATGAGGCGGTTCCTTTTGGCGAGATGAGGTCTTCGTCCTTTCTGGTGATCGATTTTTATGAGCAACATAATCCTGAAGATGGCCTTTTCGAATAAGGGTTTCGATATGGTCACGTAGAGAGATGCAGTCCTGGGTCCTATGCCCGTGATCTTTGTGGAAGTAACAGAACTTGCTCTTATCCCTCTTCTCAGGGTCGGATTTGATCTTTGCGGGCCACTTTACATATGGCTTGTGTTTAATCTCCATTAGAACTTTTTCATGAGACTGATTAAGAGGGGTGTAGTTATGGTATTTACCAGAGTAAGGCTTCTTGGGAGAACGATCGCGCTGATCATGACGATATTTTTTATCTGTAGAAGAGGTTCCTTCTGGCTTGAGTTTCTTACTCTGTACTCCGTGGCGTGTTAATGCGACTTCTTCTGCATTGATATATTTCTGAGCTTTGGCTTGGAACTCTGCCATAGTTTTCGGAGGGCTTTTATCTAAGGCAAACCTGAATTTCTCACTCGTTATTCCAGCAATGAGGGCTGTAAGACCCTTTTCTTCAGTGTAACCCTCAGTTTGGACGGCTTCGGCAGTGAACCGTACTGTGAACTCCTTTATTGTCTCCCCATGCTGCTGTTTCAGATTCATCAGATGGGAGGCTGGCTTCTTAATGCGAATGCTTCCCATAAACTGAGAAAGGAATATCTCTGATAACTGGGAAAAGGAACTGATGGAACGAGGCTTTAACCCCCGAAACCACGTACGAGCTGCTTCCTTCAATGTTAAGGGAAAAGCCCTACACATGATTTCTGAACCATGTCCCTCCAACTCCATGAGGGACCTGTATGTTTCAAGATGTTCAAGAGGGTCGCCAATACCTGTATACGGGGTGATAACAGGTGTTCGATACTTTCTAGGTAACGGGGCTTCCATAACCTTGCTGGTGAAGGGGGACTCGGATTGATGTATCGCCGCCATGACGGCAGATGGCCGATTTGTCTGGTATCGCTGTTCCATGACATCAAAACGATCATGGATTCTTTTTAGATCTCCTTCCCATGGTAGGGTATAGCTTGATGTTTCGGCGGTGGAGCCCTGCGGTTGAGGTTGTCGAGACGAACTAGAATGTATAGAATGTGGAGACGGTACAGGGGGATGGCTGCCAAGTGGTGGAACCTGTGGTTCATCCATAGAATGTCTAGATGCCACTGGTATGGGCTGAGGTGGTAACCCTTCGGAGGCTTGTCTCTGAGGTTCGGGGAAATGCTGATTAAGCCGATTTGACAGCGCCTGAACTCCGGCGTTTAGAGTTAGGAGAGTGTTTCCGAGGAAACGTAGGACATCGTCTTGATTTCCAGAAGCTTCCAATAATGGGTTTGGTGATGGCATAGTTGGGGCTCCTTGAGGGATGTTCGTCGAGGCAAGTGGAAGGGCAGGTACGGATTCCGTCTCATCAGGCGGAGGTGGTGCCTGCCTTGAAGTTAAAGGATGAACAGCCATTTTAGGAGGCATCGCCGAAGGATTTTGATCGATGGTTAGAACGATTGATTTTGACGATCAAGTCGTTCCCACAGACGGCGCCAAACTGTTAATGTCAGATTTTGTAATAGGATCCTCCGGACGTTCGCCTTCTCTCCAACAGAGACTTCTTCCGCCAAACCTGAAAGAGGACAGACAGCAACTAAGGGTGGCTGGGGTCCAGCCGTTAGCCCTCCGATGCTTAAGTCAAGCCAAAGCAAGAAGAATAGCCAGGAAAAACGGGACAGAAATCGAATAGTGTGTGTACCTTTCCCTTAATGGAGTCGTCCCTTTATATAGATCTGAAGCGGTTCAATCTGTTACGCAAGATATCGAGATCCCGCTGATCTCGTGTACGATACTGAGATCTTGCTGATTTCGTGGGATAAGATCCTCATCTTTGGAGACGAGATCCAACCCAATAACCTATTTCGGCAATCAAGTCCCTTGATGGCAATCCCTTGAGATCCGGAACCACCCGAGAAGATAAGCCCAAAAACCGACCTATACGGGCTGCCGATAGGTGTAGTAATAGCTCTGATCACTCATGTAGAGCTGAAAACCGTAGTTGGAGTCATAGCCAGCGAAAAGGAAGGAGACGCCGATGAGACGGAAACCACCGAACTGGGTGTAGCCCTGCCTGGCATCGCAGAGGGATTGGACAAGCTGCTCGACAGGAATCGGGTGCTGGTACTGAAGGTTAAGAGGTGTAACCACAAAAAAGCTGTTCGCAAGTTGGAACATGGTCGCGAGTCCAAGTGCTTGCTCATTCTGACGTAACACCTTTCAACGACTTGTGAGAAGGTCTGCTCGCTATTCAAGAAGGGAATCTTTGCTTCGCTTTATCTGACCATCGGCTAGGGGAGCTCGAAGCCTTGCGAATAGGTGCTCCGTATTTATCCATCCTACGACTCTCGAGCATATGATCTCGAGAGTCGGATGGGCATCCCGCACTTACCCGATCTGCGACTCTCGACCAAATGATCTCGAGAGTCTAATGGGTTCTTCCGTACCTTCCCAATCTGCGACTCTCGATCAGATGATCTCGAGAGTCAAATGGGTGTCTGTGTACAATTTTTAATAGCTGAGCTGGTCTCCATTATTTTGTCTATAACAGCCCACACCGCTCAACCTCATGGAAAGTTCCCATCAGGTCAACCTCATGGTACCATTTCCACACACACACACTCACACACTCATGTACCTATAAAAAATAGATGGTTTGGTTTTCAATTGAATGCTAGTGTCATATGCATTTAGTTTAATCTACAAATTAGTTAGTTGATCATTAAAATGTGGGTCAACCCGACCCGACCTGATTTAATTTGGGTTGGGTAAGGGTTAGGAAAATCCAACCCGAATTCAATTTGGGTCGGGTTAGGGTTGAGGTGAAAATGACCCGACCCGAACTTGACCCGACCTGAACCCGACCCGACCCGACCCATTGCCACCTCTAATCGTGACATTGCCCATGAAATTCAACCGAAGTCAAAATATCTTGTTGCTCGAGGGAATAAAACCGAAAGTTTTGATGTATGGAATTTCGGTGGGCCCTACCATGATGTATGTGTTAGATCCACACCATCCACCCATTTTTCAAGATCATTTTAGGGCATGAGACCAAAATGATGCAGATGCAAATCTCAAAGTGGACCACACCACAGGAAAAAGTGGGAGTTGGTCGCCAACCGTTGAAAATTTCTTAGGCCCACAAAAGGCTCGGATCAAGCTGATATTTATGTTTTCCCTTCATCCAGATCCGTGTGACCTAATGAACAGGTGATATATGGAAAAAAACACCATGGTAGGCCATGGGAAGGTTTAAACAGTAGTCGTTCAATCCCCACCACTTCCTGCAGTATGCTCCACTTGAGCTTTGGATCTGCCTCGTTTTTTGTACAATGCCCTAAACTGATCTGAAAAAAATGGATGGACGGTGTGGATCTAACACATACATCATGGTGCCATTCACAGATGGTCCACACGTCAATAAAACTTCGGTTGATAAATTGTGGAGTCGCGAACCAAATGCAGAGAGAAAAAAAATCGGTGTATGAAAGACGAAATATGTACATTTCGCTATGTATTTTCATTTTTTTTTTTTTTTCTCGTTGAGTACCGATCGTACGCGGTGAAGGCACGGGAGCGGATTTCGTAGACCTGACCGTGGGGCCGACTGTGATGTATGTCTCTTATATCCACGCGGTCCATCCATTTTAAAAACTCATTTTAAGGCATAATACTGGAAATGAAGCAAATCCAAATTCATGTGGACCATAATACATGATACAGTGGTAATCAACCATTAAAAACGTCTCATGGGCCACAGAAGTTTTGAATCAAGCTGATATTTGTGTTCTCGTCATCCAGGCCTTGGTGACCTTACCAACAAGTTAAATGTAAAATAAACATTCTGGTAGCCCCCACGAAGTTTTTAATGGTGGGGATTCAATCACTATTGTTTCCTGCGGTATGGTCCATGTAAGATTTGTATCTGCTTCATTTTTTTAGATCATGCCCTAAAATGAGATTTAAAAATGTATCGACGGTGTGGATGTAAGGTACATGCATCACATGGGCCTCACAATTAGGATCTACCTAAATCGCGCCTCAATATGATTGCTTCTCATTGGTTCATTGGTACACGTATTTGCCTATCACACCAACTCACAAAACAGGCCGGTTTCCTTTTCACCGATAGATTCCCCACTATACAATGCAACTTTTAATGTGTGGAACTTCTTTAGATTCCCCACTATACAATGCAACTTTTAATGTGTGGAACTTCTTTGGTCTCACCATGATTTATGTGTTAGATCCACGCTGTCCATCAATTTTTCTATGTCATTCTAGAGCATAAGCCCAAAAATGATGCACATCCAATGGTCAAGTGGACCGCAACACAGGGATTGAACAAACTACCATTGACCTTTCCAAGGGCCAACCCTAACCTGTTCATAAGGTCACATAGACTTGGATTAAGGGAAAACACAAATATCAGCTTGATCAGAGCCTTCTATGGCCCTTAGAAATTAAATTTTCAACGGTAGGAGTAAATTCCTAATGCTTCATGTGATGTGGTCTACTTGAGTTATTAATCCACCTTGCTTTTGGCTAATATCCTAGAATGATCCGAAATAATCAATGGATGTTGTTGAACTAAGAAATATCATCGTGGGATCCACGTAAATTTCACACTTTGCACATTCCAAGGAAAGAGAAGAAAATCTTAAGTGTTGACACATGGAACTTTTGTGGCCCATCATGATGTATGTGTCAAATCCACATTGTGTATTCAATTTTTCATATCATTTTAGGGCATGAGACAAGAAGAAACAAATTTAAGTATGAAGTAGACCACACTACATGAAACATGGGGAATTGAATGCATACCACTGAAAACTTTTTAAGGCCACAAAAGGTTGTGATCAAGTTCTTGTGTGTGTGTGTGTGTGTGTGTGTGTGTGTAGGCTTGTATGACCTTATGAAGAGGTTAGATGGTAAATAAACCTCATAATGGATCCTAAGAAGGTTTCAAAGATAGTCATTCAATCCCCTCTACTTTTTGTGGTGTGGTTCACTTGAGCTTCGGATGTGCCTCATTTTCAGGCTCATGATTTAGAATGATCTGAAACTTTTGATAAACGGTGTGGATCTAACACATAAATCATGGTTCAAGTTCCAAACGTTAAAAGTTGGGTTATTAAGTACACAATCCATTTTTGGAGAGAAAATCGGTGTGTTATGTGGGGAGTGGATCAGTGGTTATCCATTTGGGGCCCACCTTGATGTATTTTCAAAATATCCACGTTTTCCATCTATTTTTCCATCTGATTTTAAGACATGATCCTATGGATGCTAGAATTGTGGGGGAAGCGAATCTCGCTTTCTATGGGTGCATATTTCAAGGGCTTTGCGTTGTGCGTTTGAATGGTGTTTTATTTTATTGGAGTCGCCTCTAGCCAGTTACTCCGATTCTACAGTCAATTAGATCCTATAGAAATGCTAAGGGAGAAGACCTGAAGGTTCTCGGTCCTAAAGTGACTTATTAATCTGTGACTTAAGATTCAGGGTAAGGGACCCCAGTTACAGAGAGAGAAGGTGTTAGGCACTCAATCATTGCTATTTCATGTGGTGTGGTCCACCTGAGATGTGGATCTACTTGATGTTTCAGAACCCATCCTAAAATGGGTTGGAGAAACGGATGAACGGTGTAGATATATGAAAAAATCATGAAGGTCAGCTCCACAAGAAGCATGGATAACACCTAATTCACTCCCTGTTTTGTGAGCCTGTTGAGAAACTGGTTAGTGAAAGCACCGAGAAGAATTAAACAATCACCACACGACACCCACATAATCAACACAAAGACAATCCAAATTTTACGTGGAAAACACTAACGGGAAAAAACCGCAGCACAAAGCAACACTTGCACTATGAATATCAGAAGATTACAGAGATATCTACCCACAAGCAATAGCGAAAGAGATGAACAAACCTTCTCTCCCTCACAATCCTCTCCCCAAATCCTAATCTCATATTAGGACACCTTGGTAGTCTTAAAAATACATCTAAACATGTTAAGTCATTTATATAAACTCCTAATCGAAAATAGAAACATATTACCCAAAACCGTGTAACCATCACGCAATCCACCGCCAATACGGCCAACCAATCGGAGCTCTCTGTCGACCGGTCGAAATCGGCGAAAAACAGTCCAGCGAGAAAAGCTCATATTTCGACCCATCTAGCCTCAAATATTGCCGACCGGTCAGTCTGGAATGTTCGAAAACTATCCAATGACTTCGTTGATTGCCCAGGCGATTTTCAGACCAGTCGGCCTAGTTTGGCTAACTGATTGTGAGACCCTGTTTCAACAAGTTTGAAGTCTCCACCCAACAGAGCCCATGATGACATGGACCAATGAGAAGCGACGGCCAAGAATTTTCTTGTGCCTTCAGCGGGCACGACTTCGGTGGATCCACCATCCACTTGGGTGGGGCCCACTGCGATGTATGTTCCTTATATCCACACCATCCATCCATTTTGAAAACTCATTTTAGAGCACGATCCAAAAAATAAGCAGATCCAAATCCCAAGTGAACCATAATACAGGAAGGAAACAGTGATAATCAACCATTAAAAACTTATCATTTTGGATCAAGCTGATATTTGTGTGGTCTTTTTATCCAGGTCTTTATGACCTTATCAACAGGTTGGAGGGTAAAACAAACATTCTAGTAGCCCCCATGAAGTTTTTAATGGTGGGGATTAATCAAACACAACTGTTTCATGTAATTAGATCTTTTTCACTTTTGGGATCTGTGGATACCGGATTGTGCTTGGGGGGGGGGGGGGGGGGGGGGGGGGGGGGGGGGGGGCACTATGTTTTCTTTTGGATTAGCGTTTAGTTTTGTCTATTTATGGGGTGCACGGTTGCAATGATTGGCTTCCTAAGCTTTGCTTGCCTTAGTTGTGCAAAACCTTTCTAAGGACGACCGAACGATGTTCTTGGACTTGGTATATTTAACGAAGTCACCACCAGTCGAAAAGAAGCTTCAGAATCCACGGTCGGCTAGAACTCGTGAAAACACCAGAATGTCGAGAGTATTCCGAAGAACTCCAGGTCTCAAAATGACTCCCATTTGGATAAGTTGGTATATGCCATGGATTTTCGGTAAGGGCCGCGGTTATGATAGGGGAAGGTGTTAGGCACCCTCTGACCGCCCGTGCAACACACGGTCTCTACTTTACAGGGCTTAACGATTTATGGGGGGATTTTGAATAACATTCAAACCTACAGGATTAGGCCATACTTCTCAAGCTTTTTAGGGCCCGGGACAGCACAAAAGCAACGGTAATATAAGAGGATTAGGCCAAACTTCGCAGGCTTTTTAGGGCCTGGGTTGACAAAAACAGAAAAGAAGCAAAAGCAATGTAAAAGTGTGAGTGGGTGTAGATGTGGAAGAAATAAAAGGAATATATGGAGTGGAATACGGTTTGATTTGAGATGTGAGAAGAAAAACGGGGAAGTCAGACACTCTTTACGAAGAAAGAGGTGGTCGGACGTCCCTGCCTTCGACCCTACTCGTCGACTCAAATTTTAAATGAGAAAGAGACAGAGACAGAGATTCAGTCATTAGTGTTCAGTTGCAGAAGTAAGGGGACACTCTACCAATATCAGGTGAGTGATTAGTGGGGCAGAGTTTTGACCTCCTCGGATTGCCCAATCCCCTGCGGGGCAGGGGGTCAGCAGAGCTTCACCGTATCTCTATTGCTTTCTCTCACTCCCTTGGAACTCTCCCTGTCTCTGCTGGATTGTCTAAACCCTCCTCCCTCTCTCTTTGTCTGTCTGTCTGGACCTCCTTACCACCCTTGAACTGGGCCCCAAGAGCTGCTTATATAGACAGTCAAGTGATGATGCTTCGCGATCAGATGGGAAGTCGGGTGCATCGCAAGACACGGTGGCGAACGACATTGGTTGGCATTACGGCTGAGGCAGCACGTGGCAAACGAAGAGAACCCGAACCGAAAACGGTGGGCGGGCAAGCCCGAATTGGACGAGCAGGTTGTACGTGGTTGGCAAGGAAGGGCAAGAGCTGGATAGTCTAATCTGGATGCGTTTACTGAGAATTCGCATCCGTAGGTGCGGTTTCTTGGTAACCGCATCTAGATGGTAGTCTTAATTTTGGTTTTCCTTAGTGGGTGTAACTGGGACGATATTCCTTCACCCGTCCCGCCACTCTTGTGTCCGAGTTTCGACCAATCCAAATCGGCAGATATTCTTAGGACGCAATTTTAGCCGTACATGTACCTTGACCGACAGATGGGGCGGTTAGGATTGGCTGCTGTCATGGCTGAAGCATGAATACATGGAGTCGGATGCGGTGGATGAAAATCAGCATCCATAGATGCGGATTGTCATCCACAGCATCTATAAAATAACTTTTTTTAATTTTCAATGCTTCATGGGCACACTAGGGGTCATACTCCTTCGCTTGATCTATCGCTTGTGTGCTCAATTTTTGCTGATCCACCCCGATGGCTACCTTCGGTGCTTGATTTTAGCCGTGCATTAGCATTGGTTGGGGCCACTTGAAGTCAACGAGTAAGATTAGTCATTTTTAAAGTGGGGTATCTACAGATGCCCCTCTTTGGCAAAGGTTGGATACAACCGAATGCCAAAGCGAGTGGACACCCCACCCCTGGATAAGATGTAGTGGCGATTGACTTTGTTATTTCGCCATAATGACGTTCGTTGATAGATTTGTGTGGTCTAAGGATTAATTCGGATGCCTCATGAAGGTCACGAAAGGTGGTAATTGAATCTGTGAATTTGAATTGAGAGTGGTTAGAGCCCCTGCGTATTTTGCGGCCTTACGAGGATAACACGCTTTGAACTGAAAGATAGATTTGAACTGGATATATGGATTAGAAGACTTTCGTGTCCCTAGGCTCGCTTGCAAGACAGGTCATTGTAACGGGCAGTTGCCTGCGCATTTTGCAGCTTTACAGATCTCCCACGTTACAATACGTTAGGCTTGCAAGCGTCCCGGTCTAGAGTTATTCGAATTATTCTTTATGCCATTTGAACCTTTCAACTTGGTCACCTTGGTTCGTAACTGAGTTTTTCGCTATTTGAAGTGCGATTGTGCTAATCCAGGAGGTAATCATTCTGTATTCTAAGACGATCGAGCTGACACTGAGAGTTCAGGCCAGCCGTCCCATGTTCAGCGTATGATCTCAGAGAAATCCGACAAGTCAGGTAAAACTAAAATCAATTATTGTTGTTGTGTCAACACCCACTGGAGAGTATGGAAGACTACCCAGTGCCTCGGATGTCGTGCGAGTTGATTTTTTGAAAATTTTGAATTTTTTTAGATTTTTTTGAAAATGATCCCCACCTGTAAAACATGGTTCCATGGGTTTTTTATTGCAAAGATTTTTTAAAAGTTTTTTTTCAGGCCTTTATTTTGAAGATCTCCGCCTAATCTCGCGGGTGGGCGTCGTTAGATGGGTTTTATTTGGCCTCTTTTATTTACATTTTTTTGTAAAAGGAAATACGACTCTGCTTAGGGATCTACTTCTTCCAATCTGTCGTCCCCTGACTAGATGGTCATGGTCAAGATCGGGTGGTGAGAGTCGTTTGCATTACACAGATTTTTTTTTCTTGTAATCAAACCCATCATTCTCAATCTAGAGGGTCTTGATGGTCAAGATTTGGACTTATTGCATGGTTCTTGAAAAACAGTCCTTTCTATCATCCCATCTTAGGGATCTCTGTTGGAGAAGTGTGGAATTTCCATCCACTCTCAACTTCTACTGCAGATAAGGTACCTGATCCATTTTACGTCAGCGAGCGAGACGAGCACACACAGTTGAGAGTGGAAGGAAATCCTCAATCATTTACAGCCAACACACCCACAAAGTTGCTTGTTTTTTGTGCAATGCACATAGACCACGTATCATCCGACAGACTCCTTCGGCCACAAGATAGACCACATCCTCACATTTCCCATGATCAATCCAGTTTGGGGTCTTAGGCTGCTCATAATGCCATGAGGGTGTGTTTCACCTCCCGGCTGCCTTAATCCCCTTCATGACTTCTGAGAACAGGGAATGCTCGTCGGCTTCAACGGCGATTTCCAAATCAAGGTTATCTATCACGGTGCGTTCAACACGAACAGGATTGTGGAACTTCCATCCACTCTTGACTTGACTGCCAATAAGCTTCGGACACCCGTATAAACAAACATCAACCATGTCCGGAAGAGATTTGGAAAGCCCTCGAGAAATTAATCCCAGTGTAGTTTAAGGTCTTCGGACCATGATTTTGATGATCCAGTTCGTTGTCCCAAATCTGGACAGTCTGATCAGACCCAAAGTGGTCAAGAGCTGGATTTATTGCATTTTTAAGTGATCGAGTCCGTCATCCCAAGTCTGGATAGTCTGATCAGATCCAGATTGGTAAGGAGATGGATTTATTACTTCTGTTTTTTTTTCAGTATCAGACTTATCTTTTAGATGATTTATACCTGAGGTCTTTAATAGAAGGGTTGATTGATAGCCTTGTCGTCCACCTTTTGTGAGATCGAATCGACCCCCATTAATGATTCATGATAGCACACATTGGTAGTTCTGTTCTGAGCCTCAGTCGATTTTGAGAGTTCCTGAACGTCACGATTTTCCTACTTTGCCTTCACAACACGTTTCTTAGCTGAGGTCGAGTTGAGAGTTCTTGAATGTCATTGTTTCGTTACCTTGCCATCAAGACACTTTTCTTGGCCGAAGTTAAGTCATCGCCTGATTATGGCCATTTTCTCTCCCTTTTTTCTCTTTTTTTCTTCCACTTTTACCCGTAGCGCCCTTTTAGGTTTTCACTACGTCTAGATTGCCCGTTGTTTTTGCCCGTGGCTCCTATTTAGGTTTTCACCATGTCCCGAGTATTTGATCTTGCCTACCCCTTGGCAGCTTTACCTTTTTGACCCGAGCGCCCTTTCGGGTTTTCACTAGGTCCGCTGTGCGTCCGCTGTTTTTACTTGAGGTGACCTGACCGGTTTTCACCTTGCCCATTCTGCTTTGGATACACTTTTTTTTTTTTTTTTTTTTTTTTTTACCTTTGAGGTGCCACTTGTTGTCGGAGTTTTCCATCATTGTCGGCTGATAAGTAACCTAGGTAACACAAAGATTACAAAATCTGTCTCCTGAGATTGGATTTTGGGGAAGGAAGGTGGGATTTTTTCCCTCCATTTTTTATTTTCACTTTCCTTTTTTCTTTGGCTTTCTTTCTTTTCTCATACCCTTATTGGTTATTGAGATTTTCAAACTGATTTTTTTTCTCTTTACACACTTTTTTGGGTTTTCTCTGTATACGTTTTTTTTTCTCTTTTTTTGTTTTCTGTTGTACATATACATCTCTTTTTTTTAGTTTTTTTCGGTACACACACTTTTTTTTTAGTTTTTCTCTGTACACACTCCTTTTTTAGGGCATATTGGGTGGATGAGGGTGTGAGTTTTAACCTTAGGTGACGTTTCGCGACCTTCGTGCTAGCCGTGGTGAATTTTGACGTGATCGACATTGATTCGATCAGGAAGATCTTCTCCGTCCATGTTGGTGAGGCGAAGTGCACCTCTTGGAAGCATCTCTTGTACAATGAGTGGACCTTCGCAGGTGGGCTTAAATTTGCCCCTTGAATCAGGCAGGTGTGGGGGCAATATCTTTTTCACAACCATATCTCCCACCCTGATACACTTGCACGTACCCATTTATTGTATGCTCATGCGATCCTTTTCTGGTACGTTTGGGAATGACATAGGGCTCGCATACGCTTTTCGTCTGCCAAATGTAATTGATCGTAGTGAGCCTATAGCCATTCTCCCTCTTCAACTTCACTTTCGAGCAATATGCTTAGTGAGGGGATTTCCACTTCGACGGGTAGGACAACCTCAATTTTGTATGTCAGCTCATATGGGGTAGCACCTGTTGTGGTGCATATGGAAGTTCAATATGCCCATAATGCATATGGTAACTGTTCGGCTCAGTCGTGATACGTCTTTACCATTTTCTCGAGGATGCGTATGAGTGTCTGTTGAGCTCTGAATTGTGCATAATCTAACCCCAATTCATCACACATTATGCATGGTTTTCATGATTTAAAGAATAATTTAATGCATGGTTTGTAATTGTAGGAATGAGAGAGAGACCTTTTGAATTCAATGCTAAAAGACCGCTTTAGAATACCTTGAGGATCAAAGGAAGAAAGCCTAAGAATGGAAAAAAGAAGATATGGAAGATGGAGTTGAAAAACAAAGAAAAATACTGAAGAAATCATGTTAAAAGACCTGGCAGGGCCAGAAAAAGCAAAGTGCAGAGTTGCAGGGCCATAAAAAGTAAAATGTAGAAAGTTGCAGCTTCTGAAGATTGATCCAGAGATTAATCCGTCGATTGATCGCTCAGCCTGAGCGATTGATCGACAGACTTGAGCGATTGATCGCTCATAGCAGAAATTGACAAAATTGTTGCTGGACTGAATTGCAGAGTTGCGATTGATCACCCAGCCTGAGCAATTGATCGCCCAGCCTGTAGATCAATCGACAGAATGCAGATTTTTGAAGAATTTCTATTGAAACTCTCTGGACACTTTTTGTCCACTGCGATCCATCGCCCACCACCTGCGATCAATCGCCCAGCACAACCGATTGATCGCCCAGCCCAATCGATCAATCGACCATGCGCCCGGTTTAGAAATTTCCAAGTCTGGCTCCGATTTTCTCTGTGCAGTGCGTAAATTCTATGCAAATTCTCGAATATTCTTCGTTTGTGGGGTGTGAAAGATATAAAAGGATATCTCCACTTCATTCCTAGGGCATCTAGCAGCGTGGGGAGCAAAAGAGTTCAAGACTTAAGAGGCTTCCTAGCCTCCTACAACTAGTTTTCTTCTAGTTCTAGTTCTAGTTTATTTTTATGTTTTTCATTAGTTAACCTCTTAGCTAAGGCTAAGAGGTGAAGCTTGTAATATATCTAAGATGCTTTAATTCATTTTTATTGGTTTCAAGTTAGATTTTGATTGAAGAACAATGGTTTGTTGAGTTTGAATAAAGTTCTAAGTAGTTTTTCTTAATCTTATGATGACTCATGGATGTTTGGAAGAATTGCTTTAGTTCTTAGTTGTTTTGCATAAATCTAGACCTGTATGCTCTGAGGAATTGGATTCAAGACGCTCTAGACTTGGTTCTTCATGTGGGAACTTCAAACCAAAGTTCTACTTTTTATTAGAAGTTTGAAGCATGTGTTGGTTGTTCATATGATTTAGATGAAGTTCAAATCATAATATAGTTAAGCCTAGTGACAGGGTTTGATGATTATTATGATTGTGAACTTAACCTATTAGAACTAGGATTGACCTATACATTAAGTGTGCTCAAGTCCTAACTTGAATTGAGTGAATCATGTTGATGAACAACACATGGGACAGACTGTTTTGCTGAATTAACCGCTACATATTCCAGCTAGATACGATTTGATTTCGATTCTAGTTGCGTAATTGAGAAACCAATGCGAGTTATGCATCAAGGATCGCTACAAGTGGATCCTCGACACCCT
Organism: Liriodendron chinense; assembly: GCA_003013855.2. Classification (NCBI taxonomy): domain Eukaryota; kingdom Viridiplantae; phylum Streptophyta; class Magnoliopsida; order Magnoliales; family Magnoliaceae; genus Liriodendron; species Liriodendron chinense. Next base: position 491,104 of record ML058358.1, on the reverse strand, counting down.
AGTGCTTCTTTAGATTGTTAATTGCATCTCAAAGTACAGATTCTTCTCCTAATTTCACAATTACAGATCATTATAGTTTGATTTCAATTAGAAATTATTAGAAGAAAGTCTCAGAATTCCTATATTAGTTCCTGAGAAAGATCTTGGTCTCTACTGAATTATTACTACATCGCAACCCTACACTTGGGGAGCGAACAGTGTCTTGTTAGCAGCTTCTACACCTCCATTCATTTGTGGCCGATAGGGACTAGATCGGTGTCTTTTGATTTTGAACTGCTCGAGAAGGTGTTCCACCTTTCAATTTACGAAGGATGTCCCGTTGTCGGTGATGATGGTTTGTGGTACCCCGTAGCGGCTGATAATGTTATTCTTCAGGAACCGTACAACGTACGAGGCTGCTATGGTGGTGTAAGATGCTGCCTCTATCCACTTTGTGAAGTAATCGACGACCACCAGGATGTATTCATGGCTGTTTGATGCTTTGGGGATGATTTTGCCGATGATGTCGATGCCCCATATAGAGAAGGGCTAGGGCGTCGTCATGTTGTATAGCTCAGATGCCGGGGCGTGGATTCGATTGGCATGCTCCTGACATTTGAAGCATATTCTGACGTGCTGGTAGCAATCAGTTTCCATGGTCATCCAGTAATACCCTTGCCTAAGAATCTTTTTGGCCATCATGTGGCCATTCATGTGTGGACCGTAGATTCCTTCATGGATCCCGGACATGATCTTTGCATCTTCAGCCGCATCCACACACCGCAATAAGATTTGATTGAAGGACCGTTTATAAAGAGTTTCGCGACAGATTGTGAACTGTGCAGCTAGACGCTGAATGATGCGACGGTCCGTTGCTGTGGCATCGACTGAATAAGTCTGATCTTCTAGGTATTTGCTGATGTTGGCATACCATTGCTACTTATTGGGTGGTGTTTCTGCTTCTTTGATTTGCAGTAGAAGGCTGGCTCTTCTTGGAGCTTTACAGTGAGTTTCCATTGAGCTGCTCCATTGGGAATCTCTAACATTGATGCCAATGTGGCCAAGGCATCGGCAAATTGATTCGTGGTGCAAGGCATGTATGTGAACGTGACTTTGTGAAATTCTTCGACGAGGTTTTCGAGGTAGACGTGATATGGCACCAGCTTCTCATCTTTTGTTTTCCAGTCACCGTTGATTTGATTGATAATGAGCTGCGAGTCACCGAAGACTCATAGCTTATTCACGCCCAGAACGATTGCCTCATTGAGGCCTGCTATACATGCCTCATACTCTGTGATGTTGTTTGTGCATGTGAACGCCAATCTTCTTAATATGGGCACGGGGATGTCATCAGGGGAATAAATGATTGCCCCTACTCCATTTCCTTTGTTGTTGGATGCACCGTCGAAATATAGGGTGTATTTGTCTGCTTCTAGTCCCTCTTCTCCTTCAAGGAATAGGATGTCGTCATCAAGGAAGAAAGTCTTCAAGGGCTGGTAATCTGGCAATGAGTGTGCCGCGAGGTGATTGGCCAGTGCTTGCCCCTTGATTGCCTTCTCAGTGACATAGGTGATGTCAAACTCAGAAAGCAACAGTTGCCACTTTGTTATTCTGCCTGTTAGCACTGGTTTCTCGAACAAATATTTTAGGGGATCCATACGAGCAAGCAGGAGAATCAGACATGCCATCATGTACTGGTGCAGGCGTTGAGTGGCACATACGAGCGCGAGACATGTTTTCTCAATCGGAGAGTACCTGGACTCATAGTTCGTGAATCGACAACTGAGATAATAAATGGCCTTCTCTTTATGTCTTGAATCATCATGTTGACCTAGGACGCACCCAATTGCATCGACGACTACTGAGATGTAGAGTAACAGTGGCCTTCTTAGTACTGGCGAAACCAATACTGGGGGATCCTTCAGGTATTCCTTGATTCAGTCGAAGGCCCTCTGACAATCCTCGTTCCATTCTTTTGGTGCATTTTTTCAGAGCAGCTTGAATATGGGTTCACATATAGGGGTGAGCTGGGCGATGAAGCAACTGATATACTGGATTCTTCCGAGGAAACCTCAGATCTCTTTCTCAGTTCTCGGGGCTAGCATTTCGATGATCGCTTTGTCTTTTGAGTCATCTACTCGGATCCCATCTTCGCTGATAATGAAGCCGAGTAACTTGCCTCTGGTTGCCCCGAAGACACACTTTTGTGGATTGAGTCGGAGCTTAAATTTTTCCAACCAGTCGAAGAGTTTTTCAGATCTTTAAAGTGTCCTTCGATGCTTCGGGACTTAACAATCATATCGTCCACATAGACTTCGAGTTCTTTGTTTATCATGTCATGGAAGAGTGCAGTTATAGCTCGTTGATATGTTGCCCCAGCATTTTTTAGTCCGAAGGGCATGACACAGTAGTAGAAGGTTGCCCATGGCGTGATGAATGATGTCTTCTCGCGGTCTACTGGAACCATCTTGATTTGATTATAACAAAAAAATCCATCCATAAAGGAGAATATCTGGTGTCCTGCTGTGTTGTCGACCAGAGTATCGATGTGAGGAAGCGAGAAGTCATCCTTCGGGCTAGCCTTGTTAAGGTCTTGGAAGTCGATGCACATCCGGACCTTACCATCTTTCTTTGGGACGAGGACGATGTTGGCGAGCCATTCTAGGTAATTAGAAACTACCAGAAAGCCCGCGTTGTACTACTTGATGATTTCTTCTCTGATTTTCAGGAACTTTTCAAGGAGATCCTCGAGTTCGCTGGCTGAGTCATGGTTTCCCTCTTCTTTGACTTCTTCTAAACCCATAAGTTCAAAGTCTAATTCTACGTTGAATCATCGACTTTGATCTCATGTTGTCCAGGAGTTAGGTCTGTACCTTTATTGCTTGGGTATGTACAGAGTTTTTCAGGATTTTTTTATTTTTTGGATTTTCACATTTTTATGATTTTTTTAGTTTTTGTATATTTTTTATTTTTTGTGTTTTTGAAATTTACAATTCTCGAGCAGGACAGCATTTCAAACCAAGGGCTAACCTAATTCGGCTCGGGATGCCGATGACTATTTACATGGACGTTTTTTTTTCAGGCCAGCATTGGTGGACGTTTGGCCGACCGACTCAACTGTCATGGGAGTTAAGAACCAATTTATGTCCTGTGCTCCCTCCCCTCAGGAGACAGGGCCTCCATGAGCAGTGGATTGATCTGGCTCGCCATGTCCAATCATCATGATGAAGTGAGGGCTTAGCTCTGATTCGGTATCAGACATGGTAGAATCTTCTGCATCCCTGGGGTCATGACATTCCTGAGGTTGCTGCAATTCTTGTGGGACGGTGAAAGACGTCCAATCAAGATGGGGCAACTCATACCCCTTGTCCCCATGTTCCTCGAGCAATTTTATCTAGGTGAGGTTGGACTGATGGTTTGGAGTGACAGGATTTGGGCTTTCGCCTGGATGGACGACTCCTGCGCTGATAAAATAGACCGGCGAGAAAGGAAAAAGATGATTCGTCTATAAACAACTTCCCTCCTATCTTCCCCCAGTTCTTTCATTTCATTTTCCAAGAGGAAATCATATCCCAGTCCGGTCTTGCCCACATTTTCTCAAACTTCAATTACCCTTGTGGTATGTTGGTGTTCGATTCGATAGTTCAAGACTTGCCGTTCAGCGGGTGAAAAAATGTTGTCTGGGTTGGGAGCATGAGTTGATAGCACATGGTTGACTTCTTCGAATTGGTAACTTTGGTAAGGCATGTCTGGCTCCCAAACGTCAACTACTGGGACATTAGGTTCTCCTGGGAGGGTCGCTTCTGTAGGGAGTAGTTGTTCAGAATCAGCAAGAATGATGAGCACCTTATCCCCGAGGACATATTTCACTCTTTGGTAGAGAGTCGAGGGCACTTCCCCTACTTGGTGAAGCCAAGGGCGGCCAAGAAGGAGATTGAACGATGATGGAATGTCCAGGACCTGAAATGGGATTGTTAGTACGTCCGGACCGATTTTCAGTTCGAGGTCGATTTCTCGTTGAGCCTGTCTTCGAGAATTATCGAATGCTCTAACATTCATGTTGCTGGGTCTAAATACAGACGGTTCCAGGCCTAAATACGTAGCAGTCCATAGTGGGCAGACGTTCAAGCTTGAACCGTTGTTAATGAGTACTAGTGGGATGCAATCCTTGTGACCGATAGTTATGTTTAATTGGCGCACGTCGTCGTCTGAAAATGTGATGGCCCGCGAGGCAAGGAGTTGCCCTATCATGTGCATGACCATCTTTGGCGGTGCTTCTCGAGAGATGCGTGCGTCATTTAATGTCTTGACAAACATTTCTCGACGAATCTGTGATGTGCAAAGGAGTTCCCAAATGGATATTTGGGCTGGGATGTTTTTGAGATGGTTTGCTACATCGTATGCAATTTCTACCTTTTCTACCTTAAATGTTCCTGCCGAATGTTCCCTAGGATCTCCTCTAGTTGCATCTCTTCGAAAGCACTGCCCATTTGGGTTCATGTTTCCCACTTCCGAGCACTCCGGATAGTGCCACGGGACTACTTTGTTAGCGAAGACTGGAACCGCTCTTCCTTGAAGTATTAGGAGAGATTGAGAGGGTGTCGAAGGGACAAAGACGGGTCCCTGATGATTTGGATGAGGTGCAGGACTTGCCCCTAGTAGGACTAGAGGCTGCGTCGGTGGCGGTGTTGATGGTGTGGGACTTACCCCTAGTAGGACCAGAGGCTGTCGGGATGGTGTGGATGCAGCTTGAGCAAAATTGGCCAGCTCATGTGGCAGTGGGAATGGTGACATATCCGCCCCTTGCGTGGTTACCGTCAGACAACTGACTTCGGATTGTGTTGGGTGGCCGAGTTGGCCGTTGGAGCCCACTCTTGGAGAATCAGTGGTTGATGAGTGATGGGTGCCGAAAAGTATGTTGACTCGGCACCCTTTTGATGTGAGGGTGATGCCTCTTGTAGGATGAGGGACGAGAATTCCTGGGCACAGTTCAGGGTCGTGTTTGTGTGGAAGACGTGGGGTGGATAGTCCCCTTGAATGACATTGACTTTCGGGGTTTCCGACATACTGGGACCTGCCTGATGGGGTGGTAGGGGATTTTGGAGTATGTTGTTGGTGGTGGCATTGATGTTGGGGGCCGCAACTGAAATCTTGTTATGATCGATCGGGTCTTGGACTGCGTGCTTCAGTGAGAAGCAACGTTCCATTGTGTGGCCCCTTCCCTAGTGAAATGCACAGTACTCATTTTCGTTATAGTTAGGCGGCAGGGGGTTGGCGGCGGCCTAGGCTGTAATGGAGTCAAAAGTTGCCTTTGAATCAATATGGCTAAAATATCGGTGTATGATTGAGCCAATGGAGTAAATTGCCTAAGCGGCTGAGCCAGACCCGCATGCCTGCCTTGATTGGGGTACTGCGGGTTCCACCTAGGTTGTTGTGGCTAAGATTGCGGTTGCGGCTGACGCCCAACTGGAGGGATGACCGATCCGCCTTGTGTTAAAGCAACGAGGTTGGTTTCTGTCGAGCGAGGAGCAGGCATATCTTTGTTTTTTCGGATATACCTTCCTAATTTCTCTTCCATCTTGTTTTTCTATGCAGAGGGGGACTGGTGAGGCCATGGTGCGATCGTACCATCTTTAATGCCGGCCTCTACCTGTTCCCCTGCATGAATCAGTTGCGCAAAGTTGACGTAGGGGAAGGAAATCAAGTATACTGATATGTTGGGGTTGGCCGAACGCACGATCATAGAAATTTGTTCCTCATCATCAATTGGTGTTTTCATGTGTGCGGCTATAGCCCTCCATCGCCTGACGTATGCCGACAATGTTTCGTCGTTCCTTTGTCGAAGGGCGGTCAGATCTGCCCTTCGAGGTGCTGCGTTCAGGTTGTACGTAAAGCGATCGATGAAAGCCTGGGTCAGATCTTCCCAGGTCCTGATTTTACGGTGATCGAGCGATGTATAGCAATCGAGCGCATCACTTCTGAGGGATTTCTGAAATAATCGTATCAAGGCTCCGTCGTCCCCTACCACGGCATCTAGTTCTCCGTAGAATGCTTTCAAATGAGCGATAGGACATCCCATGCCATCGTATTTTTGAAACTTGGGTACCTCAAAGTTTACCGGTACCCGTGCATCTAGAAACAAACAAAAGTCCCTGAATCTTGTCGATGGGAGTTCCACTCCATGCTGCTTCTGGAGTTCGTTTCTCATGGCCCTGAGCTACCCCTCGAAATGTTCTTGAAGCCGATCGATTTCAGATGGTTGTTCAAGGGGTGGTCGTGCCCCTTGCTGGATACAGTTAGCCTCTTCTTCATAATGGTCGATCTCCTCAACATTTCTGGGATCCTTGCTAGGGGGTCTGATTGTGGGAGAGCTGTTGGATGGATGGATGAATGATGGGTTCCCATTATAGGAGGCGGTTGACTGTTGAGCTACGGGGGAATGGTAAGTGGAGTTGGACTAGATTGTACTGATGGCAAGTACAGTGATGGTTTTGGTTGAAGTTGGAATGCGCTCCCGTTAGGTAGAGTTTGCTGGAATTGGCTGGCTTGAACTTGACTGCGAGGTAACAGTTGTGGTACTGACTGGCTCCCGTTAGTGGGAGGAAATGCTGGAACTTGTTGTGCTGTAACTGATGGGTACGGGAAGTATACCCGGTTCCCTGTACAGGGGACAGGTTGAAGCTGGCTGTTGGTCGGGTCAAATGGACCCACTTGGGTGATGGGTGGTTGTGTGCTGTGATTGACGAGGGCAATCTTCCCTTTGGAGGAGGCTTGCAAGCATATCTTTGATCCGACTCATGTCCTGTGTACGTAAGCTCAGTCAAAGACGGCATGACCTTGGGTATTGCAGTTGACTGCCTTGCGGAGTCAGGCTGGGTCAGCATATTGTCTTCCTGTGCCGACATGGCTACTTGTGCACGGGTCTGAATAATGCTTTGATGTGATTTGACCGTGCGACAAATTCGTGCCAGGTTTTTGGTGCAATGGTTGCAGATTAATTCACTACCCACCCACTTAGGCCGTCACGATTTTTTATTTTTTATATTTTTTTTTCTTTATATATATATATTTTTTTTTTGTTTTTAGGCAAGTAGAAATTCACAACATGCAAAATATACACAGGAAAGTAAAAGGGACCAGTATGAACCGGAATGCAGGATGCTTGCAAGAAAGTAAATATGACCAGTATACACTGGAATGTAAGATGCAGACAGGAAAGTAAAAGGACCAGTATGCACTTGAACAGTTAGTTAGTTATCATATTAGTAACGTTAGTGATTAGAATCCCCAAAAAATCGTAAAGCCCCACGTTTCGAGTCAGGCCTTGGCTAATGGCTCAACATTTACTCCCCAGTGGAGTCTTCATTCTGTGGATATCGAATTGCGCTCGTGCACATGCGGGGGTCACTATGTTTTCTTTTGGCTTAGCGTTTAGTTTTGTCTATTTATGGGGCACACGGTTGCAATGATTGGCTTCCTTAGCTTCGCTTTCCTTGGTTGTGCAAAACCTTTCCAAGGACAACCGAACGACGATCTTGGACTTATTTAGTGAAGTCGCCACCAGTTAAAAAGAGGCTTCAGAATCCATGGTCGGCTAGAACCCGTGAAAACACCAGAATGCCGAAAGTATTTCGAAGAACTCCCGATCTCAAAATGACTCCCATTTAGATAAGTTGGTCTACGTCGTGGATTCTAGGTAAGGGTCGCGATTACGACAGGGGAAAGTGTTAGGCACCCCCTGACCACCCGTGCAACACATTGTCTCTACTTTACGGGGCTTAACAATTTATGGGGGGATTCTGAATAACATTCAAACTTGTAAGATTAGGCCATACTTCGCAGGCTTTTTAGGGCCCAGGTCAGCAAAATAACAAAAGTAAATGTAATGTAAGAGGTTTAGGCCAAACTTCGCAGGCTTTTAAGGCCTGGGTTGGCAAAAGCAGGAAAAAAAAAAAGCGAAAGCAATGTAAAAGTGTGAGTGGTGTAGATCTGGTAGAAGTGTAGGGAATGTGCAGATTAGAATACGCTTTGATTTGAGATGTGAGAAAAAGAACGGGGAAGTCAGACACTCTTTACGAGGAAAGAGGTGGTCAGACGTCTCTGCCTTCGACCCTACTCGTCGACTCAAATTTTAGATGAGAAAGAGACATAAACAGAGATTCAATCATTAGTGTTCGGTTGCAGAAGTAGGGGGGCACTCTGCCAATATCAGGTGAGTGATTAGTGGGGCAGAGTTTTGACCTCCTCGGATCACCCAATCCCCTGTGAGGCAAGGGTTCGGCAAAGCTTCGACGTATCTTTGTCGCTTTCTCTCGCTCCCTTAGAACTCTCCGTCTCTACTGGATTCTCTAAACCCTCCTCCCTTTCTCTCCGTCTGTCCGTCTGGACCTCCCTACCACCCTTGAACTAGGCCCCAAGAGCTACTTATATAGACAGTTAAGTGATGATGCTTTGTGATCAAATGGCAAGCCGGGTGCGTCACAGGACATGGTGGCGGACAACATTGGTTGGCATTATGGCCGAGGCAACACATGGCAAATGAAGAAAAGTCGAACCCAAAAACAGTGGGCGGGCAAGCTTGAATTGGACGAGCAGGTTGTATGTGACTGGCATAGAGTGGCGAGAGCTAGATAGTCTAATCTGGATGCCGTTAATGAGAATTCGCATCACGTAGGTGCGGTTTCTGGGTAACCGCATCTAGATGGTAGTCTTAATTTTGGTTTTGCTTAATGAGTGTACATAGGACGATATTCCTTCACCCATACTACCACTCTTGTGTCTGAATTGTGACCAATCCAAGTCGGCGGATATTCTCAAGATGCAATTCTAGCCCTACATGTACCTTGGCTGACAGATGGAGCGGTAATGATTGGCTGCTGTCATGGCCGAAGCATGAATACATGGAGTCGGAGGTGGTGGATGGAAATCAGCATGCGGATTGTCAGACACCGCATCTATGAAATAATTTTTTTAATTTTCAGTGCTTCATGGGCACACGAGGGGTCATACTCCTTCGCTTGATCTGCTGCTCGTGTGCTTGATTTTTTGCTGATCCACCCCGATGGCTACCTTGGTGCATGATTTTAGCCATACATTAGCATTTGTTGGGGCCCACTTGAAGTCAACGAGTAAGATTATTCATTTTTAAAGTGGGGTGTCTATAGGATCATGCCCTAAAATGATCTATCAAAATGGATGAACGGTGTGGATGTAAATCAAATACGTTACAGTGGGCCCATACCACCCATCTTGGTGGATCAGGGGATCTACCCAAACCGCGCCCGCCTTTAGCACAGACGATTTGCACTCATTTTGTTTATATTTTCTGGACGAGCAGAGGATCCGGATTCTTTCTGGACGCGAGATCACACGAATATTTGCCTTCGACACAGACATCCGCAGTTGTATACATATACACACACTCACTATCCTCAAAACTGCAGATCCCAGTCTTCAGAGAAACCCCACGTCAAAAAAATCCTCTTCGTTCATCACAAAGATATGCTTTTATAGAAGAGATCTCTTGCCAGTGATGCTCATGGTTTTCATCGTCCTATATTGACTTTCCTACCTCTCCCCACTTCAAGGTCTGTCAATGGAGGATGGAGATCAAAGAGCGGAAATATCATCTCACCGTCCCTCGAACAGAGGGCTGTGCCGCCTTCAGAGGTATGAGGGTGCCCAACTGGAGTGGGGAATGGCGGTAGCTGCATGCCCCGCCTCCTGACTAGAGCTAGGTGGGGTATGTCCTTCCTGGCCACGCTGTTCCAATGACAAAGAAGTACATTTGACACCGTTGATTTCGACCATGGAACTCGCCACCTTGATTGACGGTATTCATCACCTGGACCGGCTGTCTGATGCAAATATCCAATATCAGCATCCCAAGATAAGATTCCTCCATTTTGGCATAATTACAAAAACCTGCCTGTCTTTTGATGGATTTTGGAAAGCACGTTTACTTTTAAAAATATTTACAGTAATCCGCTTATGTTTCTAGAAGGACAAAATGTCCTCAATTAAACCAGGAAGCGAATAAGGTGTTACCCCTTCCGTGTGGCCCACATGGGTAATATTTTGTATATCCACGCCGTCCATCCATTTCTCCAGCTAATTTGGGGGGGAGGGGGGGTTTCAAAAATTATGCAGATCCAAATCTCAGGTGGACCATAACACTGGAAACAGTGGTGATTGAGTGCCCCATCGTTAAAAATTCTAAAGAGCCCATCGTAAGGTTTTAGTAATGTTTATTTGCAATCCAACCTGTTGATAATGTCAAGAAGATCTGGATGAACGGAAAATAAATATCAGCTTGATCCAAAACTCTTGTGGCCCTCAAAAAGCTTTTAATGGTCATTCATCACTGTTTCTAGAGGTATGGTCCACCTGAGTTATTTAAAATAGGTCTGATTATTTAAATGGATCGGATTTGAATCTTAAAATAAGTCTGATTACTTAAATGGATCAGATTTGGACTCACAGGAACATATCCGAGTTGGATCCGAATCCGATCTAGATCTGACTCATTGTCACCTTACCGTATTTGTTATATTCATACTGGCCATCCGATTTTCAGATTATTTTAGGCCATGTCTCAAAATTGAGATATGCCACTCTCAGGTTGACTATATTACATTAAATAGTGGGATTTGCATCATTTTATTACTAAATTAAATATATAATATTATATATTTTATATTATATATAGTTTTAAATTTCTAATGGGGTGGATTCATACTTAGATCCGACTCTATATTGGGACTCGGAGCCAGATCCAACCCATTGAGAGCCTAAGTTGCCAGCCTAGCAGGGAAGCAGATTGCCCAATCTTGGTGGCGTGTTGAAGTGGGGCGTGGATTCGGTGTTACCCTGGTAACAACTTAGTGGGTGTTACCCTTGCCCTAGGACCCACCTTGATCATATATAGTATATCCACTCCGACCATTGGTTTTTACAGCCCATTTTAGTAAAAATTCCAAAATATTAAGCATATTCAAATCTCAAGTGGACCACACCACAAGAAACAGTAATGATTGAATGCTCACTGTAAAAAACTTCCCAATTCCCACATTAAGTAGATCCGCAATATTTATTTTTCATCCAACCCGTTGATAATGTCAACCAGAATTGTATGAATTGTATGAAAGAGAAATAAAAAGATTAGCTTGATCCAAAACTTTTGTGACCTATAAAAATCTTTTAATGGTCATTCACCACCTTTTCCAACGGTGTGGTCTTCCAGAGATTTAGATCTGCTTAAGTTTTGTGATAATGTCCTTAAATGACCCGACAAAAATGGATGGGCGGCGTGGATGTGAAAAAAAAAATCATCAAAGTGGGCCCCACACAGTAAGGGTAACATCTACTAAGCTGTTAACCGGGTAACAACTAATCTGCTCCCGTTGAAGTGTTATATCCATGCCGTCCGTCCATTTTACAAGATTATTTTAGAGCATGGGCTTAATTAAAAGTGAGGGATATTGGTGCCTACTTGAGTGCTGGATATGCCCCATCTTTGGTTACCCTAGGTAAAATGACTTTGCCAGATTTGTGGACAGATTGGTTTTCTCTCAAACACCGCGGTGGCCCCACCATCATCGCAACCATCTCCAATCTAATGTGAAATGAGTCGTCAGAGATGTTACAGGTCTCACGTAATGACGTAGCCCTTAATCGTCAGGCTTGTAATATATCCGACCGGGTCACCATTTTCCCATCTGATTTTAAGATGTGGGCCCAAAATTAAGGCTCATCCAATGTACAGGTGGGTCCCATGGCAGGAAGAAGTCATATGGGACCTTTAACGGGAGCGGATTAGGTGAGACCCCGGATCAACCAAAGGACTGGCAGGTTTTTTTAATTAACCTTTTGTTCTTTTCTAGTTTTTCATTTAGTAGGTAGTTTGTATTTTTTTATTTTACACTAAACAAGCCATGATGCGATTTATGCCATTTTGTTTCTTGTTTGCGAATATTTGGATGTGTAGTCCAAGATTTGTTTTCCTTTCCCTGATTTTGGGTACCTTTGGTTGCACTAAACTTCACAACTTTTAATCATATTTAGGGCTGTAAATGGTCGGGTATGGGGCGGGTTTAGCCAAAACCAAACCCGCCCATTTACTAGATGGGTCTGGGTCCAAATTTTAGACCCAGACCCTTTTACTAAATGGGCGGGTTTGAGTCAGGTCCGAGTCAACCCATCAGACCCATTTGTTTGGTCAGAGGGAGATCCACCCAAACCCATTTATAAATGGGTTGGGTCTAATGGGTTTGGGTTTGGATCTAGTATTCAAACATTTGTACAAGGCTTAAAACCGGGTATGGATGGGTCTGGGTTGGATGGGTCCCTTGAAACATAGCCCAAACCCACCCAATTACTAAATGGGTTGGGTCGGGTCGGGTCGGGTTGGGTTGGGTTGGGCCTAATATAAAGGAAACCAGACCCAGACCCGTTTAGCAACTGGGTCTGTTCTTGGACCTAGACCCGTACCATTTAACAAAGGGGTCGGGTCTAGGTCGGATCTAAATGGGTTGGGTTGAGTACCCCACCGGGTCGCTGACCCATTTACAGTCCTAATCATATTTCATGATAAATGAGTCTAATTTGGTTCAAAATATCATGCAGTTTCATGATATTTGGTGTAACCAAATACACACAATATGGGGAAATTAGGATGTAGAAATGCTAACGGGAATATGTTCCCATTACCGATATACATCTGCAACCATGCATGGTGATCATTGGAACCATTGATTTGGACACCTCAGTGGATTCCGAGACCCACTGAAGCCGCACCCGAGTAAGATCGTATCATGTGGCATCTACTTTTAAATGCCACTTTGGCCGGCCACTTGGTCTGGAACATATTCTCTCTTTATTGTCAGTGTATATGGTGGTCTTGCAGATGATTGCAGGTTTTATATTTCTTCTTCTTCTTCTTTTTCTTCCTTTTTTTTATTTTTATTTTTTTTCTGACCTGGTGGAAGCACACCACCAATAACTTTGATGCAGGGTTATATATATAAGAGGAAAAGGCACTATGTGCTTGACCTCATGGGAAGTTTTCTATTAGGTCAAGCTCTGTGGACTCCATTGTGATGTGTGATGGACATCCACACCAACAATCAGATGCACCATTCCATGGTAGGCCATGAGCCTAAAACTCAGCCCAATTTATGACTTGGGCGGGCCACACCATAGACAACAGTTAAGAGTGGATATCCACCCATTGAAACCTTTATGATTGTTTATAGGATCTACTGAGATGTGGTTGGGAAATCCAGCCCATCCATTGTGCGTGTACCACTTAAATAAGAGGTCACACCAAGTTTCAACCGTATCCAAAACTTAGGTGGGCCCCAACAAGTGCTTTTAGATGTTGTAGGCATGATTTTACACCATTTCAATTGGTATGGCCCACCGGAGTTCTGGATGCAGCTGATTTTTTAAATATCCCATAACCAATACAGGACCCCCAAATGCATGGTGTGGATGTCTGACACACATCACAATGGGGCCCACATATTCCCATGAGGTTGAGTGCATATTACCTCATATTACCCCATGAGGTTGAGTGCATATTACCTCATATTTTCGCTTGAAAATATTTTTTCTACTACTGAATGGTTAATACAGATTTTTTCGTTCTGTGTGTCCCACCATGATGTATTTGTTTTGTCCACTCCGTCTATCCATTTGTACAGCTTATTTTAAGGCATTAAATAAGAAATGAGGCAGATAGAAAACTCAAATGGACCACACCACAGGAAACGGTGAGGAGAATGATGTCCACCATTGAAACCTTCCTAGGTTCACAGTCATGTTTATTTGTCATCCACCTCTCTCTCTCTCTCTCTCTCTCTCTCTCTCTCTCTCTCTCTCTCTCTCTCTATATATATATATATATATATATATATATATATATATATATATATATATATATATATATATATATATATATAATCGAGTTGAACGAACGAGTCGAGTCCAGTCGAGTCAATCAATATTCGAGTCGAGTTCGAGTCGAGTCAAACAGGACTGTGTTTGAAATTGAATTGAATTTTTTTTCGAGCACACCATGTGTGTTCGAACAATAAGACTTTCTGTTCGAACAGGGTTTTACCGAGTTGATCCAAACGGTTAAACTCAGTTTGTGTCCAGCTCTAACAAGGATAATTCCAAAAATGAATATATATATATATATATATATATATTCATTTTTGGAATTATCCTTGTTAGAGCTGGACACAAACTGAGTTTAACCGTTTGGATCAACTCGGTAAAACCCTGTTCGAACAGAAAGTCTTATTGTTCGAACACACATGGTGTGTTCGAAAAAAAATTCAATTCAATTTCAAACACAATCCTGTTTGACTCGACTCGAACTCGACTCGAATATTGATTGACTCGACTCGACTCGACTCGTTCGTTCAACTCGATTATATATATATATATATACTCTCTCTCTCTCTCTCTCTCTCTCTCTCTCTCTATATATATATATATATATATATATATATATAGAGAGAGAGAGAGAGAGAGAGAGAGAGGTGGATGACAAATAAACATGACTGTGAACCTAGGAAGGTTTCAATGGTGGACATCATTCTCCTCACTGTTTCCTGTGGTGTGGTCCATTTGAGTTTTCTATCTGCCTCATTTCTTATTTAATGCCTTAAAATAAGCTGTACAAATGGATAGACGGAGTGGACAAAACAAATACATCATGGTAGGACACACAGAACGAAAAAATCGGTATTAACCATTCAGTAGTAGAAAAAACATTTTCAAGCGAAAAAAGCGAAATTGTTCGAACTCGTAAAATTTTTTCGAAATCCATATGTTCGAACATGTTCGAACATGATTGGGCTAGATCAAATTGAGTTCGAACAAAGCTATCCTGTTCGAATGTTTGTTCGAACATTGTTTGAACACACCCACTCAAGCAGCCGAACAATCCAATCTGGTCCATGTTCGACTCGGATCAAATCGTTGTCCACCTCTAATATTTGAATGCCTCCCCTTTTATATTAATTTATAATAAAAATTGCTGCAATATAGTATGTACGAAGCGGACTGGATGTGGGGTGCCGACTTCTGTGGTCTATTGACATCATCAAGTTTTGTGGGCCTTACCATCATCAAGTTTTGTGGGGGCCACCAAGATATATGTGTCATATCCACACTGCATGTCCAGCCATTTTACCGGATCATTTTAGTGCATGGGCCCAAAAATGAGGCATATCCAAACTTCAAGTAGACCACACCAAAAAAAAAGTAGTGGGTATTGAACGCGTACCCATGAAAGTTTCTTTTTTCCCGGAGGCCATAGAAGTTTTGGATCAAGCTGATTTTTATATATTTTTTTTCCCTTCATCCAGGTCTATGTGACCTTATGAATAGGTTGGATGGCAAATAAACATCATGGTGGCCCAAGGAAGGGTTCAATAGTGGGCATCATTGGCCCCACTACCTTTTTGAGGTGTGGTCCACTTGAGCTTTGGATAAGCCTCATTTTAACTCTAAATATGATATCAAAAATAGATGGACGGTGTGGATATAACACATATATCATGGTAAGGCTCACTGAACTTGTTGATGTCAACACACAACCAAGGTTGGAGGTTTATTGGGTTCTTATCCTTCATCATTGGTGGACTCTCAGGAATTTCAACATGAGGTCTGGTGTTGGAGTCCAATAGCTGTTGAAATCTCATTGTGACTTAGTGATATACTCACAAGAGTTTCAACATGAGCTCATAGGTTCAAACACCACGCAGACCGCTTCAATGTATATAATAATAAAGGGGGAAAAACGGAAATAACACAAATAGGGTAAATAAAACCTCACCATTGACATCATAGAAAGGGAGAGTCGTATTAGGTCAGACTCGGGACTCAGACAGTGCGGCCTTACTGTGGGGCGCACCTTGATGTATGTACACTGTGTCTATGCCGTCCATCTATTTTTTTCAGATCATTTTAGGGCATTATGTAAAAAATGAAGTAGATCCAATTATCAGGTGAACCATATAGGAAACAGTGTTGATTGACCATCAATGGGCCATAAAAGTTTTGGATCAAGCTGATATTTCTTTTTCCCATTCATCCAGGCTTATGCGACCTTATCAATTGGAAATAGTCATGATTAAATCCTCACCATTAAAAACTTCACCAGGGCCACCGGAATGTTTATTTTCCATCCAACCTGTTGATAAGGTCACAAAGACCTGGATAAAGAGACTACAAATATATCAGGTTGATCCAAAGCTTTTGTGTCCCATGAAAAGTTTTTAATAATCGATTACCACTGTTTCCTGTATTATGGTCCACCTCAGATTTAGATCAGCTAGAGTTTTGGTATAATGTCCTAATATAAGTTTTCAAAACTGATGGATGGACTGGATATAAGGAACATACATCACAGTGGACTCCACGTTGAAGGATCCACCCACCTCAGTGGATCCGGGGATCCACTGAAACCGCGCTCGCCCAAGTGATCCTCATAGTTTTCATCTTCCTCATATTGGCTTTACTACCTCTCGTCACTTCAAGGCCCGTCGATGGAGGGTGGAGATCAAAGAGAGGAAATGACGTCTCACGGTCCCTCGAACAAAAGGCCGTGCCAGGGTGCACAACTAGAGCGGGGAATGGTTGTAGCTGACCACCTCCTTACAAGAGCTAGGTGGGGGCATGTCCCCACTGGCCACACTGTTCGAATAACAAATTAGTCTATTTGGGGACGGTTGATTTTGACCATGAAACTCACCACCCTGATTGACGGTCTTCATCACCCGTATTGGCTTTGTCTGGTGAAAATATCCAATATCAGCGTCTCATGGAAGATTGGATTTCTTTCTTCTTCGTTTTTTCTTTTGATTTTTTTTTTTTCATGATTATTGTTTTTTTTCTTGCACTAAACAAACCATAATGCGATTTATGACATTTCGTTTCTTGGTTGGGAATATTTGTATGTGTAGTGCATGTTTTGTTTTTCTTTCTTTTATTTTGGGGTGCGTTTGGTTGCACCAAACTTCACAAATTTTCATGATAAATATTTCTAACTTGGTTCCAAATATCATGATACTACATGATATTTGGTGTAACCAAACACACACAATGTGGAGAAATTAGGATAGAGAAATGCGAACAGGGATGTGTTCAATTAACGATGTACATATGAAAACATGCATGGTGATTGTAACTGTGGATTTGGAGAGCGCTGCTTGGCTGCCACCCGGAACCAGCAATGTGGGTGAGAGCCTGACCGTATGGCCCACTTCAATGTATTCATTGTATATCCACTCCGTCCATCTGTTTTTCTAGCTTATTTTAGTAATTGGCCTCGAAAAGAAAAGAAGCTGACATAAATTTCAGGTGGACCACACCATAGGAAACGGTGGTCATCGAATGCCACCGTAAAAACTTTCTAGCATGCACTGTAATGTTTATTGACCATCCAACCTGTTGATAAGGTCACACAGACCTGAATGAAAGGAAAAAAACAAACATCAGCTTGATCCAAAACTTTTGTGGCCCACAAAATGCTTTTAATGGTCAATAACCCCTGTTTCCTATGGTTTGGTCCACCAGAAATTTGTATCTGCATTAATTTTGGGACATGGCCTAAAATAAGCTGAAAAATAGATGAAGGGTGTAGATATATAATGCATACCTCGGGGTGGGCCCCTATGATCAGGGTCTCACCCACGTTGCTGGTTCCGGGGTCACAGCCAGGTCGTGCTTCGATTGGACGGCCACCATGACCGTAAGCGGTTTGGCCAGCAATGCTGCCACTAGCCAGGTGGCTGATGGTCGGTGCTCTGTGGGCCATGACGTATGTGTTTTATCCGCACCTTCCATCCTTTTTGCCATCTCATTTTAGGTATTGATCCCAAAACTTAGGCAGATATAAATCTCAGGCGGACAGTACCACAGGAAAACAGTACGTATTGATTGATTGTCTATCATTAAAAACCTTCTAAGGCCCACTGTAATGTTTATTTGACACCCAACCTGTTGATTAGGTCATACAGACCTGGATGAAGGGAAAAAAACAAATATTAGCTTGATACAAAACTTTTGTAGTGGCCAAGAATCTTTTAATGATGGGCGTTCAATCAACGCTAGCTGTTTCCAGAAATGTGGTCCATTTGATATTTGGATCTACCTTATTTTTGGGCTCATACATAAAATAAAATGATCTGGAAAAATGGATGGACGGCCTGGATGAAACATAAACATCATGACAGGGACCAAAAAGCACTGACCACTAGGTCACTAGCCAATCGCGTCCACCATGACAATGTTGCTTGATATGAGTTTCCCCCTTTGGATGTGGACAGTTGCTCAAGTTTAAGAGATATTTGCTAATACCACACTCACGTGGGTGTCACACATGGGAATGTGATTAAAATATGAAATTTGTGTACAATATCTGCTTTCCGTATGAAATATGTGTAGAGCCTTGATTTCATATTATATTTGCTTTCTGTATTAAAATATGAAATGAAGGCTCCACACATATGATAGGTGGAGTGTTGATTTCTTTTTGTCGGGCTTACCTGATTGGTTGTAAGGCATCTTTTCGATGAATAAAATTGAGGTGGTATGCTATCACCTTTCTTTTAAAAAAAAAAACAAAAAACAAAAATTGGAAATAATACTTTTATATATAGTCTACTTGAGAAGGGACAATTTCACACTTTAGTTTGGCCAGAATATTCTAACTAAATGCTTGATGAAGACCTTCAATAGTCGGCAAGCCATGCACCATGCTTGATGAAGACAAGAGTTTAAGGCCGCTGAAATGGAGATGCCCAAAGCGAAGATGCCATCTCCATGAATCATTCTTCACGAGTCCATAGAGGCACTTATCAGCCTTTGTGTTAATATGGAGCGGAAACATGCGATTCTTCGCCATTTGGACTTGAGCCACAAGTCTCATGTGAGCATCTCTTATAGAGAGAGAATAGTTCTCCATGTGTATGACATACCCCTTCTCAAGGAGTTGGCCGATACTGAGGATGTTATTTTTCATGTTTGGTACGTAATACACATTGGAGATGTAATTTGGCTCACCATTCTTCTGATAGATTTTAACTTTTCCTTTACCTATCACTGGTACCTTTGATGAGTCGCGAAAACTCACGTTGCCACGAACTCCTTCTATGAGTTCCACGAACAGTTCTTTGTTACCACTCATGTGGTTGCTTGCACCAGTGTCGAGATACCACACATCCGGCCGTTCACATGCCTTTTCTTGTGCGAGGAGGAGTGTGGAGTCTTCTTGTTCATGGTGTGATGCTTCAGCATAGTTGGATCGTTCATCTTGATCCACTTTGCTCCAACACTCAGAGGCATAGTGGCCGAATTTCTTGCAATTGTGGCATTGAATGTTCTTTGTTTTTCCACGACCACGCACGAACCGGCCTCTACCATTTCCTCTTCCACGGAAACTGGTAAACTTTTGTTGATATTGTTGATGGCTTGGATGATATCCACGCCCTCTGCCTCTTGCACGATTGCTGGTGCCACGACCCCCTCTTTGTGTATGGCCATTCTTTTGTTCATTTAGAGTCAACTTAGACTCCAAGGCATGTTCAAGCATTGAACCGGCATTCTTTTGCATTCGTTGCTCATGCACTTGCAACGATCCCATTAGTTCTTCAATGGACAGTTTTTCCAAGTCCTTTGATTCTTCTATGGCCACAATCACATGCTCAAATTTGGTTGTGAGGGATCGAAGCACTTTTTCAATCACACGTATATCTTCGATTTTTTCACCATTTCTTTTCAAGTTGTTAACAATAACAAGCAACCTTGAAAAATAATCACAAATGGTCTCACCTTCCTTCATGTGTGCGGTCTCGAACTCGGCCCTAAGGGTTTGGAGACGAACCCTTTTTACACGATCAACTCCTTTGAAAATGGTGCAAAGAGTCTCCCATGCTTGCTTGCTTGACGTCGCTTCGGCGATCCTTTCAAAGGTGGATTCGTCCAACCCTTGATAGACAAGAAACAAGGCCCTCTTGTCCTTCTTTCTTTGTTCTTTGAGGTCGGTCCTTTGCTCAGCAGTGTAGGCGGCTTCTTGCTCCGTAGTGGGCTCTTCGTATCCGTCGGTGACGATCTCCCATAGGTCTTGTGACCCGAACAGTGCCTTCATTTGGATACACCAATTTTCATAGTTGTCTTTTGACAACTTAGGAATCTGTTCACGAAAAAGGTGAGCTATGGTAGTTGCAGCAGAGACAAATGGTTGGAAGCAAGTCCGCAGAAGAAACTCCAAACCCCCAGAATCAGATTACACAGTCTTCGTGGGAAACATCACTTTTGACACGTCTAAGGAGGACTTGCTCAGGATCTTTGGGAAGATCGGAAAGGTGAATGATGCATTCCTTCCTCAATCCTCAGAGGTGCTTAAACATAGGGGATATGCTTTTGTTAGATTTCTATATGAAGCCGATGCTTATGCGGCCATCTCCACTTTCCACGGTAAAAGGATTGATGGAAGAGTAGTCACAGTGGCCCATGCCATTCCGAGAAGGAAATTCCAAGGCTCATCCAAGGTGTCTCCTTCCTCCTCTACCCAGATCCCCCATCCGAAAACGCTCCCTTTGCTTGCACCTGATGTGACTCAGCTCCAACAGTCTTTCTTGGAAGTCACTAGAGGAACCCCTGTTTACAGAGGGGATAAACATCGTGTCCCTCCCATCTCACCCATTCGTGACGTGCCGAATGCAGATCCATTGGAGGGAATATCCGTCAGAGCTAACCAAGCTGAGGTGGATGTCAAAATCCAGGAATTGGGGCTGGCCCTTGTGGGAATAGCAGAACATAAGAATGTTCCCCTCATCCGTTTGATGAAATGCCTCAGAGACTCGAAGTTTAAGGCAGCTGCAGGTGGACATATCAAGAATAGCCATCGACCGATTTTTGCTTGTTTTCAAGACAAGCATGGAGCTCAAATCTTTCCTCTCTGATTCTTCATTGCACAGGCTCATGGGGTTATCTAAATTGAAGGCATGGACCCCCCCATCCATCTTGGAAGGAGAGGGTACATGGATTAGTCTACAGGGGATTCCTTCTCATGCGTGGTTCAATTCAGTTTTTGTTGGATTGGGCCAGACATTCGGGCGAGTGATTGAAGTGGACAGGTGCTCTCTCCTTGGGCTGAACCAATCAACTACAAGAGTTAAGGTCGCACTTCGTCCGGGAGTAGACCTATCCAAGGTCAGGAGCCTCATCGTATCATCGGTATCCTACCCTGTTTGGGCAGTCGTGGAAGCATCTGGTGCTACAACGGCCCTCTCTGTGGAGGCTGAGGGGGGTCCTCCTCAGTCTGGATCGACTCGGCAATGGGTGGAACAAGCCTTTCACTACCCTCTCTGCCCACCCCCTCCCTCAACCCCAGCTCCGGATCCTCCATCCTCATCGCACCCACCCCCTATCATACCCCCACTTCCACCCAAACCACCTCCCCCAGCCCCAAATCCAGACAAGGCCCAACCCCTCTCACAAGATCAGGACCCATCATTACCTCATAGCCCACCTACGGAACACCCTTCATCCCATACTCTTCCTCATATCCAAGCTCAAATTCCATCTAATAACCATCCCAAATTCCCTGCCCCTCTTCTAATTCAAGCCCTCTCCACATCTTCGAACCAGCATCCATACCCTGCCCTTCCCCAAAACCAAGTATTAAGCCCACCCCCACCCTCAACCACGATTTCGATCAACTCCCCCATGAACCCAGTAGAGGTCCGAGATGTGAATGTTTTCAGCCATGATGCTCTCAAGACGATGGTGAAAAACCAAGATTCAGTAGCTAATGTGGATGCCCAATTACAGAGTTGTGGTCAGCCCCAGTATACAGGCTCGGAGCAGGCCCCCATCCAGCTGGTCCAAGCAGTTGTCTCAAATCCTGCCTCCCCGGTTCAAAATCTGAGGTATCACCCGGTTCAGAATCTGATGTATCAAAGTCTGGAAGGCATTGGTCGAGAACCAATGTCGTATGATGCGGCTTATGGGGACCTTAGACCCATAGTGGCAAAAGCTTTGTCCGTGGGAAGTAGTCCATTGAAGGTTAACGATATGTTTGAAGAGGAACCTAAAGACCAAGATGCAGAGGCATGGAATGCCGTCTATTTCCCTGGAATTAGCCAGCAGTGCGGCTTGGGTGAAATCAATCTGGCGGTAGACCTCACCCCTTTCTTCTACCCTCCGGAAAAACTGGCTGACGACAAGACTCCCTCCTCGTTGGCAGCTGAGGCAGGGGCTCCTTTGCAGCAGCTACCCTGTGTCCACGATGTAGACAGCATGCTTCCGATGCAGGGATCGGGGCCTATTAATGTCAGCGGGGACAGCGAAGTTGTCGGTAGCTCTGTGGAGCCGGAGGGCTGCATTGATCCATTTTCAGACAACCTTGAGGTTCGAAGGGTGTTGGTGGAATCGAGCGAACACCGGCAGTCAGATGTAGTCATTCAGCCCACAGCAAATCGAGAGATTACCACCCACCCAGTTCAGCAGTAGGACTCCAACATCAATGCCAATAGGCTTATGAAAAGGAAATCAAGCAGGTGTGTTCAGGTAGTAGGGACTGCAGATGCTGACAGACGTCCGCTGAGAGATTGGAATGGTAGATTACGGAAGATGAAGAGACGGGCCGTGACAAACACAAAGTGCTTGAATGGATAACATCCTCATCTGGAATGCTCGAGGGGTGGGTAACAAGCCCACCATCAGGTCGCTGAAGCGCTTAATTAGAGAATTTAAGCCGCCGATTATTGCCATTTTGGAACCCATGCTTTCCGATGATAAAAGAATTAGCACAGGCCTTAAGCTAGGATTTCACGCCTCATGCTCCAATGCGATGGAAGGGGAAAAGGTCTGGATTTTTTACAACTCTCAGCTTCAGCTTCACGTAGTGCAAGCCTCCTCTCAGATGCTGACAGTAGCAGTGGGACTGCAACAGATTGCTTCAATGGTAGTGGCCTCGGTGGTGTATGCCAAGTGCTCCAGGGCTGAGAGAAGACTTCTTTGGGAGGATCTGAAGCTGGTGGCTAGTAGTGGATCATTCCCTTGGATTGTTGTAGGGGACTTCAACACGGTCCTATCTTCCAATGATAGGAAAGGGAGCGGTTTATTCGACACGGCTAGTTCGACTGAATTTGCTGAAGCTTTGGAAAACGCTGGGCTGTTTGATGCAGGATTCATGGGTAATCGATTTACATGGTGTAATAACCAGATGGGTATGTCCAGAAAGTGGGCGCGCCTAGACCGTGCGTGTTTCAACACCCTATAGATGAACAAATTTCCAGCTTTCCAAGTCAGACACCTTGCACGTTCTCAATCAGATCATTCTCCCCTCTTGCTCTCCTTCCCGGCTGAAGCTCCTTCCTTTCCTCGCCCTTTCAGATTCCTGCGCACGTGGATGCTGCATGGCTCCTTCATGGACATCGTTAGAACAGCTTGGGTTTCAGACATAGTTGGTGATCCAAGCTTGGTTCTTCTCAGGAAACTAAAGAATGTAAAGGCTTCTCTCAAAATTTGGAACAGGGATGTCTTTGGAAATGTATTCCACAACATCAAGGTGGCGGAAGCAAATCTCCTGCTTGCAGAACAGAGTGTCCAATCTGCAGAGGATCCTTCCTCTGCTCTTCTCAGCTTGAAGGAAGCTACGCTCAGGTTGCAACAGGTTGAATTGCAGGAAGAAACTTTTTGGAAACAAAAATCCAGAAATTCTTGGTTGTGCGAAGGAGATCGGAATACTAAATTCTTTCATAACCAAGCTACGGCCAAATCCAGGAGAATGTCGATCCTTGAGATCAAGCTTGAATCGGGATTGGTTACAATGGATCCTCAGGTGATTAAACAGGCAGCTGTCGATTATTTTTCAGATCTTCTGTCTGCGTCTAACACAGGGCCGATGGAGGAACTGCTGGACGTGATTCCAAACCTGATGTCAGCTGAGGATAATCAAGGTCTTCTGCATGAACCTTCTCTTGACGAAGTTCATGAGGCGGTAAACTCCCTCCCTCTTGATGCGGCTTCCAGTCCAGACGGTTTTTTAGGGGCTTTCTTCAAGGGCTGCTGGGACATTGTCCGTGATGACATTGTCAAGGATGTTCAAACATTCTTCCATGGAGGGAATATTCCAAGAGCGTTCACGTCTTCCTTAATCTGTCTAATCCCCAAGAAAGATAATCCATCTAAGTTCAGTGATTTCCGCCCAATTAGCTTATGTAACTGCATATACAAAGTCTTTTCCAAGATTGTAGCAGATAGGCTGAGTTCCTTTCTCCCGAAGCTCGTTTCCTTGGAGCAAGGGGCGTTCATTAAGGGCAGATCCATTGAGGAGAGTTGTGCTCTTGTACAGGAAATCTTTCGTGACATTGATAGGAAGGTTAGAGGAGGGAACATCCTGCTGAAACTAGATATGGAAAAGGCTTACGATCGGTTAGAGTGGGGTTTCCTTAAGCAAGTGCTGGAAGATTTGGGTTCTCGCAGTCTTCGATTCAGCTGATAGAAAAGCTCTGGAACAATTGTTGGTTCTCCATTCTAATCAACGGTGAGGCTTGTGGATTTTTTAAATCTTCAAGAGGTCTTCGTCAAGGAGATCCAATTTCGCCGGGGCTGTTCATTCTAGCAGTGGAAGTGCTTAGCCGTGGATTCAAAAGGCTGGTGGAAAGAGGTTTCTGCTCTCCTTTTCAGACTCGAAGCCACTGTCAGATGGTCTCACACCTCCTCTACGCGGATGACACCATTTTGTTTGCAAATGGGAGCTCGAAATCCCTCCGGGCCATTGCGTTGTTCCTTCAAAAATACCAATCGAGTTCAGGTCAGAAGATTAACAGCAACAAAAGTTTCTTCATCTTATCATCCAACCACCCCACCTCTCGCTGTAGGACAGTGGAATCTATTCTCAGTTTTAAGAAAGGAGAGGCCCCTTTTTCTTATCTTGGGATTCCGATCTATCGAGGCAGGCCTAAGAGAATTTATTTTCAACCGATGCTTGAGACGATTCGGAGCCGTATTGCTGGTTGGAGTCTCAGAATTTTAAGCCAGGCTGGGCGTCTTGCGCTGATTAAACATGTGCTCAGTGGGATGCCGATTCACCTGCTGTCAGCGACTGACATTCCTTCGAGTGTGGTGCAAGATCTGGAGAAAGCTTTATCCAATTTTTTCTGGGGATGGAATGAGGGTAGAAGGAAATGTCATTGGACCTGTTGGAAGTCTATTTCAACCCCCATTGATGAGGGTGGTCTGGGTATTCGGGGTATCAAGAGTGTTATGCATGCTCTTCGAATGAAGCTGGCCTGGGCTGTCAAATATACAACGTCCAAGACGATATGGGGATCTTTCTGCAGCTCTAAATACAGAAGAAGCCTTGATATGAATGGTGTCATGCCGGACGTAGCCTATGCCTCCCCGTTGTGGAAGTCTATCTGCAAGATGTTGCCGGCCATAGCTTCGAAGGTACGTTGGCTGGTGGGAAGTGGGAAATGCCATCTTTGGAACGACAATTGGACTGGTCTTGGGCCTCTCAAAGACTGGTGCATTCAGCCCCCTCCCCCCATTCTCGAAGATGCGCAAGTAGAGGCTGTGTTGGGGCATGAAGGGCTGAAGCCAATGAACATTTTTTCTGCTTTACTTCCGAAGATGGTGCTAGATCACATTAAGGAGGAGGGAATCTGTACAAATTCAGATGCGGATACCTGTGTTTGGACAGCTTCAACAGTCTGGGGATTTTGAGGTTAAGACGGCTTGGAGTATGGATAGAAGTGCAGGTCCAAAAAAACCATGGGCCAAATGGGTTTGGAATTCCGTCGTGCCCCCAAAAATTTCGCTTTTTACTTGGAAACTTCTTCATAAGGCAATTCCGGTCGATGATAGAGTTCAATCTAGAGGAATCTGTTTAGCCTCTAGATGTTCTTGTTGTGGAAGCTCGCCGATGTCGGCTCCCAAACTTGAAACCATTGATCACCTTTTCGCTCAAGGGGATTTGGCAGAACAGGTTTGGAGACATTTTGAAAGTCGTCTAGGGACAGCCGCTCATCCTCATCAGCGTCTTCTCGCCGTTAACTGCGCGAACCGATGGTGGGTGCTGGCCAGCAATAGGAATTGCTTCTCTACGCTGATAGGATTTACCCCCTGTTTCATTTTTTGGGAACTTTGGCGGGCTAGAAATGCAGCTCGTTTTGATCAGTCTATGTTGAATGCCTCGACCGTTATTCGCAATGTTCACGCATGGTTGGACTGGGCGTTTCATCTTCTTCAGGCGCGGAAGAGTTTGCCAGGCGCTCCCAAGGTAGTATCTGACTCATCTTCAGTGATCAAATGGAAGAGGCCAGCGGTTGGCTGGTGCTCTCTCAATGTCGATGGTTCGGCTCTTCTTAACCCAGGGAAGGCTGGAGGTGGAGGGGTTTGTCGCAACAGAGCGGGCGACGTCATTTTCGCTTTCTCCTCGGCTTATGGTACAAGCTCCAATAACAGAGCTGAGATCAAGGCCTTGGTTGAGGGGCTGTCTTTATGTGTGGATAAGGGCATATCCAAAGTAGAAGTTTTGTCGGATTCGAAGGTCATGGTAAATCTTCTTTCTTCTCACCATCGAACCCCTTCCTGGAACATGTGGTACTGGCTAGCCAGATTTTCAGCCTTAAAAAGGAAGTTGGAGGTTTTGATTTTTCACACCTTCAGGGAAGCTAACCCTGTTGCGGACGGCCTTGCTCGATGGGGCAGTTCCTCTCAGCAGAATCGGCTATTCTCGTCGGCGGCAGACCTGCCTGCTAGGATTAGGGGTCTTCTTTGTCTGGATAAAACGGGTTTGGGGTACATTAGAAGACCCTAATATGGGGTTTGGTTTTTTCCTTGTATTTTTGTAAGTGTGCGTTTGTAAGTGTGCTGATAGGATAGGTGGAGTCTCGTGTGACCTCCTCCCGAATGTCCATTCTGCGATCTTTTCTATCTATATAAACAGATTTTTTTGAAAAAAAAAAAAAAAAAAAAAAACTTAGGAATCTGTTGTTGGATCGCAGTGGCCATTTAACCAAGGGCTCTGATACCAATTTGTTGGCTCTACTGAGCCTTAAGAAGATGGATAGATTGGCTTTTTAAAGCCTCAAGACAACTTAGGAAAGATGATTTTCAAAGAAGAAAAAGAAGAAGATGAGAACAAAAATTTCTAAAACTAGTTATGTAACTTTGTATTCCACCTTCCTTTGCACCAACTTCCCTTGCACCAACGTACAACAAAACCCCTCCTTATATAGACTTTTCAACATAGTTGAAATGACTAAATTGCCCTTACAACCATACACTACAAGGGCATGTAATAACTACTTTACAAAAAACAAAAATAAAAAGTTAAATGACTTTTCTTTCCAGTGCATTGGAAGCCAACATTTTCATGGAGAATACACACCAAGCTGTTGGAATCTTCTCTCAGCAATTACTCCTCCCTCGAGAATCCAACGGTTTGACCAAATGGATGGTCCAGATTGGTTTGCAACTTCCAACACCGTGAACCTAGTGGGCCGCACTAAAAGTAAAGGTAGTTAGGGAAATTCCTACTGTTGAAATATCCCTGGGTCCTCTTTGATGTTGATGTCTATAAATCCCTCCCAAGCTTCTGTAGACACGCCCAGAGAGAAGGGCTTTCTTGGAAGAGTTCTCATGTCAGTGAAGCTCATCGTTGTCATCTTGCTGCTATTGGCTTCCCGACCTCTCGTCACTTCAAGTCCCGTCGATGGAGGGTGGGGATCAAAGAGCGGAAATAACGTCTCGAAGTCCCTCGACCAAATGCCTGTGCCGCCTTCAGAGCCATCAGGGTGCACAACGGGAGTGAGGAATGGTGGTAGCTGCCCATATCCTAACAAGACCTATGTAAGGCACCGTTGATTTTGACAATAATCAACGGTCTTCATCACCTCTATCGGCGCTGTCTTATCCAAATATCCAATATCATCATCTCATGGAAGATTTGAATTTTTTTTTATTTTTTTGTTTTTGGTGCATTTGTTTGGGAATATTTGAATGTGTAGTTGCTGTTTGGTTTTTCTTTCTTTTATTTTGGTTGTGTTTGGTTGCACCAAACGTAGTAAATTTTCATGATATTTGATGATAAATGAGTCTAATTTGATTCAAAAATATCATGAAATTGTAATAACTGTGGGCCGCCGTGGCATTGATCCACTGAAATGAAATGGATGGTCCGGATGGATCAAATGGGCCCTCAAGAATGGGGCGTGTACAGCCTCACTGAATCCCGCAGCAAGAGAAGCGCCGTTGCAGACGACTCGCCGGTCAGTCGAGTCTACAAATTATCAAGGTTAGGGCACTCTCTCCTATCACTCTCTTTTCTAGCATAAAATGCCCATCGTGAAATGGGTGAGGAAGGAGTGGAAGTATTTTATGGTCCACACATGGCGGAATGGAGGATCTGGATCATGTGATGAGTTCCAGTTGGGGTCCATATGGCGTGTATTCAAGTAGCAATGCCCCACGGAGTACCAAAGCTTCTCTTTGAAGCTTCGTATGTGTTAGGGTTTCCTCTCCTGTGGGAGAGGCAAGGAGCCCAACGTCATGGCTGCGAGTCCGGCAATGGGTAGGACTCGCCTCCAACTTCAACAACTATAAATCTTCTCAGTCCCCAACTCTCCTCCTGAGTTCAGCAAGCAAGGGTTTCCATTGAAAGCAGGGAGAGAAGGAAAACTCCGGCTGCTATCATCTTCCCTCCCCGGCAAGCTCAGTTGCCTGCATCCATATCCCATTCTCTCTTGTGACGCTCACAGGTAGTGATTTACACCATCACTATT
Organism: Liriodendron chinense; assembly: GCA_003013855.2. Classification (NCBI taxonomy): domain Eukaryota; kingdom Viridiplantae; phylum Streptophyta; class Magnoliopsida; order Magnoliales; family Magnoliaceae; genus Liriodendron; species Liriodendron chinense. The sequence continues at coordinate 462,308 of ML058358.1, read as the reverse complement.
ATCGTCGTTCTCATCTCTGGCAACCTTGACAGCCGGGGTTAATGGCCAACCAAGTTATGACATCTAAATCATTTTCTAGCCCTTGATTGATGCTTGGAAATCCTGGGCACTTGTTGGGTTTTGCAGAAATTTCGTGATATTTGGTGTAACCAAACGCACACAATCTGCAAAAATTAGGATAGAGAAATCCTAACATCCCTTTCCATTGCATATGCACATATGCAAACATGCATGGTGATTGGAACCGTTGATTTATAGGCCAAAAGTTGTTGTGATTAAATATGACTGTGTTATTTGACGAGTTTTGTCCGTTGGAAGTAGACAGTTGCAGTTTTTTCTTTTTTTTTCTGATTTGTTTAATTTGGTACGCTGTGGCCCACCTTATGATGTGAAATAGTGATGTAGAACAGGTTGCCGATTCGTTCATGATGAAGATGCACCGTAGGATGGAGCTCAAGTACAATAAGAATTGACAATCGACAATAAAGTTCAACTGGTAGAACAATATAGAGGGTCAACCGATCAAACACCAGCCAAAAATTTCAGAAAATCCAATTTAAATCTCTAGACAAGTTTTGGCATTTTCAACCGGTCTACATGTCTAGTAAACCAATCCAAAATTCCCCAATTAACACAAAATAGGGTTTGGATTCTCTCGACGGATATTGGCTGTTTCAACCAATCGACCAATCGGATAGACCGGTCAACACTCATGGTCGATGGGTTATGTCTGGTTCACGGGTTTTGCAGTTTTGCACGATTTTTCGTTTTAGTTTAAGACTCTCTTTGATGCATCCCTAGGGTTTGTTTGAGGCATTTATTGTTGCTTAAACTTGTATTAGGGTTTTTTTAACTTTCATATTATCAATCAAAACTTCGACTTTTGTCATTTCTCTTCTCGTGGATTCGAGAAAAGTCTTGTGGATTCAAGCTAGTTATCCTCCGCAGAAGATAGTGATCCACCTCATCACTTCCTTCCTAGCGTCAAGTGGTATCAGAGCGAGGACTTTTTCTCGATTTGAAGAAAAGTAACGAAGGTATGGACAACAATCCCATAACGGTGATCCAGGGATCAACTATCTAGCGAAAATGATAGAGACTTTCCAGTGGGAGAATTGGCTAGGTATGCAAGGGTTGCAGGCTACCCTCGACCGTATAACAGAAGCATTAATTCCACCCCCTGTTCAGAGTGATAACCAACTTCTGGTGGTCGCTAGATAGTGCAATCACAATATTTGTGAGGTGTTACCGGCAGTGAATCACAAGGTCATGCCTGACGATGTGAGCTCCAGTGATGAAGAAGTGATCTAATACTCCATAAGCCCGTACGTGGAGACAATTAGGTAGATCGGACAGATCAGGACTTCAAGATCAAGGCCAACCTTTCGAGTTTCAACGACTAACTTCACATCGAAGATTTCCTTGATTGGCTATTGGAAGTCGAACATTTCTTCAACTATACGGAAGTTCCAAAAAAGAAGAAGGTGAAGCTTATCGTTTATTACAAGCTCAAGGGTGGCACTTTGTCTTGGTGGGACCAATTTTAACTTGCGCGAACTCAACAGATTAAAGCACCCATCCATTTATGGCAATGGATGAAACGTTTATTACATGTACGATTCCTTCCTAGCGATTACGATCAATTATTATTCTAACAATACCAAAATTGCTGACAGGGGGAGTCGGCTAGTGAGAGATTACAATGAAGAGTTCTACCATTTGGCTGCACAAAATGATTTGGTGGAAATTGAATCGCAACAGGTCGCTTGATTCATCGGTGGATTACGATTGGCGATCCAAGATCGAGTTCAGATGCATCCCATCTGGACGATGGATATTAAATTGACCACTAGAGCTGAGACACAACTTGAGCAATCCAATGCCTGGGCCTACCCCATGATGCGGGCCCCACAGCAAGTCCTTCACAGAAAACTTCGCTAGCTAGGCCAAGGATAAAGAACCGATAGGGTCCATCCTCAACCTCATATGCCGGCAAACCGAGATTCGGGGAAAGGCCCATCAAGACCCCAACGAGCAGCAACAACCGCCCCAGGTCCGAGTAGGATCCCAAATCCTTATGGTTAGCCACGGCCAGACCATTGTTTCCGATGTGGCCAATTAGGTCACTTCTCCAACATGTATCCTCAACGTCCTGCAGTTAATCTAGCCATCAATGAGGGGGGCACCGAAAATGCGGAAGAAGATTCAGAGATGGGTGAAATAAAACAAGTAGCTGATGAGGAGGTAGATGAAGAAAATTGGTTGGTGGGAGATCACAGTGAGTCCTTGGTTGTAAGGAGGCTTTTATATACCTCGAGGAAGGAAGTACACCCGCAACGCCACAATATATTTCGTACATGGTGTACGGTGATTCACAAGGTCTATTATGTGATCATAGACAGTGGTAACAATTAATGAGAATATCGTCTCCATGGTCATGGTGGAGAAATTGCAGCTAAAGACTAAGGAGCATCCTTCCCCATATTTAATCGGTTGGATCAAGAAAGTCGATGAGACCAAGGTAACTGAGCAATGCATTATCTCTTTTTCAATTATTAAATACTCTAAAGACCAAGTGGTATGTGATTTAGTCAACATGGAGGCTTGCCAATGCTACTTGGTCAGCCGTGGTAATCAGATAGTGATACCATTCATAGAGGATGAGATAACGTTTATATCTTCATCAAGGACGGTTAGAAAACAATACTCACCCCCATGGACCCGGACGAACAACCTGGAGCTTTTAAAATGTAGGGGCATTCTCTCCTAACCATATAGGACTTTGTGGAGGAGTCAAAGGAGACAGAAGAAGTGTATGCATTACTTGTGAAGGGCGAAGACGTATAGCCCACGAACCCTATGGAATTGAAACTGTTGCTACATGAATTCAAAGATATCTAGCCTGAAGATCTTCCCGATGGGTTGTTGTCCCCCATACGGGATATTCAGCACCATATCTCAGGAGCTAGTTTGCCTAATCGCCCTTACTATCAGTTGAGTTCGAAGGAGTGCGAGATTCTATAAGGACAAGTGGAAGAATTGATCCGTTAGGGGTCTAGTTTGAGAAAGCATGTGCCCATGTGTCATTCCGATCCTATTGACACCAAAGAATAATGAGATCACCGCATGTGTGTCGATAGCTGGGCAATTAACAAAGTGTAGACACCCCACCTTTGGCTACAATGTTGGTAGAGATAGCTGAATGAATGGAAGTCCATACCCCCAAACCCCATGTCCAAACCCAACCAAACTCACCCTTGTAAGCCCCAATCCATAGCCCAACTCAAGCCTGAACCCAGTCAACTCACCCCTGAACATCAGCCCGAAAAACCACCACTACAAAAAAAGGGTTAATGGCTACGAATTTAAGCCGAAGCTATTCATCTTTAGCTACGGCTTTAATTTGTAGATAAGCCGTATCCAATCCGTAGCCATAGACTATGTAGCCATTGCCTTTTCGCACTTTGCTTGCGCCCAAAAGCTGTAGCGAATAACTATTGTTACGGATATAATCCGCTACGGAAGGTCCATTGGCCGTAGCAATTGTCTAGAATCCAAGTAGCTATAGATACAGCGAGTAATTATCCAATACGGATAAGATCCGAAGTTGTAAATTCATAGACCGTAGCTGTAGTCTTCGGTTTTTATTGCTATAGCTGCGGATTTTGGAATCCAGGTGCGGTTATAAGCCGTAGTTTTAAGTGCAGGTTGTTCATGAAATGGCTACGGATGTATATTTAGGCTAGGTATTATATCCGTAGCCAGTGTCTTTCATTAAAATAAAAAACCATTTGTAGTCGCTGCTAGTTTGCTAGCTTGCCCTAATAGATCAATACATCAAGTAAAAAATAATAAATCACACCCAAAACATCTGTGAAAGAAACAATAAATCACTCCCAAAACATCTATGAAAGAAACAATAAATCTCACCCAAAATGTTTGTGAAAGAAACAATAAATCACACCCAAAACAATAAATCTCTTGGTGATCGAATTAAATTCATGATGAAAGGGAAAGAATACTAATAGAACCAAATAGAACTAGCATTGTTCATTCAATGAGAAAAATAAATAAGACCTAGTTTCCCAAACAAATACAATAACAATAAGAATACATCTGCATTTAATTTTTTTTTTAATAGTAACAAAGATTTTATAAAAACAAAAATTAAAAAGCACAACAACAACGTGATGATGAGAGATCATACAAACTATTACAAAGAGGAGACACGCCTGCACCTTGACCAAGAAAGCCTATTTTGCATATCAATAGGAACAATTTTAGTTTATTTTGCAATCCCTACTCGTAAGAAAAAAAAAAAAGTCAAATAAGTCTTATTGAGAAATGAATGATACAATCATAAAGACAATTAGGACAATAGAACAGGAAATCACATTAAAATGGGAAAAAAAAAAACTTATAATTTCTAGCAATCCAAGTGCGTTATGTGTATGGGTATATGAAAAATACATACAACTTCCACAAAACTGAAATAAGAGAAAACACAAATGATCAGTAATGAAAAAGGAAAAAAAAATAATGTGATCATTGTAACTGGTGCACTGCACTTCAGTTCAACACAGAGCACAATAACCCATCATCCAAATTTTTTTATAGTGGTCTCACAGTGGATAGACCAAACACGGTGAGCAACACAACTAAAAATTTTACTAGGGAAAAATATAGCTATGGCGATTTGAGGCTAGCTCATGATGAATGTTAGGGAACTTCATTGTTGTTTCTATACTTCCACCTAATTGAATAGAATTTCTACAAATCAATTCAGCTTCGCATCAACTGATCCACCTGTGTTTTTGAATGGCCTAATTTTTGGAGATCTCATTATCCTGTTGGGGCATGTCATATTCCAAAGTTTACCAAGTGGTCTGGCCCACCTGAGCAGATTTTTGAATTCAGTTGAGTTTGGGTTCAACAAATTTGGGTGGGGTTTGGAATAATCACTATATTTGGGGTGGGGTGGGTAGAGTATAGAGGACTTTGGGTTGGCCATCTTGGGTTGAATTCAGGTCAAGTTGCAGGCTGAAAATTGCCAACCTAAGACACGAATCAAAAACAGAAATATGCATTGTCTATTATTGATAGGAACAATATGATGCCTAATTCTCAATTAGTTGAGATAAGGCTTAGATAATGAGAAGATGAGAATTATGATGCTCCGTTATACGGGATTCCCAAACAGGGTGTTCAAATGGGTTATATATGCTATTGACTGCACAAAAGGTCAACTTGAAAGTTCTTGCCACCTCAATGGAAGAAGATTAACAATCTTTTTACGGCTAGACAATTAAAGGTAAAGAAATGACACTGACATGGATTTTCTTTTCCACAATTCAAGATGAAAGTTCTTGCCACCACAATAGAGACATGAAATTGTTAAAATGAAATACAGCTATGGAAAACAAAACACAAAGATAGAATACAAAGTAATCAGGTTTTGGAACTCTCGTACGTGAAGAGAGAATTAAATCCCAGTACTAACCTGCAGGAGGCGCTTTGAAAAGACAGATACCTGCTTTATGTTAACATCACTCTTCATTGATTTAGACAGTAAATTAACAAACATTTTGTAGACACCCCACCTTCGGCTACAATGTTGGTAGAGATAGCTGGATGAATGGAGGACCATACCCTCAAACCCCAAGTCCAAACTCAGCCAAACTCACCCTTGTAAGCCCCATTCCATAGCCCAGTTCAAGCCTGAACCCAATCAACCCAGTCCTAAACATCACCCTGAAAAACCCCCCATAAGAAAAGCCAGTCAAAAAAATCTCAAAAAAGTCAAACTCACTGAGTCAACCCGCTGAGTCAACCCGCTGAGTCAACCCGTCGAGTCAAAACACTGAGTCAACCCGTCGAGTCAAATCACCGAGTCAACCCGCTGAGTCAACTCACTGAGTCGACCCAGCGAGTCAAACAGCAGCCCCGAGGGAGCGACCGTACCTCGCTGGAAATCGAGGAACGGCCATACGGGCGGCCCACAGTAGGCCGCCCAAACCGCCGCTGAATCCCAAGAAACGGCCGTACGAGAGGCCCATAGCAGGCTGCCCAAAATAAATTACGAGCTCTGCCACTGCTCGCTGCTATAAATACCCCCCTCCCCTTCTCATTTCAACACACCAACCGGCCAGAGAGAGTCTGTTCGTTCGAGTGCCCTTCTCTATCCCTTAGCCCATTTTCCCACCAAGGAGAGCCCGAGTGAGGAGAGCCTAGCCCTAGTCCAGCCCAGCCTGACCACTGGTCCAAGTCTCCCAAGCCACACAAGTCTTGATCCAGCCACTCGAAGCCAACCCTTGCGACACCTCCATCCATCCAGCTACTATTTTTCCAGCATCATCTCATTTGCATCTAGCATAAGTGCAACATTTACTTTTCTTCCAACCCCCCTGCTTCACTACAAGCACCTTGATTATTCAAGCACACAGCATATGTCTTAAATTAAGCACCTGTCAGTTCGAGCGTATGCTCTGGGCTTGCCCGTTGTTGGAACCTGCCCATCAGAAACTCTTACTGTTCAGACCTGCATTCACGTACATATCACTATAAGCACTTTGAATATTCAAGCACACAGCATGCATCATCTCGCATAAAGCACCTGTCAGTTCGAGCGTACGCTCTGGGCTTGCCCGTTGTTGGAACCTGCCCATCAGAAACTCTTACTGTTCAGACCCGCATTCATGCATCATGTCATCCATGAGAATATACGAGGATTAAACTAGACTTTCAAGTATTCGATCGATTCTGTGAAGTAGAGACCGTGCTTCGGTACGGGCAGTGTGTGGGGTGCTTAACCTCTTCCCACCCTGTAACCGTGATCCCTTACCTTGAATCTCTTGCCGCAGATCAACAGGAGTCATTTTAAAGGAAGGAATCTTCAGATTCCCTTCTCTAACGTTTCTACGGGGTCTAGCCGACTGTAGATTCAAAGTAACTGGCTAGTGGCGACTCTGGTCTTATATAAACTCACTTAAACATATCCAGCTTAACACGACAACCGAACAAAGCCCTCGAGAACGAGGCAAGCCAGTGGCACAAACGGCGATTTCGCACTCACGCATCATCCTCTCTTTCTTTTCCCGAAAGGGGAAGGGACGAGAACGTCGTGTGGGAGCGCGGAAAACGGCGAGGGTCCACAGAATGGCGACTCTGCTGGGGAACATGCTAGTCCCACTAGTCGTGATCCGACTTGAAAAACAGAATCCTTCCCGTACTTGAAAGTCACTAATCCTCATACAATCTCATCTGCATAGCATTCTACCCAAAACAAACAAAAAATAGAAGATCCCAAAACCAGAAAAAATAGAAAATACCAAAACCCAAAAAGAGTAGAGTATAGTCCTCACCATTGCGCCTCCTCGGGCTCAACGTACGCGGAGACAACTTCCCTTCCGCAGCATAATCCGCACTCGGGCTCAACAAGCCATGTCCGACCACGAAGAAGAAACTCATCTCCTCCCCGCTCTTGAGATGACCGAAGCGCAACCTCCAGCGCAACAGCCCATTGATAATACGCCAATCATACAAGAATTGGCACAAGGAGTGAGAGCAATGCAAGAAATGCTCTTGCAATTCATGCAAGCACAAGCCACCGCAGCAGCCAACAATCAGGTTGGCCCAGTTCAGCAATCTCAGCAGCCATGCCGGGTCCTTCCGGCCTCCAGTTCAAATCAAGCGCAACCATCAGAGTCTGCCCAAGACTACCGACAGCAGTCATCTCGGCCCTTCGCTATGGGGCATCCTTCTCAATATCTTCCTGTGACGACAAGGCCATCTCAGAGCACTTCCGTTGCAGGAACATCCAGTCAGCTTCCAGTCAATCTTGCAAATAACAATCTCAGTAGATCTCAGCATGTCCCCGCCGATGGGACACCTTTTCAATTCCAGCACATCCCCGCCGATGGGATTTCAATTCAATTTCCAACAACAGGGACAGCACTGGCGAATGCCCACAATGGGGGTCAGTGTCAAGCCCACATCAATCAGCGGACAGTGGCGAATACCCAACAAGGGGGTCACTTCCCAGCATCTCAGCCTCCTGCAAATAGGAGCACTTTTCAATTCCAGCACATCCCCGCCGATGGGATTCCAGTTAATTTTCAACAATCTTCAATTCAGCAAAATCCAGTTAATTTCCAGCAATCTTCAATTCAGCAATCTCCAGCTAATTTCCAGCAAGTTCCAGTTCAACCTTCAGTACAGTCTCCAATTCAATTACAATCCTCTCAAGCACAAGTTCATCAGAATCCAGTTCAGTCATCAAATCAATTTCAGCAACCCGCCGTTGCTTTTCAGCAAGCCCATAGGGTCGAGGACGTCGACCACTATGCCGAAGAAGAACGTGCCTTACTCCAAGAGGCACCAGTCGCTCGAACAGATCACTCAGGACTGGACGAGTTGCAGGAGCAGTTCCAGATCTTGCAAAATCAGCTTCAGCGACAACAAGGAATTGATCTACCTTCGACCAAGTTCAGAGACTTGTGTCCTTTCCCAGATGCTCAAGTACCTCAAAACTTTGAGGTTCCAAAATTCAAAAGATACGATGGCAGCGGTTGTCCCACAGCACATCTCAAGGCCTTCTGTGGAGAGCTGAGTGCAATCTCAAGAAATGAAGGAGCCCTCATACGTTTGTTCCAAAAGTCTCTGAAGGGCGACGCCCTAGATTGGTACACCTCACTGGACTGCCACCGCATCAGGACGTGGGAACAGCTTTCCCAGGCTTTCGTCGACAGATTTGCATACAATCTCAACATGGCACCCAGAAGAGCCGACCTCGCGGCTCTCAGGCAAAGGAATGATGAAACGCTATCAGCTTATGTGGGACGTTGGCGAGCTATGGCAGCCAGAATGCGGACACCCATCGACGACGAAGAACAAATCTCCATGATTGTTCATTCAACATATCCAGGCATATCTGGATATCTCATCTCGCATCCATATGCGAATTTCTCACAATTGATCCGTGCTGGAGAGCAAGTCGAAGCAGGGATCCGGGCTGGGACGATTTCCCATGGCCTCATCAAGCCACTCCAGTAAAGAGGAACAGAGTGGAAGGAAGACCTATCGGGCACGGGAATGGAAACCGCAGTGGTTCTCCTCCCCGCCCAACAGAGGTAAACAACATCAACACCACTGCTCAAGGAAATCAACATGCTCCCCCACAGGGACGTCAACAGTATCAGCAGAATCAAGTTCAGCATCAGCCTCAGCGGTATCAGTCACAACCGAATCCTCAGCCACAACCACCTCGACAACAACAGCAGTTCAGAGGAAACGGTCAATATTCATATCAAAATAGGCAAAACTACAGGGAGTCCAGGAAATTTACTCCCCTCTCTCAACCACTCAGTCAAGTCATGGCTACTCTGGTGCAGAAGCAATTACTTACTCTAATGGCACCTAGGCCTCCTCCTCATCCTCTGCCACCGAATTACCGAGAAAATGAGTATTGTGCCTACCATCAAGGGCGTGGCCACGCCACTAATCGATGCTTCACTTTGAAGAACGCCATACAAGATCTGATTGATGACCGCAAGATTGTCATCTCAGTCCCTGGAACTCCTGCAGCAGCTTCCACCAACATTCTTCAGAATCCTCTGCCTCAACATCAGACGGACCCCAGTTCATCTCGAGGTCCCACCGTCAACAGTATAGAAGAAGAAGAACGCCTCGATCGCTTCTTCTCCCCCATCCAATCAATTCATGCTTACACTTATGGGCCGACAAGTCCTCCTTCGATCATGCAAGGGGCGAGTCCCTTTCCTCCTCCTGTCCTCGAGCCAGTAGTACTCGAAGGAGCACTTCCATATGATGAGCCAGTTGTGCAAGGGGCATCTTACGGCCCCTCATGTTGGGAACCATTCGTCCTGGAAGGAGCACAATCATACATTGAGCCCACATACGAACCTGTCATCTTGCAAGGGGCAACTCCAGAACAATCCAATCCGCAATGGAAGGATTATACTCATCAACAGCAAGAGCCCGTTGTCTTGGAAGGAGCTCCTCCAATTGAGCCAGTCATATTGCAAGGGGCAAATCCCGGAGGCGTGTCAATCACACTACGACAGCTGGGACGAACAAAGAAACCTCCTGCCATATCAAGAGGACCAGTATTCATTCCATGGGAGCCTCCTGCCCCAGGAACAGTCAAGCCAGGACCACGACCTTATGTGATCTATGAAGACAAGCCTCGATATTACCCCTTCAGCACAGGCAACAATGTAGTTCTCAAGGCAAAAGCTCCATACGAGGAAGATCTGGTACCCACACCAACACCGTTGCAAGAACCGGTGGATCCTAGAAGGCAAAAGGGAGGAAAACTACAAAGAGGTTCCATGGCACTATCCAGAATGTGCGGAAGTGGGGAACATGAATCCCAATGGGCGTTGCATCCGAAGAGATAATCAGAACAGAGGAGATCCCAAAGGCGCCCTTTCAGGCCTCGGCAACAAAAATGAAGCCGCATATGATGTGGCGACTCAGCTAAAGTCGATCCCTGCTCAAATCTCAGTATGGGAGCTACTCTGCACATCTCGCATACACCGAGAAATGTTTGCCAAGACCTTGAACGATGCTCACGTCTCCTCTGATATGGCACCAGAAATGATAGCTTTGATGATTGGACAACTCCTGGCTCCGCGCGCCATCACCTTCACAGATAATGAGTTGCCACCAGAGGGACATGATCATGGGCGATCCCTCAACATAGCCTTACGATACAAAGACCTCTGTGTTCCGCTGGTCCTTATCGATAATGGCTCAAGCTTAAATGTCTGCCCACTCAAGACTGCAGAACATCTGGGAATTAGTCCTTCTTCATTCCGACCCAGCACCATATGCGTCAGAGCATTCGACAACACCCGCCGATTAGTGGAAGGGGAGGTCGACATAGAGGTACAGATAGGTCCGGAAGTCTCCACCATCACATTCCAAATCCTGGATATATCAGCCTCTTTCAACATGCTGCTCGGACGACCTTGGCTGCACAAGGTTGGAGCTGTGCCATCAACCCTGCATCAACGAGTGAAGTACATCTGTGGAAATCAAGTGATCTCTATCCATGCAGAGAAGGAGCTCATCATTCCTTCCAATGCTGCTGCCACTGAACCAGACATCCCGGTCATCGGTATCCAGCACTCTGAAGAAGACATCCCGTTTCACAGTTTCGAATTCGAGACTGTGAACTCTATCGTTAATCCAGAACCGATAAGGTTGGACCGTGTCTTTTCACCGGTAGAGCGTCTGAGTCTCAAATATCGAATGAAGAATCACTTCAAGTCCAGAAAGGTACCGCTGGTATATAACCAACGCAAATGGGGACTCAGGATACAGGGCAACCTTCATGGACAAAAGAAGGAAGAAATTTCGGTGCTCGCCCATCCAATTCGTCAAGCCAGGAGAACCTTGCAAAGATCCAGGAGGGAATCAACCGACTGCACTACACAAAGGTCTCCCGATGAGCCTAGTTTGGGCCACATGGCCCCCCATTCGATGGGATCAAATTCTCGAACCATCTAAGCCTCCAGAAGAAGAAGGAGATGAAGAAGGAAGTCAAATACAGCAGCTTCAGGACCAGGTTACTCTGACACCTGCTCCCAACCAGGGGCACAACTTGCCCACTTCTCTCAACCAGGGGCACAACCTGCCCACTTCAATCAGCAAGGGGCACAACTTGCCCATCTCAGCACCAATTAGCAAGGGGCACGACTTGCCCATCTCTGCAAAGTCAACATCATCAATCATCAGCCAGGGGCAGAAGCAGCCCATCCATTGGACCAAGAAAGGGAAGTGGCCAGCCCTAGATTGGTCTGATGTCCAGATTCCAAACTTGTGTCTAGCTGTGGAACCAGACGAACTGCAATGCGAAGTAAGTGACCCGGGAGGGACTGAGTGCGACTCAGATCTCGAACCCGACCAGCGAGAAATCATGGTCATTGGGCCAGACCATGCTTCTTCGCCCAAATCATCAACCCCCACCTCTCTAGGGGAGGAAGTGTGGGGTCCTGAATGGTCATCTGTTCCCCTAACTTTTGAATCAGCCAAAGAGCCATCTGAGGGCTCTGGCTTCCAAAAAAAAATGCCTGTTTAAGCAGCGACCGGAACTTTGGAACAAGTTGGGCTCAATCATGGTCTGCAATGCCCACTTGTTCAAAGTCCCATGAATTTCGAAAATTCAAAAAAATCAAAAACTTTCAAAAGCCAAAAACATCTAGTATTTCCATTTCAGAAAAATCTCAAAAATCAAAAAATATTTCTTTCCCTGCATTCAATAGTGTGCCAAGTTCGTCTAAAGAGTCACATGAGTTTGAAGTCGAATCATATGATTTCGACATCGAATTAGACTTCGAGCTCATGGGTCTGGACGAAGCTCGGGATGAGGAAGATGATGATCCAGCTCCCGAACTTGAGGATCTCCTCAAAAAGTTCGAATCTAGAGCCAATGTTGTAGCCGATGATTTCGAGATAGTAAACTTGGGAACACCTGAGATCCCTAGGGAAGTACGCATTGGAAAATCGTTGCCACCTGAGATGAAATAGAAAATGATAAAGTTCCTAGCTCCAAGATTGTCCAACTTCGCGTTCTCATATGAAGACATGCCGGGGCTCTATGAAAAGCTCGTTGTACATCATCTGCCAACCAAGGCAGATATGAAGCCAGTGAAGCAGAAACTTCGAAGAATGAAGCCAGAATGGGCTCTGAAAGTCTGAGATGAAGTCATCAAGCAATACAATGCAGGATTCTTGGTAGTCTCCAACTACCCTGAATGGCTCGCCAACATCGTACCAGTACCAAAGAAGGACGGCAAGGTTCGAATGTGCATCGACTTCCGAGATCTCAACAAAGCCAGTCCTAAAGATGGCTTCCCTTTGCCACATATCGACACTCTGGTCGACAACACTGCTGGATACAAGATCTTCTCATTCATGGACGGGTTCTCAGGTTACAATCAGATCAAGATGGCCGTCGAAGATCGTGAGAAAACATTATTCATCACTCCCTGGGGAACCTTCTGTTACAGGGTAATGCCGTTCGGTCTGAAGAACGCAGGAGCAACATATCAGCGAGCAATGACAGCATTATTCCATGACATGATGAACAAAGAGCTTGAAGTATATGTGGACGACATGATCGTCAAATCTCGTACAATTGAAGGACACTTTGAAGATCTGAAGAAGTTATTCAACAGATTAGAAAAGTACAAGCTCCGCCTCAACCCTCAGAAATGCGTCTTCGGTGCAATGGGAGGAAAGCTCCTCGGCTTTATGGTAAGCGAGGATGGCATCAGGGTCGACGAGACCAAAACCAGAGCAATCATCGAGATGCCCCCTCCTAGAACAGAGAAGGAAATTCGTGGCTTCCTCGGTAGAATTTAATACATCAGTCGCTTCATCGCCCAGCTCACACCTAGTTGTGAGCCCATTTTCAAGCTCCTTCGGAAAAATGTTCCAAAAGAATGGAATGATGATTGCCAAGTCGCCTTCGATCGCATCAAGAAATATCTCATGAATCCTCCAGTCCTAGTGCCGCCCGCCCCCGAACGACCACTATTGTTATACATCTCGGTAGCAGCAGAAGCCATTGGCTGTGTCCTCGGCCAGCACGACGAGACCGGGAAGAAGGAACAAGCAATATACTATTTGAGTCGAAAGTTCACCGACTACGAGACCAGGTATTCCCCGATCGAGAAGACTTGCCTCGCCCTAGTCTGGGCAACTCAGCGATTCCGTCAATACATGATTGCATTCCCTATTCTCCTCCTCGCTCACATGGATCCGCTCAAGTACCTGTTCGAGAAACCGGCACTCACTGGGAGAATAGCTAAATGGCAGCTACTCTTGTCTGAGTTCGACATCACCTATGTCACTCAGAAGGCAATCAAGGGACAGGCCCTCGCCGATCATCTTGCCGCCCACTCCCTCCTGGATTATCAACCGCTCAAGACATTCTTCCCTGATGAAGATCTCTTGCTTATTGAAGAAGAAGAAAAGAAGAAAGGAGAGTGGACGTTATTCTTCGACGGCGCAGCAAACTCTAAAGGGAGTGGTATTGGAGCAATCCTCTACTCTCCAAATGATGTCCCTATTCCTATCTCAAGGCGCATAGCATTCGAGTGCACCAACAACATGGCAGAGTATGAAGCATGCATCGCTGGCTTAAGGGAAGCCATAATCTTGGGCGTCAAGAAGCTACGAGTGTTTGGGGACTCACAGCTTATCATCAATCAGACCAATGGCGAATGGAAGACCAAAGACGAGAAGTTGATACCATATCATGTGTATCTTGACAATCTGATCGAAGAATTCAAGGAAATCACCTTCTCATACAAGCCCAGAGCCAAGAACCAATTTGTAGATGCTCTCGCCACACTTGCATCAATGCTCGAGATACCAAAAGGAGCTTCAGAATGGGAGCTCACAGTTGAAGTTCAAGAAGAACCTGCCTTTTGCCTGCAAATAGAAGAAGCCGGAGCTGTCCCTGACAAACCCTGGTATGCCGACATCAAGCAATATCTCGAAACCCAGGAGTATCCAGAGTCAGCAACAGCAACAGATCGCCGAACCATCCAGCGTTTGGCCGGCCAGTTCACTATCAGTGGCGAAGTTCTTTACAAGCGATCCTATAATCACATTCTCCTTCGATGCGTCGATGAAACAGAAGCTGCAAAGATCATGAAAGAAATACATGAAGGAATCTGTGGCCGACACATGAATGGGCACATGATGGCAAAGAAGATTCTACGACTCGGCTACTATTGGCTCACCATGGAGACAGACTGTTGCCAGCACGTCAGAAAATGCTTCAAGTGTCAGGAGCATGCGAATCAAATCCATGCCCCATCATCAGAGTTATACAACCTGACCACCCCCTGGCCCTTCTCCATGTGGGGACTCGACATCATCGGCAAAATCAGTCCCAAAGCATCAAATGGTCATGAGTACATACTTGTGGCAGTCGACTACTTCACCAAGTGGGTAGAGGCAGCCTCCTACACCACGATTGCAGCATCTCAGGTGATCAAATTCATGAAGAACAACATCATATGCCGGTATGGAATCCCTAATGCTATCATCACAGATAATGGGACCCCGTTTGTCAACAAGAAGATGGATGACTTCCTCAGCAAATTCAAGATTCAACGTCATCGATCAAGCCCCTACCGTCCCCAGATGAATGGTGGGGTAGAAGCCGCAAACAAGACAATCGTCAGGATACTTGAGAAGATGGTCGTGACCTATCGAGATTGGTCAGATATGCTCCCATATGCACTTTGGGCCTATCGAACGTCTATACGGTCTGCTACGGGCGTTACTCCTTTCGAGCTTACTTATGGAATGGAAGCAGTTCTACCAGTCGAGGTGGAAATACCATCACTACGGGTGTTATTAGAAAGAGGAATTGAAGAAGGAGAATGGCAACGGGCCAGATTCGATCAGTTGCAGCTAGCAGATGAAAAACGCATGTGTGCACTAAGTCATTCACAATGCTACCAGAAAAGGATCGCTCGGGCTTACAACAAGAGAGTCCGAAAAAGAAGTTTCAAGGTAGGCGACATGGTCATGAAGAAGATTCTACCGTCGCACCTTCCGGATCCCAGAGGAAAGTTCAAACCCTCGTGGGACGGGCCACTGATCATCAGAGAAGTACTTCCCGGAGGCGCCCTCAGACTCACCAGTATGAGAGGGGTGGATCTTCCTGAGCCAACCAACGCCGACAACGTGAAGATCTTTCACGGGTAAGCCATTCTGACCTTATCAAAAGTTACTTTAATATAGCTGAAGTCAAGAGGTTGAAGCTAAGACCTCTGAGAAATCATTTCCGTCCACCAACAAGTGTTTCAAATAAGGGGATTCAAAAAGAGAAAAAAAAAAAAGAGAGAAAAAGAATACAAAAAAAAGAAGAAAAGAGAAAGAAAAAGGGAAGCCAAAGCAAGGCACCCAAGAAAAAAATCAGTCCAAGAAGAAACACAGTCATCCATCCATTCATCTCAGAGGGATCTTTAGCTAAGACCAACAGCTCTATCATCGTAACTTAGGATAAGGGCTGAAAGACTGCCATCGGCCGGCAACGACGGATTCCCGACCTCTAGCCGCCGCAGTTATCCATTGATCCAGAAAGAAAAAAAACAAAAAGAAAAGAAAAAAAGAAAATGTGTGCCTAAACAAAGAGGGCGGAGTGAAAACCCGAAAGGGCGCTCCGAGTAAAAACAGTGGGCATACAGCGGACTTGGTGAAAACCCGAAAGGGCGCCAAGGGTAAAAACAGCATAGCTGCCAAGGGGCAGGCAAGATCAAATACCCGGGACGTGGTGAAAACCCGAAAGGGCGCCACGGGCAAAAATGACGGGAAAAAGCCGGCTGTGGTGAAAACTCAAAAGAGCACTGCAGGCAAAAATGGCTCAAATGAAAAAAAGAAAAAATAAAAGTGCAGGTACCAAGAAATCAGACAGTCCAGATCGGTTCAAGCAGTGAAAGTGCAAGAACAAGAGGAAGTACAGTCAGGAGCGAAGAACTCTACAAACTCTGACAATCTCAGGAAGCAAGAGTTTCCATTGCCTACATCTCTAGGGAACCAAAGGATCAAGCAAGTCAAATCTCGAGACATCGGTCAAATCATTGACCGAGCCCCAATTCTGATTCCTATATCCCGACACAAAGTAAAGACACACTCACAAGACAACTCATGGCACAATAGATTCCCAAAAAAATTTTGTTCTTTTTCATTAAAAGTATCATATTTCTTTTACACATGTCATATCATCTTTTTCAAAAAATACAAAAAAAATGCATCATCATCAATCATATATGCAAAAAAGGAATGTGCAGGTGGCCAACACAATCAATCTCTACCCTCCTCCTCGGCCACATCAGGTGAGTCCTCAGACTCATAAAAAGATAGCCTCGCTCTCAACCTGCTCACCTCCATACGCAGGTAATGCGCCTCATCGCGCTCAAGGGTACGGATCGCTGTCTCCTCGTCAGACAACCTCTGATCGGCAGCTAATCTCCTCGACATCATCTCACAATGATACCGAAGTGCAGAGATCTCAGACAGCAGATGGCCATGAGTGGCCAAAAGGAAGCCAGGATCGATAAACGGGCGCTCCTCAAAGGGTTCATATGAACCGGATGAAGAGCCAGCATCTCCAAGGATATCCTGCTCATCCTCATCAACAGTCTGGTGCCAGCAAGGGATACGTCGATACAAAGACTGCTCAGCAACCCAGTAATGATATGGGGCGGTCGCCATCGGAAAAGTCTGCAGCTCAAAACCCAGCAAATCAGCAGTCAAGTAACTCGCCCAAGAACAATCAATCCGGGTCCTAAAGTCAGAGGATCTGGATGGAAGTGCTCGACGCCCGATACCCGTGAAAGCGAAAAGAGGAATATCCTGCTCATATCCAAACTGCTGCAGGAACCGGATAGGGTGATAAGAGAAGTAAGATCGAAAGCCTACCAACATCAGAGGAAGGCGGTGTGCATCGCAAAGCACTGGAGGAAGTGAAAGCCAAGATGACTCCCAACGAACGTTCCAGTCACGAAGCTCAGCGAACATCCTGCGATACAAGGGCCCGCTCATCCTAGCTGTATAAGGAAGAAACTCCATGATGTGTCGCATAAGGTCTGGGCGACGAGTGTCAGGAAAAGGTACAGGAACAGTCAGCGAAAGACGCTCCCATAGCCAGACCTGATCATAAAAAGGAAAAAAAAGATCAGCTAGAGCAGAGCAATTCCTAACAAAGCAAGAAGAAAAAGGTGCAGAAAAGATACCTGTAGAAAGGCACAACAGCCGCGAAGGACACGAGTGCGGCCCAGGGCGCAGTCGGTCAGCCCATTAAACAGCTCGGCCAAGATAAGAGAAATGATCCCCTGCCGTCGAATAGCTCGGCTCATCACTTCAAAAAGCAGAGGGGTCTGGGACCTGCGCCATCCCGAGAACAGCACCTCACCTATCAAGCAGAACATCAGTGCATTCCGAGCAAAGGTAGAACCGGCCACACCCCAAGGACCCGAAAAAAGATCATACAGTAAGTCCAAGGAGAACACTACAGCATCCTGGCCGGCAGCTGCAGGATGAAAAAGATAAGAAATCCCGAACCAGTTCTGCAGTGTAGCAGTCTTCGGCGATGTCTTCGGCGAGAAATACTGAGTATAATCCAAGGGTAGGCCTGTCAAGCGTGTAAGCTCCTCCAAAGAAGGCCCCATCTCCATATCGTTGAACGCAAACAAGTTCAACGAAGGGACCCAGTCAATCAAGGCAGCACCGAGCATCCTCCAGTCAATATCAACTCTGGCCATATGGATCAGACTGCCGAAGCCATAGGACTCTAACTCCCGAATCTCATAAGCTGACAAGCTGTCAAGCCAAGCAAGCAGTTGTGGCGAGCAAGAAGGACAAGGAAGCAGCTGACAAGTCCTCACTGGTACCCCCTCCAGCACAAAAGGCCCAGAAGTCAATAATGGCTCATCAAGGATCGGAAGGTCAACGGGCGAAGGAGAAGGAAAAGCTGGAACCTCTGCAGACTCGACAACCCCTGACCTGTCCCCAGTAACGGCTATGTCTGATATAGTCGCATCACTGTCGAAAACTGTCACAACCTCAGCCGAACGGGAAGACTCGCCCACCTCATGGACGGAGTGCGCAAAGGACCGACGACCAAGAGAAGGACAATGCTCCCCATCAAAAGGACTATCAGTGAAGATCACACCGCACATCGTGGCATCCTGGCTAATCTGACCATCGAAGAATACATCTGAACCATCAAAAAGGGTCCCGGCGACCCCGATCGAAGAATCAACGGACAAATCTGGACCTGCGGCCCCCTCTAACAGGAAATCATGAATCCAATCATCATCCTGGCCGATCAAAGGGATCATCGAGGCATCCACACCGTCCATCATCAGGGGGACATCATCAATGATCACATCAAGTCCACCCAGGCAAGTGTGCCGCACATCCTGGCCCTCATCCAGAGCATCCAAACCGTCAAAGGTATCATCTGAGCCATCCATACCATCCAAGCATGAGATCAGCCCATCTATTTCCATCATACCCCCATCACCACCATCCATCACATCATCCATGGGACCCACATTCAAGGGATGCATAGCCTCACCTATGTCCCATCCCATCATCCTATCCATACCATCCATTCCTCCCATAATGAAGGTCCCATTCAAATCAGAAATTTCAGCCATCCCACCATTAATGGGGCCATTCAAGGCTCCACCAACCACCATCCCTAACCCCTCATCAATGCCCCCATTTAATGCTCCATCTCCACCATCGATCAAAGGCACTTCATCATCTTTAAAGCCTTCATCAAGTGCTGAAGTGTGGGACCCACTGACCTCTCCCACAATGGCCCCCAAGCCATCATCAATGGCTGCCCAAGAAAGGATCAACAAAGAACAAGACAAAAAGAGAAGGAAAGAAGGGACAAAATGTAGATTCATGGCTGGAATCGAATGATCCAGTGCAGAGGATGAGGGGACAAGAGAAAAGGACAGCAGGGAATGTCCGAGCACGAGCCAGCCCAGGCCGCTCAAGAGACAAGCCCTGGGCGGCCTGCCCTAGGCCGCCCGTACGGACGCGGTTCCTCTCTCTCCGCGGGATTGGCTCCAGGGTTCTTGGTAGGTGAGGCTGACAGTCCACGTCAGCAGATGGCGCTCCATGGGCCGCCCAAGGCTCCGGTCCACTCCAGATTTCGACTGAGGCTGATCAAGACCATATAAAAGGTGCCCCATCGGTGCAATCATGAAGCAATGCAGCCAGAACATGGCTGATCAAGTCAAAGAGAAGGAAAGGTGATCAAGTGGGGGCCACAAGCAATCCAAGTCATTCAAAGACTAGATCATCATGATCTAAACCATTAAAGGACCTACATGAGCCATCAAACAACAAGATCAGAGGTCTGATCATCAAAAGAATGGCCAGAATCCAAGATCTAATCATCAAGTGGGCCCACAAAGCCAAGTCAAGCAATCCGAGACGTTCAAGCCATCATCCACACCATGAGAAGCCTTCTTAGCCCCACAAATCATCAAAAGAGGTGCCCCAAAGTAAAGCCAAGGTCTCGAGTGGGCCCACAGGGCCGAATCTATCAATCTGAACCATTCAAGGACTAGATCATCAGGATCCAAACCATTGGAAAGCTTACACAAGTCATGGAGCAGCAAGATCAAAGGTTCGATCATCAAAAGAAGGGCCAGAATCCAAGATCTAATCATCAAGTGGGCCCACAAAGGCCTAATCAAGCAATCTGAACTGTTCAAGACATCATCCATGCAGTTAAGAAGCCTCATCTTCCGCAAATCATTAAGGAACAAGTCAAAGGTCAAAGCGTCCAAACATCATCAAAGAATCTGAGACAAGTCGAAGATTATATATTCATTCAAAAGAGCTTGATACAAAAGAAGATAAAAGCAAAAGTACAAGGCCATACAAAGCAGAGTACCCAAGCAGGCTACAAGTCGCCAACATAATCATCATCGTCCCTCCTCGCGTCCCGCTCCCGACGATAAAGATCCATCAAAGGAGCAGTCACGGAACCTCCAGCATACCTGCGACGGCCACCGGGAACATAAAGCAAAGGAAGCAGAGGCCCCTGGCCGAACAACAAATACCACTCATCATAATCACGATCCGGGATCATGAAACGAAGTCCAGGCTGGCCCACAAGAGCCTCAACTCTCTCATCAACTGGCATCCGAGCAGCTGGAGGAGGTGCAGAATAAGGGACCCGAGCCACCCCAGTGACTTGCCGAAGCAATCTCTCCCCCAAATACCACTGAAAAGATTCAGCGTCGGAAAGCATGATACGGAGACATGAAGCATCGTATGCCTCCACACGCTGAGGGGTATAATAGAGAGGGAAACTGGCATACGGCATCCGAGCGAGCTGCAGCAAATGAGGTCACCACGATTAGTTACGGTACGGCACGAGGGGTAGGGAAAGTAAGATACTTACATCCTCAACGGTCAGCCCGTCTATGTCAGCACGCCAATTGTCCCCAGGAACTCGGGAGTTCCGCTGACGGTTTTGCTGGCGCCAGTACATGTGGCGATACTGAGAGAGCTCAGTATCATCCCGCATCCTCGGCGCGAGATGGGGAAAATGGTCATAAAAGCAGGTCTGGATAAAAGCACGTCTAATGATCAGAGAAAGAAAGAAGGCGAAAGCCCTTCAAGAAAGGTGAAAGAAGAGATACCTCAATGACAGGCCAGAAGCCTGTGAAGGACCGGCTATGCCGACAGGTCTTGTCCAAACCTTGAAAGATATGGGTCAAGATAGCCCCATTCTAGTTATAGGGATGATGAAGATCCTCGACTAAACGAAGGAATTTAGGATCAACCCTCTCATTCGCATGGCAGAAGAGGAAGGACCCGAAGGCATAAGTGATCATGGCCCGGGCTTTGTGGAGGGCCTCTCGCTCGGTGGTGGGGATGACGGAGGCAAAATTATTGTAGAACCATCGCATCTTCACTTGATGGCCTTGTAATTCACCCTCGGGTGGGACGTCACCGACAAGCCGTAGCCAGTCGGTGGAAGTGAGAGGAGCCAGAGAGCTGACTTGAGGAACAATTGTTCCATGAAACGGGAAGCCTATTTGCATGTAAATGTCCAAGGGGGTTATTCCCCATTCCCCACAAGGGAGCTGGAAGGTGTGGGTCTCATCTCGCCACCTCTCGCAAAGGGCCGCGAGCATCATGCTGTTAGCATCGTTATTATGGAAACGTAAGGTGAGGAGACCAGCAAAAGGAGTACCATCCAGTACTCGTTCAAGCAAGGGCTATGGATCCTTCACCCAGTCGTCCCAGCGATCCCTGGTACCTTGACCTTTGATAGCGGGAAGAGGTTGATGCTCCATAACTAAGGAACACATGTGATCCCCATCTTCATCAATCACTCGGTGACCCCTGGTACCATCCGCCATTGAATCCTACAAGCTTGGCAAGGTAAGTCCCTACCCATTACCCATTAAAATCCAAATTATCATCCAAGAAACCCATGGGATTGGACTCACATTCAAATGCAAAATCTGAAGTCCAACTCCATGTGTCACTTAGGATGTGTGTTGGGCCCTTTGGAAAAAGTAAGGCCCACCTTAAAGAAGGTTGCATGGCATGCCTTAGGCAAGAAAAAGTCCATCATCCAAAGACACATTTTGGACAACAAATGCACTCAAGTGCCATGAGATCAACAAAGGATGAGAATCCTACTTCACATGAGAAATCCCTCTTCAAAGTCCATATGTGGCCAAGGATTGATCCACTTTTATGCCAAGGCCATGGTTCTCACTTAAGATGTTTCCATCTTTTTTAACACATGGACATGGACAAGTGGGGGATAGAAAGGAAGTGGGCCCCCAAGGACAACCCAAATGCCTCATCTCAATAGATTGGAGAGAGCACACAGCCCACTTTGAAGAATATGAGGACCCATTCATGAGTCAACCATGGGCAACCTTATGTGCCTCATCTTGATGAAAGTTTTGGCCATGAAAATACAACATGGCGGTCCACCCACAAACATATGGAATCAAAGAGGCCAATGGTAAAAATTTTGATGCACATAGCCCACATGAGGAGTCAAAGTTGGAAATGCCCATGTAAAGGCAAGTTTGGCCGGCAACTTATGTGCACCAATTTCTTTACCAAAAAGGGAGACCATTTGAGCACAAGAAGGCATGGCTTGATAAGTCACCCAACCATCATAAAAATGGATAAGAATGGTACACATAGCCCACTTGAAGATCAAAATCCGAAATGTCCCAAGGCATGGGACAAAAATGGGCAACTTATGGGTATCATTCTTTCCCACAAATTCAAAGAAAAACCACTCATATTTAAAATGATGGTGGAATGACCCACCAAGCCCCAAAGAAAGGATCAAGGAGCTATGGTTGTATGGATAGCTCACTTGAGGATCATCCATTCGAGATTGATAACATTAGAGGGAAACTCTTGAGAACCACATTCCTACCACAAAGAAAACCATTTGAACTTAGTGAGATTGTGGGAACAACTCACTCATGGGACTTGTAGATGGTCAAGTAGCTCAAGTCCTCCATCCATCAAAAGAGAAAAAGCATGAAAAGAAAAATCCTACATGAACAAAATGTAGTGGGGCACACATGGTTCAAAGAAGTGCCCAAGTTTCAATGAAGGCCTAAAAGCCCATCCACATGAAAAACTCCAAGGAGCCCACTACACCTTGTGCAAGGATGTACATCATAATCAATAGATAGTGGAAGACTTGAGCCACTTGTCCATAAAGGCCCAATTAGAAAATCTAGCCCACTTGAGATCCAAATGAAGAATGGGCTAGTCATCTTGGTCCATACATATGTGAAGAAAGATGGGGTCACCCAAAGTGGGCCCCATGAGCCCAAAACTTGAGATGGGCGTTACCATGCCCATGGGCCCAAGTCTTGGAAAGAAGATGGAAAAGAAAAAGAAAGCTCCAAAAGAAATGATAAGAACAAGAAAGCATGAGGGAGCCCAAAACGAAGCATTGGGCCCATCAAATACACCAAGGGCCATGACTTCACTTTGAGCCCATTTGATACATAAGAAAAGAGGCCCAACTCCCATGAAAAAGATAGAGTATTTTGCCATGAACACTTGGTGACATGGCAAAATCACCCTTTACATATACATGAGGGGAGTGTGAAAAGAAGAAAGAAAAAAAATGAAGTGGAGAGCTTGCAATGTCCTTCTCCATGCACCACCTTTGAAAAAGACTTGAGATCTAGAAAAAGGCCAAGAATGCTTGGGCCCACCTTCACACCTCTTGGAATAGCTACATGGAAAAAGAAAAGAGTCATGAGAAGAGATAATGAAGAAGGAAAAGGATAAGAAAAGAGAAAGGAAGTGGTCCATACCTTTACCACTCACCAAAGAGGGACCACCTTGCTGTCCCAAAACTTCTCTAAGGCCCACTACTTGAAAAGAGCAAGGGACCACCAAAGAAGAGAGAGAAAACTTGAAAAAGAGAGAATATGAGAGAGAGAAGAGAGAGATTGCACGTTGAGGGGGGCAAGGGTGCCCCATGTTATATAGAAAAGGGGAGGGCACCCTTTTACCCAGCCCACTGAAGAGACCAAGGGGCAGAGACCGTCCGGGCGGCCCATAGGAGGCTGTCCTAGCCCCTACCTACATGAAACGACCTCTCTCCCCCTCTCCTTGGGAAGAACTCCTCCTTGGGAAGGGTGGTTGCAAGTGAATCTTGTACCTCCATGTAAGAATGAAGTAATGGAAGAGAATGGTGAGAAAAAAAAGGAAGAAATCTCACCAAAATCTCATCTCATGAGAAATGGGTGAGAAATTGGGTTGATGATGTGGAAAAGTACCATAGAATTTTCAAAGAAAAGAAAGAAAAATTTGACTTGGTCAAACAATGATCTCAACCATCCAAGGATATGACCTGATGATCCGAACCATTCCAAGAAGAATTCCCATAATCTCTAACCTGGATTGCTGCTCGCTTGTACAGATTTTGGTCCGAAGACCTTAAACTACGTCGGGATCAATATCCCGAGGGATTTTCAATAAAAGCCGGTATAAGTCTAGATCAAGATCCGCTGACACCGAACATTTCCCAAAAACAAAAAAAACAAAAACAAAAATTTTATTGCCCTATTCTGTACAGTTCATGGTCCGAAGACCTTAAACTACGTCGGGATCAATATCCCGAGAGATTTTCAATAAAAATCGGCATCGGTCTTCATTAAGATCCGCTGACACCGGACATTTTTCAAAAACAAAAAAAAATGTGTTTGCCCCCTTTTGTACAGTTTTTGGTTCGAAGACCTTAAACTACGTCGGGATCAATATCCCGAGGGATTTTCAATAAAAGCCAGTATAAGTCTGGATCAAGATCCGCTGATACCGGACATTTCCCAAAAATAAAAAAATAAAAACAAAAAAAAAAATTCTTGCCCTATTCTGTACAGTTTCATGGTCCGAAGACCTTAAACTACGTCGGGATCAATATCCCGAGAGATTTTCAATAAAAACCGGCATCGGTCTTCATTAAGATCCGTTGACACCGGACATTTTCCAAAAACAAAAAAAATGTGTTTGCCCCCTTTTGTACAGTTTTTGGTCCGAAGACCTTAAACTACGTCGGGATCGACATCCCGAGAGATTTTCAATAAAAGCCGGTATCGGTCTTGATCGCTCGAATTAAGATCCGACGACACCGAGTACTTTCAAAAAAAGAAAAAAAATGTTTTTCCTGTTTTGTGCAGTACGGGTCCGAAGACCTTAAACTACGTCGGGATCGACATCCCGAGAGATTTTTAATAAAAACCAGCATCGATCCCAGCCGTTCAGGCCAAGATCTGATGACCTGGATCATTTCGAAAAAATCATAAAAAAGGAACGTATTTTCAGCATGTACAGATTTCGGTCCGAAGACCTTAAACTACACTGGGATTAATTTCTCGGGGGACCTTTCTCGCTTTCAACCAAAAACCGGCATCAGCCTTGATCAAGGTTCGATAACCCGGATCATTTC
Source organism: Liriodendron chinense (assembly GCA_003013855.2). Classification (NCBI taxonomy): domain Eukaryota; kingdom Viridiplantae; phylum Streptophyta; class Magnoliopsida; order Magnoliales; family Magnoliaceae; genus Liriodendron; species Liriodendron chinense. Next base: position 436,771 of record ML058358.1, on the reverse strand, counting down.
AAAAAATACCAAAAATATTTTAAAGCTTTCCACAAAAACCAGCATCAATCTCGATCATTCGAGCTGAAATCTGGAACTTTTTCCAAAAAAAAAATAAAAATAAAAATAAAAATAAATGATTCACCAAAAATTTCAACTGCACGAATTCATCCCCACTGGTCCGAAGACCTAAAACTACACTGGGATTAACTTCTCAGGGGCTTTCTTTCCTAACCTGTTCCAGGCATGGCTGACACTTGATCGTACGAGTGTCTGGAATCTTTTAAAACAGGTAAGGGCTGAGGTGGGCAGAGCTCCGCAATCCTGTTCGTGTTGAACGCACCGTGATAGACAACCTTGATTTGGAAGTCGCTGTTGAATCTGACGGATGTTCCCTGTTCCTAAAACTCATGAAGGGGATTAAGGCTGTTGGGAGGTGGAGCGCACCCTCACGGAATTGTGAGCAACGTAAGGCCCCAAACTGGATTGACTAAGGGAAATGTGAGGATGTGACTCATTTTGTGGCCGAAGGAGTCCGTCGGACGATACGTGGTCTATGTGCATTACACATGAGGAACAGGCAACTTTGTGGGTGTGTTGACTGAAAACCCTCAAAATCCCCTCATCCGAAGATGTAAAACTACGGCACTAACCGTGTGAGACTCGTCTTGCTCGCTGACGTAAAATGGATCGAGTACCTTACCAGCAGTAGAAGCTGAAAGTGGGTGAAAATTTCATACTTTTCCCTGCATTTCATAAAAATCACAAAAATACAAAAACATTGCAAAATCACCTCTTCAAAAAATTACAAAAAAATATTTCCCTTACTTTCAAATCAAATATTTACAAAAAATCACAAAAAATATTTCCCTTGCTTTCAAATCAAATATTTACAAAAAATCACAAAAAAAAAATATTTCCCTTACTTTCAAATCAAATATTTACAAAAAATCACAAAAAATATTTCCTTTGCTTTCAAATCAAATATTTTCAAAAAAATCACAAAAATATTTCCTTTGTTTTCAATAACCGATCTCTATCCTGACCACTCAGGTAAAGATTCGGACCACATATTTTTAAAAATCACAAAAATTGTCACTATCCCCCAGCACTACACTTCAGGAGTCTTGAACTCCACTCTCTTCACAGTATGGAATGACGAATCCAATCGCCCGCAAATTGGAATCTTGGCCAAAACGGGCAACTAAACACCATCTCAATCACATGTATGCCCAGAAGAACATTTTGAAGTCGGATAGCATCCTTGTACATTCTCATTCGCAAAGAAACAGCATCTTGGGACGATGGACTTGATCAACCACGGGTCGGGATCTTGACCAACCCGCTGACCAAACATCCGCATTAAAAAGAAAAATCCCCAGGGAAGCACAACCCTGCAAGCAATAAGCTCAAAGTTCTCTGCACCCACAGCAAAAGCAAAATCATCAAACGAGAAGAGAATGAGCCAAGCCATGCATCTCCATGCATCAGCATCCATCGCATCAATCATCATGTTTACCTGCTTTCAAAATAAAAGTCGGTTAGCCAAAGACCCAACAGGCTTCCCTAGTGAAGGCACGTGCAAACCAGATTTTCATTTCAAAAAGACAAAAAAAATATATTTCTATTTGCAAATAAAAACCCCACGGAGTATCACTCCCCAGAGTGGGTATCTTTTAAAAAATCCAAAAATATTTTCTCAGTAGAGCATTCTGCCTCCAAAACACCAGGAGATCTTCCATATCTCTGGGTAGGAGCCGACGCAAAAAGCAAATAAGATCCGATGTCTCGCGGTTTCCCCGGAGACCATCGGATCCAATGCACTCAAAGTACGGTTGAACTGAACTCCATTGTCAGTGCGGTCATACCACATGCTAAGATACAAAAAGATGAAAGCCAAAAAGGCTCGGTCAAAGAAACCATTTGAACAGGTGGAAACGATGAATTGTAACCCAAGTATCAAAATCAGCAGATTGGGTGGAAAGAGTTCACCCGCACATACCTAGGCGTGGATGCTTGAAGTACCTTGACTGAGTCCAAGTCGGCGTAGTAGAATCCCGTAAGACTATCTGACGCAGGGCGTCTAACCACTTTGACAGTCAAGCGAAACAAGTACTCCTGGAGTGATCTGGGAAAACATCAAACATCACACAATCAGTCTCAGGGTCAGCAACCTCGTAAGACTACGGACGCAGAGGCTCTACTGTACCTTTCCGATGTTAGTACCGATCGGGAATGGAAGGGTTGCGATTGGGTACCCAGGTTGCAGCAAACTGCAGGGACAATCGCAACGTTTTCTCCAAACTCCCGCGGTATGTGCGAGTTATCAATTTCTAGACAATCAACTGACTCAAATACAAAGGACAACAAAGATTCCAGACCACAATCAAGGAAAGAATGAATTGCAAACCAAGCATCGAAATCAACAGATCGGGTGGAAAGAGTCCACCCGCACATACCTAGGCGTGGATGCCTGAAGTACCTTGACTGAGTCCAAGCCGGCGTAGTAGAATCCCGTAAGACTATCTGACGCAGGGCGTCTAACCACCTTGACAGTCAAGCGAAACAAGTACTCCTGGAGTGATCTGGGAAAACATCAAACATCACACAATCAGTCTCAGGATCAGCAACCTCGTAAGACTGTCGACGCAGAGGCTCTGCTGTACCTTTCCGATGTTAGTACCGATCGGGAATGGAAGGGTTGCAATTGGGTACCCAGGTTGCAGCGCATGCAGGGACAATCGCAACGTTTTCTCCAAACTCCCGCGGTATGTGCGAGTGATCGGTTTCCAAACGATCAACTGACACAGATGCAAAAGCAAGCAAAGATTTCAGAACATGATCTATGAATGACCGGGTCAGAAGTGGGGTGTCCACTCGCTTTGGCATTCGGTTGCACGCAACCTCTGCTAAAGAGGGGCATCTGTAGACACCCCACCTTCGGCTACAATGTTGGTAGAGATAGCTGGATGAATGGAGGACTGTAGACACCCCACCTTCGGCTACACTGTTGGTAGAGATAGCTGGTTGAATGGAGGACCATACCCCCAAATCCCAAGTCCAAACTCAGCCAAACTCACCCTTGTAAGCCCCATTCCATAGCCCAGATCAAGCCTGAACCCAGTCCACCCAGTCTTAAACATCAGCCTGAAAAACCCCCCATAAAAAAGGCCAGTGAAAAAATTCTAAAAAAGTCAAAATCACTGAGTCAACTCGCTGAGTTAACCCGCTGAGTTAACCCGCTGAGCCAACCCGTCAAGTCAACCCGACGAGTCAAAACACCGAGTCAACCCGTCGAGTCAAACCACCGAGTCGACCCGCTGAGTCAACTCACTAAGTCGACCAGCGAGTCAAACAGCAGCCCCGAGGGAGCGACCGTACTCGCTGGAAATCGAGGAGCGGCCGTACGGGCGGCCCATAGCAGGCCGCCCGGAAAAAATTACGAGAGCTGCCACTCTCCAACGCTATAAATACCCCTAGCCTCTTCTCATAACAGCATCCCTTCGAGTCCAAAGAAAGCCTGTCCATTCGAGTGCCCTTCTCCACCCCTTAGCCCATTTTTCACCAAGGAGAGCCCGAGTGAGGAGAGTCTAGCCCTGGTCCAGCCCAGCCTGACCACTGGTCCAAGCCTCTCAAGTCACCCAAGTCTTGATCCAGCCACTCGAAGCCAATCCTTGCGATACCTCCGTCCATCCAGCTATCATTTTTCCAGCATCATCTCATTTGCATCTAGCATAAGTGCAACATTTACTTTTCTTCCAACCCCCCTGCTTCACTACAAGCACCTTGATTATTCAAGCACACCGCATATGTCTTTATATTAAGCACCTGTCAGTTCGAGCGTATGCTCTGGGCTTGCCCGTTGTTGGAACCTCCCCATCAGAAACTCTTACTGTTCATACCTGCATTCACTTACATATCACTATAAGCACTTTGAATATTCAAGCACACAGCATGCATCATCTCGCATAAAGCACCTGTCAGTTCGAGCGTACGCTCTGGGCTTGCCCGTTGTTGGAACCTGCCCATCAGAAACTCTTACTGTTCAGACCCGCATTCATGCATCATGTCATCCATGAGAATATACGAGGATTAAACTAGACTTTCAAGTATCCGATCGATTCTGTGAAGTAGAGACCGTACTTTGGTACGGGCAGTGTGTGGGGTGCTTAACCTCTTCCCACCCTGTAACCGTGATCCCTTACCTTGAATCTCTGGCCGCAGATCAACAGGAGTCATTTTAGAGGAAGGAATCTTCGGATTCCCTTCTCTAACGTTTCTACAGGGTCTAGCCGACTGTAGATTCAAAGTAACTGGCTAGTGGCGACTCTGGTCTTATATAAACACACTTATACATATCCAACTTAACACGACAACCAAACGAAGCCCTCGAGAACGAGGCAAGCCAGTGGCACAAACGGCGATTTCGCACTCACGCATCCTCATCTCCTTCTTTTCCGAAAGGAAAGGGGAAGGGAGAAGAACGTCGTGTGGGGAGCTTGGAAAATCGGTGAGGGTCCACAGAATGGCGACTCTGCTGGGGATAAGCTAGTCCCACTAGTTGTGATCCGACTTGAAAAAAACAGAATCCTTCCCGTACTTGAAAGTCACTAATCCTCATACAATCTCATCTGCATAGCATTCTACCCAAAATAAAAAAAATAGAAAACCCCAAAACCAAACAAAAAAAAAGAAAATCCCAAAACCCAAAAAGAATAGAGTACAGTCCTCACCATTGCGCCTCCTCGGGCTCAACGTACGCGGAGACAACTTCCCTTCCGTAGCATAATCCACACTCGGGCTCAGCAAGCCATGTCCGACCACGAAGAAGAAACTCATCACTTCCCTGCTCTTGAAATGACCGAAGCGCAACTTCCAGCGCAACAGCCCGTTGACAATACGCCAATCATACAAGAACTGGCACAAGGAATGAGAGCAATGCAAGAAATGCTCTTGCAATTCATGCAAGCACAAACCACCGCAGCAGCCAACAATCAGGTTGGCCCAATTCAGCAATCTCAACAACCATGCCGGATCCCTCCGGCCTCCAGTTCAAATCAAGCACAACCATCGAAGTCTGCCCAAGACTACCGACAGCAGCCTTCTCAGCCCTTTGCTATGGGGCATCCTTCTCAATACCTTCCTGCAACAACGGGGCCATCTCAGAGCATCCCGGTCGCAAGGACTTCCAGTCAACTTCCAGTCAATCTTGCAAACAACAATCTCAGTAGATCTCAGCACGTCCCCGCCGATGGGACACCTTTTCAATTTCAGCACATCCCCGCCGATGGGATTTCAATTCAATTTCTAGCAACAGGGACAGCACTGGCGAATGCCCACAATGGGGGTCAGTGTCAAGCCCACATCAATCAGCGGACAATGGTGAATACCCAACAAGGGGGTCACTTCCCAGCATCTCAGCCTCCTGCAAACAGGAGCACTTTTCAATTCCAGCACATCCCCGCCTATGGGATTCCAGTTAATTTCCAGCAATCTTCAATTTAGCAAAATCCAGTTAATTTTCAGCAATCGTCAATTCAGCAAAATCCAATCAATTTCCAGCCAGTTCAACCTTCAGTACAGTCTCTAGTTCAGTTACTATCATTTCAAGCACAAGTTCATCAAAATCCAGTTCAGTCATCAAATCAATTTCAGCAACCCGCGGTTGCTTTTCAGCAAGCCCATAGGGTCGAAGACATCGACCACTATGCCGAAGAAGAACGTGCCTTACTCCAGGAGGCACCAGTCGCTCGAACAGATCACTCAGGACTGGACGAGTTGCGGGAGCAGTTCCAGATCTTGCAAAATCAGCTTCAGCGACAGCAAGGAATTGACTTACCTTCGACCAAGTTCAGAGACTTGTGTCCTTTCCCAGATGCTCAAGTACCTCAAAACTTTGAGGTTCCGAAATTCAAGAGATACGATGGCAGCAGTTGTCCCACAGCACATCTCAAGGCTTTCTGCGGAGAGCTGAGTGTAATCGCAGGAAATGAAGGGGCCCTTATTCGTTTGTTCCAAAAATCTCTGAAGGGCGATGCCCTAGATTGGTACACTTCATTGGACTGCCACCGCATCAGAACATGGGAACAGCTTTTCCAGGCTTTCGTCGACAGATTCGCATACAATCTCAACATGGCACCCAGAAGAGCCGACCTCGCAGCTCTCAGGTAAAGGAGTGATGAAACACTATCAGCTTATGTGGGACGTTGGCGAGCTATGGCAGCTCGAATGCGAACGCCTATCGACGATGAAGAACAAATCTCCATGATTGTTCATTCAACATATCCAGGCATATCCGGGTATCTCATCTCGCATCCATATGCGAACTTCTCGCAGCTAATCCGTGCTGGAGAGCAAGTCGAAGCAGGAATCCGTGCCGGGACGATTTTCCCATAACCTCATCAAGCCACTCCAGTCAAGAGAAACAGAGTGGAAGGAAGACCTATCGGGCACGGGAATGGAAACCACAGTGGTTCTCCTCCCCGCCCAACAGAGGTAAACAACATCAACACCACTGCTCAAGGAAATCAACATGGTCCCCCACAGGGACGTCAACAGTATCAACAGAATCAAGTTCAGCATCAGCCTCAGCGGTATCAGCCACAACCACCTCGACAACAGCAGCAGTTCAGAGGAAACGGCCAATACTCATACCAGAACAGGCAGAATTACAGGGAGTCCAGGAAGTTCACTCCACTCAGTCAACCACTTAGTCAAATCATGACTACGCTGGTACAAAAGCAATTACTTACTCTAATGGCACCTAGGCCTCCTCCTCATCCTCTACCACCAAACTACCGAGAAAATGAGTATTGCGCCTATCATCAAGGACGTGGCCACGCCACTGATCGATGCTATACTTTGAAGAATGCCATACAAAACCTGATTGATGACCGCAAGATCTTCATCTCGGTCCCTGGAACTTCTCCAGCAGCTTCCACCAACATCCTTCAGAATCCTTTGCCTCAACATCCGACGGACCCCAGTTCGTCTCGTGGCCCTGCAGTCAATAGTATAGAAGAAGGAGACCATCTCAATCGCTTCTTCTCCCCTATCCAGTCCATTCATGCTTACACTTATGGGCTGACAAGTCCTCCTCCGATCATGCAAGGGGCAAGTCCCTTCCCTCCTTCAGCCCTCGAGCCAGTAGTACTCGAAGGAGCACTTCCATACGATGTGCCAGGGGCGCCTTACGGCCCCTCATGTTGGGAACCAGTCGTCCTAGAAGGAGCACAATCATACATCGAGCCCGCATACGAACCTGTCATCTTGCAAGGGGCAACTCAAGAACAATCCAATCCACAATTGAAGGATTATACTCATCAACAACAAGAACCCGCTGTATTGGAAGGAGCTCTTCCAGTCGAGCCAGTCGTATTGCAAGGGGCAAACCCCGGAGGCATATCAATCACACTACGGCAGCTGGGACGAACAGAGAAACCTCCTGCCATATCAAGAGGACCAGTATTCATTCCATGGGAGCCTCCTGCCCCAGGAACAGTCAAGCCAGGACCACGACCTTATGTGGTCTACGAAGACAAGCCTCGATATTACCCCTTCAGCACAGGCAACAATGTAGTTCTCAAGGCAAAAGCTCCATACGAGGAAGATCTGGTACCCACACCAGCACCATTGCAAGAACCGGTGGTCCTAGAAGGTAAAAGGGAGGAAAACTACAAAGAGGTTCCATAGCACTATCCAGAATGTGCGGAAGTGGGGAACATGAATCCCAATGGACGTTGCATCCGAAGAGATAATCAGAACAGAGGGGATCCCAAAGGCGCTCTCTCAGGCTTCGGCAACAAAAATGAAGCCGCATACGATGTGGCAACTTAGCTCAAGTCAATCCCTGCACAAATCTCAGTATGGGAGCTACTCTGCACATCTCGCATACACCGAGAAATATTTGCCAAAACCTTGAGCGATGCTCATGTCTCCTCCGATACGGCACCAGAAATGATAGCTTTGATGATTGGACAACTCCTGGCTCCGCGCGCCATCACCTTCACAGATAATGAGTTGCCACCAGAGGGACGTGATCATGGGCGATCCCTCAACATAGCCTTACGATATAAAGACCTCTGCGTCCCACTGGTCCTTATCGATAATGGCTCAAGCTTAAATGTCTGCCCATTCAAGACCGCGGAACGACTAGGAATCAGTCCTTCTTCATTTCGACCAAGCACCATATGTGTCAGAGCATTTGACAACACCCGTCGATCAGTAGAAGGGGAAGTCGACATAGAGGTACAGATAGGTCCGGAAGTCTCCACCATCACATTCCAAATCCTGGATATATCAGCCTCTTTCAACATCTTGCTCGGACGACCGTGGCTGCACAAGGTTGGAGCTGTGCCATCAACCCTGCATCAACGAGTGAAGTATATCTGTGGAAATCAAGTGATCTCTATCCAAGCAGAGAAGGAGCTCATCATTCATTCCAATGCTGCTGCCACTGAACCAGACATCCCGGTCATCGATATCCAGCACTCTGAAGAAGACATCCTGTTTCACAGTTTCGAATTTGAGACTGTGAACTCTATCGCCAATCCAGAACCGATAAGGGTGGATCGTGTCTTTTCACCGGCAGAGCGTCTGAGCCTCAAATACCGAATGAAGAATCACTTCAAGTCCAGAAAGGTACCACTGATATATAACCAACGCAAATGGGGATTCGGATACAAGGCAACCTTCATGGACAAAAGAAGGAAGAAATTTCGGTGCTCACCCATCCAGTTCGTCAAGCCAGGAGAACCTTGCAAAGATCCAGGAGGGAATCAACCGACTGCACTACACAAAGGCCTCCCGATGAGCCTAGTTTGGGCCACGTGGCCCCCCATTCGATGGGATCAGATTCTCGAACCATCTAAGCCTCCAGAAGAAGAAGAAAAGGATGAAGACGAAGAAGGAAGTCAAATACAGCAGCTTCAGGACCAGGTTACTCTGACACCTGCTCCCAACCAGGGGCACAACTTGCCCACTTCTCTCAACCAGGGGCACAACTTGCCCACTTCTCTCAACCAGGGGCACAACCTGCCCACTTCAATCAGCAAGGGGCACGACTTGCCCATCTCAGCACCAATTAGCAAGGGGCACGACTTGCCCATCTCTGCAAAGTCAACTTCTTCAATCATCAGCCAGGGGCAGAATCAGCCCATCCATTGGACCAAGAAAGGGAAGTGGCCAGCCCTAGATTGGTCTGATGTGCAGATTCCAAACTTGTGTCTAGCTGTAGAACCAGACGAACTGCAATGCGAGGTAAGTGACCCGGGAGAGACTGAGTATAACTCAGATCTCGAACCCGACCAGCAAGAAATCATGGTCATTGGGCCAGACTGTGATTCTTCGCCCAAATCATCAACCCCCACCTCTTCAGGGGAGGAAGTGTGGGGTCCTGAATGGTCATCTGTTCCCCTAACTTTTGAATCAGCCAAAGAGCCATTTGAGGGCTCTGGCTTCCAAAAAAAAACGACTATTTAAGCAGCGACCGGAACTTTAGAACAAGTTGGGCTCAATCATGGTCTGCAATGCCCACTTGTTCAAAGTCCCATGAATTTCAAAAATTCAAAAAAATAAAAAAAAACTTTCAAAAGCCAAAAACATCTACTATTTCCATTTCAGAAAAATCTCAAAAACCAAAAAATATTTCTTTTCCTGCATTCAATAGTGTGCCAAGTTCGTCTAAAGAGTCGCATGAGTTTGAAGTCGAATCATATGATTTCGATATTGAATTAGACTTCGAGCTCATGCGTCTGGACGAAGCCCGGGATGAGGAAGATGATGATCCAGCTCCCGAACTAGAGGATCTCCTCAAAAAGTTCGAATCTAAAGCCAATGTTGTAGCCGATGATTTTGAGATTGTAAACTTGGGGACGCCTGAGATCCCTAGGGAAGTACGCATTGAAAATCATTGCCACCTGAGATGAAACAGAAAATGATAGAGTTCCTAGCTCCAAGATTTTTCAACTTCGCGTTCTCATATGAAGACATGCCGGGGCTCGATGAAGAGCTCGTTGTACACCATCTGCCAACCAAGGCAGAAACTTCAAAGAATGAAGCCAGAATGGGCTCTGAAAGTCCGAGATGAAGTCATCAAGCAGTACAATGCGGGATTCTTGGTAGTCTCTAACTACCCTGAATGGCTCGCCAATATCGTAGCAGTACCAAAGAAGGACGGCAAGGTTCGAATGTGCATCGACTTCCGAGATCTCAACAAAGCCAGTCCAAAAGATGACTTCCCTTTGCCACATATCAACACTCTGGTAGAAAACACCGCTGGATACAAAATCTTCTCATTCATGGACGGGTTCTCAGGATACAATCAGATCAAGATGGCCATCGAAGATCGCGAGAAGACATCGTTCATCACTCCCTGGGGAACCTTCTGTTACAGGGTAATGCCGTTCGGTCTGAAGAACGCAGGAGCAACATATCAGCGAGCAATGACAGCACTACTCCACGACATGATGAATAAGGAGCTCGAAGTATATGTGGACGACATGATCGTCAAATCTCGCACAATTGAAGGACACTTTGAAGATCTGAAGAAGTTATTCAACAGATTAGAAAAGTACAAGCTCCGTCTCAACCCTCAGAAATGTGTCTTCGGTGCAATGGGAGGTAAGCTCCTCGGCTTTATGGTGAGCGAGGATGGCATCAGGGTCGACGAGACCAAAACCAGAGCAATCATCGAGATGCCCCCTCCTAGAACAGAGAAAGAAATTCGTGGCTTCGTCGGCAGAATTCAATACATCAGTCGCTTCATCGCACAGCTCACACCTATCTGCGAGCCCATATTCAAGCTCCTTCAGAAGAACGTCCCAAAAGAATGGAATGATGATTGCCAAGTCGCCTTCGATCGCATCAAGAAATATCTCATGAATCCTCCAGTCCTAGTGCCGCCCGCTCCCGGACGACCACTATTGTTATACATCTCAGTAGCAGCAGAAGCCATTGGCTGTGTCCTCGGCCAACACGACGAGACCGGGAAGAAGGAACAAGCAATATACTATTTAAGTCGAAAGTTCACCGACTACGAGACCAGGTATTCCCCGATCGAGAAGACTTGCCTCGCCCTAGTCTGGGCAACTCAGCGACTCCGTCAATACATGATTGCATTCCCTATTCTCCTCCTCGCTCACATGGATCCGCTCAAGTACCTGTTCGAGAAATCGGCACTCACTGGAAGGATAGCTAAATGGCAGCTACTCCTGTCTGAATTCGACATCACCTATGTCACTCAGAAGGCAATCAAGGGGCAGGCCCTCGCTGATCATCTTGCGGCCCACTCCCTCCTGGATTATCAACCGCTCAAGACATTCTTCCCTGATGAAGATCTCTTGCTCATTGAAGAGGAAGAAAAGAAAAAAAAAAGATGAGTGGACGTTATTCTTCGACGGCGCAGCAAATTCTAAAGGGAGTGGTATTGGAGCAATCCTCTACTCTCCAGATGATGTCCCTATTCCTATCTCAAGGCGCATAGCATTCGAGTGCATCAACAACATGGCAGAGTATGAAGCATGCATCGCTGGCTTAAGGGAAGCCATAATCTTGGGCGTCAAGAAGCTACGAGTGTTTGGAGACTCACAGCTTATCATCAATCAGACCAATGGCGAATGGAAGACCAAAGACGAGAAGTTGATACCATATCATGTGTATCTTGACAATCTGATCGAAGAATTCAAGGAAATCACCTACTCATACATGCCCAGAGCCAAGAACCAGTTTGCAGATGATCTCGCCATGCTTGCATCAATGCTCGAGATCCCGAAAGGAGCTTCAGAATGGGAGCTCACAGTCGAAATTCAAGAAGAACCTGCTTTTTGCCTACAAATAGAAGAAGCCGAAGCTGTCCCTGACAAACCCTGGTATGCCGACATCAAGCAATATCTCGAAACCCAGGAGTATCCAGAATCAGCAACAGCAACAGATCGCCGAACCATCCAATGTTTGGCCGGCCAGTTCACCATCAGTGGCGAAGTTCTCTACAAGCGATCCTATAATCACATCCTCCTCCGATGCGTCGATGAAACAGAAGCTGCAAAGATCATGAAAGAAATACATGAAGGAATCTGTGGCCCTCACATGAATGGGCACATGATGGCAAAGAAGATTCTACGACTCGGCTACTATTGGCTCACCGTGGAGACAGACTATTGCCAGCACGTCAGAAAATGCTTCAAGTGTCAGGAGCATGCAAATCAAATCCATGCCCCATCATCAGAGTTATACAACCTGACCACCCCCTGGCCCTTCTCCATGTGGGGACTCGACATCATCGGCAAAATCAGTCCCAAAGCATCAAATGGTCATGAGTACATACTTGTGGCAGTCGACTACTTCACCAAGTGGGTTGAGGCAGCCTCCTACACCACGATTGCAGCATCTCAAGTGATCAAATTTATGAGGAACAACATCATATGCCGGTATGGAATCCCCAATGCTATCATCACAGATAATGGGACCCCGTTCGTCAACAAGAAGATGGATGACTTCCTCAGCAAATTCAAGATTCAACGTCATCGATCAAGCCCCTACCGTCCCCAGATGAATGGTGGGGTAGAAGCCGCAAACAAGACAATCGTCAGGATACTTGAGAAGATGGTCGTGACCTATCGAGATTGGTCAGATATGCTCCCATATGCACTTTGGGCCTATCGAATGTCTGTACGGTCTGCTACGGGCGTTACTCCTTTCGAGCTTACTTATGGAATGGAAGCAGTTCTACCAGTCGAGGTGGAAATACCATCACTACGGGTGTTATTAGAAAGAGGAATTGAAGAAGGAGAATGGCAACGGGCCAGATTCGATCAGTTGCAGCTAGCAGATGAAAAACGCATGTGTGCACTAAGTCATTCACAATGCTACCAGAAAAGGATCGCTCGGGCTTACAACAAGAGAGTCCGAAAAAGAAGTTTCAAGGTAGGCGACATGGTCATGAAGAAGATTCTACCGTCGCACCTTCCGGATCCCAGAGGAAAGTTCAAACCCTCGTGGGACGGGCCACTGATCATCAGAGAAGTACTTCCCGGATGTGCCCTCCGACTCACCAGCATGAGAGGGGTGGATCTTCCTGAGCCAACCAACGCCGACAACGTGAAGATCTTTCACGGGTAAGCCATTCTGACCTTATCAAAAGCTACTTTAATAAAGCTGAAGTCAATAGGTTGAAGCTAAGACCTCTGAGAAATCATTTCCGTCCACCAACAAGTGTTTCAAATAAGGGGATTCAAAAAGAGAAACATACAAAAAAAAAAGAGGGATTCAAAAGGAAAAGGAAAAAAAAGAAGAGAAAAAGAATATAAAAGAAAAAAAAAAGAGAAAAAAAGAGAAAGAAAAAGGGAAGCCAAAGAAAGGCACTCAAGAAAAAAAATAATCCAAGAAACACAGTCATCCATCCATTCATCTCAGAGGGGTCTTTAGCAAAGACCGACAGCTCTATTATCGTAACTCAGGATAAGGGCTAAAAGACTGCCATCGGCCGGCAACGACGGATTCCCGACCTCTAACCGCCGCAGTTATCCAAGGATGCAGAAAAAGAAAAAGAAAAAAAAAGAGAGAAAAAGAAAATGTGTGCCTAAACAAAGAGGGCGGAGTGAAAACCCGAAAGGGCGCTCCGAGTAAAAACAGTGGGCATACAGCGGACTTGGTGAAAACCTGAAAGGGCGCCAAGGGTAAAAACAGCATAGCTGCCAAGGGGCAGGCAAGACCAAATACCCGGGACGTGGTGAAAACCCGAAAGGGCGCCACGGGCAAAAATGACGGGAAAAAGCCGGCTGTGGTGAAAACTCGAAAGAGCACTGCAGGCAAAAATGGCTCAAATGAAAAAAAAGAAAAAATAAAAGTGCAGGTACCAAGAAATCAGACAGTCCAGATTGGTTCAAGCAGTGAAAGTGCAAGAACAAGAGGAAGTACAGTCAGGAGCGAAGAACTCTACAAACTCTGACAATCTCAGGAAGCAAGAGTTTCCATTGCCTACATCTCTAGGGAACCAAAGGATCAAGCAAGTCAAATCTCGAGACATCAGTCAAATCATTGGCCGAGCCCCTGTTCTGATTCCTATATCACGACACAAAATCCAGACACACTCACAAGACAACTAATGGCACAATAGATTCCCAAAACAGTTTTCTTTTTCATTAAAAGTATCATTTTTCTTTTACACATGTCATATCATCTTTTTCAAAAAAATACAAAAAAAAATGCATCATAATCAATCATATACGCAAAAAAATCAGTGTGCAGGTGGCCAACATAATCAATCTCTACCCCCCTCCCCGGCCACATCAGGTGAGTCCTCTGACTCATAATGAAGTAACCTCGCTCTCAACCTGCTCACCTCCATACGCAGGTAATACGCCTCATCGCGCTCAAGGGTACGGATCGCTGTCTCCTCATCAAACAACCTCTGATCGGCAGCCAATCTCCTCGACATCATCTCACAATGATACCGAAGTGCAGAGATCTCAGACAGCAGATGGCCATGAGTGGCCAAAAGGAAGCCAGGATCGATAAATGGGCGCTCCTCAAAGGGTTCATATGAACCAGATGAAGAGCCAGCATCTCCAAGGATATCCTGCTCATCCTCGTCAACAGTCTGGTGCCAACAAGGGATACGTCGATACAACGACTGCTCAGCAACCCAGTACTGGTACGGGGCGGTCGCCATCGGAAAAGTCCGCAGCTCAAAACCCAGCAAATCAGCAGTCAAGTGACTCGCCCAAGAACAATCAATCCGGGTCCTGAAGTCAGAGGACCTAGAGGGAAGTGCTCGACGCCCGATACCCGTGAAAGCGAAAGGAGGAACATCCTGCTCGTATCCAGACTGCCGCAGGAATCGGACGGGATGGTAAGAAAAGTAAGATCGAAAGCCTACCAACATTAGAGGAAGGCGATGTGCATCGCAAAGCACTGGAGGAAGTGAAAGCCAAGATGACTCCCAACGAACGTTCCAGTCACGAAGTTCAGCGAACATCCTGCGATATAAGGGCTCACTCATCCTAGCTGTAGGCGGAAGGAACTCCATGATATAACGCATGATGTCAGAGCCCGGGATGCCAGGAAGAGGTACAGGAACGGTCAGAGAAAGACGCTCCCATAGCCAGACCTGATCACAAAAGAAGTTCAGCTAGAGCAAAACAAGTCCTGACAAAGCAAAAGGAAAAGGTGTAGAAAAGATAACTGAAGAAAGGCACAACAGCCGCGAAGGACACGAGTGCGGCCCAGGGCGCAGTCAGTCAGCCCATTGAACAGCTCGGCCAAGGTAAGAGAAATGATCCCCTACCGACGGATAGCTCGGCTCATCACCTCAAAAAGCAGAGGAGTCTGGGATCTGCGCCATCCCGAGAACAGCACCTCAGCAATCAAGCAGAACATCAGTGCGTTCCGAGCAAAGGTAGAGCCGGTCGTACTCTGAAGACCCGAAAAAATATCATACAACAAGTCCAAGGAGATCACCACAGCATCCTGGCCACCGGCTGCAGGCCGAACAAGATAGGGGATCCCGAACCAGTTCTGCGGTGTAGCAGTCTTCGGCGATGTCTTCGGCGAGAAGTACTGAGTATAATCCAAGGGTAAGCCTGTCAAGCGTGCAAGCTCCTCCAAAGAAGGCCCCATCTCCATATCGTTGAACGCAAATAAGTTCAACGAAGGGACCTAGTCAATCAAGGCAGCTCCGAGCATCCTCCAGCCAATATCAACTCTGGCCATATGGATCAGACTGCCGAAGCCATAGGACTCTAACTCCCGAATCTCATAAGCTGACAAACTGTCAAGCCAAGCAAGCAGTCGAGGCGAGCAAGAAGAACGAGGAAGCAGCTGACAAGTCCTCACTGGTACCCCCTCCAGCACAAAAGGCCCAGAAATCAATGATGACTCATCAAGGATCGGAAGGTCAACGGGCGAAGGAGAAGGAAAAGCTGGAACCTCTGCAGACTCGACAGCCCCTGACCTGCCCTCAGTAACGGCTATGTCTGATATAGTCGCATCACTATCTGAAACTGTCATAACCTCAGCCGCATGGGAAGACTCGCCCACCTCATGAACAGAGTGCGCAAAAGACCGATGATCAGGAGAAAGACGATACTCCCCATCAAAAGGGCTACCAGTAAAGATCACACCGCACATCGTGGCACCCTGGCTAATCTGACCGTCAAAGAATGCATCTGAACCATCCAAAAGGGTCCCGGCTACCCCGATCGAAGAATCAACAGCCAGATCCGGACCTGCGGCCCTCTCCAGTAGGAAATCATGAATCCAGTCACCATCCTGGCCGATCAAAGGGATCATCGAGGCATCCACACCGTCCATCATCAGGGGAACATCATCAATGATCACATCAAGTCCACCCAAAGAAGTATACCGCACATCCTGGCCCTCATCCAGAGCATCCAAATCGTCAAAAATACCATCTGAACCATCTATCCCATCCAAGCATGAGATCAGCCCATCTATGTCCCTCATGGTCCCATCATCACCATCCATCACATCATCCATGGGGCCCACACTCAAGGGATGCATAGCTTCACCCATGTCCCATCTTATCATCCTATCCATACCATCCATTTCTCCCACAATCAAAGGCCTACCCAAATCTGGAATTACAGCCATTCCACCATTAATAGAGCCATTCAAAGCTCTCCCAACAACCACCCCTAATTCATCATCAATACCCCTATTTAATGCTCCATCCCCACCATCAATCAAAGGCACCTCACCATCTTTAAAGCCTTCATCAATTGCTGCAACATGGGACCCACCAATCTCTCCCACAATGGCCCCCAAGCCATCATCAATGGCTGCCCAAGAGAGGATCAATAAAGAAAAAGACAAAAAGAGAAGGAAAGAAGGGACAAAAGGAATATTCATGGCTGCAATCGAACCCGGACGTGCAGGGAATGAGGAGACAGGGACAGTGGACAGAGGAGAGTGTCCGAACCAGAGCCAGCCCAGGCCGCTCAAGAGGCGAACCTTGGGCGGCCTGCCCTGGGCAGCCCGTACGGACTCAGATTTCCTCTCTCCGCGGGATTGGCTCCAGGGTTCTTGGTAGGTGAGGCTGACAGTCCACGTCAGCAGAGGGCGCTCCATGGGCCGCCCAAGGCTCCGGTCCACTCCAGATTTCGACTGAGGCTGATCATATAAAAGCTGCCCCACCGGTCCAATCACGAAGCAATGCGGCCAGAGCATGGCTGATCAGGCCAAAAAAGAAGAAAAGGTGATCAAGTGGGGGCCACAAGCAATCCAAGCCGTTCAAAGACTAGATCATCATGATCTAAACCATTAAGGGACCTACATGAGCCACCAAACAACAAGATCAAAGGGCGGATCATCAAAAGAAGGGCCAAAATCCAAGATCTAATCATCAAGTGGGCCCACAAAGCCAAATCAAGCGATCTGAGACGTTCAAGCCATCATCCACACCATGAGAAGCCTTCTTAGTCTCACAAATCATCAAAAGAGGTGCCCCAAAGTAAAGCTAAGGTCTCAAGTGGGCCCACAGGGCCGAATCTATCAATCTGAACCATTCAAGGACTAGATCATCAGGATCCAAACCGTTGGAAAGCTTACTCAAGTCATGGAGCAGCAAGATCAAAGGTTCGATCATCAAAAGAAGTGCCAGAATCCAAGATCTAATCATCAAGTGGGCCCACAAGGCCTAAACAAGCAATCTGGACCGTTCAAGTCATCATCCATGCAGCTAAGAAGTCTCAAATCATGAAGGAACAAGTCAAAAGTCAAAGCGTCCAGACATCATCAAAGAATTTGAGACAAGTCAAAGACTGTATATTCATTCAAAAAGAGCTTGATACAAAAGAAGATAAAAGCAAAAGTACAAGGCCATACAAAGCAGAGCACCCGAGCAGGCTACAAGTCGCCAACATAATCATCATCGTCCCTCCTCGTGTCCCACTCCCGACGATAAAGATCCATCAAAGGAGCAGTCACCGAACCTCCAGCATACCTGCGACGGCCACCTGGAACATAAAGCGAAGGAAGCAGAGGCCCCTAGCCGAACAGCAGATACCACTCATCATAATCACGATCCGGGATCGTGAAACGGAATCCGGGTTGGCCCACGAGAGCCTCAACTCTCTCATCAACCGGCATCCGAGCAGCTGGAGGAGGTGCAGAACAAGGGACCCGAGCCACCCCAGTGACTTGCCGAAGCAACCTCTCCCCCAGGTACCACTGAAAGGATTCAGCGTCGGAAAGCATGATACGGAGACATGAAGCATCGTATGCCTCCACACGCTGAGGGGTATAATAGAGAGGAAAACTGGCATATGACATCCGAGAGAGCTGCAGCAGATGAGGTAACCATGATCAGTTACAATACAGCACGAGGGGTAGGGAAAGCAAGATACTTACGTCCTCGACAGTCAGCCCGTCTATGTCAGCACGCCAATTGTCCCCAGGAACTCGGGAGTTCCGCTGACGGTTTTGTTGGTGCCAGTACATGTGGCGATACTGAGAGGGCTCAACATCAGCCCTCATCCTCGGCGCGAGATGGGAAAAATGGTCATAAAAGCAAGTCTGGACAAAAGCACATCTAATGATCAGAGAGGGAAAGAAGGCGAAAGCCCTTCAAGGAAGGGGAAAGAAGAAATACCTCAACAACAGGCCAGAAACCTGTGAAGGACCGGCTATGCCGACAGGTCTTGTCCAGACCCTGAAAGATACGGGTCAAGATAGCCCCATTCCAGTTATAGGGGTGATGAAGATCCTCGACTAAACGAAGAAATTTGGGGTCAACTCTCTCATTCGCATGGCAGAAAAGAAAGGATCCAAAAGCATAAGTAATCATGGCCCGTGCTTTGTGGAGGGCCTCTCGCTCGGTGGTAAGGATGACAGAAGCAAAACCGTTGTAGAACCATCGCATCTTCACTTGATGGCCTTGAAATTCACCCTCGGGTGGGACATCACCAACAAGCGGTAGCCAGTCGGTGGAAGTGAGAGGAGTTAGGGAGCTAACTTGAGGAACAATTGTCCCATGAAACGGGAAGCCTATCTGCATATAAATGTCCAAGGGGGTTATCCCCCATTCTCCACAAGGGAGCTGAAAGGTGTGGGTCTCATCCCGCCACCGCTCGCAAAGGGCCGTGAGCATCATGCGGTTGGCATCATTATTGTGAAAACGTAGGGTGAGGAGGCCAGCAAAAGGAGTACCATCCAGTACTCGTTCAAGCAAGGGCTGTGGATCCTTCATCCAGTCATCCCAGCGATCCCAGGTACCTCGACCCTTGATAGCGGGAAGAGGTTGATGCTCCATAGCTAAGGAACACATGTGGTCCCCTCGGCGGACGATGAAGGCGGGATCATCTTCGTCAATTACTCGGTGACCTCTGGTACCATCCGCCATTGAATCCTACAAGCTCGACAAGGTAAGTCCCTATCCCTTTACCCATTAAAATCCAAATTCTCATCCAAGAAACCCATGGGATTGGACTCACATTCAAATGCAAAATCTAAAGTCCAACTCCATGTGTCACTTAGGATGTATGTTGGGCCCTTTGGAAAAAGTAAGCCCACCTTAAAGAAGGTTACAAGGCATGCCTTAGGCAAGAAAAAGTCCATCATCCAAGGACACATTTTGGAC
Source organism: Liriodendron chinense (assembly GCA_003013855.2). Taxonomy (NCBI): domain Eukaryota; kingdom Viridiplantae; phylum Streptophyta; class Magnoliopsida; order Magnoliales; family Magnoliaceae; genus Liriodendron; species Liriodendron chinense. Next base: position 417,198 of record ML058358.1, on the reverse strand, counting down.
AACAAATGCACTCAAGTGCCATGAGATCAACAAAGAACAAGAATCCTACTTCACATGAGAAATCCCTTTTCAAAGTCCATATGTGGCCAAGGATTGATCCATTTTCATGCCAAGGCCATGGTTCTCACTTAAGATGTTTCCATCTTTTTACACATGTGCATGGACAAGTGGGGAATAGAAAGGAAGTGGGCCCCCAAGAGCAACCCAAATACCTCATCTCAATGGATTGGAGAGAGCACATAGCCCACTTTGAAGAATATGAGGACCCATTCATGGGTTAACCATGGGCAACTTTATGTGCCTCATCTTGATGAAAATTTTGACCATGAAAATGCAACAAGGAGGTCTACCCACAAACATATGAGTCAAAGAAGCTAGGGGTAGAAAGTTGATGCACATAGCCCATATGAAGAATCAAAGTTGAAAATGCCCATGAAAAGGCAAGTTTGGGCAACTTATGTGCACCAACTTTTTCACCCAAAGGGAGACCATTTGAGCACAAAAGAGCATGGATTGATGAGTCACCCAACCATCATAAAAATGCCTAAGAATGATATACATAGCTCACTTGAAGATCAAAATCCAAAATGCCCCAAAGCATGGGTCAAAATTGGGCAACTTATGGGTATCATTCTTTCCCACAAATTTAAAGGAAAATCACCCATACATGAGAATGATGGTGGATGACCCACCAAGCCCCCAAAGAAAAGATCAAGGAGCTATGGTTGTATGGATAGCTCACTTGAGGATCATCCATTTGATGTTGATAGCATTAGAGGGAAACTCTTGAGAACCACATTCCTACCACAAGGAAAACCATTTGAACTTGGTGAGATTGTGGGAACAACTCACTCATGGGACTTGTAGATGGTCAAGTAACTCAAGTCCTCCATCCATTAAAGAAAAGAGCATGAAAAGAAAAAACCCACATGGACAAAGTGTAGTGGTGCACATATTGGTCCAAAGGAATCCAAATTTCAATAAGGACCCAAAAGCCCATCCACATATAGAGGCTCCAAGGAGCCCACTACACCTTGTACAAGGATGTACATCATAATCAAGAAATGATGGAAGAGTTGGGCTACTTGTCCATGTAGGCCCAACTAGGAAAACTAGCCCACTTGAGATCCAAAATGAAGAATGGGCTAGCCACCTTGGTCCATACACATGTGAAGAAAGATGGGGTCACCTAAAGTGGGCCCCATGAGCCCAAAACTTGAGATGGGCCCTACCATGCCCATGGGCCCAAATCTTGGAAAGAAGATGGAAAAGAAAAAGAAAGCTCCAAAGGAAATGACAAGAACAAGAGAACATAAGGGAGCCCAAAATGAAGCCTTGGGCCCACCAAATACACCAAGGGCCATGACTTCACTTTGAGCCCATTTGATACATATGAAAAGAGGCCCAACTCCCATGAAAAAGATAGAGTATTTTGCCATGAACACTTGGTGACATGGCAAAATCACCCTTTACATATACATGAGGGGAGTGTGAAAAGAAGAAAGAAAAAAAATGAAGTGGAGAGCTTGCAATGTCCTTCTCCATGCACCACCTTTGAAAAAGACTTGAGATCTAGAAAAAGGCCAAGAATGCTTGGGCCCACCTTCACACCTCTTGGAATAGCTACATGGAAAAAGAAAAGAGTCATGAGAAGAGATAATGAAGAAGGAAAAGGACAAGAAAGAGAAAGGGAGTGGTTCATACCTTTACCACTCACCAAAGAGGGACCACCTTGCTGTCCCAAAATGTCTCTAAGGGCCACCACTTAAGAGAAGCAAAGGACCACCAAAGAAGAGAGAGAAAACTTGAAAAAAGAGAGAGTATGAGAGAGAGAAGAGAGAGATTGCACGATGGAGGGGGCAAGGGTGCCCCATGTTATATAGAAAAGGGGAGGGCACCCTTTTACCCAGCCCACTGAAGAGACCAGGAGGTAGAGACCGGTCGGGCGGCCCATGGGAGGCCGTCCTAGCCCCTACCTAGGTGAGGTGACTTCTCACCTCCTCTCCTTGGGAAGAACTCCTCCTTGGGAAGGGTGGTTGCAAGTGAATCTTGTACCTCCATGTAAGAATGAAGTGATTGAAGAGAATGGTGAGAAAAAAAAGGAAGAAATCTCACCAAAATCTCATCTTATGAGAAATGGGTGAGAAATTGGGTTGATGATGTGGAAAAGTACCATAGAATTTTCAAAGAAAAGAAAGAAAAATTTGACTTGGTCAAACAATGATCTCAACCATCCAAGGATATGACCTGATGATTCGAACCATTCCAAGAAGAATTTCCATAATCTCTAACCTGGATTGCTGCTCACTTGTACAGATTTTGGTTCGAAGACCTTAAACTACGTCGGGATCAAGATCCTGAGAGACTTTTAATAAAAAACGGCATCAGTCTGGATCGAATCAAGATCCGCTGACACCGGACATTTTACAAAAAGAAGAACAAAAAAAAAACAGGTTTTCCCTCTTTTGTACAGTTTCATGGTCTGAAGACCTTAAACTACGTCGGGATCGAAATCCCGAGAGATTTTCAATAAAAGCCGGTATCGGTCTTGATCACTCGAATTAAGATCCGACGACACAGAGTACTTTAAAAAAAATGTCTTTCCTGGTGCAATACTGGTCCGAAGACCTTAAACTACGTCGGGATCAACATCCCGAGGGATTTTAATAAAAACCAGCATCGATCCTAGTCTTTAAGACCAACATCGGATGATCTGGATCATTTCGAAAAATAAAAAATATATCACCAGCCCCTCTTTTAAAGTTTTTGGGTCCGAAGACCTTAAACTACGTCGGGATCAATATCCCGAGGGATTTTCAATAAAAGCCGGTATCGGTCTTGATCAAGATCCGCTGACACCAGACATTTTCCAAAAACAAAAAAAAAATGTGTTTGCCCCCTTTTGTACAGTTTTTGGTCCGAAGACCTTAAACTACGTCGGGAACAAAATCCCGAGAGATTTCCAATAAAAACCAGTGTCAATCCTGACCGTTCAAAATTGAGATTTTATGACCTGGAACAGTTTTCGAAAAATCACAAAAAAGAATGTATTTTCAGCATGTACATATTTACGGTCCGAAGACCTTAAACTACACTGGGATTAGTTTCTCGGGGGACCTTTCTCGCTTTTAACAAAAACCGGCATCGATCCCAGCCATTCGAGCCAGGATCTGATAACCCGGAACATTTCAAAAATACCAAAATATTTTAAAAGCTTTCCACAAAAACCAGCATCAATCTCGATCATTCAAGCTGAAATCTGAAACTTTTTCCAAAAAACACAAAAAAAGAAAAATGATTCACCAAAAATTTCAACTGCACAAATTCATCTCCAGTGGTCCGAAGACCTAAAACTACACTGGGATTAACTTCTCGGGGGCTTTCTTTCCTAACCTGTTCCAGGCATGGCTGACACTTGATCGTACGGGTGCCTGGAATCTTTTAAACAGGTAAGGGCTGAGGCGGGCAGAACTCCGCAATCCTGTTCGCGTTGAACGCACCGTGATAGACAACCTTGATTTGGAAGTCGCTGTTGAATCTGACGGATTTTCCCTGTTCCTAAAACTCATGAAGGGGATTAAGGCTGTTGGGAGGTGGAGTGCACCCTCACGGAATTGTGAGCAACGTAAGACCCCAAACTGGATTGACTAAAGGAAATGTGAGGATGTGGCTCATTTTGTGGCCGAAGGAGTCCGTCGGACGATACGTGGTCAATGTGCATTGCACATGAGGAACAGGCAACTTTGTGGGTGTGTTGACTGAAAACCCTCAAAATCCCCTCATCCGAAGATGTAAAACTACGGCACTTAACTGTGTGAGACTCGTCTTACTCGCTGACGTAAAATGGATCGGGTGCCTTACCAGCATTAGAAGCTGGAAGTGGATGAAAATTCCACACTTTTCCCTCCATTTCAGAAAAATCACAAAATACAGAAACATTGCAAAATCACCTCTTCAAAAATCACAAAAATATTTCCCTTGCTTTCAATCAAAAAAATATTGTCAAAAATCACAAAAAATATTTCCCTTGCTTTCAAATCAAAGTATTGTCAAAAATCACAAAAAATATTTCCCTTGCTTTCAAATCAAAAATTTGTAAAAAAATCACAAAAATATCTCCCTTGCTTTCAATCAAGATATTGTCAAAAAATCACAAAAAATATTTCCCTTGCTTTCAAATCAAAGTATTGTCAAAAATCACAAAAAAATATTTCCCTTGCTTTCAAATCAAAAATTTACAAAAAAATCACAAAAATATCTCCTTTACTTTCAAATCAAAATATTGTCAAAAATCACAAAAATATTTCCCTTGCTTTCAATCAAAATATTGTCAAAAATCACAAAAATATTTCTCTTGCTTTCATCAGAAAATATTTCAAAAATCACAAAAAATATTTCCTGTATTTTCAATAACCGATCTCTATCCTGACCACTCAGTTGAAGACTCGGACCACATATTTACAAAAAAAATCACAAAAATTAATCCCCAGCACTACACTTCAGGAGTCTTGAACTCCGCTCACTTCACAGTATGGGATGACGGATCCAATCGCCCGCAAATTGGAATCTTGACCAAAACGGGCAACCAAATACCATCTCAATCACACGTATGCCCAGAAGAACATCTTGAAGTCGGATAACATCCTCGTACATTCTCATTAACAAAGAAACAGCATCTTGGGACGATGGACTTGATCGACCACGGGTCGGGATCTTGACCAACCCGCTGACTAAATGCCCGTACAAAAAGAAAAACCCCAGGGAAGCACAACCCAGCAAGCAATAAGCTCAAAGTTCTCTGCACCCACAGCAAAAGCAAAATCATCAAACGAAAAGAGAATGAGCCAAACCATGCATTCATCATGCATCTCCATGCATCAGCATCCATCGCATCAATCATCATGTTTACCTGCTTTCAAAATAAAAGTCGGTTAGCTAAAAACCCCACAGGCATCCCTAATGGAGGCACATGCAAACCAGATTTCCATTTCAAAAGGACAAAAAAATATCTCTATTTGCAAATAAAAACCCCACGGAGTATCACTCCCCAGAGTGGGTATCTTTTCAAAAATCCAAAAAATATTTTCTCAGTAGAGCGTTCTGCCTCCAACACGACAGGAGGTCTTCCATATCTCTGGGTAGGAGACAACGCAAAAATCAAATAAGATCCGATGTCTCGCGGTTTCCCCGGAGACCATCGGATCCAATGCACTCAAAGTATGGTCGAACTGAACTCCAGTGTCAGTTCGGTCGTACCACATGCCGAGATATGAAAAGATGAAAAGCCAAAAGGCTCAGTCACAGAAACCATTTGAACAGGTGGAAACGATGAATTGTAACCCAAGTATCGAAATCAGCAGATTGGGTGGAAAGAGTTCACCCGCACATACCTAGGCGTGGATGCCTGAAGTACCTTGACTGAGTCCAAGTCGGCGTAGTAGAATCCCGTAAGACTATCTGACGCAGGGCGTCTAACCACTTTGACAGTCAAGCGAAACAAGTACTCCTGGAGTGATCTGGGAAAACATCAAACATCACACAATCAGTCTCAGGGTCAGTATCCTCGTAAGACTAGCGGACGCAGAGGCTCTGCTGTACCTTTCCGATGTTAGTACCGATCGGGAATGGAAGGGTTGCGATTGGGTACCCAGGTTGCAGCAAACTGCAGGGACAATCGCAACGTTTTCTCCAAACTCTCGCGGTATGTGCGAGTTATCAATTTCCAGACAATCAATTGACTCAGATCCAAAGGACAACAACGACTCCAGACCACAATCAAGGAAAGAATGAATTGCAAACCAAGCATCGAAACCAGCAGATCGGGTGGAAAAAGCCCAACCGCACATACCTAGGCGTGGATGCCTGAAGTACCTTGACTGAGTCCAAGTCGGCGTAGTAGAATCCCGTAAGACTATCTGACGCAGGGCGTCTAACCACTTTGACAGTCAAGCGAAACAAGTACTCCTGGAGTGATCTGGGAAAACATCAAACATCACACAATCAGTCTCAGGGTCAGTATCCTCGTAAGACTAGTGGACGCAGAGGCTCTGCTGTACCTTTCCGATGTTAGTACCGATCGGGAATGGAAGGGTTGCGATTGGGTACCCAGGTTGCAGCAAACTGCAGGGACAATCGCAACGTTTTCTCCAAACTCTCGCGGTATGTGCGAGTTATCAATTTCCAGACAATCAATTGACTCAGATACAAACGACAACAAAGACTCCAGACCACAATCAAGGAAAGAATGAATTGCAAACCAAGCATCGAAACCAGCAGATCGGGTGGAAAAAGCCCAACCGCACATACCTAGGCGTGGATGCCTGAAGTACCTTGACTGAATCCAGGTCGGCGTAGTAGAATCCCGTAAGACTATCTGACGCAGGGCGTCTAACCACTTTGACAGTCAAGCGAAATAAGTACTCCTGGAGTGATCTGGGAAAACATCAAACATCATACAATCAGTCTCAGGGTCAGCATCCTCGTAAGACTGTCGATACAGAGGCTCTGCTGTACCTTTCCGATGTTAGTACCGATCGGGAATGGAAGGGTTGCGATTGGGTACCCAGGTTGCAGCGCATGCAGGGACAATCGCAACGTTTTCTCCAAACTCCTGCGGTATGTGCGAGTGATCGGTTTCCAAACGATCAACTGACACAGATGCAAAAGCAAGCAAAGATTTCAGAACATGATCTATGAATGATCGAGTCAGAAGTGGGGTGTCCACTCGCTTTGGCATTCGGTTGCACGCAACCTTTGCCAAAGAGGGGCATCTGTAGACACCCCACCTTCGGCTACACTGTTGGTAGAGATAGCTGGTTGAATGGAGGACCATACCCCCAAATCCCAAGTCCAAACTCAGCCAAACTCACCCTTGTAAGCCCCATTCCATAGCCCAGATCAAGCCTGAACCCAGTCCACCCAGTCTTAAACATCAGCCTGAAAAACCCCCCATAAAAAAGGCCAGTCAAAAAATTCTAAAAAAGTCAAAATCACTGAGTCAACTCGCTGAGTTAACCCGCTGAGTCAACCCGTCAAGTCAACCCGACGAGTCAAAACACCGAGTCAACCTGTCGAGTCAAACCACCGAGTCGACCCGCTGAGTCAACTCACTGAGTCGACCAGCGAGTCAAACAGCAGCCCCGAGGGAGCGACCGTACTCGCTGGAAATCGAGGAGCGGCCGTACAGGCGGCCCATAGCAGGCCGCCCGGAAAAAATTACGAGAGCTGCCACTCTCCAACGCTATAAATACCCCTAGCCTCTTCTCATAACAGCATCCCTTCGAGTCCAAAGAAAGCCTGTCCATTCGAGTGCCCTTCTCCACCCCTTAGCCCATTTTTCCACCAAGGAGAGCCCGAGTGAGGAGAGTCTAGCCCTGGTCCAGCCCAGCCTGACCACTGGTCCAAGCCTCTCAAGTCACCCAAGTCTTGATCCAGCCACTCGAAGCCAATCCTTGCGATACCTCCGTCCATCCAGCTATCATTTTTCCAGCATCATCTCATTTGCATCTAGCATAAGTGCAACATTTACTTTTCTTCCAACCCCCCTGCTTCACTACAAGCACCTTGATTATTCAAGCACACCGCATATGTCTTTATATTAAGCACCTGTCAGTTCGAGCGTGTGCTCTGGGCTTGCTCGTTGTTGGAACCTGCCCATCAGAAACTCTTACTGTTCAGACCTGCATTCACGTACATATCACTATAAGCACTTTGAATATTCAAGCACACAGCATGCATCATCTCGCATAAAGCACCTGTCAGTTCGAGCGTATGCTCTGGGCTTGCCCGTTGTTGGAACCTGCCCATCAGAAACTCTTACTGTTCAGACCTGCATTCACGTACATATCACTATAAGCACTTTGAATATTCAAGCACACAGCATGCATCATCTCGCATAAAGCACCTGTCAGTTCGAGCGTACGCTCTGGGCTTGCCCGTTGTTGGAACCTGCCCATCAGAAACTCTTATTGTTCAGACCCGCATTCATGCATCATGTCATCCATGAGAATATACGAGGATTAAACTAGACTTTCAAGTATTCGATCGATTCTGTGAAGTAGAGACCGTGCTTCGGTACGGGCAGTGTGTGGGGTGCTTAACCTCTTCCCACCCTGTAACCGTGATCCCTTACCTTGAATCTCTGGCCGCAGATCAACAGGAGTCATTTTAAAGGAAGGAATCTTCAGATTCCCTTCTCTAACATTTCTACGGGGTCTAGCCGACTGTAGATTCAAAGTAACTGGCTAGTGGCGACTCTGGTCTTATATAAACTCACTTAAACATATCCAGCTTAACACGACAACCGAACAAAGCCCTCGAGAACGAGGCAAGCCAGTGGCACAAACGGCGATTTCGCACTCACACATCATCCTCTCTTTCTTTTCCCGAAAGGGGAAGGGACGAGAACGTCGTGTGGGAGCGCGAAAAACAGCGAGGGTCCACACATTTCAAGCTGGATATCAAGCCAAAATAACACCGTCAGTTAAAACTGCTAAAGATGCAGCGGTCTATTATAAACCAACTCTGCTCGTGTCTAGCTCAACTAAAAGCATGCATCATCATTAAGAGAACAGCGAGATCTGTATGTGTGTCATCCAACCCGTCCATCAGATACACTACCTTGTGTTTGGCCATGGGCTCTTTGATTGTATGGGAACTTCATCCCCCTTGCTGAAATAACAGTTTCCTTTAATAAACTTTGAGTTATCCAAGAAAAAAAATGAGAAAAACATGAAAACCGATCATTTAATTTTTTATTTCAAATCAGGTGATTCGATGAAGAACTACCAATTTTTTCATTAAGGTGTGTTTGGTTATACGAACAATCATGAAATTTCATGATTAATCAATCTACTTTGTATTAGGGATTTCTGTATTTTGAATCCCTAATTTGCCTCCTAATTAGGGATTTCATATTTTGCAAATCATGCTACAATCAACTCAATCTGATGAAGAACAAGCCAAGGTTACAATCTGAACATAAGCATCATATCCAAAGTCTTCCGACAATTGGGCGTTTCTAGGCTGATGAATATCATAATAACACTTTATAAAAATAGAAGTCTAGAAATAAAATAACGCAAAGATAATAACGCATTACATATAAATGCAATTCTAAATGCTCTGTCGATTTATTCATACTAAGCCCATACCATACCTTTCGAATGGATACATCCATCGGTAGTAGACAGGACCACATATTCGAGCCTCGTAAGCCAAGTGGATCGGCAGATGCATCATCACGACAAATATCGATGGAGGGCATATAATCTCTAGCTGACATAGCGTCCTAGCCATGACCCTCTCGAGAGTGTGGAGCGCTGGAAGGTCTATGGTTGTCAAGCATAGGGCATTGAAGAAGGTACAAAAGCTTGTAATTACAAAACGGATGACCTTCCTATCCTTGAATGCATGCTGGATGAGAACTGGAAGTAGATGTTGCATCAACACATGGAAATAATGAGACTTCATTCCCTTTAAATCCACATAATCTTCCGTTACGATGGTCTTCCAATTCCCACTAAACCCTACCGGAACAAGCAGATCGCGCAAAGTCTGCATGAAAAGCTTTTTCTCTTCTTTTCGTAACCAGAATGGACTTTATTTCTGGATCACCTTGCCATTGGTCTTTTTTAGCCAAAGACGCTTCTTAATTCTTAGCCATTTTAGGTCCTTGCGTGCATTAGCATCATCCTTGGTTTTCCCTCGTGTGTTTAACATCAAGGCAACTAGGATTTCACATACATTTTTCTCGATATGCATAACATCGAGGTTGTGGCATATCGAAATATCCTTCCAATACTCCAGATCAAATAATATGGACCGCTTGAAGAACCACGGTGATTCAACATCATCCACTTGCTCCTGTTCTCCTATACCCCTTACATTCCTCTTCCCATTCTTCCCCCACTGCACATCCAGGTTTGCGGTCTATTTTTCGACCTGAATCCCGTTCAGACGGATCGGTTGTCCTCTTTCTTCCTTTATCTTATTGAATGTGCCAGCACTTGTGTCATCCCTAGCCTTGTCTAACCATGGCAACCACCATCTATGACCCATATAAACATGTTTCTTTCCATACTTGAGTCGCAAGGAATCTGTGTTGGGACCACATATAGGACAACCATACTTACCTTTGGTCCTACAACCAGAAATATTACCATACGCTGGAAAGTCATGGATTGTCCAAAGAAGAACAGCACGCATGTTGAATCTATTTCCATGGTATGCATCGAACATCGTGACCCCTTTCTGCCACAAGTCTTGCAGCTCATCAATCAATGGCTGTAAATAAACGTCAATATCCTTCCCCGGTTGTCGCAGTCCCGTCGATGAGCAAAGTTAGCATAGTAAATTGAGGTTTCATACAAAGCTTTGGTGGAAGGTTGTACGTCACACACAAAACAGGCCATGAGCTATGCGACGTACTTAAATTGCTAAAGGGGTTGAACCCATCTGTGGCCAGACCCAATCGAACATTGCGAGGCTCTGCTGAAAAGTCCGTATACTTGTCATCAAGAATCCTCCATACAATAGAGTCAGCCGGATGCTCCATTTTTCCATACTGCATTTTCCTGGTTAAGTGCCAAGACATTTCTTTCGCCAACCATGGCACACTAAACATTCTTTGTAGCATTGGTGTTAATGGAAAATATCTTAATACCTTGAGAGGTACTTTAGATTGTTTTATCTCAGGATCCGCTTCTGTCTTGTACCTAGAAGTTTTACAGTTTGGACAACTAGTCTTCATCTCGTGCTCTCTCCAGTAAAAGATACAGTCATTTGGACAAGCATGGATCTTCACATAATCAAGACCTAACTTTGTAATGATCTTTTTCGCTTGGTAGGTATTATTTGGGGTCTTGTTACCAGAAGGTAACACCTTCTGGAGTAGTTGAAGGAGCTCTGTAAAGCTTTTTTCACTCCATCCATGATTGACCTTTAATTTGAAAAGTTGTACAGTGAAAGTCAGCACGGTGAAGTCCTCGCAACCAGGGTATAGCTCAGTCATTGCATGTCGTAGACTTGCTTCAAACTCATTGGATTCATTATGCCCAAAGAGACCTTCATCTTCGAGGGTCACGCTTGGCTCATTCTGAATAACTTCATCCAGGTTACTACCACTGAGTTCTTCAACTACCATGTTGTGAACCTCGTTTAAGTCTGGGACATTGTGGTACTGTTGGAAACTTGATGCACGTTCAGTACACTCAGGTGATGCATGCTCACCATGCATGTTCCAAACCCTATATGTTGGGTTGAATCCATTTCTCATTAGATGTACTTCCAAATCCTCGTAAGAAATCGGTAAACGTGCACATCTGCAACTAGTGCATGGACAAAGAATAGTTTCTCTACTAGGAAGGTGCTCTCGTGAGAACTTCAAAAAGCTTCTCGTACCATCAAGAAAACGTGGGTCTGGGAAACTTAGTGTTATCCACTCCCGATTAACCAATGGGTCCATTTTGAACCTGCACCTGATCCATGTTCCAAATAGATCCTTTTATTACCAAGCTCAAAGGCATATTAAGACAAAATTTAAAATTAAAATTTTTCAATTGAGTGCATTGTACAATTCAAAAGTGTCTGTGTATCAAACGTCATACACTCCCTAAGTATCATATAACTCCCCAATCTTTTAATATGCGGCTACTGCCATAGGCTAGAGTCCCACCAAGTAATGGTGACTCATATTACTCACATTTGGTACTCATGCAAGGCCAACTAGACCATCCAAATTGTGAGGCACAACGTGGATGGAGGATCTCTAAAATCAGGTTGATCTAGAAATCCTAACCATCCAATTGACAGCAAAAGATCTACACATATAAAATGGTCATAACTGTCTCAAAACTCATCTATTTGGGACAATCTTGTGCTTGTTGGGAAGATCTACATGCACTAAAGAGGGAACTTTCAAATACTCCTCTTTCTCAACTTGAAAACTCAATCGATGCATAGAGAGTAAATCCTCCTAAGACACGAGCACTCTAATGCTCATTCGGAGAGTTGCTAAAGCATTCCATAGAGTAGTGAATTTGCTCCTTCATTATTGCCCTCAAATTACATAATTTAAAGCATAAAAGAATGGCCCAAAATGGATGATTTAAATTCATGAAAAAGGAGGGCAGATCATTAGAGCTGTAGACATCCTAACAACAGTCCAGATTGGACTAATTTGGAGGTCCAACCCATGTATAGCTTAAGTGTGAGTGTGTGTGCATTATTAAAAACAAGGAACAACTTGAAGCGTCCGATCAGTAGGTTTTAGGAAAATTGGATGTCTTAACAATGGTTCAGGTTGAGTAGCTTTTAGACATTCAAAGGTGGTTAAGTTAGGGGATTTCCAACACCCAATCAGTGGAAAAAGTGGACTGTTTGGACCTTAAATCAATGGTCCAGATTCAACCAATTTAGATGCTCAACCAACCCGATCCTTGACATCCATCCAACATGCATGGTCTCTACCATGGAATCCAGTAAATCCCTCTAATCAATGGTTGCTGGATCAGATAAAAATCACCACTCCTATCAAGGGATCTAAATCTCTTTATACGGCGCACTCACACCAACATGGCAAATGTGCAAGCGATCCAGGCCATTCATGCGAGCGGGGCCACTGTCAAAATGCCCATGCCCAAAATTGAAAAAAAGGCCCACTCATCAATTCTATCATGTACATGCAACGAATACAGACTGTTGGTTATATCTGTTTTTAAAGACCACAATAGGATAGGATTAGAAAAATCAGGCAGATCCAATGGTCAGGTGGGCCATACCACAGAAACAGTAGGGATTGAACACTGGCGGTGACAGGAGTTTTCTGTCAGGATGATATTTGTTCCTACAGAATATCTGAGTGGCAATAATTCTATGAACGGTTTGGATGGCATATAAACATCATGTTCAGATCCAGGGAGGTTTCAATGGTGGACGTTGCTATTCCTACTGTTTTGTTAGTTTGGCTCACCTAAGTTTTGGATGTCTGATTTTTAGAATCCTTCCCTATTGTAGTCTTTCAAAACAGATGGACGGAGTGGATTTGTCACGGACATCTCTGTGGACCCCACACAGCCCCGGGCACAGAGATACATCCGTGCCTGTGGTCACTAGCAATCCACTCCCCATTGCCACGGCCTACGACCATGTTTCGGTCCGATCTCGCTTGTCCAACTAGTGTTGTATCAAGGGCGTGCCTACAACTAACAAAGCACTACTTGGGGAAGAAATTGTCTCACCTCCACTCCATTCATCAGGTGCGAAATCACATTTTCACTATGGATCCTTAAAAATCAAATCCTATTTACTTAAAAAAGAAAAAGGAAAAAAGAAACAAGAACCCTAATTAAGGGTTTGGATATTCATTGTTTGAGTGAGAGAGAGATACCTTAATTAACGCTGAGTGGATGCTCGCCGGAAGATCGATTAACGGTGAGTGGATGCTCGCCGGAAGATAGATAAAACCCACACTAAAAAAGGGAGAGAGACGAGGGAGAGGGAGGTGGGGGTGAGGGCGAGAGAGGGAGAGGGAGTGAGAGTAAGGGCGAGGGAGGTAGAGACAGCGCGGGGGAGAGGGAGGCGAGGGAGAGGGAGGTGACGCCGATGGAGAGGGAGTTGAGGGCGAGGGAGCGAGAAGGAGAGAGAGTTAGAGGCGGGCATTTTTCATTTTGGAGAAACTCGAGGGAGAGGCGGGGGTTTTGTGTTTTGGGTAAAACATGTGGCGTGTGGCGGGATGCGTACAATCCTGTCAATGCTCGTGGGGCCCACTATGATGTATCTGATCAATCCACTCCGTCCATTCATTTTAAATATAAAATTTAGGGCACAATCCCAAAAATGAAACACATCGAAAGCCCAAGTGGACCACAACAAATATTAACGGTAGTCACATAATAACCAACATTTCCTATGGTGTGGTCTACTTGAGAATTTGACTTGCCTCCATATTTCGGTTCATGACCTAAAATGAGTTGTAGAGATGGATGGACGGCTTAGATAAAACAGAAACATTGTGGTGGCCCCATAGATCCCCCTTTATGGGACTTTAAGGCAAGGGATACGGTTAGGTGCGGCATGAGATAAGGCTGCGGGTAAAATCCGTATCAAGTGTAGCTAGGGATTAAATCCGCAGCTAAAGGTACCCATAGTCCCTAGCCTTTGATCATTTTTTTGGTAGTGCACCCGTAAGAAAAACTAGTAAAAAAATTCTAAAAAGTCAAACTTGGTAAGTCAACCCGCTGAGTCAAACCACCGAGTCAGTCGAGCCCTTGCACCCAGTCGACTTACCGTATCAAAAACCCATCTTTTCAACCCAGTCAACTCACCTAGTTCAGAGCCATAGGTTTAGAGCAACTTCGAACCTCGGACCTGTAGTTTTTTTACATCAGATTCGAGGGCCGTACACTCCGAAGCCAAAGCAGTGCGTCCGTACGGGCGGCCCCCCAAACATATTTATGAGAGTTGCCACTCTCCACTGCTATAAATACCCCCATCCTCTCTTGTTTTAACATCCAGAAAAGATCCACTTCTCATCTTTCCAGCCTGAGAGCTCCGAGTCCATCCCCCCCCCCCCCCCCCCCCCCCCCCCCATTTAATCCATTCCTCTACCAAGGAGAGCCCGAGTGAAAAGCGCCTACCCTAGTCCAACCCAGCCTGACCCTGGTCCAAGTCTCCCAAGCTACCTAAGTCCCAATCTTAACCGCTCGAAGTAAATCCTTGCGACACCTCCGTCCATCCAATTACTCTCATATCAACATCATCTCATTTGCATCTAGCATAAGTGCAACATTTACTATTCTTCCAACCCCCCTACTTACCATCCCACTGCAAGCACTTTGATTGATCAAATACACAGCATGCATCTCGCATAAAGCACCTGTCAGTTCGAGCGTATGCTCTGGGCTTGCCTGTTAATGAAAATCTGCCCATCAAAAATTCTTACTGTTCAGACCTACATTCATGCATCATATCATTCATGAGAATATATGAGGATTAAAGCAGACTTTCAAGTATTAGTTCAATTCTGTGAAGTAAAGACCATACCTCGGTACAGACAGAATTGGTGCCTAACACCTTCCCACCCCGTAACCTTGATCTCTTACCTCGAATCTCCGACCGCAGATCAAAACGAGTTATCTTAGAGGAAGGAATCTGCGGATTCTCTTTTCTAACGTTTCTACGAGGTCTAGCCGACCGTATATTCGAAGTAACTGGCTAGTGGCGACTCTGGTTTTATACAAACTCATCTAAACATATCCAGTTTAAGAGGACAACCGAAAAAGCCCTCAAGAATGAGGCGAGCCAGTGGCACAACGGCGATTCGCGCACACCCCCTTTTCGAAAGGGAGGGCAGGGGAGCGCGGAAAGGCGAGCATCCACAGAATGGCTACTCTGATGGGGATATTGCTACAATCCGAAGATTGCACACCCAAGTACAGGTAGCGAAGTAGTAAAATACTCGGTAAGACCGAGGTCGATCCATAGGGATTGGGGTTAAGAACACTTAGAGGAATTAGTTTAGGTGGGAGAGATGAAATCTGAATTATCCACGAGAGTGGAGCAAGTTGTGTGTGATGAAAGACAAAAATAGAAAAGGGGCTAAGGCATTAGGGATCCACCTTTGATTTATCCACAAGGTTTGATTTATTGGTCCAACTATAACTCAATTGGAATCGAACAAAGATTCATTCCAATCGAAAGATGAAACGATTAAACCACCGCATATTTCATAAAAGATGGTGATCTAAACCGATTGATTTAATCATGAAGCACTCGTTAGTTGATCGCAGGGAATTCCAAGCATCCACTGTGCCCGGAGTTGACAATGGATCAAGGAATTATACAGATCAACTACCTTACCAAAAAGTCAATCGATAAGATCACAAATTATATAATCAAATGCATACTTACAAGATAGGAAGCTTTGATTGACTGATCCGACCGTTAAGATCTCGTCTATCGATCGCAGGGAATCCAAAGCATCCAATGTGCCCGGAGTCTACAATGGATCAAAGGATTTTATAGATCGATGACTTTACCTGCACTAGCTCGATGACCGTAGGGAATCCAAAGTATCCAATGTGCCCGAAGTCGACAATGGATTGAGGAACTTTAGCGATCATGAACTAGCTAATTGGACACATTCACAACATCAATTTCATTTAATGACGAGTTCTACCAGATAGGACATTTGTTTCTTTAAGTTGGACCATCTACTACCGTTCTTTTTCACCATTCATTTGATACCTCACAACGTACAGACTATTAAAAGCATACTTTCAGGATAGCTTTTGAACTACGATCCGTCTACAGTGGGTCCCACGATTTAGATGGTTTGGATTTTGATTTAGATGCTACTTATTTACTAAGAGTAACATAGATCAGCAAATTAAAGGTATCCCATTCAGTCATCCCAGCAGAGCTTATAGGATGAACTGTACCGCACATCTGAAGGGACCATTTCTGTCGAAACGTACATAATCTGAAAATGACACTTGACAAAAGATCAAATGATGGTTCTCAGCTGGTCATATTACCTTAAAGTGGCAATGTGGACGTTTCAGAATTAAAGAAGGGAACATTTATATTCTGAAAATGACACTGAGATGGATGGTCCTCCCACATCAACCTGAAAGTGGCAATGTGGATGTTTCAAGCTGAAGTAAACGTATATGTTGAAAATATTCTGAAAATGACACCAAACAAAAGTTCAAATTAATGATCGACCTAAGATGTATAGTCTTCTCTATTATAATATTTGGTTGATTTAAATAGATTATTAAAAACTGAAAACCAAAAAGAAAATGAAATAGAAAACTCACATATTTGAGTCGAGGCGTGACGTGAGTCACTCGGCTTAAAATTGAATTTGCTCTCTTTGGACAACGTCCCGAGTCCAACAAGTTTCTAGAGCAATCAACTTTCAGGATACAACGACTGTGAACCGGTTCCAGCGATGCACTTATTGTACATAGGCTCAAACCACTTGTAGTTTAATTCGAAAGTGTTGAGTTGACTCAACAACCAAAACTTCTAAAAAAACAGAAAGAACAGAGAGGTTTTCGAATGAGAGCAGAAATGGTTTGGATGATTTGAAAAACGGAATAGGAAGTCTTTATATAGACTTCAAAATGATGCTTTAAGCATCATTCTGAAATGGTTTACCGCAAGTACCCATAAACACGCACCCTCACGCAACAACCAAAAGTTCTTAAAAAATAGAAAGAATGGAGAGGTTTTCGAATGAGAGACCCTCAAGTGAGTACACCCGCACCCGCATCCAGACTCGGCATGGCTCGGCTCAGCGTGTGCACGCACATAGTCAATGGTATAGATTATAGCTATTGGCATAGCCCCCACATAGAACCAAATGTACATGACCCCTGGATGGGGTTGAAGCCTCAAGGCAAAAAGCCTATCTCATATATATGAGTATGTTCTTATTCAAAGTCTACTAACAAAAGCAAACCGAGTTCAATTTTTTTAAGGAAATGGTCAAAAATTCCTTATTTTTTATCATTTTGAAACAAAATACAACACTCTCAAACCTCAATGGATGGTCCTCTCAAACATCGGCATTTATTTAAATGCCACTTTCGCCACTTCTGTTGAACATACTCTCTCTCTCTCTCTCTCTCTCTCTCTCTCTCTCTCTCTCTCTCTCCTGCAGATACCAGTTTTTCGCAAAGATGGGCTTTCTGGGAAGAGATCTCTCGCGAATGATGATAGTCGTTTTCCTCTTGCTGATATTGGCTCTCCGACCTTGCTGCTCCAAGGTCCGTCAATGGAGGGTGGGTATCAAAGAGCGGAAATATCATCTTACAGTCCCTCCACCGAGGGACCGTGCATGCCGCCTCCAGAGCCTTCAAGGTGCACAACTGGAGTGGGAAGGGTGGTAGCTGCCCACCTACTGAAAAGAACTAAGTGGGGCATGTCCCCACTCACCACACAGTTCGCATGACAAATTAGTCCATTCAGGTACCGTTGATTTGACCATGAAACTCACCACCATGATCAACGGTCTTAATCACCTGTATCGGTTATGTCCAGTGTAAATATCCAATATCAGCAGTTCACGGAAGATTCTTTTTTTTTTTCTTTTTTTTTTTTGGCACGTAAACAAGCCATGCATGCATGCGATTTATGATAATTCATTTCTTGTTTGGGAATATTTGGAAGTGCATTAATTCGATGTTTTGTTTTTCTTTCTTTTCTTTCGGGTGCGTTTGGTTGCACCAAATGTCATAAATTTTCATGATATTTCATCATAAATAAGTCTAATTCGGTTGAAATATCAAGAAATTTCATGATATTGGTGCACCCAAACGCATGCAATCTGAAAAATTAGGATAGAGAAATGCTAACGGGGATGTGTTCCCATTGCCATATAATTTTATTTCTAGTCATTCATTTGTTTTGATATGTTGTGGCCCACCTAAGGTGTAAAATAGCCTGATCTTTACAGCAGGAAATCGAAACATAGGTCCCTTGATGGAAAGCTCAAACCTCACGTGTCACGGTATTACACTTGTAGGCATGTGAAAGGGTACGTTTCCACACCCGCCAAGAGTTAGCAAAACTCTTTTCAAGCTGCTGAAATTAAATGGGTACCAAAGTCTAATTGTGACGCAGGGAGGACGTGGTAGGTCGATCACCGCCTCCCTAATCGGATAGTCATCATTTACACGAGAAGAAATAAAAGGATAAAAAGAGAAAATTAATTCTGAATAATTGTTTATGATAAATTGAATGAATAGAAACGGAATTACAATGCATATAAATAGGAAACTAAACCCTAAGTAAAGTGACAGACTTAGACTCAAACTCAAACTCTTAACTCCTTGAAAGCACAACTTACTATAAATAATAAACTTACTATAGTTACAGAAGTCTCTCAATCCTACTAGAACTCATGATTTTCGATTAAAATAGAAAGTTCTCAAACGGGCCTAACCATGTTGTTCTACTAAATATTCTAAGCTCTTTTCATGTTGGGCACTAACTCTAAAACCCTATGGATTAAAAGTTGTGATAAAATTAAAACTTACTATAAATAGTAAAATTGAAAATAAAGTAACCTAATGATCGTCGATCCAGTCGAATCTCGCGATTCTGGCATGGGCAACTCGGCATAGTAGGGTTGAGTAGCTAAAATAGCTCATTCGGATTGTGAGATACGACCGTTTTACGGTCCTTATGGTCCGGATCGCTTTCAACTTCGACCGGTCTTCTTTTGGTCCATCTGAGCCATAAAATAATCAGCGACCGGTTCTACATCAAATTTCCTTGCCTTTTCACTTATAGCCCATCATGTGGTGGCCCACCAATTCAATGGTTTACGTACATTAGAGGTGCTTAGGTCTTAATTTTCCTGGTTCTCTAGGAAATGCACACATCTCAGTGGCATCCCTCAATTGGACTTATTCACACGAGTATTGGATTTGATGCAACTACAGCCGAAATCTCACGATTACGTCTTCGATTCAATTACAGCCGTTGGATATGGACCCACATTCTTGCTATGGACCGCACGTCGAGTAGATCCTGTCAACGAGTTGCCATACAAGGAATACGCAAGGCATCAAGCGTCAAAGCTGTCCAAGTATCAAGTAACTGCCGGAAGAAAAATGGTGTGGTGGACCTCTTTCACGAATGATAGAGATTCCATCCACCGTCCACGTGGAAGTAGATAACGTGAATCAGAACCGTTCAACTTGTGGAATTTGCTGCGGATTGAATTCCTACCGTGAAAACATTCTAGGGCCCACCGTGATGTTTATTTGCCATCCAACCTGTTCATAAGGTCACATAGACCTTCATACATAGCAGCTTGATCAAAACTTTTGTACCCCACAAGACGTTTTCAACGATAAGCTTACAATCTCCACTGCTTCCTGTGGTGTGGTCCAGTTGAGCCTTCAATCTGCCTCCTTTTTGGGCTCATGCCCTAAAATGGAATTTCAAAATGGATAGACGGTGTGGATAAAATATATATACGTTACGGTGGACCCCACAGATCACCTGACAGGACAGTCCGTCTCTCTCAGGAATATCCATTTTGCTAAATTTTAGCATGTGATGATGGGCCTTGAACCATGGACCATCTGAAGCAGCTCCTACTAGGTGGACGGTCCTGATCTGCTTTATAGCCCTCCAGCCTTCCACATGGACGGTGGAACATATGATGATGTAGAAGGCTCTACCCTGCCACTCGCCCTTAGTTTACATGCATTTTCCTCAGTACAGACCTGGGAGCCCTTATTTCCTACCGGCAGGAAACAAAGGCCCCAGCCCTGAGAATTAGGACCGTCAATGGGCTGGACTGGTCCATAAGGATCTCGGGCCCATCTCGCATCAAAACAGATCTATGGTTTAACTGATAGGATGACTCTTGACAAACATCCCACGGCTAAATTTTCCAATCAACAGATTTTTGGTACATGTGATATCCATTGGTGAACCCCATCATATTGACAATTAGGATCATTAAATGATGGGGCCCACTTGTACCAATTAAAAACTAGATTTCAAGGGAAGTTGGATCGATCATTTGCTGCCGATAGAATTTGCCATAGTTTTTTTTTTTTTTTTTTTTTTGGTCCTTATTGGATGATTGTGATTAAGAAACCTAGATTTTTGAGTCACGCTCTTAGGTGCAATGTCGGGTCCAGCATACCCAATACCGAATTTGGGGCGTGACAGAAGTTTTTATGCACTAACGATCCATGAAAGGGCCCACTAGATGCTTTCCTTTCTTCACCAGTAAGCTAGGATTGGGGCCAAACCCGCCATATTGATGGTCTATATCTAGTAGCTGTCTGTCTGGCATTAGATTGCCTAATGTGCAAGTGTGAGAAGTTGGGAAGTGAATGGGCCTGGGTGGCCAAAAGACCCATCAGGCATGGCCCATCTGTATGCCGGTCATTCTTGAACTTACATCTGACCAGACCTAGACCCATTTGACTTTCACACACTGGGCCTAGCACTAAAGAGAATAAGAACTGGTGTGGTGGCATAAACTCAAACCAATCCCAGCTGATAATCAGAGGATAGGAAATCAGGTGGGCTTGAACAAGCCCAGAACAGATTGGACCTACCTTCAAGGCCCATCGGTTAGAGCTGAGCATGAGATTTAGGACCCATAACTGTTGCACTTGACCTAGGCTTGCATCTACCAAAAGACACGACAAGTAGGCCATATCAGGCCCTACTTATTGGAAAATAGTGGGCAAAAGCGGGTCCAAGATTGAGTCCTTAGGCCACACGCTGGTGTGAACTTAGGCTCAAGCCCTCAGCAAGCAAGCTTGACCTTGACACATGGTCTTAGGGGCGGTTTGGCACCATGGATTTGGGGGGGATTTGATGGGATTTTAAATCCAAATCCCCTCAAAGAGAGGTTTTGCAATCCAAGGTGAAAGCATAGAATTACATTTAAAATTCTTTCATGAGTCACATGTGTAGCATGTGTAGCACTAGGTTACTAATCTATTAGGCACATAGTCCACTAATGATATCCCAAAATAATCAGATCATCAACTACATCACTAACATTATTTTAAGAAAATGATATGTGCAATCTAAACATTGTTCATGTAAAGCAATGGTTAAAAGTCGTTGGTTATCATTCGGAAGTAGTCATATGCTTGTGGCCCATTTGAGACTTGTAATTTCATCATTTTCGGCCAAAGTATATATTTCAATGGGCTTATTACAATCATTGTGTCAAACGTCTGACACGAAGATTAATTAAGGATATTAAAGTTGATTTAGTAATTAAATTTAAACCCCTTTAAATATACTATACATAGCTACTTTTAGATTATTGGAGATTTTGAATTCAGGATGCCAAACACAACAGAAGGATTCCAAATCCAGGGTTTTTGAGATGGAGAGCAATATTTCTATGCTCAGAACTGGTCATGTATTACTTGTGGGATTGTCACATGCAACTAGGTGAACCTTAAGCTGCGGTCCAAACGGTCCAACTAGCCCATAATTGCCAATGTGTCATGTTTGTTTAGCATCTAACCGGTCCGAAACCTCAGCCACTCCACTATTCACCTAGCCAATAACTACATTATTAGGTGGGTACATCTGTACTTCAGGTTTGATCAACGACTGTGCATGGATTTCTACAGTGTGGCCCAAATAATGAATGGATCAGCTTGATTTTTGCATTAGGTGTTCGTCTTGACAGGGTCAAACCTATCGGACAGATTGGATGTTGTACAGAGTGGAAATGTGGACGCTTATACTGTAGTTGGATCGTAGCCTATCCATCCAACTAATTGCATGTGAGATCTAATAAATATAATCAAATCTGAACCGTCCAAATAGTGTAATCCTAGATTGGACACATCCCCAACATCAGTTTGATTCAACAACTAGTTCTCCTAGATGGACATTCGTTTCTTGAACTTGGACCGTCTACTAACTTTCTTTTTCACCATTCATTAGATGCCTCACAACAGACTATTTGACCCATTATTTCAGGGTGGATTTTGGCCTACAATCTGTCGACAGTGGGTCCCACGATTTAGATGGTTTGGATTTTGATTTAGAAGCTATTTGTTTAATAGGCGATGCACTGGAGCAACAAAGTAAGTGGATTTGGAGTTACATAAAGCATTTCAAAAGGCATCCCACGCAGTCTTCCCAGCAGGGCTTATATGATGATCTGTACCGCACATCTGGTGGGCTCCACCACTAGCCTTGCATAATGTAAAAAAATTACACGGATTAGACAGTCTTAACTGTTCAATTCTACCAGTGAACATTTTAAGGCCCTTTTCTCAACTGTTAGCTTGAAACCAATGAGACCGTTACCATTGTCCACCGGGCATCCTTTGCACCTCGGCCTATTCATGTGGGCCAGCTCTTGAATGGTTAGATCACCATGCACCAGGTGGACGGTGAAGATGTAATGTGCATCATGGCTTAGTTATCAAGGGAAGGAGAATAGGGAATAGGATTCAAGTGAGATTGATTTTATAACCGTCTATTTTTCAGGCGTGAAACAATCACCATCTTTCCCAACAACATGCCACTTGTGTAGGACATCAGTACCATGAAAACAGTGAGCCCCACTATCTAGATCACCGTTGCCAAGAACCAAGCTGACCCGGTAACTAGGTGGGCCACACAAGTATGTTGATCAGACCGTCAGTTGCCAAATGATTCTAACGGTCCACCTGATAAACGAAGAGACCTGATTTTTTTTCCCACGATGATCTTCCCGTTGGGGCCTACCTTTTTCATGGTGCTGATATCCTATACAAGTGGCATGTTGGCCGGAAAACGTACCAGAAGTTGTGGGTGGGACCCCTCACTGTGGGGCCACTGTGATGTATGTGACTACATACATGCCGTCCATCCGTATTGAAAGTTCATTTTAGGGTATGATGAAAAAAAAGAATCAGTTCCAAATCCCAAATGGGCCATAGTTCAGGTAAGAGTGCTGATTGACAATTAAAAACTTCCTGTGGGCCACAAAAGCTTTGAATCAAGATGATATTTATATGGTCTCTTCGTCTAGATGTTGGTGACCTTATGAACAGGTTGGATGGAAAATAATGGAACATAACCTTTCCGGTGAAATCCATGAAGTTTTCAATGGTAGAGATTCAATCACGACTGTTTCTATGGTGTGGTCCACCTAAGATTTGACTTAGCAGCTTCATTATTTGTATCATGCCCTAAAATAAGATTTCGAAATGGTTGGACAGTGTGGATTTAAGAAAGATAGATCACTGTAAGCCCCACAGTGAGGGTCCCACCCACCTCGGTGGATCCGGGGTCTCACTTAATCCGCACCCCGTGCATAAGGCCTGATTTTGAGCCATGGCACGTTCATGGGTAGCACCATACACGAATGGTCCAGGTTATTTCATGTGAAGTTACTAAAATACCCTCTTATGAGCTATTCAAAAGGATTGTTTTATTTTAGAATCCCAAGAACATGTAAACAAGCATCAGTCGTGATTATGAATAATTAATCGTAACCATTCATTTTCCAATCAAACAATAAATCAAGAATTCAAAAAGAATACATGTTTATGTACAAAGAGCTCTTGGACCCTAAAATAAAAAATAAAAAAAAATAAAAAAACAATTTCAATCTGAACCATTGATCAAAAATCGAAGCCAGAAACATTGCATTCAGTGTACCGGTGAACATTCGTGATGAGATCTTCACCGTTGATTTGTGGCGGTACCGAAAGGGACGCAGAGATTAATCTTAAACATTCATTTTGCCATTCAAACAATCAGTAATTTATAAAGAATACATGTTTATGTACAAAGAGCTGTTGAACCCTCGAAAATAGAAATAAAAAAACAAAATAACCATTTCAATCCCAACCATCGATAACAAATTGAAGCGAGAAACATCGCATGCAGTACCTGAAAACATTCGTGATGAGATCTTTACCGTTGATTGGAGGCTGCACCGAAAGGGACCGGAGATGTGGGTGCGCATGGACACGAGCCAAAGCATCACCGGCGAAGTTCATTTCTTACACAGGACATTTGGGACCTGGCTTCCCTGGATCGTAGGTGCACCCGGATGGGTCAGAAGGCTCAACAGGGCCCCTCTGGAGGGTCGCGATCAGTGGCCCACCCTTCCACCTCCACACATCACCTCTGTCATCCAAAACTCTACAAGCAATGCATGAATATATGCTTAGAACGATCAAAATGGTAATGATTTTTAGGACCTTGCTCAAGAGCCCCATTGGTTTTGAACGGCTGGATATGGTAGAATGAAATTCGGTTGTAGGAAAGACAGGGCGAGTAAGAGTATTTATACATTTTCAGTTCAATCTCCTTACTTTCTTGTTCTATCTGCCATATGATTTTGACCGTTGACGACTCGGGTTTTCCGCAAGCCGAGCGGATTGTGACGTAGTGGATTTGTCAAGGACATCCCTGTGGATCCCACACAGTCACAGGAGATTAAGGGTAGGGTTTTAACTTATAATCCATATTATTCATTTTTTTTTTTTTTTTTTTTTGTGCGGTTTTCTACAACATCTCATCATGTTTCAATGATCCAAACCGTTTATATGATGAGGCCTCTCCTTTAAAGGA
The DNA here is from genome assembly GCA_003013855.2 of Liriodendron chinense. NCBI lineage: Eukaryota > Viridiplantae > Streptophyta > Magnoliopsida > Magnoliales > Magnoliaceae > Liriodendron > Liriodendron chinense. The sequence goes on along the minus strand of ML058358.1, from coordinate 392,112 downwards.
TTCCCAAAGATAGAATCTTTCATGTTGGAGTATTTCAACTTTTGATCACTTAACTCATTTACTTTTAATATGTACTGTCTCCTTTGAACCCTTGTTTTTTGGGGTTATTCATGGAAAATTCAGAATCCAGATCTTAAATATTTTCCATTTGGCCACTGTCAGATGTGCATATATATCATCAAATCAACAGCTTGGATCAACGAAAATAACATCAGATCCAATGTTTATCGTCCCGATGTACCCCGTGGTCGTACCTATAAATGTACCGTAGCAAACAACTCTTTTGGGGGGAGCGAATTAGCTGTTACCCTAACTGTGTGGGGCCCACCTTGATGTATTTTTTGTATATCCACTCTGTCCATCTGTTTGATCATCTCATTTTAGGACGGGATCCAAAACTTTAAGAATAAACAAATCTCAATGGACCATACCACTAGAAAAATTTATTCTGTGGGCCACAAAAGCTTTTGATAAATCTTATCTTTGTATTTTATATTCATCAATATCTTCTGGACATTAGCAACAGGTTGGATTGCAAATAAACGTTAATAAAATGTTACTTTGGGTCCTTTGGAATTTTTATTGGTGAGTCACTCAATCACCGTTGTTTCATGTGGTGTGCTCCACCTGAGATTTGAATCTACTTAAGTTTTGGTACCCCATAATAAAATTGTGTGTAGAAACGGATGGACAGCGTAGATATATAAAAAATCATCAAGGTGGACCCAACAGTACGGGTAACACCTACTTCGACTCCTTTTTTGGAAGTAAAAAAAATCTTTTGAACGTGGGTGTGGAGCATTTAGACTCGTACTCTCCCAACAAGTGCACAGTTTTGTACGAGATCTGGCCCGTTCATCAGGTGGATTCCATGATGTATGTGTCTTGGCTCGAAATTTAAGCCGATCCAGATATCAAATTAATGACACGTGTATAAAAAATGGATGACTTAACTACTATCCATATTTGAAATACACGTATGGTGACTAGACTACTGCCCACCCGATCATGCTGTCTACCACACATACCTAGTCAGACCCACATAATGAACGGTGCAGATCAAGCATGCGCAGCGCATTGGCACGTGATGTAATAATAACCATCCGAATGGCTTCTCTCACGTACTCTTATCAGATAAGTCATCGTTGAAAAGCGTTATTCGGTCACTTGATTTGATTTTTAGGGTTTTTACACTGAAAGGAGCCTGTCGTTTGGTGGATTAATTGTTTTGATACTTCTAGATAAGTGCCTAACTTTTGCACTGTTGCTAAAAAGAGCCCCCACCGTTAGTTGGTGTATTTATCTAATTCCGAGAAGCCCTCCCACTCTTTTTCATCTCTCCCTCTGCTCTCGCAGTTTCTACCTGGCCCACCCTCTTCTCTCGCACTCTTTGGCCTGATGCTCTCTTTCTCTCAACCGTACTACCTTTCGGAACAACATGCTACTTGTGTAGGACATCAGTACCATGAAAACAATGGGCCCCACTTTCTAGATCACCTTTTCCGAGAATCATGATGACCCAGTCACTAGGTGGGCCACACCAGTATGTTGATCAAACCTATAGTTGCTCCTTAATTCGGACGGTCCACCTGATAAGTAGAGAGACCTGATTTTTTTTTTCCATGTGATCTTCACGTTGGGGTGGTTGGGCTATAATTGGGCCATGTGGGGTGCATGTGTTGTTTGCAGGCGTGCCAGAACTGATTGCAGTTTAATTCAACCGAATGCCTATAACCCTTGGTGGCGAGATAAAGCGGCGAAATTAAATGATGGTGTGCTAACCTTCTAATCCGTCAACTGTCAAGTGCGCTATTAGGTGAATTGCGGAGAGTGAGGCTCTTTCTCCCTAAGTTCTTTTTTGCCTTGAAAATCAATGACTTTCAAAAGTCCAGCTCTAGCAAATGTTTAATCAAACAAAAATTGATAATGAAGCTTGAAAATAGAACTTACCACTATTAAGGATCACCATCCTAGCTAAGAGCAGCGAGATATTTAATCGAACAGCACGCTCATGAGTAAAGGATAGGTAATGTCGGTACCATAAAATGTTGACCCAACATATGAGTGTAGGTAGACGATTTCTAAGACTAAGATCTCCTTCATATCTCACACACAAGTGCAAATAGAAGGGATTTATGGCTACCGGCTATGACTAAGTTGGTCCTATGTAAGGTGAGGATGGAAAAAACTACTCCTACATGCTTGGGGGCCTATGCTAATGAGCGGTGGAGATGATAAGTGGCCTAGTGAACTAGGTAAACAGCGTTGTACTGAAGTTGTTTGATTTTGATTTGATGATAAATTTTTTTTTCTTAATCTAATGATCTCTTCAATACGCTCCTTCGCTATTTATAGATTTTCTAGTAGCATCATGACAATAACCATTGTTGCGTGGCGACATCATAAAATTCCAGTTCTAATTTGGCGATTGTCTTTAACTGTTCGTGATTTGCCTTCGCCGATTATATCTTTATCAAAAAATTAGTTATTAATCATGCCTCAATGCTAACATAACGGTTTTGCGTTCGTATCCACGAGTTATCTAAGTGATACGACTCTTCAAAACCCAGTCATTAATGAGTTGTCCTCCGTATATTTGGCACGATGCAAGGATTTCATGCCTGCCATATGGCCAGTACTACAACTTCATCATTGAATCCAGGGCTACCAGATCTTGCCCAAACAAGAGCCTACCTTTTTTCATTGTACTGATATCATATACAAGTGCCACGTTAGCTAATAAATGGACCAGAAGTTGTGGTTCCTTGCCTGTATGTCATGACCACTTCTCTTTTTACAAATGCATACCACCTGCATAACAAGTGCATTATTCTAGAAAAAGACCCGCATGTCATCAATCTAGAACAAATCAAAACCACAAAAGAAAATGGTCAAATAAAAGCTTAAGGGCCAAACCAAAATAAGAGACGGGATGCCTAGGGATTTATGTGGTTTTTGTTTACCCTCGGCTGATCACGGTCAAATCTAACGTTTTCAAAAGATATCATATGGCAGAGACTTGTTTGTATTAGAAAGCAACTATCTGTAAAGCAAGAGTCTTACAAACAAAACTCTCCATTGAGCATTAAATGTTAGAGTCCAAAAAACTCAAGTCTCTATAAAACAAGGAGTCTAACTAGTAACAGCATGTCTCTAAAAAGGGAGTCCAACTACAAAAGCTTGATGAGCGAAATAGCAAGATGCATACAGGATATTTCCTGTACACATGGCCTGATGCAATTGGCTACGTTTATGTGGATAATCAAGGAGATTTACACAACCGATGCACAATCAAAGATTCATAAGAAATTACAATATCGTCACCACCTCCCAGAAGCCTATATAACCAGCACTAAACAAAGAGTTTTGGGCCCTTACCAACACATGTAAAACTTCTTTACGCAATGTAATATTGTCTATCTTAGTTTTAGCCTTAGTTCCTCCACTTTTGTCTAGCCCCGCTACGGCAAGTCCAGAGTTTAGCATAGCTTACTATACTTCGCTACTGTTCAGCGCCATAACTGCAGATGCCTTAGGTATAATGCCCTTGGATTTTTTGTACACATAAACCCTTGGTTAAATATTTAAGAATTTAATTTTGTAATTAATAAACAAACAACCCACTTAGATGGGTGGCCAAGACTCTTGGTTATAGGAAGAGATGAGGGATAGATACCCACTCCATAATTCTTTTTGCAAATTCAGTCATAATTCAAATTTAAAAATCTAGGAGAGTTAAGACGGATACATTTGTTATCTCTCTATTTAAGAGGGTGAGAGCCGTAAGACCTCTTTAATTCTTATAAAATCTAGAGAGAAACCCTAGAGATAGAGAAAGAGAGAGATAGAGAGAGAAGAATGGGAGGGCTATGGAAGAAGCTCTCAATTCAATAGGTACCCTTACCTCTTTTCTTTTAATTTTTATATATATTACTTAATTTTATCGGATCTATGCAACAGACGGAGTGCATTGGCCGCACGTCCATTGCACTATCTGATTTGACAAACTTAAGAAAAGATCCTAATTCCTGCAAAATCTCTTTTGCAGTAAGAAGTGATTTAAGGCCATCCTAGCATGCCAGATTTGATCCATGTGGATCAAATGATTCTTGAGAATGAATTATGTTGAGCCAGGTTGTAATGTTTGGGTTGATCTGACAATTAGGCGGGCCACACTAACTGGATTAATCATAATCATTAAATTATCTACGATGTAATGTAAAGGAAAATTGGGTACAATGGATCTGATTAATGTTCTTATAAATGTTTTAGGATAGATTTGTATCAATGATAAGACAAATGGAAGGACACAATCATTCATTGAATCACCTCAATTAAACTGATATAGGAAATCTAAACGTATCGTGAGATTGGTTATGATCATGGGTGGCCAGATTCAAGGAAATTGTGTCTAACCTTTAGATTAATTATATAAGAACCGATGGACGGTGCGGATCTGATCTAATGGTGTAATCATTCTCAAAAAAAGAAAAATAATAAGGAAGCACCCAAAAGTCGGAGCTGAATTGTCGAATTAGGATTGAATTAGCGACTATCGATTGATCGATGATCGATATCGATCGATCAAAAGTGTCAAAAATAGTCCAGCGACTAAAAATGTTAATTTTTTATATTCTCAATTCGATCGAAAGTGCATCGGGTCGATCGATCGAAGATGTATCAATTCGATCTTCAAACTCCTTACATTTTTCTTTTTAAATTTGAACCTAAATGCTTGAGTAAATAACTTAGTTTTTATATCATTATAGATACATTAAAATGAATAACGAGCCACTAGAACGTTGACCAACCACATTAATATGATCGAGTGGGCCCCATATTAGGTAGGTATAATTAGAGCCCTGTATTAAGTTATATGATCAACCAATAATGTGGAATACATGATTTTAGAAAATTCAAATCCAATCTCGACTACGTGTTATATGGAATCACTTTCACCAGTTACAAGTGAGTGAACCCAATACGTTTCCCCTCCATCAGATTTAAAGTAGTTAGTTTTTAATTAATTGTGTGCTTCCTATAATGTTTCTATTATATGTTATACTTTATTGAATTTGGTGTTAATGCTTAGATCAAAGTTTTATTGATAAGATGATATAATCCTTGATTGATTTGTCATTATGAGTATATTCCTGATTTGGTTATGATATTGATTTTTATTCTTACATGAGAATTGACATACTTCGTATATTCATGCTTTACCATTATGATGATATAGTTGTGCATTCATTATTTGCATATACAATATGTGCCGGTATTCCTAGAGACCTCTCTGAATGGCTTTCTAGTAATCCCATTACCGGCAACCCACTTTACAAGTGAATGATGTTTTCCTGATAATCCTATTACCGACTACCCACTAGTGGAGGATGTTTTCTAATAGTATTCACTACCGACTATCCACTTATCAGGAGATGATGGTTTCCTGGTATAATTACTACTAGTTGCACGCTCTATGAATGGTGGATGATTTTCTTCCAATTCTAGTAAGTAGACACACTACCCACTTGATGCATGCATACATTCATTTTATACATTTCATGCAATATTGCATAACTTTGATAATTATTATGTGTATGTGACAAACTATATTAAGAACTCTCACTGGGCCTGGCCAGCTTACGCTTGATCAAATAAACCGTACAGATGTTACAGAAGGTGAGCGTTCAAGGGCAAGAGGATATATATAGTTAAACTAGAAAGGGACCCATGGAACGTGTGGCCATACCTATCGGAGGAAGAATTAGCCGCATTGTACAGAACATAAACAATTCATTTTCTTTCAATTTATTGTTCATAGAACTTAGTTTGAATAATCAAATTATGTTGACTTTTTTAGTATATGTTAAAATTGAAAATTGATAAAGACCCCAAATGGTGGGTCGTTGATTGATGGGTGAACGTTGAACTGTTAAGACTTATTATTTTATTACTCTTGCATTTTAATCTTGTAGATGTTTGTTGATATGGTTGTGGACAGATTAAACTTAGGAAGAATCACAAGTATAAGTGACTTGACCTCTAAAAACTGAAATAATAGATTAGATAATATAAACTTGGTGTATGAGTCATGACGCGGGATTCGAGCTAAGATGCGCTCTACTGGTACTTGAAATTTGGGTCGTTACATTAGTAGTGTAAATATCTATGACCTCCATCATCGGATCTTCAATCAATAGAGTCCATACTTGGAAGATCACACTAGTCACGTCTTATAGACTGTACATGTACCACAATTGTTTGTGCAAACAGATGGTCGTAAGTAATTTATCTTTTATTTTCTTTGATTAGTTTGATTTCCTTTGCTAATTGTACTAATCTTACTTGTAAATAAATAAAATCGACGATCCAGCCTTTATTTTGTTATCTTATTCACCCATCATCGCGTTACTAAGAAACCTGAGAACTGCGATCACCGTTGAAAGAAAAGCCCTTAGCTTAAGGAAAAAGATCGCATTGAAGGACTAACCCTCCCCTTTCAAATTTCTTAATCATTGCAACATTGGTGGCTGGGTAATCAAGTTAACCTAAATAGGTTTAATCCTACAATTGATTTGGCGCTTAGGGTCACAAGCGTTCAATCGATTTGAGTCGAGTGCGACTCTGGCATGCTTGGCACTATCCTAATCACACACATTTAATAGAAAATGGGTTGCTCGTATGTGGCTTCGTGTCTAATTAAATAGCATCAATTTGGCAATATGCCTACTCCATGAGGAAGCAACATAGAGCTTTTTTCTTCACTATAAATAAGAGAAACAAAAATACAAAATTCACTTCTCTCACCAATACAAGGAATCCCACACCAAAAAAATACCCTAGAATATTAATATAGAAATATTGGAATAACTCTCTCTGTATGTGACCCTCCTTATATAAACCACACACAAGGGGAGTAAGAAACCTGAAGAGATTAGGCTTTATCATATAAGAGGAGGCAGGAGACAATAACTGCCTTTACAAAGGAAAGAGGCATAGCCTCACTCTTCTCTCCAAAATGAACGGCAAGAAAGAAAATCATTCAATCCAACATGCATGGCCAAAGAGGGACCAAACCATCTATTGGGAACCCATGAAAGCATAGAGGAGAATCAAATAAGCAAACCATAAGACACGCAAAGACAATCTGATTTTTAAGTGGAAAAATCCTTACGAAAAAAAATCATGGCACAAAGCGATATGCACTATGATCTCAGAAGTTACAAGAGATGATCAAACTCAAAATAAAGACCCTAATAGAAAACTCTAGCTCTCTCTCAAAACTCTCTCAGAAACTCTAATCATGTCTTAAAAATGTATTAGAATAACCCTAATCCCAATTACACCGGCTTATGTAGCTAAAAAACCAAAATTAGAAACAAATTCCGTAACCACACAAAACTGTGGTCCGTCGAAACAGATGAAAATACTCCAGAGAGTTTCGCCATAAATCAGTCATGTCAACCGGTCGAGCCTCAAATTGGGTCGACCGATGAGTCATGTCGGCTAATCGATCCCTAACAATCGACCGATCGAATCTGCTCGAAATTGTCTAGCGCTTTCATGCTTTTTTTAGATAATTTAGTCAGTTGACCAGACTTGTCGGTCAGCTGATGACCCCTGTTTCAGTATAGCTTGAAGGTTCTACCAATAATCTCCACCGAGGCTTCAATCGTTGAAACCACTCTTCCTTTACTTCATCCATCATCTCTTCTTCATCATAGCTCCATCGCTTCTCATGCACACTACGTCTTCATTTCGTCTTCAACAGTCCCAGATAAGTTACTTAGAACTTGAACTTTTTTGTAGGAACCACCTTGGTGAGCATGTCAGTTGGATTCACGCTTGTGTGAATTTTCTCCAGGGTCACATCGCCTTCCTTAAGCACCTGTCGGATAAAGTGGTAACATACATCAATATGTTTAGTATGTGAGTGATAAACAATTTTTAGCCAAATTGATAGCACTAGAGCTATCACAATTAACTGACACGGCCTCCTACTAAAGCCCCAACTGATTTATCATCCCTCTCAACCAAAAAGCCTCCTTGAATGCTTCTATCACTACCATATACTCCGCTGTAGTAGTGAAAAAAATCTACCACCGAATGAAGCTTGGACATCCAACTAATTGCTCCACCTGCTAGCACAAACGAGTAACTGAAAGTCGATATCTTACAATCCACACTGCCTATATAATATGAATCAACATTCCCAACCAATTTATCCCTCAACTTTTTGAATGTCAAGACGTAATCCTACGTACCTCTAATATATCGAAGTAGTCATTTCACAACCTCCCAGTGTTGCTTACAAGGGTTAGACATGAATCTGCCAATAACACCTACTACATGTGAAATATCTGGTCTCGTACAAACCATAACATACATCAAGCTGCCTATAGCTCTCGAATAAGGCACACGAGACATCCTGTTTTTCTTCATCTGACTTAGGACATTGCTCTAAAGAAAGCTTGAAGTGAGCCGCATGGGGAATGCTCACCGACTTGGCCTTATCCATCCCAAACTTTATTAATACCTTCCCAAGGTATTCGGCCTAAGATAACTACAACCTACTGATGTGTAATTTTACTTGTCCTCCATCAACATAAGAGTCCAATGTAGTATAGAGATGGGAGTCCAAGGTCGTACCTCAGGGACAGAAACTTAAGAAAGTTAGGGCAAATTCAATCTAGGTAAAAGAAAATAAATTCTAAAAGAAATTATTTCTAAAGAGATGATTACTTAGATAATAAAGCGAACCAAGACATAAGGATCCACATATAGAATCATACATAAAACCTGAGATGTAAACATTCCACCAACATTCATGAATCATGAACCATCCACCCACAAAATAAGAGATCTTTACATGAGAATGAGGCAGCACATATGAACCATAGAATGGGTCCTAAGCATCCAAAATCCATGAGAGAATGGATCAAAGGCCCATCTACATGTCATGTTTTCCAAAAATAAACTAATATGGATTTATGATCACATTTATATGCGTGATTTGATTTACAACATTGAATAAGTATTAACAAACTTCAAAGTTGCATATCACATGCACACTTAAAATAGAAAAATAAATACCACATCATTCATTCATTCATCATATAAAAATAAAAATCTCATAACATTAAATTCAAACTATTTAACCACATCTCAAATTATGTATAAATCCTATATGTTTCCCCTCTAGCCTTGGTTAGGAGAATTAGAAAGACATCCTAATTAAATAAACAAAACACATAGTTTAATATTATTAATAAAATAAAAACAAAATAAAAAGAAGACAGAGATGAGAGAGAAGAGAGATGTGAGAGAGAGAAAGAGAATAAGAAAGAGGAGAGAGAGAGCCTAAGAGAGAATGAGAGAATGACTGAGAGAGAGAGACGTGCCCTTTTTATAGCTCTGTATGCATGCCCAAAGCGCTGCATGTAACTATAGCCTTTTTTATTTTCTTTATTTTCCTTACTTTCTCTTTCTTCAAACGAAATTCGAGCCGTTCATATTGTTCCTCTCATCGAATAGGATAAAACTGATCTTTGGCTTGTCAAATGGACGATCACGGCTCCCTGTGCAGGCTCAAAACGATCATGCACTTTTGCCTTCTTTCTAACCCACCTAAAATTCCTTTTTCAGAGAAAATTCACCTCCTAGCTTAAAACTTCACTCCTGACAACGTAGAAGTCTCAGATCGTCCAGGTTAAATCTCAAAAATTATGTGTACAATATGAAATTAAAATAGTAAATTGCCCATCATACGAGTTTTCTAACTTTAACTTTTAAGAAAATGACAACTGCGTCCTTTAAGTTTTTCTTTAATAGTGTCTTCCACGAACTCCAGAATTTGACAAAATTTGGCATGTAGGCGTTATTTAATGTGCTCTACCTGTTGTGTGAAAATCGGCCCAAACTAACATTCTAATAAAAAGTCAATTTTTCAAAGTGATCGTTTATCCCACGTTACCGCTTAAACTACACCGTGGTCCATATATACATTTCTGACCCAATTTAAATCTTTCATGTCGCTCAGCATAGTAAATAAGCAATACAAAACATTCTTTGACCCCTGGTTGTAACTGTGGAAGCCTAAATATCTTCTTGTACTTTCAAATTCGGTACTTTACCACTAGGCGCATTTTTTCTTTGTTTCTTTCGCTTCTTCTCTCAACTCTTGAACTCTGGTGACTCCTCTACACATTATAAGTTGTCCTTGACAGTCTGATTGTGTCCTTGCTCAATCCATACTTCCTGAAAATTCACAAAATAATCACTTTTAGCAGAAAAAACACGTACGTGGCCAAATTACAATGCGTATACAAAATCAATATAAACCATTAATTTTGACCATGAAAACTAGCTAAAAACCTACTGATTAAGGGTATATATATACAATATATGAGCTACAACACTTGCTCCTCTTCATGTCTCTGTGTATGTCAATGCCGAGAATCCTTTTTATAGTCCTCAAATCCTTCATCTTAAATGTCCTTGAAAGTTTAGTCTTCAATACAACGATATCAGACATGATGTGACTCGCAATAAGCATGTCATCAGCGTAAAGCATCAGTATGATGAACTTCCCATCACTCAGTGTCTTGAAATAAACACAGCGATCATATTCACTCCTAATAAATTCCTACTCATCATGAAGGAATCAATTTTCTTGTACCACTACCTAGGCGACTGTTTAAGGCCGTATAATGACCACCTTAACCTGTAAACATTGTTCTCTACCCCTTGTATCATATAACCTTCTGGCCGCATCATGTAAATCTGTTCATCCAATTTCCCATGCAGGAAACCAGTTTTTACATCCATTTATTCCAGCTCGAGGTCGTATTCAACAACCAGAGCCAACACAAACTTAATAGATACTTGCTTCATAACTGGCACGAAGATCTCACTGAAGTCCACACCTTCTTTCTAAGAATATCCCTTCACCACCAATCATGTTTCTTCTAAAAAAATTCATTTACACTCAATCATTTTTCAGCCCACAGGAAGCCCCACCAACTCCCACGTCTCGTTCTTGTACAGGGAGTATATTTCGTCCTTCATTGTTGCCTTTCACTTTTTGGCATCTACATCGTCAAGTGCCTTTTGAAAAGTAGACGAATCTCCATCATCCATAATAAGGGCGAATGCAATGTTCGAGTCATCCTTATACCTCGTCAATAGTCTACAATCTCTAAGCGGATTTCTTCGTACAAGTGGTTACTCCACCTGATCCTATACCTCTTCATGTGCCTCAGTCTCAGCCCATGTATCCTCTTTGTCAATCTGGACATCAACAACTTCTAATTTTTCTAGTTCCTTTGGCACATCTTTTCAGAACAAGGAGTTCTCATCAAACCTAAGATCACGCCTCAATGTGATATTTCGGGTGATATGGTCATACAATCTGTAGCCCTTCACACCATCACCATAGCCTACAAAGATACACTTCTGGCCCTTTGGTCTAGCTAATTATCTCTCTCAACTGATGGTACATAAGAGTAAGCCTCACCACCAAAGACTTACAAACTCGAGTAGTCAACTGAATAATCACTCCACACTTCCTCTGGGATCTTACAATCAATAACCATAGAAGGAGAACGATTTATCAGGCAATAAACTGTGTAATGGCCTCAGTCCATAACTCCTTGCCCAACCCAGCATTACTAATCATGCACTGGGTTCTCTCCCCCATATATTTAAATGCACATACTTCAACACAACCTTACATACATGTTTTCTCGATTTAAATGACAACCTTGACTATTTATCATACATATAATTCTTGCATATAGTAAAATCAAAGCTTTTAAATGCAAGAATCAAAGAACGATCAGAAAATACCTTCATGCCCTGCTCGCTCATGTGGCCTAAGCATGCATACCGCATACATGCAGATGTGGAATCCGCTACAGTCACTACAGCTACACACCTGATGAAGTATTCCAAATCAACCTGTAAAGGTTTCTTTATCGTTATGCTTTCATAATGAGGAGTGCCCCCTTAAAAACCTTGCAAAATTGATTAAAATCAGTGAACTTGCACCGCATAGCCTCGAGTGCACCAAGAGAAATCAAATTCTTCTTCAACTAGGGAACGTGCCTCACATCTGTTAGGATTTCTTTGATCCCATCTAATATCCTAATGCACTCTGACCCAATACCCACAAATTTGTAGGTGTAGTCATCGCCTAAGAATATTGAACCACCTTCATATTTCCCATACGTAATGAAAGCGCCTCGGTCAAGATACATGTGATACGAGGCCCTTGGATCCAAGAGCCACTCATCGCCGAGAAACCCTGACTTGGGTAAAGTTAAGACCACATATACATCACTAATGCCCTCTGATCATTCTGTAGTACGGGCCTCCCTCGAACGTTCACATGTCTTCTCCTCCTTAGATTTGGGATTCTTACAATCCCATTTCATGTGCCTTGTCATGCCACAAGCCCAACACTTCAATTTTCCATTTCCCTTGCCCTTAGACTTAAATCTCGACCGAGAAAATCCCTTATCCCATTTAGAGTCCCTCCCCCTCGTAACCATTGAGGCCGCCAAATTCCCCACATCGTCGCTCTTCTTTCTCTTGCCTTCGATCGAAGGGCTAAGATAGCAATTTCGATGCTAATGGTCTCCCACCGGCACACAAAGAGTTTTTAAATGACTCATACGACTTTGGAAGAGAGTTCAATAGGATGCATGCTAGATCTTCATCCTTCATCGGTTCATTTACATCCAATAATTTGCAAACGGTTTGTTAAAATTATTGATGTGACCCTCAACATCTACCCCATCCATCATCTTCAGGTTGAACAACTGAAGTTTTAAATACAAGTGATTTTTCAAAGACTTCTTTGCGTAAATTTTCTCTAACTTCACCCACGTATCAACCACAGTCTTCTCCCTCATGACGTTATAGAGGATGTCATCTGTTAGGCACAATTTAACTAAGATATTGGCCTTTTAAACAAGTTTGTTCCACTCTTCTTTTGACATAGTCTCAGGTCACTTCCCAAGGAGCGTGTCATTGAGCCCTTGCTGAACTAGAAGGCCATTCATCTTGACCTTCCATAGTTCGAAGTTGTTTTTGTGGAAATACTTCTCTACGTCAAACTTTATGCCGGATGCCATGATACTTGTCTTCAGATTTGAATATGTATCCCAACATATGCTCAAATACTACTTGTTGGGAACCCGTGGAAGCATAGAGGAGAATCAAACAAGCAAACCACAAGAAACACAAGCAAATCCACACAAAGACAATTTGATTTTTACATGGAAAAACCATTGCGAGGAAAAAACACGGCACATAGCGATATGCACTATGATCTCAAAAGTTACAAGAGATTATCAAACCCAAAACAAAGACCCCAAGAGAAAACCCTAGCTCTCTCTCTCTCTCAAAAAATCTCTCACAAACCTTAATCCTTATTACACCCGGCTTATATAGCCAAAAAACTGAAATTAGAAACAAACTTGTAATGCTCTGAATTTCAAGGGTCGAGTATGACCTCGATCCTCGAGATTTCAAGTGTCACTTATGCTCTTGCAGAAGCGTAATTAGTGAAATTAAGATTGTACGACATTAAGGCACAAGTTTAAAATCGATATAAGCAATAAGAAAGACTGAATTTAAAGTTAACCTAACCCAATAATAAAGTTATACATTTCCAAGCCAAAATAAAGGCCCCACAAAATACATCTCTTAAAGAACCCATCAGAATGTCTACAAAAGGGATGAGCCCATGGCTCCCGAAATGCTCCAAGAGCAACCAAACTCCAACTATTGTTTTCCATTAGAGAACTAGAAGTACGAGAAGTCCCCAGTGAAATCCTCGTACTCCTCCTGAATGACGCCCGCCTCCAACATATCTGCATCTAAGAGAGGGTCTGGTTGGTGTTTTAAAACACCATCCCAAGTAGGAGTGAGTGATCAACTCAATGGTACTATAATTCTAAGTTAAGCATATTATTAAATCAATCAGGCTTAGGTAATGACTACACAAAACATATAATTCCTTAGTCTAGCTGTCTTAATGCATAAATGTCATGATATCGCACACAATGCATATCCTGAGAAAATTCAACATATCATTAAATGGTGCATTGGTCTTTCTAACAGTCAACCAGGCACCCAAAATGTGGCATGAGGGTCAATCTTCAGTATACTGGCATTTCTAACAGTCAGACAGTTACTTGGATTTCCCATGATATGCATGCATGGTTAATTCAGCCCTTATTAGGTATTTTCTCATCCAGCTAAATTGATGAAGCCAGGATACTTTCGCCATATCATAAGTCCTAAACTGGACCATCTGACTCCCTGCAGTGCATCGCCAATCATCGCCAATAACCCACGAATCCCTACATCCTCTTCCGCTATTATGCATTTCTTTTATTTCTCCCTTCATGATCAAGGGCTCATCAGTCATTTTAGTTTAACACTAATAGGGCTCTCAACCTCACAATTGCTCAATGGACACTACGAGGAGGCTCGTCACCCCAATGTATGCCAACAGCTCGAACACAGTATCTCATACCACCATGCTCGACCCATGAGACTTTAGCGGGATCATGTTGCAATAGCGTTTATATGTGAATGTATTTCCACTAGCAACGGTAGTATTTCGGATTCCATAATATGTGATTCAACCATGATTATCAATCAACTAAATCACACATTATATATATATATATATATATATATATATATATATATATATATAAGGAAACACCGGGTGGACCGGCATTAGGTGCGAAGAAACTCGTGTAGTCCAACTACTATCGGTCGTCCGGGTTCACCCTTGATCAATCAAACCCATCTAGGGTACCCAACCCAACCAGGCTACCCCAGGTACTTGTTTGATTAGCCAATCCCTTCCTATTAAAACACTATCTCACTTATGCAAATAAAACAGTTTCACAGGTATTGGAACCACATTTCAGAGCATGTAAACTCAAGCATAATTATCATCCGTTCGTACCCTACCTTATTCGCATGCCAACATATAAGATTTAGGTTGTTCAAGCATTTCATGAAACACCCAAGCTACTTATCAATTCGCAAGTCAATAATTGCAATAAATGAGGCAATAAAAGCATTTAAATCACATAAATTCCTGGTCACCGAAAGAATCATTCTGATCTAACATCATCTAGGGTTGATAAAAGTAAACCTAAAAGTACAGCCTACACCTTAGGGTTTAGGGTTTCTCGGTCGTCTGAGCATCTAGGGTTGGGGTTGAAGGGAAATGGCAATGTCTATGTACAAGACAAGGTTAGGCTGAGATTAATAAGCTCAACCCTAGATTAATGCATTGGAACGAAAGATAGAATTTATATCTTATCTCCAATCACAAGGGAAAATCAAGACAGGCAAGGAATCAAAGGCTAGAGCGAAGATATCACACGATGATGATCCTAGCTTGCACAAGCAACCACCACCCTCTAGGCCTCTCTCTCTCTCTCTCTCTCTCTCTCTCTCTCTCTCTCTCTCTCTCCAAATAATACCAAATTTGAATTTGGGGAGAAATTCCCCAAATCCAAGCTATTTATAATTTCGAATGTAATGATTTGGCCCTGAAGGACGTTAGTTGTTGAGTATATAACCCTAGTGGGGATCAACTCTAGCATTTGGCGCCCATCGGGGCCCGCTCAGGTCCATCTAGACCAGAGAATATATGTCATGCAAGGGGATCTATCTATGGTTACTATTAATCGAAATTCGAATGCGATGATCAACTGATACGACATGATGTTTATTCAACAGTCATTGATTATTGATCGGGACCGCAGTTTCATGGAACTATGCAGGGATTTAATTAAGTCAAGGGTCCTAAGGTTCATGATGATTTAACGATTCGAACCTCATAACTTAGGAAAAGTTCAAAAGGACATATCTCACTTAACTTCTTGGACATTATTGGGTAGACTCACTCATCACATGTGCTAACACCTCGAACTTAGGTTGTGTATTCCGGCACCTCGTATTAGCTTAATAACTCAAGAGGGTCGTCAAGCCCGACAAGATGGAGGTTTTTCTCTAGTTTCATACTTAGTGATGCCCTAACGAACAGTCCACGGACTGTTTGGGTAATCAGGGCACTATTTGGGACGATTGGGAGTCAGGATTTGATAGGTAAGGTAATTAGGGTCTAGGCTATCCAAGCCTAGCACCAGACGCCCATACAATCAATGAAAACACCTAAACGTTCTAAAACACCTAAACGTTCTAAGCCACAATAAATTAGGGGTTTCTAGGTTAAGAAGTCTGACTAATCAGAGTGTATGACCATTTGTACTCGGGTTTCTATATGGAATTTTATGGGACACAATTGCGTAACTGGGCAAAACTGTCATTTGTTGGGTCGGCCGGACGAACCCCAAGTTCGGCTGGCCGAAATAGCCGAAAACAGTCCAAAGAGTTTTGCCATAAATCAGAGTCATGTCAGCCGGTCGAGCCTCAAATTCAATCCACCAGTTGAGCCCTAACAGTCAGCCGATTGAATCTGCTTGAAATTGCCCAGCGGCCTTCAGTGCTTTTTTGGGATAATTCAGTCAGTCGATCAGACTGGTCAACTGGCAGATGACCCTTGTTTCAGCACAGATTGAAGGCTCCACCAACACCATCTCTTTCATTTTTCTTTTTTTTCCTTTTTTAACCAAACCATTCTGCTTTTTCTATACTTCCCATCTCTTGGAAATTCTACATTCTAATCCCTTACATTAGATTCATTAGTCAGTCCTGTGCTAAAAACTGGTTGTTGAAGTCCCTTGATATACATTGATACACCATACTCAACCCTGCTCGGGCTTTTAGATCAAAGGGTTGTTTGACATCGGATCAGAGCAGAAGGTTAAGTGTTCAAATTCGGGGAGAGGGATGGAAAATCAAACCCAACTCCTTTATGGTGTAAGTGTCCCTCCAACCCTGTCCAGTATTGTCCAATGCAGTGCGGGGGAGTCTTGAGAAGTCCCTTGATACACCATCCTCTACCAGCTCGAGCTTTTAGATCAAGTGCTTGTCTGACACTGATCATGTGGTGCATGTGGAGGTTTCACATGCTACTGGCCGGACCTTAAGCGCTGCTGTCCGCCACAAGGTCCAACTAGCACATAATTGCAAATGTGTCATGTTTGTTTGGCATCTGACCAGTCCAAAACGTTGGCCATACCACCATTCACCTTAAGTGCGGATTAGTGTAGCCCTGACGGTGGAGCCGGCCTCTCCCAAAACAGTGCGGCCCTGACCATGGAGCTAGCCCACCTTGATGTATATGCCAGCTTTTAGATTAAGTGGTTGTTTGACACTGATCATGTGATGCATGTGGAGGTTTCACATGCAACTGGCTGGACCTTAAGCTGTGGTCCACCTTAAGGTCCAACTAGCTAATAATTGCAAATGTGCTATGTTTGTTTGGCATCTGACGGGTCCAAAACGTTGGCCACACCACCATTCACCTAAAGTGTGGATTAGGCCTCATTCAACACAGTACGGCCCTGACCGTGGAGCTGGTTTCACCCAAAACAGTGCCGGGCTGACCTTGATGTATGTGCTGTATATCCATGTCATTCATCTATTTTCCAGCTCATTTTAGGGTAAAAGCCAAAAACTGAAGCAGATCCATGTCTCAAGTGGACCACACTATAGAAAACAGTCATGTTTGAACGCCCACCATTAATAAAACTTACTAGGGCCACCACAATGTTTATTTGCCATCCAACCTGTTGATAGCATCCCACAGACCTGCATGAAGGGAAAAAAACAAATATCAGCTTGATCCAAAACTTTTGTGGCCCATAAGAAGTTTTTAATGGTCAATCACCACCGTTTCCAGTGGGATGGTCAACCTAAGATTTGCATATGCTCCATGGTTGGGCTCATACACTAAAATGAGCTGGAAAAATGGATGGACGGCGTAGATGTACACATACATCAGCATGGGCCCCACGTTCAGGGCCACACCGTCTTCGGTGAGACCAGGCCGAACGTAATCCGGCCGCTCCCGCCAAAAATTACATCAGGTGGGCACATCTATACTTACAGGTCCGATCAAGGACCGTGCATGGATTTCTACAGTATGGTCCAAATGATGAGTGGATCGGCGTGATTTTTGCACTATGTGTTCTTCTTGACAGGGCCAATCCTATCGGACGGGTTGGATGTTTTACAGAGTGGAAATGTGGACGCTCATACTGTAGTTGGATCATAGCCTATCCATTCTAGGGCTCTCAAGGGAGCCGGTCAGATCCGAGATCTGATTCTCTCCGAATCCATATAATGCAGATTTGGATCTTAAAATAGGTCTGATTAGTTAAATGGACCAGATTTGGATCTTAAAATAAGTCCAATTAATTAAATGGACTGGATTTGGATTCACAAGAACATATCCGAATTCAATCCAAATCCGATTAAGATCCGACTCATTGTCACCTTGCTGTATGTGTTATATTCATGCTGGCCATCTGTTTTACATATTATTTTAGGCCATGCCTCAAAATTGAGACATACCACTCTTAGGTCGACCATACCTCAGTAAATAGTGGGAGTTGCATCATTTTTCTACTAAATTAAATATATTATATTATATATTTTTTTAGATCTGTAATGCGGTGAATTCAGACCTAGATCCAACCCAAATCCAATAGTTATATGGATTTTTTTATCAGAAATGGAATAACAATTTATAAATGGATCGGATATGGATATCGCCTTTTGGATCCGAGTTGGATCCAAATCCGATCCAAATCCATCTACAGATATACGGACTTGGAGCCGGATCCAACTGGATCCAATCTAGATCCGACCCATTGAGAGCCCTAATCCATTCAACTAATTTCATGTGAGACCTCGTAAATAAAATCAAATCTGAACCGGCCAAATAGTGAAATCCTAGATCAGTTTGATTGAACAACGAGTTCTCATAGATGGACATTTGTTCCTTGAACTTGGACCAGCAACTATCTTTCTTTCTCACCATTCATTAGAAACCTCATAACAGATTATTAGAACCATTATTTCGGGGAGGTTTCAGCCTACAGTCTGTCTACAGTGGGTCTCACGATTTAGACGGTTTGGATTTTGATTTAGATGCTACTTGTTTAATAGGAGATTCACCGGAGCATCACTGTCCATTGGAGTTACATAGAGCAGCTAAAGGCATCCCAGGCAGTTTTCCCAGTAGGGCTTATAAGATGATCTGTACGGCACATCTGGTCGGCTCCACTACTAGCCTTGCAAAATGTAAAACACACTGATTAGACAATATTAACTATATTTAGCCCTTGCATGTACTAATCAAAGGCCGCCATGTGTTGACACTATGTAACTGCATGCACTAATCAAAGGCCGCCACGTGTCGACACTATGTAACTATAAAAAGCATGAAACTCACTCTCATCAAAGAGTATCTTCGTTTGATCTTCCTTTCGCAATACACATTTGGTTATAAATGGAGAGGCACGAACCCTTATGCTTGCCTTTAATATAACAAATCAACACATACCATGTGACCACATTTATCATGTCAATTAATGAGGCAATATACTTGGCACACCTATAAAAGATCCGACAAGAGAACGGATCTAATCACGTATCTGACTATGAAATTCTCGGTGAGGTCATCTCTCACAATCTTTCCAAAATGAGAGATCTTGTCAAAGTCGTTCGAAGAGGTTGTAGCATTCATGAAGATTATGAAGATCGAACTGATGTCCAAGTGAACCCAGCCATGGTTCAAACCTAGGCTAGGAGAAACAGACACATCAGACTGATTGAGTCTCGCCTGCTAGCCCAGCTGGAACTCCTAGGCGTTTCAACAGCAGGTCTCAGGTTCAAAATGCCAAGGAGACAAACTAACCCCACTAATGGGTGGGTGGGTGCATCGTGTGAGTAACCGTGTGGGTGCGTTGCGGGGTAGGTGAGTTGCATGAGAGAGAGAGAGAGAGAGAGAGAGACAGAGACCAGTTGAGTCTAGAACCATGCCCTGATCAGAATAAAGAGAATGGGAAGGAGGCTCGAAGAATGATACGATTTGTCCGATAATAGATTAGTATCGGATAAATCTGGGCCACTCATTAAGTAGATCGAAATAGATAAAAAGATCACCCCAAATGTCTTATACTTGGTGATCTGATTCGGAGGTCGTAGTTCAATTAAAATTAAAAGAATGGGAGACTAGATCTGATCCAGTCCATCTTCGATAAAAGATTAGTATCAGGTGTCAAATCCCTTCAACACTCCAAATCATCGTCTTACGAATGGTTAAATGCAGGAAGAGGTTTGAACCAGACCGTCCAACACCTCGAAGTGGAGGAAATGGGCCACCAGGTGAGTGGCCATGATCAATCTGACACACAAACTAGCCCTTGAGTCCTTGGATCTTGACCTGGTGGTCTTCATCAGAGAAACTTTAGTGATCTCAAGCCTGATCCATGTAATGAGCTACAAAGATTTTCGCAAAGAATCGGTCACGAGAAGAAGATCTGAGAAGCCAACAAGTCTAGATCTAGCTAGAGTCATTTCTTTCTAATGCAAGCCAGTAGTTTTGAATTAATGAAGGAAATTTTCATATCCAGAATTTTGGAGTGAACATGAAGGATCTAAGATCAGCAAGGAAACCCCAACAAGGGTTTCATCGTCTCAACAATTTATAAAATGAGCATTTAAATAAGAGCTCAAGGCCCTACGCCAAAAACTCAATCTACCTTTTAGATTATATTTTAATTTATCTTTCTTAATATAGCCTAGCCTTGCCTAGTTTAGATCGCTACTGTCTAGCGGCTCCTGCTATAGTACATTAAAAGTAGAAGTAAATTTCTTTAACCTCAAGTTATAGGGCTGTGATCAACTAAGTTTCAATTTAACTGATCACACCCATTCGGTCACACCTTGCTGACCACCCACCTCGATTGTCTATTTTAATAGATGTATCAGGTATTTATCTTTTCTTTCTCGTTTATTTATTTGGTTATCTCACAACCTGTCGATTATAATGAGTATTATTTTCATATATTAATGAAATTTGCAACGTTTTGCCTTCTTTAATTTACATATGTATTCTTATCCATTTGAGAAATATTAAACTGAGTACTAGTGAAAGAAGATGGCCTTAAGAATCCATTCAGAATGGCTAACTCCTACTCTTTCACAAATCACCTGAACAAAAGCATAAACATTTGTGGTTGAGAGGACCTTTTTTCCTGTTTCCTAATCTCCAGTCTGTTCAGCTCAACATGGGGAAACACCAGCAGTTCAATCAAATTATGAGTTGAATAAACTCTAGCACACTCACGCATCTTATCCACACACGAAAACTAAATATAGGGCGTGATCACATCAATGGCCTAATTTGGTTGAATTGGCAGCAACAAACTGTTCAATTCTACAAGCCTGACATTTTAAGGCCTTTTCTCAACTGTTATCTTGAAACCAATGAGGCATGTAGGATTCTCTACGGGGCTTCTTTTGCACCTTGGCCTATTCATGTGGGCCAGCTCTTGAATGGTTGGACCACCATGCACCAGATGGACGGTGAAGGTGAAGATCGAATGTGCACTATGGTCTATGGCTTATCAAGGAAAGGAGATTAGGGAATAGGATTCACGTGAGATTGATCTTATAACCATCTATATTTTAGGCCTGAATCGATCACCATCTTTCCCAACAACATGCCACTTGCGTAGGACATCAGTACCATGAAAACAGTGGCCCCTCTTTCTCGAGAACGCTTTTCATGAATAATTAAGCTGATCCAGTCACTAGGTGGGCCACACCAGTATGTTGATCAGACCGTCAGTTGCCCATTGATTCTTACAGTCCACCTGATAAGCGGAGAGACCTTATTTTTTCCCACGTGATCTTCACGTTGGGGCGCCCTACCTTTTTCATGGTACTGATATCCTATACAAGTGGCATGTTGGCCGGAAAACGTACCAGAAGTTTTGGTACCTTGCCTGTATGTGACCGCTTCTCTTTTTGCAAATCCATACCACCTACCAATCAGGCTTTATTTTGAGCCATGGCACGTTCATGGATAGCACCATACACGAACGGCCCAGATTACTTCATGTGAATTTACCAAAATGCCCTCTTATGAGTTATACATAAGGATTAGATTATTTTAGAATCTCCAAACAACATGTAAACACACATCAAACGCGATTATGAATAATTAACGATGACCATTCATTTGCCAATATAACAATAAATCAAGAATTCAAAAGGAATACATGTTTATGTACAAAGAGCCCTTGGACCCTCAAAAATAGAAATAAACAAATAAAATAACCATTTCAATCCGAACCATCGATCAAAGATTGAAGTAGGAAGCATCGTGATGAGATCTTCACCGTTGATTGCTTGCGGCACCGAAAGGGACGTGGAGATTAATCTTTAAAATTTATCTTCCAATCAAACAATAATCAAGAATTCTAAAAGAATACATATTTACGTACAAAGAGCTCTTGGACCCTCAAAAATAGAAATAAAAAAATAAAATAACCATTTCAATCTGAACCATCGATCAAAAATCGAAGCCAGAAACATCGCACACCTACAAACATTTGTGATGAGATCTTCACCGTTGATTGCTGTCGGCCCCAAAAGGAACGCCTAGATGTGGGTGAGCATGGACACGAGCCAAAGCATCGCCAGCGAAGTTCATTTCTTGCAACGGACATTTGGGACCTGACTTCCCTGGCTCGTTGGTGCACCCGGATGGGTCAGAAGGTGCGACAGGGCCCCTCTGGAGGGACAAGATCAGTGGCCCACCCTTCCTCCTCCACACATCACCTTTGTCATCTAGGACTCTACAGGCAATGCATGGATAGATGCTTAGAGCAAGCAAAATCGTAATGATTTTTAGGACTTTGTTCAAGAGCCCCATTGATTTTGAACGGCTAGATATGGCAGATGGAAAATCTGTCGTAGGAAAGGGAGGGAGAGTGAGAGTATTTATACATTTTCAGGTCAATCTCCTTAATTTCTTGTTCTACCTGCCACATGATTTTGACCGTTGACAACTTGGGTTTCCCGCAAGGGCAGATGTGGAACAGGTCACAGGAGATTAAGGGTAGGTTTTTAACTTATAATCGTGATTTTATTTTATTTTTTGCAGTTTCCTACAATACTTGGCCATATTTCAATGATCCAAACCGTTTATATGATGAGGCCTCTCCTTTGGGGGATACCTAAAAATAGAATCTCTCATATTGGAATATTTCAACCTTTGATCACTTAACTCTTTTATTTTTAATACGCATCTCCTTTGAACCTTTGTTTTTTTGGGTCACTCACAGAAAATGTAGAATCTTCAAATCTTAAATATTTTGGAGTTTGCCACCGTCAGATGTGCATATCATCAAACCAACAGCTTGGATCAACGAAAATAACATCAGATCCAATGTTTATCGTCCCGATGTACCCTGTAACAATACCTCCAGGTGTAACGTAGCAAACATCTCTTTTTTCTTTTTCTTTTTTCATTCTTTTTTTTCTTTTTGAAGTAAAAATCTTTTGGAAGTGGGTGGAGCATTTAGACTCGTACTCTCCCAACAAGTGCCTCTTGTGACAGTTTTGTACGAGATCTGGCCCGTTCATCAGGTGAACGCCACCCGATGATGCTGAGTGTGTGTGTGTGTGTGTGTGTGTATATATATATATATATATATATATATATATATATATATATATATATATACCACATTAGACATACACGCCACCCGATGATGCTGAGTAGACATTTTTTATTTACAACACATCCAGTCAGACCCACATAATGAACGGCGCAGATCAAGCATGCGCACTACATTGACACGTGATGGAATAACAGCCGTCCGAGAGGCTGCTCGCACGTATTCTATTAGGTAAGGCATGGTTGAAAATCGCAGTTCGATCACTGGATTTGATTTTAGGGTTTTGAAGACGCAAGGGCCCATCGTTTGGTGGAATTTTAAACTATCGTTTTGGAAATTCTAGATAAGTGCCTAACTTTTCATTAAAAAAAGCCCCCACTGTCATGTATTCATATAATTGGTGTATTTATGTAATTTTGAGAATGCCCCATTACAGCCCTCCCACTCTTTCTCATCTCTACCTCCCTACTCTCACACTCTTCATCTGGCCCAGCCTCTTCTCTCCCCCTACCATCTTTCTTCTTTCTGAACAACATGCCACTTGTGTAGGACATCAGTACCATGAAAACAGTAGGCCCCACCATCTAGAATACCATTTTGGAGAATCATGATGACTCACTCACTATGTGGGCCACACCAGTATGCTGATCAGACTGTCATTTGACCATTGATTCTAACAGTCCACTTGATAAGCGGAGAGATCACATTTTCCCACGTGATCTTCATGTTGGGGCCTACCTTTTTCATGGTATGATATCCTACACAAGTGGCTAGAAAATGAACGAGAAGTTGTGGTGCCTCACTTGTATGTGTTGGTATTTATTTGGGACATGTGGCCCCACATGTGGTGAATGACCTGATTTTAATTGTGCATGTGTATGTATGTGACAGGCGTGTTAGAATCACATTCAATTCAAATTGAATTAAACATCATGTGACACATCAAGCGTCGAAATAACCAAATTAGGTTCGGATATGTGAAGATTGGCCTAACTACTCGGCTACCAATTGACAAGGAGTCAGGCAATTTGTGAAAAAAGTCAATTATTCAGATGAATTCTTTTTACCTTCAAAATAAGAACTTTATCACAACAATGATAGCTTAGTCGTGTTTGTCAATAAAATAAATGTTACAAAGAAGACAAGAAATTAAAGGCTAAGTGTTGATTTTATTAATTTGAATGTGGATGTAGTGTAATCGGTAGATAAATAAAATAAAGCAAAAAATTACTAGTGATTGTTCAAGCAGACGAGACGGTCATAGACGATTGACAATCTTCTTAACCTAAGTGGTCATGAGACAGTTGATTTGGTCAGTAGGCAATGACCGAGGAAATCACTAAGGACTTAGGGATCTAGGATATCTGACAATGGGGTCATGGATGGTTAATTAAACTAAATCAAATTTGATGCAGCATTGTACTAGACAGAAGTAGAAAAATTAAACTGAGCTATGTTAAGCGATCGAACTTGTTACAGCATGGTACTGAACAGAAGTAGAGGGGTTAAATTACTGGTATATCTCGATCCAGGACTCCTTCTCAATACCTTGGTGTTCCTCTGTTTACGGGCAAATCCAAGGCTGTTTATTTTCAGCCGATTGTGGAGAAGATCATTAACAGGGTCTCTGGGTGGTAGGGTAGGCTCCTCAACCTGGCTAGGAAGATGGTCCTCATCAAGCATGTCCTTAGTAGCATGTCGGTCCACCTTCTAGCAGCCTCAGAGGTTCCAAAGCAATCCCTTCAACTGCTTGAGAAGGTTTTTGCTGATTTCTTTTGGGGTTGGGATGAGGGGCTAAAGAAATTGCATTGGATTAACTAGCGGAGGATTTCTCATCCAAAAGAAGAGGGTGGCCTGGGTATTAAACTTCTTAATAATGTTGTAGCTGGCTATAAGATGAAGATGGCATGGAGAGCTAAGTTCGGGGATGTCTCCAGCGTGTGAGTAAGCTTTGTGCGCGCTAAATATGCTTCAGATTTCTCTGCGTCTCATAGGGCCGCGCGTCTGAGGTTTGGCTCGCCTTTCTGGAATAGCACCAGAGGTTTCTTCCCCAAAATTGAGGCTATTTCTCACTGGATGGTGGGATCAGGAGATTTCGATGCTTAGGAGGAAAACTAGACAGGGCTGGGCCCTCTCTCTCGATTGCTACTAGAAGGTGTGCCAAGCTCTTTGTAGGGGCTGAAAGTCAGAGATATTCCGGGACCCGACGGAACGTTATAAGGTACCCAGTTCTTCAATGCTTTACCGTCTCTTGTGGTGGAAAGAATTGCCGAAGAGGGTTGTTGCTTATCAGGTGACACGGACATATGTATTTGGCCTCATACATCGACGGGTATGTTCTCTGTTAAGTCTGCTTGGAACATTTGTAGGGAAAGAGGTCCATGCAGAAACTGGGCTAGATGGGTTTGGCATCCAAAAAACCCTCATAGGATCTCAGTGTTTATGTGGAAGGTCATTCACAAAGCTATACCTGTGGATGATCGAGCTCAATGGAAGGGCATTTCCTTAGCTTCTAGATGTAGTTGTTGTGGTGGGGAAGCTAATGCTGATTTTCAGATTGAGATGTTGGACCACTTAATTGTGACAGGCAGCCTCGCCACAAAATTTTGGGCCTATTTCAGCGGCCTTTTTGATGTAACGTCTTTGGACGACCAGCCCCTCTCAGCAAAAATCTCTCTATGGTGGGAATTGGCGTCCTCCAGCAATCTTTTCTCGCAGTTAAGAGGGCTGATTCTGTCTGTCTTGCTCTGAAAGGTCTGGCATGAAAGGAATAGAAGCCGCTTTGAGGATGTCCCTATCAAAGCAGATAGAGTTATCTGGAAAATTCACCGATGGTTGAGAAACCTGGCCTCGGACTATCATCTCCCTAACAACCCAAACATCGCGTGTCAGCTAGTCCTTCAATCTTTAGGCATTGATATGTCTCCTCCCAGGACTACTTCAGTGTCGGTGGTTAGATGATTGAAACCTACTGATCATTGGATTAAATTCAACGTAGACGGGTCAGCTAGAGGTAACCCAGGACAATCTGGAGGAGGGGGTACTGTATGTAGAGGTTCAAGAGGGGAATTCTATTTTTCTTTCTTTTCAGGCTTTGGGTTTGGCTCTAATGTGAGGGCGGAAGCTCGTGCTCTAGTTGAAGGTCTAGCTCTATGTGTGGAAAGAGGCTACCATAAAATTGTGGCAGAGAGTGATTCTAAGGTTATTGTAGACTTCTTTAACAATATGATCACGCTCCTTCATGGAATGTTTGGTACTAGAAGGCCAGATTAGCCACGATCAAAAGAAGAGCCAAAGTTAAGATCCAGTTTGTTCTAAGGGAAGCTAATGGTGTAGCTGATGGTCTCACGAGAATGGGAAGTATGTACCAGGCGAATCGTATCTTCTTAACTTACTTAGATTTACCTGTGGAGATTAGAGGTATGTTGTTCGTAGATAAAGTGGGGTTGGAAAATCTGCAGCTAGGCAAATGAGGGCCGTTTCGCCAGATGCCAAGCTGTGGAGGGGTGTGGGTTAGATGGCCCAAGGTTTTTTTTAGTTTGGTCCATGGGGCGATCAGTGTAAGTACCCTGTTTTCTTACTGTGAATAAAATTTTCTTTTTAAAAAATAAAAAAAGTGGAGGGGTTAAATTAAGCTACACAAAGATAAGATGGACATCCATATTAAATGAAAGATTTGGTAGGCAACGCTGAACTAAAAAGATATTTGTTTGATTGGATTGGTAAAGGCCTAGAGCTCTTTGTTTTGTGCTTTTTTTAACTTGGGTTATGTGGCAGCCTTTCATATAATTTCCTAGCTTTCAAGATTGATTTTCCGATCGCTTAGCAACCTTGGTATGATATGCTTCTATTTCAAGATGAGGTTAGCCAACCATTTAGCACGGTGCCATGCATGGTCATATCTCTATTTCTATACAGCTTTGTCCTCTCAATACATCGGTTAAGAGTCTATGGCTGCATATGGTCAATTAAATCTGGCCATGTGCCATTGAATATCATTACCGTCGTATTGTGTTCGATTCGTGCTCTCTTAGCACTCTAGGTATATGTGGACTATGTATTCTTACCACGTGTTGTTGAGAGCATATGGAGTTTTAGTCATACATACATTTCTAGATATCCTAACCTTTTTTGCGTGATACATGTCTTGTATAGAGATGTATTTTTGGATCCTTACTATCTTTCTGTTGTGTTGCATGAGTACCTTTATGTTGGGAAACGGACGCCTCAAATCATGGTTTTGCAAAGAGGCCACTGGCCGGTCAGGTGGGAGTGGCCGACCGGCCGGCCACACAGACAAGCAAGGCAGCAGGCTTGCTGTGATGATTTTTGCCCATCTGACCGGTCGGCCGACCCGCCGGTAGGGGTGTCCGACCGGCCGGCAGTGTCCTACTACAACACTGTTTCTTGCGTGGTTTGCACAGTAATAGGTTTCTAAATCCGTTTTTCTTTCCTATTTAAGGTGTATTTTCGGAATTAGAGGTAACCAAGGTTGCAAAGGGGATTGAGGGAGCTTCTAGGTGAGAGAAAGAGCTTGGAGAAGAGGTTTTTCTTCTTGGGTAAGCTTGGGATTTCTCTTGTGGGCTTGGGTCTTGGGTCTTGGGTCTTGGGTTCTGGGTTCCATCTCTTGTAACTTCTGATATTATAGTAGATTGTTGTCGCTTTGTGCCGTGGTTTTTTACCCGTGAGGGGTTTTTCCACGTAAAAATCCAATTGTCTATGTGTGGGTGATTGCATGCATTGTGATTGCATTGTGTGGCTTGTTTGATTGAATTTGTTGCTTGTGTTCGGCTTTGCTTCAGCTGTCGGCCCTCCTATCCCAACAACTGGTATCAGAGAGATCGTTGGGGTGTAGCAGAAATTCGAATCTGACACAAGAGCATGGCATCAGGCATGAGGTTCAACATAGAGAAGTATTCGGAGAAAAATAACTTTGAGCTTTGGAAGGTGAAGATGAAAGATCTTCTAGCTCAGCAAGGATTGCAAGTTGCGCTCCTTGGAGAGCGACCAGAAGCTATGAAAGAAAAAGAGTGGAAGAAGATCGATGAAAAGGCCAATGTCTCAATCCAGTTGTGCCTGGCAGATGAGGTCCTGTATAACGTCATGAAAGAGAAAACTGCGGCTAAAACATGGGCGAAGTTAGAGAATATCTATGCAAAGAAATCTCTTGAAAATCGCATATACTTGAAGCTTCAGTTGTACAACTTGAGGATGACGGAGAGGGCCGATGTCGAGAGCCATATCAGCAATTTCAATAGGCTTATTTGCAAGTTGATGGATGTAAATGAGCCGATGAAGGAAGAGATCAAGCGTTTATCCTGTTGAATTCTCTTCCAGATTCATATGAGTCACTCAAGGACTCTTTGTGCGCAGGTAGGGAGATTATTAGCGTAGAAACCGTTATCTCAGCCCTTCAGGCGAAAGCGATGAGAAGGAAAAGCGGCGGCATGGGTCCCTCTACTGATGAGGCACTGGTTATGAGTGGGAGAAATTCTGAGCGAGGTGGAGGATCTCCTTCATCGAGATCTAAATCAAAAGGCAAATGGAGGCACAAGGTGAGATGCTGGAATTGTGGGGAAGAAAGACATGTGAAAAGGGATTGTTCGAATCCTGAGAAAAGGCAAGAGAGATCTGGAGGTTCTTCTAGGGAAGGAACCAATATCGTAGAGGACCGTGGTGACGGTTGTGATGTTTTGACTGTATCTGGCATAGAGCCTCTTAGTGGAGAGTGGCTCTTAAATTCAGGGGCATCATGCCATGTATGTCCTGACCGAAGCTCATTCATGTCATACAAGGAGCATGATGGTAGATCAGTGTTTGTAGGCGATGGCTACGCTCGCAATGTGGTAAGGATTGGTTCAGTGTGCATTAAGATGTTCGATGGAGTCGAACGGATCCTTGAAAGTGTGAAGCATATCCCTGAGATGAAGAGGAACGTGATATCTCTTGGTGCACTCGAGGCGAAAGGATGCAGGTTCATCGGCTGCGATCGATATTGTAAAGTGATGAAGGGAGCACGCGTGATGATCAAGGCACGGAGGTGCGATAATCTTTACAAGGTGATCGGGAGCACTGTTCATGGTGGAGCTGCGGGATTGGCAGCGGGATCCATGGTTGTTCAAGTGTGGTGAGAGAAAAAGGGCCACATGGGAAGAGCAACAAGGCATGTGAAGATGCAAGGATGAAATCGATGGAGCATGAGAAGCGACGGGACCATAATGATGATGAAGTAGAGGTGGAGATAGTGCGTGGCGAGGAGGTGCATGGTGATTTGAGTCGTGGTGGAGTTTGTTGGGAAACGGACGCCTCAAATCATGGTTTTGCGCAGAGGCCACCGGTCGGTCGGTGGGAGTGGCCGACCGGCCGGCCACACAGACAAGCAAGGCAGCAGGCTTGCTGTGATGATTTTTGCCCATCCGACCGGCCAGTAGGGGTGTCCGACCGGCCGAACGACCGGCCGGCAGTGTCCTACTACAACACTGTTTCTTGCGCGGTTTGCGCGCAAGAGGTTTCTAAATCCGTTTTTCTTTCCTATTTAAGGTGTATTTTCGGAATTATAGGTAACCAAGGTTGTAAAGGGGATTGAGGGAGCTTCTAGGTGAGAGAAAGAACTTAGAGAAGAGGTTTTTCTTCTTCGGTAAGATTAGGATTTCTCTTGTGGGCTTGGGTTTTGGGTCTTGGGTTCCATCTCTTGTAACTTCTGATATTATAGTGGATTGTTGTCGCTTTGTGCCGTGGTTTTTTACCCGTGAGGGGTTTTTCCATATAAAAATCCGATTATCTGTGTGTGAGTGATTGCATGCATTGTGATTGCATTGTGTGGCTTGTTTAATTGAATTTGTTGCTTGTGTTCGGCTTTGCTTCCACTGCCGGCCCTCCTATCCCAACACTTTACTCACCTTGGTACAACTATACTAACACACGGCGGCTTCCTACTTGTTAGATTTGACCTTAACAAATGCCGCCAACTCATGGCGGCATCCAACTCATTAGATTTGGCCTCAAAAGATTGGATGTGAACAGCGCATCACCCCTTCTCCTCTTGCAAATGCATACCACCTATCCAACGAGTGCATGGGGCCTGATTTTGAGCCATGGCTAGATCATGGATAGCACTATACACAAATGACCCAGATTAATTACTTCAAGTAAAGTTACCAAAACGCCATCTCATGAGCGATCCATAAAGATTAGATTATTTTACATGCTCCAAAGAACATGTAAACACACAACAGTCGCGATTGTGAATAATTAATCTTGACCATTCATTTGCCAATCAAACAATAAATGGAGAATTCAAAAAGAATCGATGTTTATATACAAGGTGCTCTTGGACCCTCACAAACAATAAAATAAAACAAAATAAACATTTCAATCCGAACCACTGATCAAAAATCGAAGCCGGAAACATCGCATTCAGTACCCATAAACACTCCTGATGAGATCTTCACTGTTGATTTCTGGCGGCATTGAAAGGGATGCGGAGATGTGGATATGCATGGACACGAGCCAAAGCATCGCCGGCGACATTAATTTCTTGCACAGGACATTTGGGTCCTGGGTTATTGGGAACGTTGGTGCACCCAGATGGCCCAGAAGGTGCAACTGGGCCCCTCTGGAGGGAAGCCATCAGTGGCCCACCCGTCCACCTCCACACATCACCTCTTTCATCCAGAACTCTACAAGCAATGCATGGATAGATACTTAGAGCAAGCAAAATGGTAATGATTTTTAGGACCTTGTTCAAGAACCCCATTGGTTTTGAACGGCTGGATATGGCAGAATGGAAATCAGCTGCAGGAAAGCGAGGGAGATCGAGAGTTTTTATACATTTTCAGTTCAATGTACTTACGTTCTTGTTCTTCCTACCATGTGATTTTGACCGTTGACTAGTTGGGTTTTCCTCGATGGCTGTGGTGGACCACGTCACAGGAGATTAAGGGTAGGTTTTAAACTTATAATCCAGATTTATTTATTTTTTGGGTGCGGTTTCCTACCGTACCACACCATCTTTCAATGATCCAAACCGTTTATATGATGAGGCCTCTCCTTTGGGGGATACCCAAAAATCGAATCTCTCATATTAGAATATTTCAACATTTGATCACTTAACTCTTTCACTTTTGTATGTAATGTTTCCTTTGAACCCTTGTCTTTTGGGATCATTCACGGAAAATGAAGGATCTTCAAATCTTAAATATTTTCGAGTTGGCCACTATTAGATGTGCATATCATCAAATCAACAGCTTGGATCGACCAAAATAACATCAGATCCAATGTTTATTGTTCCGATGTAATAATACAAATCATACCTCTAGATGTACCGTAGCAAACCTTTTTTTATGGAAGTAAAAATTTACTGGACGTGGGTGGAGCATTTAAGCTCGTACTCTCCCAACAACTGACGATTATGGTAGTTTTGTCTGAGATCTTGCCCGTTCATCAGGTGGATCCCACGAAGTATGTACCTTGGTACAAAATTCAAGCCGATCCAGATATAATGTGCATGACAAGTGTATAAAAAATATGGATGTCTTAACCAATGCCAGATTTGATATTTATGTGTGGCCCACCCAATGATGCCAACCAGCCTTTTTTCGATTCACAACATATAGCTGGTCAGACCCACATAATGAACGGTGCAGATCAAGTACGTGCGTCATATTGCATGTGATGCAATGGTAGCCATCCAAGTGGCTACTCGCACTTAGGGTAGTATTCTATTACAGTACATTGTTGAAAAGCCTAGTTCGGTCACATGATTTATTTTAGGGATTTTCTCATGTAACAGCCTATCTTATAGGTTATTTTCAAATAAATGCATGCTTTTAAAATATTTAAAGTAGAACACCCAAGGTTTGCACCGTTGGACATACCACCGCGCGCCTGCCGTCAAATACCATTAGGGTTATGTGGATTTATGAAATGTATTTTTCAAAAAGACAAATTACCCTCATTCTATTTCATTCGATCAAGCCACCTCCTTCCCACTTACTTCAGAGAAACATCATCAAAGCCCTCTCCTATGATAAAAACACCCGTCATAGGAATCTTTCTATGGCCCACCCTAATGTTTATCAGATCATCCAACTTGTTGATAAGGCCACAGATACCTGGAAGAAGGGATGACGCAACACAATACCAGCAAGCGCAACTTGCTGCAACACAATAGGAAACAGTGGTTGTTGATCACCCACCATTAAAAACTTTCTAAGGTCCACCGCAATTACTTTTGACCATCCAATGTCTTGATAATGTCACAAACACTTAGATGAAGGGGAAAATTAAATATCATCTTGATCCAAAACTATTGTGGCTTACAAAAGCTTTTTAATGGTCAATAACCACTGTTTCATGTGGTGTGGTCCACCTGAAATTTTCATGTTCGCCATTTTTTTTTATGACACTCTAAAATAAGCTAGAAAAATAGATGGACGTCATGAATGTACATTTCATACACTGAAGTGGGCCTTACCATCAGAGTCTCGCCCACATCGCTGGCTCCTGGGTTGCTAGCCAGTGGTCAGTCATGCTCCAATGTACCCTTAACCAAATTGGATTGCGTACTAACGCTTTTATCCTACGCAACAAACTCTATAAGGCCCACCATGACTCTACATGGTTTATCCATGCCATCCATCTGGTTTTCTAGCTCATTTTAGGGGTTGAGCCCAAAATTGAAGCATATTCAATGCTCTACGTAAACCACACCACAGGAACTGTGGGGATAATGATTTCCACCACTGAAACCTTTTTAGGGCCACGGTGATTTTTTGTCCATATTTCTAAACCTTGGGCATTTTGCTTTAAATATTTTAAAAGCATGCATTTATTTAGAAATAGCATAAAAGATAGGTGCTGATACGGGAAATCCCTTTATTTTAAGGATTTTTGTCGCATGAAGATCTCAAATCCAACCGGTTGGACAAAATGTTACAGTCCACACTGAGAACAACTTCACAGATTTCATATGAAATCGAATATCCAATCCGTCAAATAGGTTTCTCTCGTCATGCAGATGACTTTCTACAAAAATCAGCCAATTCAATGATTTACAAGAGGATATTTGTGTCTTTCTATATATCAATAGCTAGATATTAATTTCTATGCTATGGCCCACCTGATAAGTAGATGGGACTGATTTATGACTAGACGATTTTCATGGTGGGACCAAAGAAATCAAAGGGTTGAATATCGCATGAACTTCATATTCTTGAAGTTATCGCTTGGTGGACTGGAGCCCTTGACTTGAGACCTTTGGACCTGTTGATGGGCGGAAATCCAAATAATCGCCTACTGTTTTGGTATTTGCAGATTAGTGCCTAACGTTTGCATCATAACTAAAAGAGTCCCCCCATTATAAATTAATACAATTAGTTGATGTATTTATGTAATTTTAAAAATACCCCTCTATAGCATTCACACTCTCTCATCTCTCCTCCAATGTTTGTATTTTTTTTTTTTTAACACAGTGTATGGGCAATTGAAACCATGACCGCAGTGATGAAATGCATTCTGTTGGGTGTGGAAGCAACTGCAGAACAAATTAAACAAGCAATAGAAAAATAATAGTTCAAGCAAACACACAAGATTTTATGTGAAAAACTCTTAGAAGAAAAAAAACCATGGCATGAAGCAACAGTCAATCCACCATATCAACAGGTTAGAAACCCTAGCTTCTCTTTTCAAAACCCTAGAAATCATGTAAGCTTTCATTCTTCTACCTCTAATCGTAATTACAAAGCACTTACATACTCTTGTATGAAATTAGGAAACAAAGCCCGTATTTATGCATTCTGTCGATCGTACTTTCGATCAACCAATATATCAATAGAGTCTATCAGTCAATCGAAACAGAACTCAATTAATCGAAAACATCATAGAGTGCTTTGGTCAACCTAACTGCGCTGCGCCAAATTATAAAAGACACTCGATCAACACATTGTGGTTACCACTAAGCCATGGGTTGGAACCTCTCCCTCCTTTGGCACTCTCTCATCCGGCCCACTCCCTTCTCTGGCAATCTTTGATCTCTCTCTCTCTCTCTCTCTCTCTCTCTCTCTCCATGAAGCAAATGCCAAATCACTGCAATAGCATGTGACCAAAAAGTAATATAATGATGGCTTAAATCAAGCCAAAAATTGGTTTTTGGGGCATCATCCAACCATTGTTTGGACCACTGAAATTAACAACCTGGATTTAAAGTGGGGTGAATTTCTCTTGGCATCTTCCATCTACTGTCAAGGCCCATCAAATTATCGCAATGGATGGCTTCAATTGGAACTAAATTGAATTTTCCGACATCATCCAACCACTCATAGGATCGGGCATGCATCATCCATCCATTTGTTTGTATCAATTGTTTACATCCATTATTCAGTGACCTAGACCATCGTGCATTTATAACCCACCATACACTGCAATGTCCACTCACAGATGGGGCCCACTGTAACACTGGTGCAGCATGATCTATATATGTTTCAAGAGTTAACAGTCATGATTTGGCCCAGTGTACGCATGAGATGATCTTGGCCTAGATCATGGCACGCCATCATTAGAAGAAATGGCAAAGAACGCAAGCTTTTAATCCACCCCTGATCAGATCAGTTCCAACCATTCAATTCCCTAGCCTTTTTTTTTTTTAATGAAATGTACACTATAAATTTATTTTTTACTTATATGAAAATTTTAGGCTGTTATTTAGAATTACTGAAATTAGAGGCCCTTATTTGAAATTCCATCAAAGACAGGCATTTAAATGACAAAAACCCTTAATTTTATCATTGCTGACGTGTAAACATCTGGGGACATTTTGGTCAACCGAATGAATTTTCGTGGATGTAGGAGAGGTATATATTAAATTAACATTCCAAGGTGGACAGTGATTCCATGCCTAATTCAATCTTTCACTAAAGAATTCCCTTATTCTACAAGCTTTTGAGTGCCGGGCAAGTTCTTTCATTGCATGTTCCACGTCAGACTCTGAGAGATTAGGAGATGATGCCACGTGGCCAGTCATGGCCTACTTGAGGTAAGACTCGTTCTCATGAATTACATCACCCCTTCAATCGTTTTATAGTTCAGACTCGGTCCGGTAACTCATCATCGCCGTTCATCTTGTGGCCCACGGTACAAAAAATATCAATGGTTTGGTTTGTAGAAATGGGCCCATGGTTCAGTGATCCTAGCCGTTGATATATTATGCCGCCCATAGTGAGTGGCGCATTAACAAAAGATCTCCCGGATGGGAAAAAAAAAAAATGTAACCTTTCGGTGGATCACTAATAAATAGACGGTTGAGAAGTAGAATACGGCATTGGCGTATATTCAACCAAGAAAAGGCCAAATATTATATAACTAGGATCTTCCAATCTTTGGGATCTTAAAGTCATGGGCCATTCATCTTTAGGCCCATCGTATCAATGGTTTGGATGGCTGAACCATGGCCCCACTTGTACAAAACCCAAACTACTATTTTACCTACTTCATTGCATACGTCTGCATGGAGACCAGAAGTCATATGCCCATGGGCCCCACTACGGATGGGACACTGCAAAAACAGCAGCCACTGAAGAATCCTGACCATTGAACGTTCCACAAGGATCCGCTCCACCGTTCACCATCATTTTTTAAGTTGCAGGTAGTCAATCCAAACCGTCTATTAGAGAGCATAACCCAATAGATGCTCTGATCAAACAATCCTTAACATCCAAATTGGTTACTGCCAGGTGGATTGTTAAAAGTGAAATGGTCAATAACACAAGTTCAACAGTTAAAACAAGATGGTTTAGATCAATCCATGAATTCAAATTTCGAGCTATACTCCATCGGTCCATCTACAGTGGGGTCCATGAGGCCATGTTGAACAGCCTAGATTGGCCTGCAGGTGGGCCATGTGCACCGTAGAGGAGAGACCCCGGCTTAAAAAAGCATAGAGGCCACACCATAGTTTAGCCCATGAACCCTCCACGTAGACCTGGCAAAATTCAACCCGACCTGGTAACCCGACCCGGCCGACCTGGTTTTTTCTAGCTTAGGGTTGGAAATTTTGACCAAATTCATTTTTTGAGTTGACCCAACCCGACCTGGATTTTTATGGGTCGGGTTAAGGTTAAAGGTGACTCGACCCGACCTGAATCATATAGTGGTTAAGTAGATTATTATATATTGATTTTCTTATTAGTTAAACAATACATAGCTTTTTTCTCATACACCCTGCGGGATGTACGGATGGAGTGGATTTCACTTTTGATGAAAGTGGGCCCCATTTTTTGGGGGTGAGTGTGCATTAATAATTGGTGTACACTGTTGTACACCGAATTGGGTAGATCGGGTCAACAAAAACTTTTGTTGACCCAATCAAAACAAAAACTGAGAGAAAATCTTTCTCTTCCTCCGTTTCTGTTGAAACATCTCGAACAGACACTATCCGTTTTCAAGATCATGCAGCCCACTTTCGAACAGTAGTTTGGCCGATCCAATCCGTTCATATAGTTCAGACATAGAAGTCTAGTAAATCCCTGGTGTTTCATTGAAGGTATTATTATATGGTGTACACAGTTATAAACTAAATATGACAGTGGATAATTGATTTTGTGTTTTCAGACCCTTTAAAACCTGACCTACTGAAACCAATATGGCCTTTCTTGGCTCGATTCAAACCGTCTATCAGTTTCTAGCCTCATTTTTAACTAGAACCCAATTGATATCAGGTGTGGACGCTCATGTGTGTAGCCATTGCTTCGCATATAAATTGCATCATGCGGGGTGGCGGGTCCGAAAATGAAAATATTCCGTTTTCTTTTTCTCTTACCTCTGCTTCTTTCCCTATTAGTTTCTTTCCCTATTAACCTCGATCAGTGACAATGCATTCGAGCAAATCGATCTAAGTTATTCATAATGCTTAGTTGCAAGCTATCCTAGTCATCCATTGATGTTCACCTAGATTAGGGTTAAAAATGTCATCATATAAATAGAATTTTTCTTCCGTTTTTCTCCCTTCTTATATTCAGAAATCATAAATCTCATGCTAACCATATAAACACATCCGTTAGAAGGGGTTGGAGCTGAAACCTTAGACTATGACTATTCATGTTAGATTCATGAGCAATGTTGAGCAAGCATTAGTAGCTGGAGATTTAAGTCTAGTTGTGAATTGATTTAGTAAAAGTCCTCTATTAGGTGAGTCTTTCTTGAGAATTCTTAGTATTTTGATTCAAATTGGTGCTTGAAATAAGATATGATTTCCGTTTTATCTACAAATTAGTTAGTTGATCAGTAAAATGCGGGTCAACCCAACCCGACCCGATTTAATTTGGGTTGGGTAAGGGTTGGGAAAATCCAACCTGAATTCAATTTGGGTCGGGTTAGGGTTGAGGTGGAAACGACCCAACCCGAACTTGACCCGACCCATTGCCACCTCTATCTCCACGCCCTGTTTGGTTGCCACTCAAAAACTGAGCTCATTTCATTTTAATTAACAATAATTATGTAGTGAAGATTTTGGTAGAAAAAATTCTTAGTAACTTATCATTTATATAAACTATAATATCTAATACATAATTCCAATCAATTAAAATTGGACAAACTAAAGGATATGAGCCATTTACTCCCAATTCATTTACCTTCAATTCCATTTCCCATTAACCTTCATTTACAAGCTCCCAAATGAACCCTTGCTTGCATTCACTCCCATCTAGAAATGAGGCAGATACGAAGCTCAAGTGGCCTATACTATAGGAAATTGTGGTCATAAAAGGTTCTTAACGGTAGGATTCAATCCACCGTTTTCGTACGGCATGATCCACTTGAGCTCATGCATAAAATCAGCCCGTAAAACTGATGGATGACGTGAATAAGCCACATGCATCATTAGTAGACCCCACATGAACTTCTAACCTTTCTCGATTTTGGTATTCAAAAAGCAACCGGTCAATGTCAACTTGGTAAGTAATTATTACCCATTCTTGGGGATTTACCCCCGTGAATTGGGAAACACATGGGCCCTAAGGCCTTGTTTGGACTCGGAGAAGAAACCAAGAGGATGAAAGTGTAATGATGATTTCGATGGCCAAATTGGCTTATGTTTGATTATTTAGGGAGCTCTTATAAAATCATTTCTAATAGAGTGAATTGGGATTAAAGCCATGTTTGAATTCATGTGTTCTAAAAGAAAAGAAAAGTAAAGAAATGAGTAAATAATTATTATTTTCATGACCACTATTAAACATTATATTTCATTTTAGTGGTTATTTTTAAATAGTAAGTAAAAACCTCGTATTCGTGATACAAGAATCACTTTATTTCTTCCATTAGAGAATCCAAACTACAGAAAAATGCAATAATTGTTTGATGAATCTTTCATTTTCTTTATTATCCAAACATCTTGAACTATCACATATAGTTTTCTTTTTTATTAAAAAAAAAAAAAAAAAGTTCCATTGTCATTGATTTCCATATAATTATTGATATTCAAACGTGCCCTAAACAGAAGCAATTTCCTCCTTTTCTTATGATTCGGAGATGAAAGTTTAATTGGAATCCTATCATTTCTTTGCCTATCAAGCGAGGGCAAATGTCTTTCATTAGAAAATGTTTTTTTTTTTTTCTTTCTTCCCCCTTTTTATTAGGCAAGCACTTGATTTTTTAAAAAAAATGATTAGACCCGGGTCTTCAAATGAAGACCCAGGCGTTTGGAGGAAAAGAAAAAGGATGGAGGTGGCCCTGACTTTAGACCTACAGCCCAAATCCTATTGATCTAGTCCAATGTCTTTCCCCAGCTGACTTGACTTTGTACAGCCCATATTCTAAGCATGGGCCTAACTTTAGAAGCCATGGAGTGGGTTTTACGAGTGAGGATGAACGGGCTGTCATTGACCTATCCTTAGGAATGGCAATGGATTGGGTCGGTCGGTCGATACTTTATTGAATGTCCGAGCCTGCTAATGGATCAGTCTCGAGCTAGAAAACATGGCCCATTTAAGTAAAATCCTACCTGACTTGAATTGTCCATATAAGTTGAAGGCCAGGGTCGTATTTGAGTTGAGCCTTAGCCAACTTGAGTTGCCAATTTAAGTTATCAATGCGCTGGGCTTAGAGACCAAATCCAAAACCATGAAAAATAATGATAATAATAATAATAACAGAAGATAAGCAAAGATACATATGCATGTACATATCCAGTAACTGAGCCAGGCCATCCTTCTATTCTTAAACCAGTGTTGGGCTGCACCGGATCATTAGTTCGGTCAATCCCAACCCAAGTAAATGGGTTCGGTCTGGTCTAGCTTGGGCTTGATGAATTTAAGTAGGTTAGCCCGGCCAACAGGTAATAGACACGAGTTGGGTTTGGGGCAAAATTCTATACATGTTTGGTTTTTTGGGTCTAATTAGCACTAACTTTGATTAACCAAACCCAACCCATTGCCACCTCTAATGCTATATAATAATGAAAAACGATCATATATAATAGTTGAGGCTATTTTTTTGCAAGCAAAGTCGTGTCCAGCACAAGCTTTTAAGGATCGATAACTCAGTGATTGTCTAACCCATTCATGTACGTGAACAGAAAAAATAAAGATATAGATCCACTTAGCCTAGGGCCCAGGTGCTAGTAAGATATTCATCAGGTCTTTGGAAGTTACCAAAATAATGAGTATTAATTGAATATATTTATATTCTGTAATTTTACTATTAAAATTAATTGGAACCCAACCTAAACCAAGTAGACCCAATTTTTAATCATGGTCTAAAATGATGGACCTGAGCCTGACCCAGCTACTTTTAAACAGATACCGACAATTAAACCTAGACCTGTTGAAATCCGTCAGGTCCATGGGCTACCCATTGGGCCAAGCAACTGTGTGTCTCAAGTTAGATGTATAAAGAACAAAAAAATTAGGCTTATTTGATTATTTCGTGATCAAATTGGTGGACACTTATTTTGGACGGTAAAATATGAAGAAAAAAAAATTCCAATGGCCCTATTTCAATAACCTGTGTGGGTTTTTTTTTTTAAGTCAGTGTAACGCACCCAGGGTTTGTGCCTCTAGCATTTCGCACTCAAGACCTGCTGTTGAAAGGCTTTGGCGTCTTCCAGCTGGGCTAACAGGCGAGACAAATCAAGCATCACAGGCTGAGTATCATATAAACTTCTCTTTTCTGACGTGCTGAATTCTTAGTGTTTCAGGCACTTGCAATATCCAAGCCATTCATCAGATCCGTCCAATAGTTTAGATATTGAGTCTCCTCATCAGGTGAGTCATGATGCGGGAAAAAAGATGGACGGTCCAGAAAACTTCAGCCAATTTTTTTCTCAGCAGTACGTTTGTTTCATGAC
The DNA here is from genome assembly GCA_003013855.2 of Liriodendron chinense. Taxonomy (NCBI): domain Eukaryota; kingdom Viridiplantae; phylum Streptophyta; class Magnoliopsida; order Magnoliales; family Magnoliaceae; genus Liriodendron; species Liriodendron chinense. The sequence continues at coordinate 351,135 of ML058358.1, read as the reverse complement.
TGTAGCCCACCCAGTGGACCGATCTAGTTTATAGGAGGGGAATCTACGCGGTGGTGTCCCTCTGATGGATGGTTTGATCTTGTAATGCATTCCATGTCCATGAGCATGCCTTGCACAAAGCTCCTTTGATGTGACCCAATGGTTAGATACAGCTTTTCGATCTGCATGTAGTTTTGAAATGGTTTGCTTCGGAGGGATAGGATCAGAAGCCAGGCCCACCTAAGAGACAGTCATCATTTTAGGGAACATGAGGACATTGGCTTTCTCCATGATTTGAGTAGATACCATTTGAAATTTGGCATGCACCTGCATAAAGTCTCCACATGAAATAATGGCATTGTCTCCACCTTTATGGTGCAGCTGGTTATGACCCTTTCTCTTTCTCGGCAAAGACCGGGCCATTAATGCCAGCCATAAGATGATGTGGACCCCTAACGCCATAAAAAAAAAATAACGCAGTTAGCTGACATTTCTACCCAAGTAGTCTTTAGATGAATATTGAACTTTTAGCTGTGGACATTTCTACTCAAGTAGTCTTTAGATGAATAGTGAACTTTGGGTTTTAAGGAGACATATGAATGGATATTTTTTTAAAAAGCCAAGGCATATGTTGAGATTTGGCAACACATACCATAATCAAAACGTACAATGGCTAGAGTGCCTAGACCTAACCACTAGGTTTTGACAACACTTTTTATGGGTTGTGTTGTTTATGTAAGTGAAACACATATAGAGCGAGAAGTGAAAAGAGATTCTTTATTCTGTGGAAGAGTAAGAGAGAGAAGTAAGCCTTGTACTCTTTTGACTTTTATTATTTAATAAAGAAGAAAGCTTCATAGTATCATCTTCTAGACATAGGTATATTGCAGAACTATATAAAATTTTCATTTATCTTGTATTTTGATTCTGCCTTTGGTTTTTGGATTTTGGTTTGACTTTTTTCTTTTGTGATTTGATGTAGAGTGGACTATAGATCTATACTTGGCATAATTGGACCGAAAGAAATCCGAACAGAAGCAGATGTAGCTTATAAGATCCGGGCCCAATCCTATATAATGATGTAACTGTGCCTCGGGTATGTTTAGTTCGAGGAAATTCATTCTAGATAGAGAGAAATTGTCATTCAAAGTGTGAACAGTAAAGCAATCATAACTTCTAATTAGGGTAACATTACAGGATGCATGATCTATGAATCTTTATTGTAACAGACTATCTAAGGTCAATCGACCCGCATAGCGAGTGGCATCAGTCCGTTTCACGAGAAAACGGTTCCTTCCAATTCAAGTCAAACTTTTAGACAAAGCTTAGTATTTTAATAAATTTTAATTTGAACGTATCTCTTTCGTTTTAGAATTTTAGTATATGTAATTTTCTTAAAAATTGTTTCTAATAATACTAGGAATCATCAGGCATGATTGAATTAAAACTTTTTATTTTTAGTAAAATTTACTATTTCGAGTAAACTCTAGTTTAGTCAAATTAAAACTCCTAATAAGGATTTTACTTTTTCTTTAAAAGTGATGTAATAAGAAAGTTTAAGCATTATTAAATGATAAAATTTTAAATTTTCTTTTTTATACTTGAGAGGAAGGTGGTGATCTTACTCCTCACACCCTTCCCTGCATCATGGTTTTGCTTGGTTTGCATCAATTGTTTGGGAGTATTTTTCACAACCTTTGACCTGGCTCAAACTCTCTCCCAATCTCTGTCCATAGTCCGTACCCATGCCTTCCTCTCAACACATAGCCCACGCCCTCTCTAGGTGTAGTTCAACCCTCTCTAGGTGTAGTTGAACCCTCTAGTTCTCTTTGGGAGTAGTCCTCACCCTATCCCACTCAATCTCTATCTCTTCCTCTCTCAGCATGCCATACCTCTAGTATACATGATGTAGAGCTTTGCTCAGCCCACACATGTACACAAGGTAGCTAATGCAAACGCCACACATGTGCCAGCTTGGGTCATTTGTAGTATGTCTAATTCATTCACCAGAGGCATACCATTTTTTAGATGCTCCCACCCAAAAAATCAGATTGGTCCAATCATCAAGTGGACCAAAGTATACAAAACAAATTTACTACTAAAATGCTTAGCAGAAATTTTCTTAACCATGTAATTGTTTCTGATATTGTGGCCCATCTACTGAAGGGTCCAAATTTTGTGTTTGGGAAGAAAATATAGATGGTCAGAACCACCTTATGGATGGCTTGGATGATGCTCCTATTAGCAACACTAGCACATGTGGTAGTGTGTGCATTAGCAGCCTTGTGTGGCTTATCATATAATGTAATATATTACGGTGAGTTATTTGATATACTCCCTCAAAGGTAGAGCTGGGCACAAACCAAGCCAGCTCGAAAGCTCGGCTCAGATTGGTTTCAAAAAGCTCCATTTGGATTGGTTCGAATAGAAGTTCAAACCAAACCAAGCCTTGGAGTCGAGCTCGTTTGAAAAAACAAACCAAGCTCAAACTAGGCCAGTACCATGGCTCGGCTCGCGGCTCGCAGCTCGCAGCTCAGTTTGACTAGCTTGATTCAGCTAGTAGATTGTAAGTACACTGTTTCGTGTGGTGTGATCCACTTGAGCTTTGGATATGATTCCATTTTGGGATCATGTCCTAAAATGATATGTAAAACCGGATGGACAGTGTTGATAATACATTTACATGATTTACATGATGACGTGGATACTACATGAATGCATATTGTTTCTTTGCACTTGTTAAATTATGCTTGTGTGCTTGTTTGGAAAAGGCTCTTATATGTTTAATTTGAAGTTGCACTCCTTTGGAGGATGTTAAACATCATGTAGTAAGAGACTTTTGTATTTTTAATTTTATTTTTTTCTCATTTTTCTATTTAAACAAACCAAAAAAAAAACAAGCCGTCACCTGTTCAAACTCGGCCCCACCCGACTTGAAATTTTCAACCAAACTAATCCCAACTTGAACCATATTTTTCTGGAGCAAACAAAACTCGGGCCACATAGGTTGGCCCGAAGCCCAAAATGGGCCGATCAACAAACTGGGGTGGCACAAGAAGAAGCCAAACCAAACTAAGGCTAACTCAGTCTAGCCCGAATCGTTGCCCACCTCTACTCAAAGGAGTCACTTACACAACGTTCTGAAGGACACTGTATTTCTTATGAGCCACTACGTGGATAGATCAATCACTGCAACTTTGTTGCACAAGGCCTATCCATCTAGTGGCCCACCTTACTGATGGGCCCAATCATCTTAAATGCTAGCCATATGAACAGCGTGGAGGAACTTGCTCGCTTGGAGCTTTCATATGGCAGTTTGCATATTATCGGCTTGTTTTGGATAGTAGAAAGAAGAGAAAATAAAGCACTTTTTTCTTTATTTGGGACACTTCACAATGTTCAAACAGTAAAGAGTTAGGGATTAACTTTCTTAAATGATGAAACTACCCATTTGAACTTTACACACCATAAGATGATCTTGACCGGCCCTCCATCTAGTAGGACTAACCATATTTCATATGTGAGACGATTTTAGCACATGCCCTTGTAAGAGTCCTATTCATTTACTTCCATACCTCCGTTTCGATGTATTTCTAAGAGATCATGATGTTGGGCCGGTTCCACCTCAAAATGGCTAGTCATTATTAAGGGACCTCTTCCCAATATATAGCCCAGCAATCTCCCCAGCCTCTAACCGATGTGGGACAAACCCAACAATCCCCCCCGCCACAGTGGATAGGGGCTCCCGAGCACTGCCCTCTCACAGTGTTGTTGGGCAATAGGCTCTAGGGCACCCCCCCCCCCCCCCCCCGGGCGTAGGCGCCACCACATACTGGCTTGGCTGGGCCAGCTCTGATACTACTTATTGGGTCAATTCCACCTCAAAATGACTAATCATTATTAAGGGGCCTCTTCCCAATATGTAGCCTAGCAATCTCCCCAGCCTTTAGCCGATGTGGGACAAACCCAACACATGGACCATCGGCACAACCAACATCTAAAACTCATGTTCAATTATTATTCTATGGGCTCACTGAGATGTCCAGAAAATTATCATTGAATACTACGGGTAACGCATAGCAGTTACCACTGCACCATTTTAGAATACCTTAATATTGGGCCAAAACAACTAAGGTATAGGATCCAAGTTTAGTGGTGAAAATAATGGATTCGACTGAGGGCAATGAAAATATATGTATTTTAACATCTAAGTAGTATTCAAGATACGCAACTTAAGACCGAAATTTGAGGATGATCAACTTGTTTATCTGATCATGATTTCCCTACCTCCTCAATACAGCACGTTCCAGGTGAATTTCAACACCATTAAGGACAAATAGACGTTGGACGAACTGATTACTCAGTGTGTCCAAGAGGATGAAAGGTTGGCTAAGTAAGGCATCGCACATAATGTAAATTTTGTAACCCTTGGACAAGGGAGAAAATGGAAGAACAAGAAAAGAAAACAGAATTCAGGAAAAGGTTCTTTGAATCCTACAGGTGGCAATCAGCCACAATCTGAAGGGAAAACAAAGAAGAAAAGATGGGGTCCTGATGATGGATGCTTCTTCTGCAATAAGCCAGGACATCAGAAAAAGGACTGTGAAGGCTTTAAAGCATGGGTGGTAAAGAAAGGTAATCATCATGATCTTGTTTGTTTTGAAAGCCATCTGACTGAAGTATCTACAGATTCCTGATGGATAGACTATAACACTTCTATTCACATATGCACTTCCATGCAGGATATATTACAGAGCCGAATGCCAACTGACATGGAGCAATCAATGTGCATTGGCAATAGGCGTAAAAGTGAACGTTGTAGCAGTAGGAGTCTATAGACTTAGATTAGCAAATGGTCATTATTAGACCTAGTAGATATTTTTTATGTGCCTTTTATAAGGTGAAATTTAATTTTTTTATTTCTCTTTTCAATTAAATTTGGATGCACTTATAAATTTGAGAATGAAAATTTTAGTATTTACTTTGGTTTAAATTTAGTTGGCCATAATTTTTTGTGAATAAGCTATGTCGGTTGAACCTACATAGCGCAAACATTCTAAACATAAACCTACAGCATAATAGAGCAGGAATAAAGAGAAGAAAGAAGAATGAAGTTTTCTCCATCTTATGACATAGGCAATTAGGCCATATCTCTTATGAGATAATGGAAAGGCTTATGTGGGATGGAATACTTCAATCATTGGACTTTTTTATTTTAAAGATTGTATAGATTGCATTAAGGGAAAATAGACTAGAATCAACCAACCAGAAATGTAGGACTACTAGAAGTGATATATACATATATTTATGGTCAATTCCCTATAGTCTCATGGAGTGGACACAAATAATTCATCACTTTTATAAACGACTACTTTCGCTACAGATTCATGAACCTAATAAATGAGAAATCAAATTCTTCCTTTGTGATACTTTCTTTGTCATAGACATCGAGACTCATAAGAATAGATCTCGAGGACTGCTTAATTTATCACAAAGATCCTACATTGGTAGGATACTCGAGCGATTCGGCATGCAAAATTGTTTTCATGCTTGATGACCTATAGTTAAAGGTGACAAGTTCAGAAGTTTTTTCAGTGCCTCAAGAATAATTTAGAAAAGGATCGCATAAAGTAAATTATAATGTATGCTCAATTCTGTACGCGCCTGGATATTACTTTTATGGTTGGAATATTAGGCAGGTAACTGCAGAAAGCGTTGTGCTACCTGTAATGGACGAAAGACTTTGAACTCACCTACAGAAAAGCCGACCATCTGGATTAGTCGATTATTTAGATGCAGATTATGCTGGCTGCGTCGACACAAGAAAGTCCACGTCCGGTTACATTTCTTTCTTATGAGTGGAGGAACTATGTCTTGGAAAAGTGTAAAACAATTTACCACAGCTTCATCCACTATAGAGGCAGAATTTGTCGCATATCACGAAGTTACAAACCCATGGCAGTGTGACTACAGGGCTTTCTCATTGGTTTATGGATCTTGGAGCATATCCCAAAACCTATGAGAATGTTTTTTTGTGACAGTTCAGTTGCGATACATTTCTCGTACAATAGCGAGCACTCATCAAGGTCGAGGCATATCGACATAAAGTATCATATTGTAAATAATAGAGTGCGGGATCATCAAGTGTCTATTAAGCTTTATCAGTACTAAAGATATCATAACTGATCCTCTCACTAAAGGGCTTCCTGTGGCACCATTTCAAGAGTATGTAGTATCTATGGGAGTCATGACCTCGCAGATACATTCAGTTAGTGGGAGTTTTCATATTCAGTATAGATCTATTTTATTCAGACACTCGTAGAGATCTCATTTATTTTGATGATTCCATCTTTTGGTTTATACTATTTCTCTCATTTGGTGTACACAATATATTTTGAGAATAGTAGAATTTCGGTATTGTCTCATTGGAGACAACTTAAAAAAGCTCATATGACTCTTGAAGGTATGCACTTTCGATCACACTTGACTGTAACCTTCATACCACATGACCATGTTCACAATCTACATCATTAATATTAATGATACTAGTGACCGTGATTCGTCTCACTTCGCCTCATTAATGTTGTGTAGACTTCCACGATCCGGTATTAGTAGTCTTGATGGACTAGATTGGAAAAGACGTTGTCCACAGAATCTGACATATTGGTTGACCACTTAAGTATAATTAAAATCCGTGACATTGAACAGTATGGCCCAAGTGAGAGAATGTAAGTTTTCTACATAGTGGGTCGACTGATCAATGGTCCAGATTTAAATACAAATGCAGATTCATGTGTGGACTGATCAGTGGACCCCACTAAAGTCGTGATCTACATAATTAAGAGAGGTTGCGCGTCTACACTGCCTGTGGCAGTATTGTAGTTGAACATGGATTCTTGTTACCTAAATTCGTGTGGAGCAAGGGTGGCAGTATTTTGGTGGATTTCAAACACTGTCACACTATCTACAAACTCTATTTAAAGGGTGCTGAGTCCCCAATCCGGGATTACACTAAAAACAAGCCTCATCTAAGGTTTTCTCTACAGCAATCCCAAGAGAGGAAGATCCAGATCTCTGATATTAGAGATGGCCCACCAAACAGGTATGTCTTTATTCTAGTGATTTGATCTACATACTTGGTGCACTGTACGGTCCTTCAATTCCTTAATATAGAGAATCTTACAAACCATTCATGTAGTTACCATCTTGAAAATTCCGTAGCTTAGACTTATGCCTCACCACTGATTAAAGTGCAATTTGATAAATTGAAAGATAAGCTTTGAAAATTAATTGAAGTGCTTAAAACTTAAGTGTTAAATTATAACTTGAAAATAATTTTAGAGATGTTTTAGTAAAATAAATGAGGAAAAATTTTAATGCACCTCCTCTTTTATCATTCAACCTTTAGCATTAAGTGAACAGAGGGGCCGCAGTTTAGCTAGTGACCAACATGATATATGTATTTATCCACGCCAACCATCCATTTTGCCTACTCATTTTAGGGCACGATCTCAAAAATGAGGCAAATTCAAATCTCAAGTGGACCACACTACTAGAAAACAATGTTGATTGAACATCCACCATTAAAAACTTCTAAGGGCCCACTATAATGCTTATTTTTCCATCCAACTTGTTAATAAGGTCCACAGACCTGGATGAAGGGAAAACACAAATTTTGACTTGATTCAAAACTTCTGTCGCCCCCAAGAAGTTTTCAACCACAAGCGTTCAATCCCCATTGTTTCCTATAGTGTGGTCCACCTGAGATTTGGATTTGCCTCATTTTTGGCTCATCCCTTAAAGTGAGCTGAAAAAATGGATAGATAATGTGATAAAATGCATACATCATGGTGGGGCCCACAAAACTTTGACACCATTTAGCTAACCGGTGTTTGGGTCACTAGCCAAACTGCATCCCAGAGCGCCGGGGGGGGGGGGGATATTTAATAAATTGGATTTTCCAAACTCTCTAAATTAGTAAAAATTAATAAAAATATAGCTGGAAGTGGAAATTTCAATTTTCAATGATAATTGCTAAAAATAAATTTTATCAAATTGCCTTACATTGGGTCAAAGTTATACTTTGCATATGTACCATTAGTCATTTTTTGCCATCTTTCTATTATAAGTGGAATTCTAATGTTTTTGTATACAAGCCTTACTTGAGCCTAGAGTTGTACATGACCCGAGCTTGGCCTTGTTCGAGCTAGGCTTGTTCAATGACCACCTTGGCTCGTGTTTGGCTTAACTCAGCCTTCGAGCTGGACTTACATGTTCGAGCTGGCTCGATCGAGCTTTAGAGCTGAGTTCGAGCTTAGAAAAGATAAAATTTTAATTAGACCCAGCGCAAAAGCCCAACCTAGAACTTTTTAAAATTGGGCCCAAAGGCAGCCCAAAGCCCATTGATAGCCCCACTTACTTTTATAGAGAGTTTCACCTCTCATTTCTTTGCTCACTTCCGATGTGTGATTAAAACATAAACTTTTCCAATTGAATAAGTTGAGTCGAGCCGAACTTCAAGCCGAGCCGAATTGAGCTTAGGTTAGCTTGAGCTCGGCTTGAAAATCATTTCGAGCTTGGAAAAATGGCTCAACTTGGTTCAAACCCAGCCTTCAAATCGAGCCGAATCGAGCTGGTTCAAGCCGAGTCGAGCAAGCTAGCTTGGCTCGTGTACAGCTCTACTTGGGCCTATAATTTTTAATTTGAGTATTTATTACCTGATGAACATACAAGATCTTTAACACATTGCCACATAAGAATGCGTGTGGTGAAGAACCTATGGATCTCATGTGGTGAAGTCCCGATGGTTATGACCTTATGAACATTTGGACCACTTTATGAACAGTTTGGACTGCATATAAACATCATGGTGGAACCTAGAAAGGTTTGAACAGTAGGCAACCCCTTTCCACTATTTCCAGTTGTATGGCCCACTTATGTTTTGGATTTGCCTGATTTTTTATCTCATGTGTTAACATGATCTGACAAAACAGATGGACGGAGTGGATTTCTCACAAACATCATGATGGGCCAAACATAGCTTTCGATGGCAAGAATTACCATCCCATCAGGACATATCAGGCATTTGTGGGGCCTACTATCACACACACACACACACACACACACACACACACACACACACACACACACAATCCACATTGTCTATCCATTTTGAAATATCATTTTAGGGCATAAGCCCAAAAATGAGGCTTATCAAAGGCTCAAGTGGACCACACCACAGAAAGCGATGAGATTGAAAACCCACCGTACTGAAAACTCTTAGGGGCCATATAATTTTTGGATCAAGTCGATATTTATGTTTTCCCTTCATACAAGTCTGGGTGACCTTAAGAACTGGTTAGATGGCAAATAGATATCACGATGGGCCTTAAGAAGTTTTTTTATGGTAGGAGTTCAATCCCCACCGTTTCTTATGGTGTGGTCCACTTGAACCTTCGGTCTGCCTCCTTTCGGGGCCCATACTCTAAATTGTTCTATCAAAATAGATTAGATGACAAGGATAAATTATATACATCAAGATGGCCCATAACAACCAATAATGGTAGTCATTCACTCCCAGCTATTTTCTTGTGGTGGGCTCCACCTTATTTGAGGATTTAACTCATTCTTTGGCTCATTAAGGGCATGGGTTATCATGTGTTAAGGGTTTGGGGTGTGGTTTTCATGTATTAAGTGTCTAAGTTGTCATATGTTAAGGGGCTAGGCTGTCATGTATTAAAGATTTGGGTTGTGGTTGTCATGTGTTACGGGTAGTGATTGACATCTGTTAAGGGTTTGGATCATGGTTCTCATATATTAAGGGTTTAAGTTGTCATATGTTAAAGGTTCGTATTATAGTTGTCATGTATTGTTAAGGGTTTAGGTTGTTATGTGTTAAGAGTCTGGGTCGTGGTTGTCAAGTGTTAAGGGTCAAGGTTTAAAGACGCTTAGGCATTTCAACGGCAAGTCTTAGGTTTGAAGCCAAGGAGACACACTAACCCCACCAATGGGTGGGTGCATAGTGTGACTAACCGTGTGGGTGCGTTGCGCAGCTACTAGGGTGGGTGTGTTACACGACTAACAAAAAAAATGTGCTAAGGGTCAACCCTTAACACTTAACAATCACAACCAAAATCCTTAACACATGACAATCACTACCCAAACCCTTAACACATGACAACCACGACCCAAACTCTTAACACATAACAACCCAAACCCTTGACACATGACAACCACTTTAACCAAGAAAATACATTACAAAATTCATATTCTATCTCCTTCATTCTCTTCCACAGTACCATCCCTCTCCACTTCAAATTTCTTCTGACAATCACTTATCCCCATAACAACAACCATAACCATCCATCTATATCCACAACCAAAAGTAGCTTCCATCTTTAAGAAAATGTCATTTTATAAAAAAATAATAATAAAATATCCATTCAAAATGTCTTCCACATATCAATAGCTTCTATCTCTAAGAAATGTGGCCGTCCGAGCAAAAACAACACTTGTTTTTAAGGCCGTAGACGTTGTTGGCGATGCCCATATACCTAAGAAGTTAATGGCAGTGACCGCACAAAGGAGGCAGTGGTGAGACCTTAGAAGGCATATTTGAAAAGGAAAAAAGAAGTCCCAAGAAACAGCAAAGGAAGAAGAAACTCGGTACAAAAACTAGGTTTCAAAGTAGGGGCATTTTTGTCCACTAATTCTCTAAAAAGTGGCAGGAGGGCTAACTAAGGAATATATTGAAAGCTTGGCACTTTTTGTGTTTGACAATATCACAAGGCCAATTTCGTTAAGTTCCCTTACATGAACCCCTTCCCTATTAGTCACATAACAATGTTAGCCACCCCCACTCTGTAAATCGATGCCATGACCTCCATGTTGAAACCAGGCAATCTTCACTAATTCATGAACCCCTTTAACACCCAGTTGTAGTCCACCCTAATTCATGTGTTATATCCAATCCGTCCATCTGTTTGTCGGTATCATTTTTAGATATAGATCCAACCAAAGATGTGGTAAATCCAAAACAAGTGGGTCACACAACAGGAAACATGGGGATTGAACATCACCGACTCACTGTTGAGGGACACGGATTGGGTACTATCCCCGCCGGAGAGGCCGCCATGATTTATGGGTTTTATCAGCTACACCATCCATCCATTTTTCCATGCCATTTTAGGGTATGAGCAAAAAAAATAAGCAAATCCAAGGCTCAAGTGTACCAAACCACACGAAGAACCGAAGAAGCAGTGATAATGGCACCCACCGTTGAAACCTTTCTAGGGCCCACCGTGATGATTAATTTCCATCCAACCTGTTCATAAGGTCACATAGACCTGGATGATAGGAAAACACACATATCAGCTTGATCTAAAACTTCTGCTGCCCACAAAAGCTTCCAACGGTACTTGATTAACGCCCACTGTGTGGTCCACTTGAGGCTTGTAACTGCCTCGTTTTTGGGCTTCTACCCTAAAATGATATGGTAAAATGGATGGACGGTGTGGATAAAATCCACACATCACGGTGGCCGATCAGAGCCTAGCCAGGGACGGTGACGGTAGTACCGAATCCTCTTCCACCGCTGAGACCCTACTGGCCCACAGAAGACTGAGATTTGTGTTTTCCCTTGGCGGGAATCAACTTATAAAATGGGCTGAATGGCATATAAACATCACGTTGGACCTAGGAAGGTTTCAATGGTGGAGGTTTACTTCCCCAATGAATCCTATGGTGCAGCCAACTTGTGTTTTGGATCTGCATCATTTTTTGGATCATGTGCTAAAATGAGTTAGAGAAGACAATGAACGGTTTGGATATAACATATTATGATGGACCCTACTAAGCTTATGGTTTCAGGGGTTTGGTGTTTTGGATCTGCATCATTTTTCGTATCATGTACTAAAAATGAGTTGGAATGAGTTGGAGAAGAGAATGAACGGTTTGGATATAACACATACATTATGATGGACCCCACTAAGCTTATGGTTTCAGGGGTTTCCTCTAACACGGTTTCAGGCAAGCGCGCCGGACGAAAATCCAATGCAAGCGATTGGGTCGTGTCATTTCTTGTCTTATTTCTATATAATTCGAGGGGTTTTTGAAGCCTTCGCGCGTGTCAGATCACTGCTCGTCCACATGCATTTACAGGCCCTACCGTTCCCAATCTGCAATGTGCGTGAAATATCTGAGCGTTCAATTAAGTGGACCACCTATTTCAGATCTTTTGATCAGTCTTCAGTGTATAAAACAGATTTTCTGACCATCTGTTTATTTTGTTCACTATGGTCCAACTGCGCGGATTGGGTACTTCCCCACCAGTAACTAACTAGAGAGGGACGTTCTGTCGGGGTTCTGTGGGGCCCATCTTGATTTATGTTTTTTATCCACGCCGTCTATCTATTTTCACAGATCATTTTACTGTATGAACCTAAAAAGTAGGCACTTTGGATGCTCGAGTGGACCACACCACAAGAAGAAGTGGTGACAATGATGCCCACCGTTGATCCAAAACTTCTGTGTACCAAAGAGGTTTTCAACAGTAGGTAGGTGTTCAATCCCCATTATGTCCTATGGTGTGGTGCACTCAAGCCTTCAATCTGCCTCTATTCCAGGATTATGCCCTAAAATGATCTTTCATAATAGATGGGCATCGTGATTCATCACAAAGATCAAGGTGGGCCTCACAGACTCTCCGACAAGATTATCTATCTTTAGCTAGGTCTTGGTGGGAGTACCTAATCGACCCCCTTTGTAACCGGGGACATGGATGGTGTCATGACCATGCATGACCGTCTAGGTAGACGAGTAGAGGTGCCTACCGTGATGTATTCATTTATCCACTCTGTCCATTCATTTTATAAGGTAAATGCTAGGATGTGGATCAAAAATGAGGCATATCCAGCGATCAAGTGGGCCACACCAAATAGTGAGCGAATCCTGATGACATCATCACTACAGTAGTGCAGTGCTATCACTTATTGGTGTGGCCCACTTGAGCAGTAGTGCAGTTATAATCCTAGTGACATCATCACTACAGTAGTGCAGTTCTATCACTTTCTGGTGTGGCCCACTTGAGCATTGGATCTTCTTACTTTTTAGTGTCATACCTTAAAATGATTTTATAAAAAGGTAGAAAGATAAACGAATACATCACGGTGGCCCCTCCAAAAGTCTACCTGGACGGTGATGCATCCGGACGGGGGCAGGATGCAATCCACATCGGCTAACAAGATCTAGACAGCGTGCCCCACCTGATAGAGAGCTCAGATCCCTAATTCGTGTTCCATATTGTCACGTGCTCAGGCGTGAGGATGGGAATGACTCAGACGCGCGTGTGCTTTAGCAAATCTACGTCAGAGAGAAAAACCAGAGGGTACCGTATGGGCGATTTTATCAATGTTTGTGGGTCAAGATTAGACGGTGATGGGAAATGTCAGCTACTGACACTGTCCTTTTAGGTGGCCGTGGGGCCCACTAGCCACATGACAATGACAACATTCAGCCTGGACGGACACGGATTGCTTTTTGTGGTACACACCACCGACGTGGGCGTGTTGACGTGTAAAACTTTTGTGGGCACCACAATAATGTAATAATGTATGTGTTATATTCCAACCGTCCATTCATTTTAATATATCATTTACAGGGCTCTGATCATGTACTACCCCTCTAGGATGCAGCATTAGTTACGTGTCACCTTGGCATTGGTGGAGAGCAGGACCTAGGCTTATGTAATAGGTTTGTCAACTTTTTCCATTATTACTGAGGTGTGGATCCCACTTGCCCTTCATCCATGCCCAACTTACCTCTCCCGCTACATCCTGGTGGGGTAGTATTTAATCCAAGACCATCATTTACTACCAAAGCGTAGAACATGTCAGATTCAAAGCTCAAGTGCACCGCACCACAAAAAGCAGTGGGATTTGACGCTATCATTGAAAGCTTCTCAAGGTTATAAAAGTTTGACGCTACCCTTGAAAGCTTCTCAAAGTTATAAAAGTTTTGGTTTCAGCCAATATTTTTGTTTTCCTGCCATTCATTCGGTATGTGTGACCTTATGAACACGTTGGTTGGATGGCAAATAAATATCAAGGTAGGCCTAAGTACAGTGTCAAGGATGAAATATCAAGGTTGGCCTCACTAAAGTATCAAAGATGAACTTCATTGTATTACTGCCTTTTTTGGTGTGGTTCACTTGAGCTTTGGATTTGCCTCATTTTGAGCTTATGCTTTAAAATAATCTTATGAAATGGACGGACAGTGTGGATTTATTGGCATAGTTTGGGTGAATCTGAGGACAGTAGATCCCTAACCATAAGGCTCACTATGATGTCTGTGCCTTACATCACACCGTTCATCCATTTTGACAACTCATTTTAGGGCACAATCCCAAAAATGAAGTAGATGGGTTCGGATTAGGTACTACCCCCACCAGGATGCATGAGATGGACAAGTACGTGGCGCGTCCCCGTTGGCCACGCAGCGGGCCCCGCACCTCGGTATTAGTGAGACGTGACGGGTCTGACAGCTCTGCGTCAGACCCGAAGTGCGGGACTCGCTACGTCGGCCAATGACAACGCATCATGTACTGTCCATCTCCTCGTGCGTCCTTGTGGGTGTAGTACCTAATTCGAGCCCGAAGTAGATCTAAGTCTTAGGTGAACCATACCATAGGAAATAGTCGTGATTGAGTCCCCACCATTAAGAACTTCATGAGGGCCACTGGTATGTTTGTTTGCCATCCAACCTATTCATAAGGTCACAAAGACCTGGATGAAGAGACCACACAAAGAGCAGCTTGATCCTAAACTTTTGGGGCCCACAAGAAGTTTTTAATGGTTGAATACCACTATTTCTTGTATTATGGTCCACCTAAGATTTGGATGTGGTTCATTTTTTGGATCATGCCCTAAAATAAGTTTTCAAAATGAATGGACTGCGTGGATATAAGGCACATACATCATGGTGGGCCCCACGATTAGGGATCCCACCCATCTCAGTCAATCCTGATATCCACCAAAGCCATACTTGGATATTCCACATACATCATGGTGGGGCCCAAAGAACTGTGCCACATCAACACATCACCAAGGTGGCCCCACCATGCAATCCACGCCACGATGGATAGATGGAGGTTTGATCACACTTTTTTGCTACCGACGGATCGCATGTGCCAGTTTTGCTAGATGTGTAAAATCAAAACCACCACCCACCACATAGGGCGCAGACTCAATCAAGTTGGGACTTGACTGAGTTTAGTCCAATCGTGACTGTAGTGCCCACCTTGATGTATGTGTTGCATATCCACACAGTCCATCCATCCTTTCGGCTCATCTTAGGATGTGGATTAAAACTGAAGTAGATCCAAATCGAAGGTGGACCACTCCATATAAAATAGTGGTGATTGACCATTAAAAACTTCTTGTAGGCCAAAAGTTTTGGATCAAGCTAAAGTTAATGTATTCATGTTGAAATAGTGAGGCATGAAGAGATTGAATAGATTGGATCCGCCTTCAAGTGTGCCCAATCTTCACATTATGGCTACCTTATGAATGCAGAAGTGAGGCTTGGAAGCTTCTCCCGCAAGCAAAAACAAGTACGAGCACAGTTCCCAAAGTAAGGGCATTTTGTTCCATGAAAAAGCTAAAAAGTCGCCGAAGGCTTAAAAAATGAAAATTAAAAGGGATGTCGTTCTCTAAAAATGACCATTTCTTAGGGCGATTTTGGTAAACATCTCTTGCTTTATGTGGTGTAGTCCACTTGAGCTTTGGATTTGCCCTTTTTTTTCATGCCCTAAAATAATCTTGCAAAACAAATGGACAATTTGGATATAACATATACATCATGGTGGGCTTACAAAACTTTGCCACATTAAAACATCATCAAGTTAGCCCTACCAAACAGTCCATTCCACGATAGACAGAGGTTTTATCACACTCTTTTATTGTTGACGGATCACACATGCCAGTTCTACTGGATGTCTGAAATAAAAATTGCCACCCACCACATAGGTTGCAGACATAGTCAGGTCAGGACTTGATGAATCTAATCGTGACTATGGCCCCCACCTTTATGCATGTCTTGTATATCCACATGGACCATCTGTCCTTTTAGCTCATTTTAGGATGTGGACTATGTTAGTGCACTTGTCTGTGGCATAATAGTGCACCTTGTTTGTCAATCACTTACGTCAGTGAGTCTACTGTCGGTTGAGCCCAATGAAGACGAAGACCGAAGACTCAGATGGCCTCGCTGCATCAAGGAAGAAGAATCAGGTAAAAAGTGATGCCTTAGTGCCTTAACCTTGACCTAAACCCAACCCCTAACCTCTTTGATGACCTTGACCATCATAGGAATACTCTTAGTCATCATAGTGTGGGCCTAGGTGTCCCAAAGAACACCCAAACCTTGGCCATTATGAGGGGGTTGATGGGTTCTTGGGTCAGCAAACAAACCGAGCTGATCCCAAGCATGACCGACCGGTCAAGACCGGTCGGCCAGGCTGCCAAAGACCCACAGCAACTTGCTGTGTTGATTGTAGCTGGGCAACCGACCGGTTAAGACCGGTCGGCCAGCAATATACGGCTGTCCAGCAGCTTTGCTGCGTGTTTCAAAAAGGTAGCCGACCGGTCAAGACCGGTCAGCCTTCACAAATCAGCCTGTCCAACAAGCATAGCCGACCGGTCAAGACCGGTCGGCCTGTATTCATTGGCCTGCATTATCCATTCCCTCCAGCAAAGGGATCCGACCGGTCGGGACAGGTCGGGACAGGTCGGCACAGAGCCATTTTCTGTCCGTTTTATGACCGTTGGAGCTCTCCTTTCTTACATATAGAGCTCGATTTTTGGGCATCTAAAGGGAGATTTTGAGAGGAGTGAAGCCACCATTGTTGGAGACCATTTGAGGCTCATTCCCAACCTATGCAAGGCATCTTCCTTGTGCTTTAACACAAGATTAGAGCATTCCAAGCTCATGAAGAAGATGACCTTCATCCCCTCTTGATCTCTAGAGTTTGGAACTTTCTTAATTGGCATACTCTTGTCCAAAACTCTAAGATGAGATCATTGTAGGAAAGAGACTCTAGGCAACCCATTCCCACTAAGTTGTAGAGCTCTCAAACCTACCCTCCTAGCACCTTGGGCATCTCAAAGGCATCGCATGCAAGGTATTTGATCAAGTGTGGCTGAGGCATTGGCGACGCAACGGCAACAAGATCGTGGGAGCAAGGGAAGCTGATTGAAGCACGGGAGAGCAGAGATCAAGCAACCCAAACCAGAGCTTAACAAGGGGCTCATCCGACAAGTAGGTTGTCTTTATTGAGAGTCTATTTAGAGTTTGTTTGTCAAGCTCGATCTAGGGATGTTAGCCGTTCCTTAGCCCGTTTGCCGGGCCTAAACTAAGTCTCCAAGGGGGAACCTCCGACACGAGAGTAAACGTGCGTTGGGTTGAGAGTTAGCCTATGTCTAAAACTCCGGTTATGGTTGAGAGGTGAACCGGTAAAACCTCCGTGTAAAAGTTGAGAGGTGAACCTCATTTAAAACCTCCGATAGTGAATGCCGATGTGCTCAAAGGGGTTGAGTACTTGAACCGGAAGTGGAGTAGACAAGTAGTCGAACCAATATACATCCTTGTGTTTGTGATTGTTCTTGAGCACATTTATATCTTAGCATTATTAGTTTAATTGTCTAATTATGAATGCTTGATAGGAATGTATGCTAGGCACTTACTAGGCTCATTCACACACAAGATGTACCTTCACTAGTTGTGTAGACTTGAGCTCATTGATCCACTCTCATAAGTCTACACTAGTTTGCATAGGATAGGAGCTTGTTTAGTTAAATCATTTATGTACCTATGCATGCTTAGACTAGGATTGTTTATTGCTTAATCATATGCTAGTCTTGTGATTGGACCCACTTAGGCTTGGAAGCCTAAGTGTTCTTGCTTACTTTATTTTATTTGTTGAATTGTGTGAGTAGGCGAAAAGGATTTCTAAAGGGTCCTAATCTCCCCTCTAGGTCCTTAGACATATCTCCGAGTATCTCTATAAGCGGTAAAACCGCAATTTCAGACTAAAATTGAAGCAAATCCAAATCTAAGGTGGACCACTCCACAAGAAACAATTAATGGTGATTGATCATTAAAAACTTCCAGTAGGCCACAAGTTATTTTATCAAGCTATATTTGTGTTTTCCCTTGATCTAGGTTTGATTGACTATTGCATCCTAATTTCCATTTAACATCAATGTCCTTTTTAAGATAAATTTAGAATTATTGTTATTGGGCGAATTAAGACAATTGAAAAATCATGAATTTGTGCTCTACTTGACAAAATTGTTTAAATGGAACTTTTTAAGTACCCAATGAGATCATTAAAGCATATTTGACTGTCAGGTAATCCATTCCCTAGTTTTTATTTTTCTTGAAAATTGTTAGAGATGTCCTATTAGTTTTTAGGTAGTAAATTTTATTATGTCAATATGTTGAGTTTTTTTTTCGAAAATCTGAAAAGGTCTACATTTCATATTATTCATTCCTTAACATAGAGGATTAAGTTTTTCTAAGAAAAGTAAAGGAATATGAGAACTGATAAAATAGTATGAATTAAATTTTTTTTAAAATAACAAGGGAATTATTAAATTAAGAAATATAAAAACTAGCAACCAAACACTCCTATTATGTTGATCTTTAGTTGATTTCTTTTTTTATAGTACAATTCTATCATAGATGTGTGGGCCATTGAATGAACGATATTAACCAGGACCCTCAAGTGAGTGCTTTCAATCTTAGTCGTGTTACATAAGTAACAATACACTTTTTAGATGGCCCTAATAAAAACAAAAAAGAAAAATTTGAAAGTCATGTAAGAATGTTTTTACCAAAGGTAATAGATACAAATAAATGACCCAATCCAAACAAGCGAAACTATAGGGCCCACTTTAGATTCGGTGTATGATATTTCAAAGAATTTGGTATGATCTTCTTCTTCCCCATTCCATTATTTATATTGAGTAAAAAGAGTACAAAAATGATATATACAAGAAAAATATAATACAAGTAAATATGGTATATACTTTAAGGTAGTCCGCAAGAGCACTAACACTCCCCCTCAAGTTTGATTAATATAAATGTTAGACATAGCCAACTTGAAAACAATGTCAAATAAACATGGCCCAATAACACCTTTAGTAAAAATGTCCACAAGTTGTTTCTTTGACGACAAGTAAGGAGTACAAATTATACCATTAGACAATTTTTTCCCAAAGAAATAGCAATCAACTTCGATGTGCTTGTTACACTCATGAAACACGAGATTAGAGGCAGTATGGATGGTTACTTGGTTATCGCAAAATAAAGGAATAAGGGCCCCATCAATGTCAAGTTCATGAAGAAACAAACGAAGCCAGAGGATCTCACTAGTATCATGCCCCATGGTGCTGTTGGTTTGTCCCACATCGATTGGGAGGGGGGCGGAGTTTGCCTTCATATATCCTGGGGTTACTCCACCTAACAGGTTAGCCTTTTGGGTGTGACACAATAGTGGTATCAGAGCCTAGGTTATCCGCCCGATCCATGCCCCAGGCCCACATGAGCGATTGTTGGAATCGGATGCCTCAAATCTTCTATAACAAGGGCACGCGACCGATCGACAAGTTTCCTAATTCAAGTTGGTTTCTTGTGTGGTTTTGCGCAAAGTGTTTCTAATTCTAATGAATATCATTACAGTTAGACATCTCATTTTAGATTTATTAATTCTAATGAAGAACTATGCTTTATTGGGGATAGAGACATGATGAGAGTATTTGGTATAGGTGGGAAACAGTCGAAAGAGGGATGGACAACTTTGATTTTTTGCAGGGCCCATCCTTATGTGTATGCAAAATCCACTCCAGCCATCAGGTGCGTCGTTAGACATTAAGTCGTAGGCCCAGAAATTAGTCTGGTCTATAATTCAAGTGGGCCACAACAAGTGAAATAGTTTAAGTGTGGACGTCCCCCTATATACTATTTCAACTCATGTGGCCCACCTAAATCATAAGCCAGCTTAATTTTTGGTCCCTATACTTAAAATGGGGTAATATATCTTTTATTTAAAGTGGATTTCACACACACATTGCAATGGGGCCCACCAGAGTCCACCTTACTTTGCTCGCATGTATACTATATGTGGTGATTAGAAATTGGACGGACTTGTTAGACAATTTGAACTATTTGATTGGTGGCATTGCAGCAAACTATTAAAATGGAAGGACTTTAAGTAATGATGTATAGCTTCTTACTCTTTCTCATATCCATACTTGACCTTTTCAAATTTGGATTCATGTCGATGAGTGGTTTTACCTTGTGGGATATAATGGATGTGTGGTTTAGTTTGTCTAGGGATAAGCAATTCAATAGTCCTATAGGCCAATGGATGAGCCATTCAGATCATCTAACTAGCTCCTGCTATATAAGTAATGTGAATTGTCTCGCAAGGTTTATTGGATAAGAGATGATTGTTTGATCGCCTTATTGGATGAGCAGTTCAACCAGTATATTGGGCACTGTTGGATGATTTGTATATATCATCTCATGGCCTCCTTATTAGATGAGTGGTTTTGATCACAACATGGCCCGTTTGGATGGGTACTCCATTCATTTAACGATTGCTACCAGGTGAGTGGTTTTGATTGTCCCATCATCCTTGTTAAATAACAGTGTAAGATGACCTAATGATGGATTAAGATTGTTTTATAAGCCTATTGGATGAGCATCTCTTACCTTTGGTTTGTAATTATTTATACCGCACCTTTGGTTAAATTGGTCTCTTTACTCTTCCTAATAATAAAAGGATAAAATTATCTTCTCATGAAGGCTAAAAATATCACTTTCAAACATTAACTGTCGAAAGTTAAAGTCTTGTTTAGTAGACAAGTAAAAATGGGTTTATCTCATTTTAGTTAATAACAACTATGTATTAGGGGTCTTAATTTCTAATGCATAATTATTGTTAACATGAACTCATTATGTATTAGAAATCAAGATCTCTAATGCTGATCTCTAATGCATTATTGTTAATTAAACAAACTCTTTTTTAAGTATCTCCCAATATGACCTAAGTGTATCATGCCACCACATCCCATAACACTAAAAAGGAAATGAACCAAAGGTAAATGCTTATAATTTTACGAATTTTTTTTGTAGAAGATTTGAAATCAAGATTGAGTCTAATCATGACTTTAGTATAGCTCATGCCTTCCTCATTCGATTCCCTGTACTAAAGCAACACTTTCCTTCACTTAAATGCAATTACAAAAGTTTTAGACTTAAAAAGCACTTAACCACAATTACATATAAAGAAACCAGCCACTTCAATGTAGTAAGTAATGTGAAAGAAATAAGGCATGTTAAAATTAGGATTAAACTTATGCTTGATTATGTGTGATCCCCTGCAAAACAAACATTGAATAAAAATATCAAATTGGGGTAAATTATCCAATAAAAATAAACTATGATACTTTAGAGACTATGGTAAACGACATGCTAGGCACATGGAAATTACTTAAAATTTGCATATGAGGCATAAAAGTAATTCAAATTAAATAGGTTTAATTATGGCATGGGTTTAGCATATCATTTGATTATTTGAATATTAAATTGGTGGATGTCAATTACACACTTGAAAAAAAATTAATTGTCATATTTCAAAAAATGAAAGTTGGTTAGATCCCTATAAAATTCTTTACTAGTAATATTTGGATTAAAAAAAAATGGGAACAAACCAGTTATATACACCTTATAAGTGAATGTCCATTTTTATTTTTTATTTTTATCAAAGATCCCATGTAAAAGGATTACACCTACAAAGTATTATATATAACAAGGCACCACGGTTGTTCACTTTGTTTTGTGGGGTGCACCTTGATAAGTATAGTTATATGTCCCTCGATGTTTTCCTATGACTAAAAAAAAAAAGATTGATTCATCAGGTGAGCCACATGATAGGGGATGCCTGGGATAAGACACAGACAATTAAAAATATTATAGACTACGTAAGACCCACTATTATGGGTGCAAGACATCCAATCTGTCCATTATGTGGGTTCATTAATACCCTTGTAATACAAAAAAATAATAATAACCAGGTATTTTTATTTGATTTAAAGATTTTGACAATATTAATTGCTTCAAGCTTAATTTGTTTGAAGTGAACATTCACTTCCTATATGATAAACACTTTACAAGTTAGCAAAACGTAGAAAACTACTTAAGCATAAACATTTTACCACTCAAAGCTAAACATGACAAAACTTAATTAGTTTACTTGTGATACTCCAAGCTGGTTTAAAGTGTTTTCCATATAAAAAAGTTACAAGCATCCAAGCAATCCACAATAATCCATGAATAAAGAGTTTAGCATTCATCAATCAAATCTTATTTTGAGACTATGACTCAACTATAATGGGTTACACAATTTATTTATTCTAATGTAAATTAATGTTCATCATTTTATTCAATATTTAAGCATCTACATATCAACACTCATACACTATTAAAGTATGAAAATGGATGTTTCCACATGACTGCCTATCATTCACTACAAATACTAAAAATCGCCTACTTTTGAAGTTTTTTCAAAATAAATGTTTGTCTTTAGATATACAGACAAAAAGCAACTATTCAATTTTAGCTAACAAAGAATTAAAATGAGCTACTAGCTACCTAGAATATAATTTTACCACTGTTGCACATAGCTTCCACTAATTTACTCCAATTGTACCTAGTGGACATGAGCTTGAGTAAGCTAAAGTTTGGTGGGATCCACTGTAATGTCCTTGTCACATCCACTATGTTCATTAATTTCATATGCTCATGTTAGGACATTAGCTAAAAGAGAGACAAATCCAAAACTTAGGTGGGTCACATCGAAAGAAATATTGAAGCTGAACGCATACTATTGAATTTTATTGGGACCCTAGAAGTTTCTAATGAGGCTAATATTCATATTTTCCCTTCATTTTTTTAGACATCACCTTATGAATGGGTTGAATGGAACATTGAGACGAAGGTGGGCCCCATAAAAGTATTAATGGTGGGCATTTCCATCTGCCATTGTTTCCTATGGTGTAGCCCATATGCATTTTGGATATGCCTAGTTTTTAGGTTTACGTCCTACCACGAGCTTGCAAAATTGATGGATGGACTAGAAGTCATAGAAAAATAACCATGGGCTCCATGGAAGTTTCAATGGTGGGCATTTAGATCCCCTAATATTTCACCTAAGTTTTGGATCTGCCTAATTTTTTTTGTCCTAGTATTATCATGAGTTGGTGAAACCGATGGATAGAGTGGATGTCACGAGGACATAATGGTGGGCCCCAAGGAGCTTGCATGATTATCTTTCGCGTAACGCGCAACATGTGCCAGTGGTGTGGTAGAACCTGACATTTAATCATATGGTAGGTGTGTAAGTGGGGCTTTTTACTGTTGGGAATCCCGACAGCGGAAGCAAATCAAACAAGGCAAACCACAGTGGCACGCAATGATCAAGCAACAAATGACACACACAAGAAGACAATCCGGTTTTATGTGGAAAAATCCCTTCACGAGTAAAAAATCATTTCACTATGATCTCAAAAGTTACAAGAGAATGAAGAAACAAAACTCGGATCTCAGCCCACAAGAGAAATTCCAAAGCCAACCCAAAGCTTTTCTCACATGAGAAAGAGAAGCATAACTCTTTCCCTCATCTCAGGGACTCCAAGCTTTCCCCTAGCCTTTTCTCTTACCCTAGAACTCTCTCAATCCCTTTAAGAAACCCGACCCCTTTGGCTTAAACCCTAATCCCGCATTACACCCCTTAAATAGGTAAAAAATCAGAATTAGAAACACCTTGCATTAAATCGCGCAAGAAACCGACTCAAAATAGGAAACTGTTGATCGATCGCTCAAATCTGCCAACCAGTCGAAGACTGGTCGTCAATGCCCGTAAACCGTCCAGAGAGCTCGCTGTCCTGAATTCCGCTACGACCGACCGGTCGGTCGCCATCCATGACCGGTTAATGGCCCCCGTTGTTGAAGATTTGAGGCGTCAATTCTAACAATCTCCACCACGACTCCAATCTTCATGCAACACCTTGCCACGCACCGTCTTCCATCTCTACTTTGTCATCATCATAGCTCCATCACTTCTTGTGCCTCATCGATTTTATCCTTGCACCTTCACGCTCCCTGCTCTTCTCATATGGCCCTTTGGCTCTTGCCACATACGAGTAACTGTGGATCCCACTACAGCCACCGTAGCTCCACCATGAGAGGCGCTCCCGATTAAACTCGATCGCAGCCGATGAACCCAATTGAAATATTGGCATACTGATCCACCGTCTTCCACTCTACTTCTTCATAGATGCTGATCGCTTTTCATATTTTTCTTTCACAAAATCTTTCTCTACGTTGAACCTCAAGCTTCATGTCATTGATACCTCGTCTCATATTTCAGTCTATCTCTTAACATTCGCTCTGATACCACTTGTTGGGAATCCCGGCAGCAAAAGCGAATTAAACAAGGCAAACCACAATGGCAATGATCAAGCTACAAATGACACACACGAGAAGGCAATCCGATTTTACGTGAAAAAACCTATTCAAGGGTAAAAAACACGACATAAAGCGAATTCCACTATGATCTTAAAAGTTAGAAGAGAATAAAGAAATAAAACCCGGATCTCAGCCCATAAGAGAAATCCCAAAGCTAACCCAAAGCTTTTCTCACGTGAGAAGGACAAGTAAAGCCCTTTCCTTAATCCCAGAGACTCCAAACTTTCCCTTAGCTTTTTTTCTTGCCCTAGAACTCTCTTAATCCCTCTAAGAAACCCGACCCCTTTGGCCTTAAACCCTAATCACGCATTACACCCCTTAAATAGGTAAAAAAAAATCAGAATTAGAAACACCTTGTGCAAAACTACACAAGAAACCAACTCAAAATAAGAAACTGTTGACGGGTCGCTGAAATCTGCCGACTGGTCGGGGACCCTTGCCGACCAGTCAGAGACTGGTCGTCAATGCCCATAAACCATCCAGAGAACTTGTTGTCCTGAATTCCGCTACGACCGACTGACCGGTCGGCCACCATCCACGATCGGTCGATGGCCCCTGTTGTTGAAAATTTGAGGTGTCAATCCCAACATTTACTATAGGCTTTTTTATCATTTAAAAAATACCATACGTCATACTTAACAGTGATGGCTTATTTTACCAATCACATAAAAGATGAGCTCTTCTTTGAAAATTTTTAATAGCCCATTATGCACCTTATTTTGATTTCTATTTATTTAGCTAATAAGTATGTTTGATATGGATTGTTTAGCACATTAGTGGGCGCGGATTTCCTGCAAAAGCCTTGCGCAGGAAGTTCCTGCGCTAGGAACTAAGGTGGGGCCCATAGTGATTTTTTTTTTTTTATAAATCCACCTCGTCCATCTGTTTTGGGAGCTCATTTTAGGTCATGAAAGCGAAAATGAACTGGATCCAAGACTCAAGTGGGCCTCACTAAAGGAAAAGGTGTTTAGGTAAATTACTATCGTTGAAACTTCCCTGGGGTCCACAGTGATGTTTATATGACATCCATACCATTTATAGAGTCACTAATACTAGGATGAACTGGAAACACAAATATTATCCTGATTCGAAACTCCTATGGCTCCACAAATATTTCAACTGTGGACGTTCAATCATCATGTTTTCGGCCCACATGAGTCTTGGATCCGGTTCATTTTTGTTCTCATGTCCTAAAATGAGCTCCCAAAACGGATGGACGTGGTGGATTTATCAAGAAACATCACTGTGGGCCCCACCTTGGTTCCCAGCGCAGGAACTTCCTATGCAGGAAATCCGTGCCCCATATTGGTTTCACCTTGTCCCTTTCTTCAATGTCAACCATCAATTGTATGGGGGCATGCCTTTAATTTGAACCATCTATCATTGAGGCCCATCTTCAATGTGGGCTATCCATCATCCAAGGCCTACCTTGGATGTTGGTCATCCATCGTATCATACATTGGATGTGGCTTGTCTATCATGCCAGGCCAATCATTAATGGGATCCATGTCATTCATCAAGTGGGCCCGCCTTGAATGAGGGTTATTCGTGGTTACAAGTCGTCCTTTGATATGGACTGCCATTATGTGAGGCCAATCTTGATAGGGACTATCCATTGTGTGGGCCCTACCTTCAAAGTGGGTTGTTCATCATAAGGGCTAACCTTTGATGTGGACTGTACATGATATGGGGTCAACTTCCCTGTGAGTCATTCATATTATGGGTCCCACCATCAATGATAATTGTCCATCATGTAGAGCCAACCTTCCATGTCCACTGCCAATCATGTGGAGCCCACCTTTGATGTGGATCATCCATCATGTAGGCCCCACCTTTGAAGTGGGCTATCCATCATTCAGTGATCACCTTAGATGTGGGTCATTCATCTCTAGACCCATCTTTGATGTAGACCATCCATTCTAGGATCCACCTTGATGTGGGTCATCCATCATGTAGAGCCTAATATCTCACCTTTAATGTCCACTGCACATCACGTGGAGCCCACCTTTAAATGTTGACCATTTATCATCTGAGCCCCACCTTCCACATGGGGCGGTCCATCGTACGACAGGCCGCCTTTGAAATGGACGCGGATTAGCTACTGACAGGTTGAGTAGCTATGAGGCTGCTACTCAAGTGACGTCACCAGCTTCTGTGGGCCCCACTATGATGTATGCCTTGTATCCACACCGTTCATCCATTTGGAGAGATCATTTTAAGGAACGAACTAAAGAACGAGACTGACCCAAAGCTCAAGTGGACCCCACCAAAGAAAAGAGTAGAGACAGTGACGAGACCGTTGAAACCATCTTTGCGCTCGCCATGATGTTTATTTAAGATCCAACCTGTTCATAAGTTCACACAACATGGAAGAAGGGAAAACAAAAATATCAGCTTGATTGAAAACTTATTTGGTCCTAAGAAGTTTTTAATATTAGGAGATCAATCCCCATTGTTTTCTTTGGTGAGGTCCACTTGAGATTTAGATCTGCCTAATTCTTTGACTCATGCCATAAAAGGATCTCTGAAAATGTATGGACAGTGTGGATACAACACATACATCACAGTGGGCCACACAGAAGTTGGTGACGTCACTTCAGTAGCGAGATAGCTACTCAACCTGTAAGTAGCTAATCCGCGTCCAAATGAAAGAAAGAAAAAATTGAGATAGAGAAAAAAAAAAAGAGTAGAAAAGTAGCTATAAGCAAATTGAAGCTAATAAGCTATTTTTAAAATGTATTTATTAAATTACTTTTTATTAAAAAGAAAGGTATAGGGTGCATCCAAACAGGGAGCAGAAGTATGCCATTTTCAGTACATGCAATAACTGAAAGAAGAGAAAAGAGGTCACGAGCGGTGTCTTGTTGGGTGATCTCAGAGTAATGACAGACCCTACGGTCTACGACCAGCAGACATGTGACCCAAGGTTAGGTCTGAGGTTTTCCCCTTTTGGTCGGTCAGAAAATTACCCAAATGATGAAATAAAAATAATAAAATGAAAACTGATATTTTCACCCACTTTGGCTAATACTTCACCATCTTTTCTACTTCTTGTAATAAGATAGTAGTTGTACGTCACTATTACCCAAAGTGTAAAATGTATGTATCTATCAAAAACCAAAGATGAAAAATTAGAAAGGAAATTCAAAACCCAAAACCCCATCTCTCTTGCTCTTCACTGCCTGTGAAGCTGCTTGTAATAAGAGAAAACAGAGAGATAAAGAGAGAGAGATGCAGCAACATCTAATGCAGATGCAACCCATGATGGCAGCTTTCGATCCCAACAGCATCACTACAGATATCATTCAACAGGTCTTGCCTTTTTCACTTCCTTTTTTTTTTTTTCCATTTCTACCTATCCTTTCTTTTTTCCTTGTCCTGCTGCAGTTGTTGGTTTGCTAATTTTTTCCTGTATTCAAATGGGTTTTTCTTCCTTCATATTCTGGTCTTGGTTTTTGGGATTTTTTTTCTTCTTTCTTTGATGGTTTTGTGTTGTTGTTGAAGTATTTATTATAGAGGTGTGTTTTGATGGGTTGATCTTGTTTCATGAAGTATAGAATAGCTCCGTTGTGTTGCGATTGTCTGTATCTGTTTGCTTGTTTTCAGGGTGTAATGGTTGTTGGTTGTTTTGATTCTCTCTCTCTCTCTCTCTCTCTCTCTCTCTCTCTCTCTCTCTCTCTCGTGCTTGTATGCAAATGGGTTCGTAAGCTGTTCTCTCTCTCTCTCTCTCTCTCTCTCTCCTCTCTCTCTCTCTCTCTCTCTCTCTATATATATATATATATATATATATATATATATATATATATAGTTTTGGGTGGTTTTGAATTTCTTCTTGTCTGGATTGGTGTTGGTTTTGGGAAGGTTAGTTTTTGTTTTTTGAATATTTCTTTATCTGTGTGTTTTTTTCTTATTTGTAAATATGTTGCTTTGAACACCCTCATATGAGGAAAGGGTGTTCTACTATCACGTTTTGGTATGACAAGTGGAGAGCAAAGATTTGAGTAATTTTGTTTTGTTTCAAATGAAATACAAGTAGATGAAGATCTGCATGGAAAAAATATTTCCTGCTGAACTATGAGGGCCTGTTTGGATGTACCACAGAATGAGAATGAGAATGGAAGAGGCCAGCCCCTTGTGTATTTTTCAAAGGAGCTATTTGGTGCATCCTACAAAATATGGATGGCAAGACCACATTGTCATTGGGTGGTGGACACATGGGCCTGCCCGACTTGCTAGGTACAAGTACAACCAAACTGGCCAATGCCGACCGAGATGATTTGTAGATTGAGAAACTATTCGACTAAACCATGGGCTTGCGTGCCCATTTTCACATTTATCTCCACGTCACTTCTAGTGGTTGGAGTGGCCTTAACAGGCACTGTTTCTTCAGAATGATGGACTTGCTCGGCATTCTAGAGAAACATTGATCCAATTTAGTCTGTTAAAGATTCCCAAACAAGAATTGGTAGGTCGGTACGCTTACGCACTCCATATGTCTTCCTAGTCTTGTTCTAAAGCCAATCCCAAACTCCATGTTTATACCCTCAGAAAATGAACTGTTTGTTCTTTGAAATACTCTCAAACTACCCAACACTGTTATTTGAGCAAAAATGAGGGTCCCACCTGTGAATCACAATCCCATTCTTGGCACTAACGCAGGTTGTTCTCTTCCTAAAAAGCGCCATAATCCTTTCCTAAGCAACTCCCTGTTCATAGGCTTCAATCGTATAATACCTTTCCTTCCCTCGTTCCAACTTACAGACCAGATTCCATTCCAAAAGATTATATTTCCCCCTTTCCTCTATTCCTTACCATAGTATGTTCCTTTGGAGTCTTTCATTTTGTCCATCACACTAGCGGAGCACTGAAACAACATGAAGTAGGCTAGCGTATTGTAGAGGACAATTTAATTAAAGTGATCCTCCAAAAAAAGGGTAGTTACTTCATTTTTCCGAATTGCAAACATCTTCTCCATTCATTGCAATACACCAAAGAGACTACAAAAGACCCGAAAGCTTGTGCTTCTCTAATCTTCGCCCAATTAAGTCTATCATGGATTGATTCACCTTTTAACCAAAGACCACTTCATAACATTGGAGAATAGTTTTCAAGTAGAGAACCTAGTCTCTCGAAGCATCGCAGAGCTGGAGAGTTTCATCTGCAAAATTGAGACACCTGAATGTTCGAACTATTGGTTTTGAAGCATTTTAGGATGTCTTCCTTAATATGTTTGTTGAGCATTCTTCTTAACACTCAAAATGATAGGGGAGAAGGAGTACCCTGAATGAATTCCTTCGAACTATAGAAAAGAAAGCCGTTGGAGGTCCCATTTATTAACCAGAAAAAGAGTCATTCATCTATATTCTTTTATACAATTCATCCATTTGAATTTTTATTTTATTTTTTGGAAAGGTAGTGATGAAATTTATTAAGAAGAGTGCAAAAAGGCTTGAAAAAGAAAACAACAATTACATACCATACAACAAAGACCAATTGCTCTAGTCGAGGCCCTTGAAGCAGGAGACCCACCCAATTACATCTATCCTTGCCCTCTTATAGACATCCGACTCCGACCCACGTCTTGGAAGCACCCGTTATTCCTATGTTCCCAAATTTCCCAAATAACAACCATTAAAACTAGCCTCTAGACCACTAACTCTTTTCTCATGATCCCTCCATGCCAAGTTAGGAATAGGCCATCAATAGATCCTGGCATCACCCTAGGCCATCAAAAGAAGGCAGGGAATTTCTTCCATACCTTCCGAACGAACGAGCAATGGATCAACAAATGATCTACAATCTCATATTAACTAAGGTGTAGCAATATTTCCATCTAGGACTCTTATCATGATCTACAATCTCAATATCACATCCTCATGGCCAATGGATTAGGCTCACATTGGATTTTAGGGCACAACTTCAACTCCCATATTAAAGGCCTCTTGGGGAAAAGCAAATGATTGGCAGTAAAACATGAGCTAGTCTCATGGAAAGGATTTTAGCCAAAACTTTGTATGGACATCCAACGAGATTAATGGACCTAAAACCCTTAAGCCTCACAATGTGATCCCAACTCTCTACTCATCCTCCCCATTTCATGGAATCCGATCCAATAAAAAGTGAGGGAAAACCATTCTAGCCCAAGGGCATTATCTTTACCTAAATCACACACTGTCGTTTGAACATCTTCTTTAGACACTCGAGAATGTCAACCTCCTCTGAAATCTGATTGTGATAGAGACAATCAAGTTTCGGGTGAATCCAATCTTCCACCTTAAATAAACAAGAAAAGTTACACTATTGCCGAGCATATCTCAAACTGGGTTTCCAGCTGGCCTCTTTCAATAAAATAGATTGAATATGGTTATTTCTTGTTCTTGCAGATGCTAGAACAGGAAAATACAAGTATCACTATCTCCTTCCTTTAACCAAGTTGCCCTAGATCTTGCCTCCATTTATTGTCATCCTTAATTTTCATATTGAAATCTTCTTAAGACTTTGAAAACATTGCTTTTCTTCTTTAGACAATACCCTTGCTTCCTCAATCCTGTCAATATCATGAATTTCCTCAAGGATTTGGTTCTGTACTTCTTCAACTGCCTAAAGTGCTTCTTTTGCCATTCTTTAAAATTGATTAGGTGTCTCAATTTTTTTTGCCAACCCCCATGCCTGTGTTTCCTTCAACGCTAAGAGAATGCTGCTACTCCCTTTGTCTCCAACACCTCTCTCCTAACCACATCAGCTCAAATCAAAAAGGTTTTGGGCTCCAAGAATCCATCATCAAATCGAGAACAATCGGGCAATGGTCAGATGTTAGTTGCATGATCCTTCTAATTAGGTGCTAGTGCTGCTTTGAATTGCACGTTGGACATCATGCTTCCCTCCCGCTCCCTAGAAATTTATACTTGCTAACATTTTGAAACAGTCATTTCCCTGCTCCCGGACCTGAATCA
The DNA here is from genome assembly GCA_003013855.2 of Liriodendron chinense. Taxonomy (NCBI): domain Eukaryota; kingdom Viridiplantae; phylum Streptophyta; class Magnoliopsida; order Magnoliales; family Magnoliaceae; genus Liriodendron; species Liriodendron chinense. The sequence continues at coordinate 319,615 of ML058358.1, read as the reverse complement.
GTTGCTGCTCCACTTCACTTTCATGCAACTACAGGTCAGACACCGGCTTCAGGTTAGCTCGTTAAAGAAAGCCTGGGAAATGCGGACCTCACTCCTCTGAATAATAGGATCAAACCTTATTCAATGGTATTTCCAGCTGTGCTAGCTACATAAACAGTCATGGATAGTTACGAGGATGATATCCTTTCGAACGGGACTTCGTAGCATTCTCGATATGAGTTGTGAAACTCGACACAACCTTTCCATTAGACAATGGATGCCTTTCATTACGATTTCCATTTTTCCTTTCACAATTCAATTGTGAGATTGAGAACTACGAAAGGGACTGGAAATCCGGGTATCCAATGGAAGGTTCCTAAAGGATTGTAAATCCTTGCTCCCAGGATCCAACGAGGGATTGATTATAGGAAGGATTATCAATACTTCTTGTGTTGGGGGGCCTTCTGGACAAGTAGCTAGTAAGTTGGTTACTCTCCCTTGCTAGGTTGGGGTGCTTGCTAAGACCTGTTGTTAAACACCTGAATCATCCCTGGACATACGACTGAGACTTGCTGCCTATTGGACCAGGTGAATACCACACGCACACAAACCTAACCCCCAATGCACCACAAGATTCTCCATCTTAAGACAAACAACATCAGGCCCCAACCGAAACTCCCGTTTCTTCAGGATTGTCCAGCCCATACACTGACGTGAAAACCATTGGAAATCGCCTTATTTTGTTTAGACTACCACATATGCTGCTACTCTGCTTAATGCTTCAACGCACCTGTTTGAAATGACTGTCTCCCCAAATAAACCCGATCAAAGCATCGCTTATCGATTCGGATTTGGTTTCTTGCAAAGTTACTAGCTGGGCTTTTTGAGTCTTACAAACTGATTTCACCAATGCTGTTTCCTGAGGGCAGCCGAGACCCCTTTTGGTTGCTTAAAGCATATGATTATGTTCCTTTGCCCCGGTTCTCCTGATGACTGCATCCACATACTCTGCCTTCCCTTTCAATATGTTTTACTTGATCTTAATTAATTGAGGAGATCTAAGCAATTCCCTTCTCTGACAGATGATAGGTCTTTTACCATTTGCAACTCCATTTGGTTCATTATCCTTTTCCCTTTCCTCTATGTATCTAAACAACTGTTTGAAGTCATCTTGCATTGGCTCGGACATTATACCAACAACATTTCCCATTGTTTCTATCATTTCGTTGATCCAAATAGAGTCATTCACTAATGCATTCTCCTTCTTGCATCAAACCATTCAGCTATCCCTCCTAATTTCCTACTTTTCTACCTTATCTTCCCAACTTCTTCAACAAGTCCTCATCATCCCTCCTTGTAGGTGGGTGGTATTCTCTTTTGGATTTTCTTAATAAAATCTAGTCATCTTTCAAAAAGAAAAAGAAAAAGAAAGAAAGAAAAAAGAAGAAGGGAATTTCTGCAACTTGATCAACCACTTCGATAACATATGAAACTAAATGACTCCTTGTTAGGGAGATGATATCATCCTCACCTGACTTCCCATCCCACCTCCTGCACATTGTATACCTTAAACGAATAATAGAGATCTTCTTTGGTTTAGGGATTGTTATCCATCCTTGGTTGTTGTGGCCAACTGATCTCCTTGATCTCTAACACTCAATGGTTAGCTCGTGATGAATCACATCCTCTAGACCATATATATCCTACTACGTTTAAGAAATCTTTTTCCCTTGTGAAAAGTCCCTTTCACCCTCACACAATGGGCACATTCTTTAGAGCCTGCCCACATGGCTATCTGCTAGGTCAAAAGATTGAAATGCCCCTTTGTTGTCTTTCTTTTTGTTGAGTGGTCCTCTAGACTCTCCGATCAAGGCAGCTGGACAGCTTATTTCTTATCGTTTTTAAATTTAAACCTCTCTTCACCACACTGTCCATGTTCCCTTGGCATCATGATACAATGATGGACCCCCCCCACCCTAAATTCCCTTGACTCACTTTCCCCTTCCACATCATAACCAACCTGGCCATTCTTTCTTGCCAGATAATCATCTTCTTCCTTGGTTCTTTTTCCAGTTTCTTTTTGGACAATCAGGTGATTCAGGTCTAATCTCTTCTTTCCCGTTGCAATTGACCTACAAGCAATGTTTTGAGTATCAGTGTTGCTATATATATTAATGATTGGGGATACAAAATCATGTATCAGTTTCACCGACGTTATTTATTATCCATACCTGGAAAAATATTGTTGTTTGAGGGAAACATTGGGAAAAAGGTGGAGTTTTTCAATGAAACTTAAAGAGATGTTAAAAGACATCTTTACACATTTAGGAATTAAAAAAAAAAAAAAAAAAAAAAAAAAAAAAAAAAAAAAAATACATAACCATTTTATAGGGGCCTAAATCACATGTTGTCAAAAAAACAAAAAAAAATCAATACAAAATAAATATATAAAATTTGTAGTCAATCAATAGATCGGTCAACACTCATCAATATATAGAATATCCACATTAATTAATAGTGAAAACAAATTTTCCAATACAAAAATGGAGAAATAAGGATTTCCCCAATTTCTTCCATTTTCCACTTAAATGTTAATTTTTCACCACAAATCCGTATCAATGCATGAGAGTTATCCATAGACATGGATTTCCATTGTAGCATTTGAAAAAAAAAATTGAAGTTTCTATGGGTTTTTTATCACCTTCGAGTTCTTGGCTGTCTCTACTTGGAGTTGAGATTTCTCCCTCATATCCAAACTTTGATTTAATAAAGACCATGATTGATTGACTCGTCAAAATCCACCACTCGTTGGTTGGTATTAAATTCTTTTTTGTGAGACTATGCCTTCAATTCCATTCTTTGTCTCCCTGGTAGTAGTCTTCTTACTGGCCCAGACCCAACATGCATTTTAGAGTGTCATGCTAGGGCAATAGGCGCGTCCCAATCACACGTGAAATCACCTAAAGGAACAAAATTCCCCCAAAAAAAAAACACAAAAATGGAGATTTTTGGTTTTGGGGATTCTGTCAGTTTTTGCCTTTCTATGAATGTTTCATTGGTATCAAGGATATTATTGCTGATATTGGGGATATTATCAATTGTATTGCTGATATCAAGGAACTTCTATAAGGGATTCTTCTCAAAATATCACACGGGTATTGATAATATTGCCAATATTATTGAAAATACTGGCAATATTTTGAATTTTTAAAATGCCAGCAGTTTTAGTATTGTTAACCTGACGATAACAATAATATCGGCAATATAATTAATAATATTTTTAATATTTGGAACACTGTCTGCAAGATGCATTGACGCTACATCACCGATTTCGTCCTCTCTTATTTCTCTGTACTACTATGGAGAAGCAACGTCTCTCCACCCATAGGTTGATGTTCTCCATTTCCTAACCTTCATTGGAGCATCAAATGTTGACTCTTGCAAATTCTCCAATCATCGTGTTTGCTGAGTTTGGACCAACTTCCACCACTTCGCTAATACCCCCGGCCTTATTCTGAATCTGATTGTCCGTGAATGCTACTAAGGAGGCCTCTTGCAAAATGAAAACTACATTGCATCAATCTTTTGAGAGATTCATGGAACATTTTTTTATGCACACTATTCAAAAAAAAAGAAAGAAAGAAAGAAAGAGAGAGAGAGAGAAAGAAAAAAGAAAAGAAAAGAAAACAACGAAAGAAAACAAAAGAACAGAAAAACAAGAAAATTCCTGCACATCCTCTTACTCAATGCATTGTTGACAAAGTATGTGGTGAACTTGGATCAATACTGATTTTTTTAAACGTTGCTACCATTGTTTTGCAGAATCCTCTACTAGTAGATTTAAAAAAGTAATTTGCTTGATTGTTCTTATGATAATTACTTGTACTTTGATAAAGATTTTTTATTATTATTATTATTATTATTATTATTATTATTTTGTATTGTATCTGTTCAATCACAAGATACGCAGATATATTTGTTAGACCATAAAGATAACCTTTCACCAAGTGTGTAGAGACTAATCTGGGCTAATTAGCTGATGATGGAGGTGGGTTTGATGAGTTCAATTTTCCCCTCCCGTCTTGCATCTTTCTTGTACTCATATTTCTTTTTTCATTCTAAAGTGAGTGAGATTGTTATTGATCAGAGAAAAATTACAAGATTTACCCAAGGCTTGGAGTTGGGTAGTGTTGTGTCTTGTCTGACTCTTTTATTTTTTGTCCGACAAAGACTGATCTTTATTGAAGAAATAGAGGTGTAAAGAAATTATGCAAGTCCTTGGTTTCAAGAATGCTCAATCTTGACCTTACTTTTACTGAACTTGCTAACTTTAAAATAATTTAAGTTGAAGATTCTTTTAAATCTTGAAATTGTTGGAATAGATGGATGCGCAACAGAGTTCCGGTGGAGAATAACTCATAGTAATTCTTCTGTATGTTATTTGTAACCTTTTCCTTCTTTATATAATTTGATTTACAAGTTGATGCCACACAACCAGAAAATCTTAAATTCTAATAAAAACAGTTATCAGTTACATTACTGACCAACTTGCAACCTTTGTTTCAGCCACGAATGATTGATTAACACTGACTTTGCATACTATATTTTTTCAGTTCTGACAAGTGAGGCCCATGTTTCAGTAATCCAGACCATGGGTTTGTTTTGTTCTGTTACTCCATGTATGGAGCATGCCGAGCATACCCTGGAAATTTCCTCCATTTCACAATCATAGCCTTTAGATTTGCGTCCTACAAATAAACAGTTAGTAAGAGAAATACAACAGTTCACATTCAATTGAGAAGTGCCAAGATTGGAGGCTTCAATCTGGAAGATACTTGGGGCTTGGTCCATCCAAGATGGGATGGGATATACCAATTGTTTGGCTTACTGATCCACGGATTCCAATTTTCAGAATTGAACACCAGAGGGTACTTTGTGAAGCTTCAGATCAAGGATCTTATAATTCCTCATTATTATCTATTGGGTTCGACTTATTGATCCATGGATCCCAATTTTCAGAACTGAAAAACCAAGGATACTCCGGAAAACTTAAGATCAAGGATCTTATAATTCCTCTTTGTTATATACCACAGCTGCTTCCCATCAATCCGACTTAGTAACCAGGACTTCCCTGCTTCCTTGCTACCGCACTCTCCTTGCAGATTGCTGTTAGTATTGTAACATCAATAATTTGTCCAAGAGCTTTTGTATCCCGATAAACATGCACTTAATGAATTTGTCATTTGATCTAGGGACTTCATACATTGAAGACCTTAGGTCATAAAAATAAAAAAAGCTAGACACTCTTCTTTCAAAACCTGAACATGAGAATTACCTTTAAGAATCCCTGAGGGCACATGATTGATTGAACAACATGCAGTCAAATACATGGACTGCTCTGCATCCTCCCTTTTGACTTGGATTTGCAATTGAGGATAGCAAAGAGGCTTTTGACTTGGCAATTAGTTAGATCACTTAAAGCATCTCTTGGTTCTCTTTTCTGAATTGGGTTAGATCACTTCAAGCACCTTCTTGGATAATTCCTGCACTGTTTTGTTTGGTTTCCTAAGCCCACATGCACCTCTATGTGTGCCAACCTGACATGCACGTTGGACATGCAAACGGTGAATCAAGTGGACCCCGTCATGTATATGATCTCACCGAAAAAATGAGTGAGTTCAGTCACTGGGTGGCTACGTGTGTATGTTAAATATTTCCAAAACCATCGATTTTCATACATGTGGATGAGGTGAATATTTTTAAAACCCTCAATTGCTGTACATTTGGAACCCACCTGATGACCTGACTGGCTTTATTTTTGGGCTAGGTCATGTATGAAGTGGGTCCCACATGATGCAAGTTTCAGATGTCGAAACACACTTGTTTGTACGTAGATTGCGTAGGTTAGGAAAGCTCTTGTTTCTATTTAGCTGTCTACCTACTTCACCTGTATTTTACTTTAACTAGCTTCTTTTTTCATGATGGATCTACACATGCAGTATCTGGATGAAAACAAGTCACTGATTCTGCAGATTCTCGACAATCAGAATGCAGGGAAACTGGGTGAATGTGCACAGTAAGTATAGTTTCATTTGATAATGCAGCATGACTATAGACCGTTAGTAGTTTTTTTTAATCCCCTTTAGAGGCCAGGGGGACATGCTGGTGCATCCATTTGGTAGTCCTCTCCATGGGTTAGCCATAGCTATAAATTACATGGATTGGGCTTATCCGAACTGTCCAAATTGGTGACCTGCAAATGGATAGCTAAGGCCCACATTCATTAAGTTCTATCTTCATATAGTTCATCTGATCAGAACAATATTTGAGCTGTGCATAATCCATGGTGGGGTCCTACAGATTAGCTGTCAAGACTCGAGATTAAAGCCAGTGAGCTGAAATACTCCAATCATGATTAATTCAACTTTTAACGATCCCTAAAACAGTCAAAGTGATTGGTCATGCTTCGTCATTGAGTTTTTTCCCTTTTACCAAAAGGACATAGCAGCTACTTATGTTTTGCATAATGAATTTCATCTTTTCTTTATGAAAACAATTCCAGTTATTGTATATGCTAGATTGGGTCAGATGCTACTGCTTTTTTTTACTTCATTTCCATATACTGTAAAATCTGTGTATTTCAAACCCAATTCGCTTTTGTACATCTTTGTAATAGCGAGCCAGTAGGTTTTGCTGCTGCGGTGGTACTCATCCTTATCTAAGAAAATGTAAGTTTTTGAGATGCTGCACATCGTCTAGCAATGCATAATGTCGGCCTCCCTCTATAAATAGGCTGGTCCACTTGTAAGCATTGAATGTGGACGCATGTTGATTATTTGTAATCCATATGCCGTTTCTGTACATGTGCAGCCCTTCCGAGACTGGCCTGATTTTTTGGTCAGGCAGTCCAAACAGTATGGTTCACCTTATGCATGGCTTAGATGCCCCACACACATTGCTTCATCTACATGTAGACATGGGTAGGCGACGTTTTGGAAGCTAAACATCGCTGCTCATTGGAATTGCTAATACTTTATGTCCTCCATTGTAGTTATTGTGTTAGAAGCTAAGACAGATTCGTATTTTTATTTTTTATTTTATCTTTTTATTTTTTAATCTAAAAGTTCATTAAATCAGAGTAAGAAGGATAACAGCTTAATTAAAAGGGGTGTTGAAAGACATGGTTGAATAAGTTCTGAACTCAATTGAATAAGCAACAGTAAGGAGTTGAATATGCAGATAATTGGGCACAACCTATGTTAAAAGCCCATTAGGGGATAGACACGGTTTGTTCACGTTTTCTCCCTCCATCATATCTCCTCTCCTCTCTCTCCTTATTCATTCTACTTCTTTCGCTTCTTCCTCTCACATTTTACATGGTATCAGAGCACTGAATCACTGCTCAAGGACATGCATTCCCCGTTGTTGTCACTGATCATCTGCCGGTCTTTTCCCCGCTGCCGTTTTAAACGAAGGATCCATTGATCCCTTCTTTCCTTCCTTTCTTTGTATCGGTTGGGTTCCGCAGCATGTTGATGATGTGAAGACACAAGTGTTGTTGAAAGGATTGGATCGGTTGGATCCAAGGGCCAGTTGGGCCAACATCATATGATCAACGATCAAGTTGTGATCGCTGCACCTGTGTACCACGTTACTGTGATCTCAGCCGTGAGATCTGCTGTGATCTATGGTCATTTTGTTATTGGTTCTTGGATCGTTTTGCTGCATCCTCCACAGTAGGACATCATCGTTTTGACTGTTGTGATCTATGCTAGTCTTTTGTCGGATTGTTTTAACTGGTTACCACTAGGCCACCATTGGTTTGTGATATGGATTGCCTTTGCTGCTTGTTGCGTCACTGTTTCTTTCCTTCTTCTTCTTCTTTTTGCACCTATTTTGTGATCATCTGTTTTGAGATTTGCACCTATTTTGTGATCATCCGTTTTGAGATTTACACCTATTTTGTGATCATCATCATTGGGCTCTTTATCACTGTTGCTGGACCATTAATAACAACGCTGGACCCACTTGCTTATTTCTACATTTTTGGGCCATTGCTGTCACTAGGCCATTGTTGTCACTGAGCTCGTGACTTATCATGTTGGGCCATTGCCGTTGTTGATCATCATCTGCTGATCTACCAGACCGGTTTCTCGCTGGATCTGTTGAATTTAATCGGTGCAGTGTGACTGTGTCAAAATGCTGCTGGTGGACAGTTTTGATGACGATGGCCCACCTCTGTTGATGACATTGGGCCGTTCGTAGGTGCTGGGCTGACGTTTAGGTCCGTCTGATCACTGCTATTGATCGCAGCTTCAATCATTGTTTGCTTGTGTTCGCTCAACTTAAGTGCAAGGCTGCGATATAGTAATAATTCTCAGTAAGACCGAGGTCGATCATCAGGGATTATCGTAACAATTCTAAACTACGTAACTAGGATGAACTATTTTCGGATTTATATTTACGAATGGAATTTAAGAACCTAAAACGATTTACTTTAGAAGTAAATCAGGGAAATACGCACTAGAGCGCCAAGGATCCACTCATAAGCATTCACAATGCCAATTCAAACCATTCAAGCTAATAACTCAATTGAAATCGGAGTTTTATCCCTATCCAATCGGAATATAGAGCAATCAAATCATCACAACATGTCTAACATAGATAGATCATCTACTAATATGGTTCTCTCATAACAACTAAGGCATTGGGTGTACCAATCACACAGCCTAATCCTTCATAAAACAAGCAAGATCACATTCATGATTCTTCCTCAAGTCTTGTCACTAGACTAAATTTAGAATCATGAATTGAACTTCTATTGAACCAAAATCAACACATAAACACTTATCTCAAATCAATCCAAAAAATAAGAACTTCTTCTAGTTTAGTTTTAGATAAGCACTTAGGAAACTTAGTTTGTAAGATCCCCTAGCATCCAATATATCGTGATGAATCTAAGATCTCTACAACTTAAAATCCTATCAATCCACACCCCCATTAACCAATCTCAGTAATAAAAACATCCCATGTAAGAGAAATCATATGAGGTAGAAGATTAACTAAAAATACTAATTTTATTTCAAACTTGAACTAGAGGTGTTCTTCATTAAACAAAAAATAATTGAACTAATTCGAATTGAACATTGCAAACAACTATAAGCTTCACTTCTTAGCCCTAGTTAAGGGGTTTAGCCAATCATTAACAAATTAAACTAAAACTCAAAAGGAAACTACTATAAAAGCATAGAAAAATCATAAAAACCCTAGTTGGAAGAGTTGTGAACTCTCCACGACGCTCTTCTTCACCTCACACAAACTTCCCAGCTTTCTATGATGCCTTAGGAACGAACCCTAAGTGTCCTTTTATAATAATGAAGCTCCACTGACTCAAAAACTTCCAGAATCCACGTATCACTTACGTAGCGCATGAAAATTCGGAGCTTGTAGCACAAGTTGCTGGAAATCTAGAAAATCCTGATTTTTACACATGGCCGACCGGTCTTGACCGATCATGGCACTGTAGCGACTTGTCACAACCAGTTCTGGAGGATGTCCAGTAAGCTCCAGCAATTGCTGGAGTGTTGTGGGATGGGGTGACCGATCGGTCTTGACCGATCTAGCCCATTGAAAATGGTGATTTTTCACTTCTTCCCTTTCTCTTCTTTACTTGCTTCTTCTTTCTTCTTTGGCCCATCTTCAGTCATCATCAAAATGACTTCCAAATGCATTCTTTTAGCCTTCAAATAGGTGAAGTCTCTCTCTCATTCCTACAATCACAAAACATGCATTAGATAATCTTTTAAACATAGAAATCATGCATATAATGTGATGAAATGGGATTGGAATATGTATAAATTAAGAGCTCAACAGCTTGCTGAACACATGTTGCTTTAACGTTATTTGTGGAACTCTTCATCTGTTTGGAACTGCTTCTGACCTTGTGATCACAACGCCGTTCATTTCCCATTGTGTGATCACAGGCCTATGCTGTTTTGGATCATTGTTGCTTAGAATTCGGTCAATATTGGTGGTGTTCGTGATACACAAGAACAAGCACTCTAATCAATGTTATTTGCCCATCTCCATAATGATCGACGTTGATCTAGTTAGCGTGGCTGAACCTCTTGTTAATGTGGCTGATCTGGTTGTGTGGTTGTTGCTGAAACTGTCCGTTGCTAATTGCTGGGCCTAGACCAGAAGACGTTGGGCCCTTTGTTGCTAATTGTTATTGTTGCTCAGTTGAGGACTGCATGGCCCATTTGCTGTTTGGGTTGAAGTTGTTGGTTGTTATTGATCAATTGCTGTTGTTAATTGGCACTGTTTGAAGTGTGCCAGATGCAAATTAGTGGTGTTGGGACGTCAAAATTTAGGACATCCATTTGGCCAAAGAATTACTGTCATGATCATTATTATGGTCCGTGTCACCCATGCCTGGTCACCATAAAGCCTACACGAAGAATACAGGGACATGCTCTTTGACTTCCTGATGCGGACATCAAGCCCTTTAGAGTATACCAACGTAGGAGACAAGCTATGCGTGCGTCCATATGGTTTGATGACGGGCCTGGATCGTTCGTGACGACTTGAGAAGTATCGAAGACCTTACACATGTAGTCCGAGACATTTGAGAAGACCCCACCTTGGGAAAACGTGTAAGTTGCTTGGAGGATATGATCGGACCGTTGGATCGCGATGATGATGTGATCGGACCATTGGTTCGTCGTGGCCCAATTTCATCACACCATCATCGGAGCCCATCGAGCATCTTAGATTTGAGTTTATTTTATGCATTTTTATTTATTTGAGTTTTAGGTTAGTGTGCGCACGTTTTTTTTGTGCAAATGTCTTCTTTTTTTAAATTTTGTTAGTAAGGGTATTTTGGTAATTATGCTAATTCTGAATTTTATAAGGGTGTCGCCCTAAACCTTTTTCATTATGCTATTGATTAATGGATGAAGAAAACCTCTTTGGTGCCTCCTTCCTCTCTCTCTCTCTCTCTTGGAACTTCATCTTCTTCTCCAATCATCTGCTTCTCTTTTCTTCTTATGCCCCTCCAACATTCTTCTAAGGTAAGTTATTCTCCCTTCTTTCTCTACTTCCATTATCTCCATTCTTTGAATTTTAAAATCTGAGAATTAACTCAAAACCTTAAATTCTCGAATTTTCAAATCCCTAATCCGAGAAAATCCTTGATCTCTCGGACTAGTGATTTACATTGGGCATTTGGGTTATAACCATGCAAGATCGGGAGGTTCCATCCCTCGCCGGATCCAACCTAAGCAATAATTGAATTTCACACTTCATGGTTGTGATGATGGCCTGCTCCATTACATGCTTCTTTTATGATTCTCTTGATTTATGATGATAGATGCTAAATTTCTAGATTATTATTGGCTTTTATTTCCGTTGGATTATATGTGTTCATAAGCATGCATCATAATTAGGGCGTCCTATATCACTTCCCTTGTCACCTTAGGGACTGTTCTTGCAGCCTCCTATGGATTGTCACCTTGGGTAATCGACACAGGGGCCACCAACTATATGACCAAGTTCATCATCCTTCTCTCATCTCTCGATACGTCAATTTCTTGCTCCCCTGTTTCCTTGGATAAATGGATCTTCGTCAAAAGTTCTTGGTTGAGGAGTTGTCACAGCTAGTACCCACGTTATTTTACCCTCGGTTTAATGTGCTTGAATTTCCTCTTAGCCCACTATCTGTGAGTAAACTCACCAAAACATTGAACTGCTTTGCCACCTTTTATCCTCCCCATTGCGTGTTCTAGGATCTCAAGACAAAGGAGATAATTGGTGGAGGGCGTGAATTGCATGGATTGTACTACTTGGAAACTTGTCTCATTGAAACTACTCGTAGTGTCAATACCACTCCATTATAGTGACACACCGAGTTTGGACACCCCTCATTAGACTCCTTGAAAACTTTTGTTCGTCATCATCTATTTATTTATAGAATGTGAAGCATGTCGTTGGCTGAATACACTAGAACTACCTTCTTGCCACATCTTAATAAACGGAGTCTATCTCCATTTGAGTTAGTTCATACTAATGTGTGTTGTCTGATGAGTATTTATGATGAAGGATCAATCTGAAGTATTTGACATGTTAAAAAAATTCCATACACAGCTTAACACCAAAATCAAATGCCTTTGCTCTAATAATGCACTTGAGTATATCTCAACCCACTTCCAACGGTTCTTTACTTCCGCCGGCATTACCCATCAACCATCCTATCCCTATACTCCACAATAGAATGCGGTTGTTGAAAGAAAGAATCGACACTTGCTCTAAGTAGGACGGTCCCTTCTTACTATTGCATGTTCCTAAATGTTTTTTGATCTTTGTGATACTTACAACACGTCATCTTATTAATCGAATGCCCTCCTCCATTCTTAATGGCAAAACTTTCTTTTCTGTTTTATTTCCCGATGCTTCACCCTTTCTTTTACCTTTGGTTACATCGCATTTGTTTATGCGCTACATCCTAATTCTGATAAACTTGATGCACATGCCATCAAATGTGTTTTCTTGGGATACTCTCGCACTCAGAAAAGGTATAAGTGTTTTTCCCATCACACAAGCAAATAATGGTTAATGCATATGTGACCTTCTTGGGGGATACGCCATTCTTTTCACTTTCTTCTCAGTCAATGAGAGAATCTATACTTATGAGATCTTTCTACCATTCCCCATCCTTCTGTCCCTCCACCACAAGCCATCTGACATCATTTAGACGAGTCGGCATGATGAGGACATCAGAGGACCTACTCAAGTGTACTAGAGGCGGAGGCAACTACCTGCATCAGCACGGTTTTCTTTATGGATGGACGACAACTTCTAAACGGGGCCCGCGGGGCCATTTTAAAGACCCCACATTTATTGGACGTGCATCAGGAAGACCCCACTTTGGGATGATGCATGTGGGTTGCTTAGGAGGAGTTTTTAGCTATAGGATTTTGGTTTTGGGTCCATCTGACCATTGGACCATCTTGATCGGGCCATCGGGCCGTCAGATCTTCCAGATCTAGGCCGCACGGACCCTGATTTTTAGTTTATTTCATTTTATGTTATTTTAGGACATGATGGATGGTTTGGATCACTTTTATTTGCTTTGGATATTTTACTTTGAGTTTGGCCCATGGAACATTAAGTTGAGGCATATTTGTAATTTTTAAAAAGTTTTATTATAAAAGCTAGAAGGGGAGAACGTCCAACCCTCACTTGGTTTTGGAGCAAAAAAAAAAAAAAAAAAAAGAAGAAGAAGCTTGAAAGCTTGCTCTCTCTTGAGAAGTTCATTCTTCATTCTTCTTTAGGGTTTATGAGGAAACCCTCCATTCCAATCCAACATTGGAAGGGTTAGAAACTTAACTTGGTGGTGGACCCCTAGAACATCTTCTCTTCTTCTTCATTTAAGGTATGCATTTCCTTTATCCTTTTTTCCTTCTCCTTCTCTTACAAATCCCCTAAACCCTAGAACCTGTCATTCTTCCTTCTTTTTCCATCAAACCCAACCCCAATACCCCCACACACGTCTGTACAGTGTGTCCATATGGACGGTCCCTCTTCCCTTTTCTTTCCTTTTTTTCCTTCATCTTCCTCTTCATTATTTCCTTTCCTACCATCATTGCTAACCTTAGCTTAAAACCCTAATTCCCCAAAATTCTCAAATCCCAAAATTCTTAAATCTCTAATTCCCTAAACTTCCGAATCCCAAAACCCCTTAGGAAAATCCGATTTTGAATAAATCCCTTTTCTTTAAATCTGAATTTTATTAGCACCATTATTTCTTCATGTGGATGTGGTATTACCTATGCTAGATTGGAAGTCTTAACTTCCAAGGGGTCATTCTTGAGATATTTCATATTTTCGTGCACCATGTATGTGATTAATATTGGTGTTAGTGTGTGTTAGTGGCTCTTTTAGCTCTTTTAGTGTAAGTGCATGTGCACTTTTTTCTCCTTCTCCTGCAGTGTACTATATGTTTTATTCTAATAAAGCTTTGTGTGTGAGAGCATGTTGCTCCAACACAACATTCTCCCAAACTCTCTTCTTCTTTCTCACTTCTCACCTCTTTTCTCCTTATTCCAATCACCAAATCATCTTCTACTTAGTATCAGAGACAAGATCAGGCCATTCGGCACCAGGAAAGTTGAAAGGCGACACGTGAGCTTGCTGACGTCAGCAGCCGTACAGTTGACGTCAGTGTTGTATGGACAGATGGACCCCGTTTGAGTTGAAAATTTAGGGGTTTGGTAGATCTTGATTTTAGAGGACTTGTCATGATTTTTTTTGGTATTTTTGAGAGCTTCTTTGATGGTGTTTTGGTCAAAATAGGAAGGATTCGGAAGTCGGGCCACCAATAAGATTTTCTTCGAGTTTTCTCAAATCGTTAAGTTTTTCTCTAGATTCTTTCCTCAAGGTGGACCCAAATCTTCCTCCCAAGCTATTCCTAGAGGAGTTGAGCTATGATTGCTTTTTTATTGGGTTTTAACCCAAAATAGACTTGCAACCCTATCGTTTTTGGGGTTCCTTGCATCAAATCTCACAGATTTTGTGGTTTTTTCGAAAGATTGGTAGTTGTTTTTCTTTATCTTGAAGGATTGAGTGAAAAAGAGTTGCTTGTGGTGCCTTTTACTTGGAACCCCCCTTTCTTATGGAAAACAAAGGACCATTTTCTCTTGGTATGGGTTCTCTTGAATCCACCCCCCTTCAAATCACCTCAATAAAGTTGAATGGTAAGAACTACATCCAATAGGCGCAATCTGTCAAAGTGTTCTTAGGGGGCCCGTGAGAAGTCATATATTTTGGATGATCCTCCAATCTCTACAAATGCCTCTTACAAATCTTGGACAAATGAGAACTATCAAGTCATTGCATGGCTATTGAATAGTATGGACTCATCGGTTAGCCACTCGGTGATTTTTTATCCTCGGCTAAAGGCATTTGAGATACTCTTCATGATATGTTCTCCGAGTCTCAAAATTTCTCCCGAATATTTCAGCTTATTCAAGACATTGGCCGATTCCAACAAGACTCAAGATCCTTAAAAGATTACTATTCGACACTTCGAGGCATGTGGGATGAGCTAGATCTATATCAGCATCTTCCTTCCAGATGTAAAGATAATCATGAACATGCTCGTAAGCAGCGGGGTAACACTCACATCATGCAGTTCTTAGCCAGGTTGAACTTCGATTATCTCTGTGTTTGGGATCAAGTTGTTGTACAGGATCATCTTCCTCCGTTGACGATAGTCTATGCCATGTGCCAGCGCGCTACAGTCTCCCCTCATCCTTCACCTTCATTTGTGTCACCCGAGAGTTTGGCACACCTTGCTGCAGATCAGTCTTCTCTTCTTTCTGGCTTTCGGGCACCCTCCTTGAGTTCGGGACACACTTTTAGTTATGGTGGTCGTGGTAGGGGCCGTGAGGGAGATTGCAATAGAGGCGGTCGTAATCTTCGTAGTCGTGGTGGACGTGGATGA
Source organism: Liriodendron chinense (assembly GCA_003013855.2). Lineage (NCBI taxonomy): Eukaryota > Viridiplantae > Streptophyta > Magnoliopsida > Magnoliales > Magnoliaceae > Liriodendron > Liriodendron chinense. Next base: position 304,134 of record ML058358.1, on the reverse strand, counting down.
GGATGTGATGATTCTCGCATTTGTTCGCATTGCGGTGGAACCAATCACACTCTCGATTATTGCGGGCAGCTCCATGGTCGTTCTACATGTGCAATCGCCTCCTTACTGTCACTTTATACGGGAGAAAGTTGCCTCTAAGGAAATCATCACTCCCTTTTTTTCGGTTTGGGGATCAACTTGCTGATGTCCTTACAAAGTCTTTAAGTAAAGATGGTCTTCATCGTGTTCGTGACAAGTTGGGCATGATCAACATCTATGCTCCAACTTGAGGAGGAGTATTGGTGTTAGTGTGTATTAGTGGCTCTTTTAGCTCTTTTAGTGTAAGTGCATGTGTACCTTTTTCTCTTTCTCCTGCAGTGTACTATATGTTTTATTCTAATAAAGCTTTGCATATGAGAGCATGTTGTTCCAACACAACATTCCCCCAAACTCTCTTCTTCTTTCTCACTTCTCACTTCTTTTCTCCTTATTTCAATCACCAAGTCTTCTACTATTAACATAGGATCATTTAGTTGTTAATCTGAATTTCTTATTTTATGGTGTGGATTTGTTTTGAATCTATTTGTTGATTGCTTAGTGTGTATTTTGATCTCATCTCATTCCATCCTAGGCTAGTTTCACTCATCCGACACCACGGCATCACCTATCAAGACCACTCCTATGGTCCCCAGTTCAAACCAATCACCGTCTCCTTTGGAAGATACTCCTACACCACCGCACTACCTTCAAAACTAGGCATCCCAATTTCTCTTCGTAAAGTATTCGCTCTTGTACCCTTCACGCAATCTTTAATTTTGTTTCATACCATCGCCTACTTCCATTTGCCCATACCTTTGCCTTGTTCCCATCCTAAATGATCATTCCTGCGTCTTCATCATGAGGCATTAGCTCACCCTAGGTGGCAAAGAGCTATGGAAGAAGAAATTGCCGCTATGCACCGAACCAGTACTTAGAAAATAATCCCTTTACCTCATGGTAAACGTTCAGTCGATTGTCGTTGGATTTTCTCCATCAAATACCTGCCTAATAGCTCGTTTAAATGTCTGAAAGTATGATTGGTGGCGAAAGGGTATACTCCAACACCAGGCATAGACTATGAAGAAACTTTTTTCTCTAGTTGTTAAACTTAACTCTATATGAGTCTTGCTATATGTTACAATAGACAGGTTCTAACCTCTTTATCAATTGGACGTCAAGAATGCTTTTTTTCTAAATGTTGACCTCGCTGAGGAAGTGTACATGGATCAACCCCCTGGGTTTGTTGTCCAGGGAGAGAATGGGAAAGTTTGAAAACTCAGGAAGGCCATCTATGGGCTGAAATAGTCTCCAAGGGCGTCATTCAAAAAGTTTTGTCAAGTTCTGGTGGAATTTGGATTTGACATATGTCACGTGGACCACCATGTGTTCATGAAGCAAACATCCAAGAGAACGGTACATTAGTTGTCTATGTAGATGATATAATCATCATAAGAAGTGATGTAGATGGGATAACTAAAGTCATACAGTATATCAAGGAATAACTTCAAACCAAGGATCTTGACTCCCTAAGGTGTTTCCTAGGGATTGAAGCAGCACGGTCGGCCATAGGGATAAACGTGTCCTAGAGGAAATATATATTGGAACCTATGAAAAGAAACTTGTCTCTTGGTGTGTAAACTATGCGACACTTCAATGGATCCAAATAACAGGCTTTCTAACTATCAAGGAAAACCATTTGAAGGCCCAAGAGAGAAGACTAATTGGAAACTTATCTATTTGACCTTTTCTCAACCTGACATCTCGTTTGCAGTTAGAGTGGTGAATACTTTCATGCATCAGCACAAGGTACCACATTGGGAAGCCGCACCTGAAAAATGCACCTAGGCAAGGTCTTCTCTGCAGATCTCATGGGATCCTCAATATCGAATCCTACACGAATTCTGATTGAGCAGGCTCCGTTACAGATAGGAAGTCCTAGACACTGTACCTTCGTTGGGGGGAACTTGATGACTTGGAAAAGTAAGAAACAGTCAAACAAACAGATATTACCAAATCAAACGCTGAACCAGAGTATAGGTCTATGAGTTGTCCTATTTGTGAGTTATTGGATGCGAATCACTTCTATAGGAACTTCAATTCTTCAATGGAGAACCAATAACTCTGTATTATGATAATCAAGAAGCTTCGCACAGCCAATAATCTAGTTTTCCATGAACAAACGAAGCATATAGAGGAAATTTGTCACTTCGTTAGAGTAAAGATGTTATCCAAAGAAATTCTTACCCAGTACATTTCATCCAATGCCTAGTTAGCTAACATATTCACCAAGCCTCTCCACGTTCCAAAGGATCACTTATAAGTAGTAAGTTGGGCATGTTTGATATATATACTCCAACTTGAGGGGTTGTGTTGAAAGACATAATTGGACAAGTTTTGTACTCAGTTGAATAAGCAGCATGAAGGAGTTGATTATGTAGATAAATTGGGCCCATCCCACCTTAAAAGGCCATTAAGGAATAGGCATGGTTTGTACATGTTTTGTTTATAAATAAAAGGAGGAGAGAGTTTGGGGTTTGAGATCAACCTCTCCTCATTTTTTCTCTCCATTTCTCCGCTCCTCTCTCTCCTTCTCTTCTTCCTCTCACGTTTTACAAGGGGAAAGGAGGATTTGATAACAAGTGATCCTCTCCCATTCCCTCTTTCGCTAGGCAATCAGCAATCTCATTCGCTTCCCTTGGAACATTTCAAGAAATTACGTTAAAATGATCCCTTGGAACATTTCAAGAAATTACGTTAAAATGATGAGCAATAGCTCTAATTTCTGAATCTTCAAAAAAAAAAAAAAAACACTAATTTCTGAAATGATAAAACCATGGAGGAAGAAACACATTTATAGAGTCCCATTCGGTAACTCAGAGGTTGGAGAAGGCATTGCAGAATTTTTAGGCTCTCATGAAGATCCAGAGATTCAACCATATTTAAATCACTTCAGAACACAGGAACATCAGTGATGTCTCGTTGTTTCTTAGAATGCCCCCATACCTGGAGGGGCCCAGATTACCCAATAGACATCTGTCAAGGTTAAGCTTCCAATACCCAGCCAGAAGACAAATCTACCTCGCTTCGGGTTTGGATAAAGTCATGACAGATCACTGCCTTCCAGTCTCTGAATAAATTGCTCTTAGACGGTCCTTTGAATTCGGATCTCATAAAGTCCCAATCGAGAATCATGGCCATAATTATTTGTCTAATGGCTTCACCCGATGAAACCTCATTGTTGAAGGTTCTCCAATTCCTTTCTGTCAAAAAACCCCACAAATATTCCCTCGATCGACCATCGTTCGATAATTTCTCCAATCTAATACTTAGTTTCAGCATCCTTATGCTGAGGTCTTGCTTCTAATTTGCCCTTTTGTTTCTGTCTCACATACCTGATCCTGTTCCTAGGCTTTTACACTGGCTAACAATTTGAAGAGACTTTCCTGCTCCAACACCTAAAGCGACTGCTGCTCCCCCTCAAGCTTCATGTAACTAAGACCTAACACAAATCTTCTGCGAACACTCCAGCGCAGGCTCAGCTTTCTGTGGAAATCGGGTTCTCTTCTGTATCACCATGTCTCCTCTAGCAGCTGCTTGACTGATCTGGTGTTCCATCCATGCATCACGTATCTCTAATAACCTCCATGAGTTGAAATATGCAACCTGACTATTGGATATGATCAGATTTATCAAGTCATATGATTTATGGTCTGAATTCTATTGTATGCATATACAATATATATTACATTGCATGCCCAAATCGTAAATCTATCAAAATTGTAAACAAAATATATGAATTGTATCAAACTTATATGAATCATGCAAATCTGTGAGGACAGTTTTGGGCATCCAGAAAGCATAAAAGATGGAATTTATTCATTTTTCTTCCTTCGTTTCTTTTATGTTTTGCATTTAAAATATATAAAGGGCCCTCCCTATTAAAATATACCCTTATTCTTCTATTTTCAGAGAGGGGGAGAGGAGATTTGGGAGTTTGATATTCAAAAACCCCAAACAAAGAAATCAAGATAACTTTTTTCTAGCATGATTCTAGACTCTAGTAGGTAAAGAAGTATAAATCATTAAAGGAATCTTGCCTCTTTTGTTTGTTTGTTTTTTAAGTTAAATTTCTTGAAATGCACATAATATGTCTTTTGTTTTGTTTTTCTTCCATCTAAGCATTATTGTGATTATTGAAGATAATGAAAGATATTGATATCACTTGGGAATATCCACAGACAATAATCTAGAGATGTTGACAAAAAGTTTTTATGCATTTTGCTTTTATTTTTTAAATTATAATTAAAGACATAGAAAATGGATGTAAATGGGCAATAGATTGAATGATTTGAACTTTATCTTGCACATTTACATTTACAGATTTACCATGTACAGATTTTAAATTGATAATATCATGTTATGCATTTTTTATGCATATCATTATCATGATATGGTTTGCAATTTGATACAATTCAGTCCCTGTTACGATTTATAATATGGTTAATATTTTGAAAGCATTGGATCTGGTAGATGTATTTTTGTTCTTCCATCAAAACCTTTTCTCATGTGTAGTGATGGTCAAATTTACTAATAACCAAATACTACCACTGCTGTGGTTACCCACTTGAAACTACTAATTTCTTATCCAAATTGTTGCTAATAGCTTTCCTACCATGTCAATTTGCCCTCAGCTTTCAACCTCTACCAAAGCGGAACTAGCCTTCTTCTTATGTTCCCCCTCAAAGATCACAAAACACTATCTGAAATGAGCTTTAGCAAAGCATTCACCACCATTTGCCTATTTGGGCAACTTAACACACCACCTGCCTTATTTACACCTTCAATTCCTCAATTATTACCCTCTCAATGAATGGCATTTTCTTCTGATGAAAATTGTAGTTTGGAGTCCTTAAAGAGCCGATTTGACTTTGAAAACATTGACTTTGTCAGATTATCCAACTAAGAGAAAGAAAAGAATGGGCTATTGACATTCTCAAGTTAACACAAGCTTCTAATTTACATTGTAACAACTTCCGCCTAAAGATAAACCCAACCTGCCTTGTACCTTCAACTCCACAACTACTATTCAATGAATCTTCCTTTTTTCCGATGATTTTTTTTTCAATTAAATGGAAATTGCAGTTCTTTGCCTCAGGATTGAGTTTGGGGTCCTTAAAATGGCCAATCCGACTTTGAAAACATTTTCTTTGTCGAATTATCTGACTGCAGGACAACTGAATATATTTGCACTCTCGTTCTCAAATATACCACAACGTACGTACACCGAAGATTGTATACTCTAACATAGTAACAGTTGCAAACAAGTAAAAATATCTCTACATTCTGGCAAAACAAATAGCTCACATGCAAAGGAAAAAAATGGAATAGATTGCTGAAGTTCGCCTATCCAAGCTTTTAATGCAAATAACAGGCGTCTCGATGTTGGGTGCATGTGAGAGATGTATGTTATTTCATTTGTTCTTTCATATTAGTCATTGCATAATTAGAATATTGAGAGATTAATCTTTTTGAAGTTGAGCCTTTTCTGCCATTAATGGTGGTGGTATCAAGTTTCAATCTTCACTCCTATCTGTCAAATGAACACATACAGCTTTCATTTAAGATTGTAGGCAGGTCTCCGTAACGTTTATCCATTATCTCAGGAATCAAATAAAGCTTCAACAGAACCTTATGTACCTGGCTGCTATTGCAGATTCTCAACCTCAACCGCCCCCCATGCATGCTCAGGTATCATCTGCTTCCTGCATTCTTATTTTTCAAGAATGCTAGTCACTGATGCCCATCACATGCCAATGTGACGCATGCAAAATTCAGGCCTTTGATCAGATTGTCCTCATGAATTACACAATAGACCACTGTCCAATTTCTAGGGGTGGCACACTTGATAAGTGGACCATCATGATTTTCAGACTGAGCATGTTCACCCTGGGACTGGTCTGATTAGCAGCCTGGATCTTGCACAAAAGAGCAAAATTCCTTTATATTAGTGTATGGCTTTCCATGTTGATCTTACTTGAAAATTGAAATCCACCTTTCATACAGTTTCCTCCTAATGCTGCGATGCAACCGGGGGCACGTTACTTGCAACACCAGCAAGCACAACAGATGACACCGCAGTCACTCATGGCTGCCCGATCATCAATGCTGTATGCACAGCAGCCAATGTCTGCATTGCAGCAGCAAGCTCTTCATAGCCAGTTGGGCATGAGCTCCGGAGCAAGCAATGGACTCCACATGCTGCACAGTGAGACTGGCTTGGGGGGCAATAGCAGCATGCTTGCAGCCAGGGGCTTCCCCAATTTCGGCCGCAGCACTGTGGAGGGCTTGCAGGCTGCAAACCGAGGAATGACAGGTGCAGGCAAGCAGGATGCAGGTGTGGGGTCCACAGCTGGGAATGCAGGAGGCCAGAGTAGAGATGGGACTGAGCCTTTCTACTTGAAAGGCTCTGAAGGAGAGGCGAACTGAGGGGTGGTGGCGGCGGCTGTTGCCAGCCATAGGCAGATGCAGGCGGAGGACCCTGTGTGAGGTTGTTAACATAACTTGTAGGATTTTAATTTTTTTTAGCTAAAGACAGATTCCGTTGCCTATTTGAACTTGTGGGTTCTACAACTAGCTGATGAATGATGATGATGATGATGATGGCGACAACGCAGTCTATGAGACATTTTGTTTGAGACTTGAATTGAATAGTAGTTAATGTAAATTTGTAACTTAACCTAAGGAATGGACACTTGCTCTCACATGACCTCTCTCCAACCCGTTTTATCCATGATTGCATGATTCTATTGCTTGCCTGGCCCATTGTGCTTGGAAATCCCATTAATACCTGTACCGAAATTTAAATAAAAAATAAAATAAAAAGAAACACCATTATATAGACTAAAGACAGCATGGAGAGTCCCTCACCATGTTATTTTTCATATCACATCGTTGTCTATGAATGCCAGCAAATCAAATCTTGTGTGTGGCTGTCTATGAAAGCCTGAACCTCTCAACCGGTGGGATGATGGCTCATGGCCCAAAACTAACAGGGCTCAAGACAAACAAACCTTTCATAGCCTTCCCGCCTGCATTGTTGCTCTTGCAGCAACATCGGCTCCTAGAGAGTACATGTCGTTTGGCAGTGGATAGAAGAGCATAGGTGCATTCCACCATCATTCCTATGGAGCCCACAATGGATGGTAAGATGTTGAATTTCACAATGATACAACAAAACAGGCGTCCAACAAACATATTTTTCACATTGCATCTTCACAAAAGCTTCATGGAGCATGAACAATGACGGGTCATCCTGGCCATCCAAGACAAGCTAGACTGTTTTGATCAGAGTGGCCTGCCAGTACAGCCAATCTACGGCTAAGAGCCAGCCAGTAGACAAGATCAACCTATAGCCCACATTCCTCAGTTAGATCATCAGGATGGGATGGCTGAAAAGCCCGCACAGGAGTACAGGCCATCTGATGGACCCAAGCTTAAATCAGGCCAAGATTACACAAGCCTCAAGGTAGGCCCATCGCATTGCAGGAACGCAAAATAGTATCTCTGTGCCTCTTAAAACCATGCTGGGAGACGGAAATAGTATTTTCGCACCACCAGTGGTCACAGCGCTAGAGGTCAGGAAGTCAGCATGTTGGGAGGTTGAATCTTCTAGGATGCAATAATAGTTGTTTCAAGCCCACAAAACATGTTCACACAGCGTACTCCGCCGAGTGAAATTTCCTTTCTAAACCGGCACCAACTTATGGACATCTCCCAATACATTTTTCCTTCCTTTAATGATTTATCCTCTAGGTATTAAGTTATTTTTACCTCATTTCTTATTGGTCCTTAGGATTAGAAGAGTGTTTTGGTTTGAAGAGAGTGTAGGCCTCCTTATTTCCAGTTGAGGAGATAAGGTAATATAGGAAAGAAGTCCTATTGCTGAAGCCCTGATCTTCCTGTGATCCCTCAGGCTGTTGCCTTGGATGCACTCCCATAAACCCTATCTGATCCCCCTCTCGTCAAAGCGTGTTATTGGTTTCACAAGGTAGGTTCTGAAAAGCCCATTAGCTATATAAGATTGGTTTTCCACGACTCTACCGAAAAAGCATGCCTGAAAAGGAGGCCAAAACCCCCATGTGCAGAAGTGAGTCAAACAGCACCGTAGCTCTCTCAATATCGCATGCAAGTCATCCAAACCATTCATCTGCTCAGACCGACCATCGACAGTTTACCCCAAAAAACAAAACGAAACCAAAAAAAAAAAAAAAAGAAGAAGAAAAAGAAAAAGAAAAAGAAAAAAATACACCCCAGCAATCAATCAATCATAGCCTCCAATTGAAGAATTTTGCCTACTGAACATTGGACCAGATCCATTTATTAAAATAGACAGTGCACAGACTTTATATATCATCCATGTCCTTACAGATTTTTCACAATTTACAAACCTGGGTAGGAAAGCCTTAAATACAACATCAACACAAGAAATACATCTTTAAATTAATGCATATGTACAAAAAAAGAGAAGATATATATACCATTACAACTGAATCGTACACATGACAGCCGTATGGAAATCTACACACAGGCTGAGAGGTAGCTTGGCTGTTAGGCATCTCCATGTTTTCTTTCTGGGATTGTACACTTGAATGAACAATGTCATCCTCTCCGCTTGCAGCCTTCGGGCCTTCAGGTCAAACCGCAGTGCAAACATCACATAAAGTTCTCCCCCCAATGCAACAAACCCACACGAAATGTCCCCTGGGGCCTTTCTTGGTAAGTTTGATTCTTTCCACCATCGGTTAGTTGTGATATCATATCTGCAACAGAACTGTTAATGAATACAACATTTCCCATAACAGATAAAATGGATATTAGATAAATAGGGGTGGGGGTACAATCGAGAGAACTGGATAGGGCGAACATGAATATCATGCACTTTGCAGCTTCCCATTGCCTGTTTGATAAGGATCCATGCTAAGGTAGGTTACTTTTGCAAACCCAGGGCCACGTGTGTGGAACTTTCATGAGATCCACCCCGTCCATCAGGTACGCAGTCTCATTTTAACAACTGAACCCAAAAATCTTGATCATCCAAACTCAGGTAGGCCATACCACAGGAAACGATCAAGATGGAACGCCAACCATTAGCACCCACTGTGGTGTTTATACAGCCATCCAATCACCCATTTGATGTGCCTCGTCAGAATGAAAGAATAACCCAAAATCAATGTGTTCCAAAATTGTGATGGACCGTGCTACGTGAATTTAGAGGTTTTAGGTATAATTTTTTGGGGGTGGCCCACTGAAGTGTTGAATCAACCAGATTTTTTGGATCAAGGCCCAACAAGTAGTGTACCCGACAGACGGTGTGGATTTCATGCATTAAGTCGTTTTCTCCCACATTGGTGTAAGTAACCCTAGTAGGTACCTAACACCAGGTACCCAAGAATTTTCCTCTGATGAGAAGGGAAAGAAAAACCGAAGCACTTGTTTGGTTAGCAAAGAAAATTATGGATTCCACGTAGCAATCATTACCATTATCCATAGCCAGATTCTCATGCACAGGATGTAGGACGATCACTGTCTCACCAATGTGAGATTTTCACTTGCTATTCAAACAAAACCCTAAAAATAGAACTGATGGGAATCCCTGTTTCAATAGCACTCATGGATTCATCATTGGATAATTATTACACTTTTTTTTTCTTTTCCCATAATCAAACAGAACCTGAATGTTAAGTTTAAGGTGACTTTATGAAACACAATCAATCTACTAATTGATCTATTTCAAACACCCTACTATATCATATCGATGGTAACTGATGAGTTGCTGCAGAAAAAAGCGAGTGCATGCTTCTCGAACAAATATGCATGCAAAAGCACAAATGTATTGCAAGGCATGTTACTCCTATCTACCAGAGAAGAATGGTTCCAGGAAGTACCCCCCCTAATCATCATTGAATATGACCAGAGCAAAATGCCATGCAGTGGAAAAGCAATAAGGGAACTTTTCGCTTTTAATTCAGTTTTAATCATTAAAAAGACCCGGTCAAAAAATTAAGCCAAAGAAACAGAAATGCCAAAACATCTCTCATCTTCTTTTTGTTGTGTTTCATTGTCATGGGCCCTAATTAACCAAATCATGATTGATTTGTGTTCAATTAGGGTCCATTTGGTTGATTTTCAACAGGTCAACCTGACAGATGCCTGCCACGAAGTACATATTCAAAACACAAAAAAGAAGAAGAAGAAAGATTCTTGAATATCTCACCATTTTCCCCTTTTTACCGTAATTTTTTGGCTTAAAAAATCGACAAATACATGGCCAATACCGATGTGCAACACTCATATCATATTGGTTTTTGGCTATTATCTTCTTCTTCCTCTTCTTCTTCTTCTTCTTGAGGTAAGAGAAATTTTGATGCCAACTAAAAAGGCACAAAGCCTAATTACAATAGACTGGCCCAAGGGCCCAAAACAAGAGAGAAGGCACAAAGATGAAGAGCCCAATTATCATTCTTTGGCCCTCTCAATACTTCCTTTTCAAGCTACTTAGATACCTTTCCACTAAAATTTTCCACCTCCTGCTCAATTCTATCAAATAGGTGGGTGACCACCAACGACAACGGGTGGGCCTTTTTTTTTTTGAGAACAGCCACGGATTAGTTCAGGACCAGATTTTGAACTGGTGTTTTTTTAATAGAAAGTGTTTTCTTTTAAGGATACAGATTTAATTTGGTTTTAATAGAAAGTGTTTTCTTTTAAGGATACACATTTAATTTGGTTTTCCCAAAAAAAAAAAACTTTTTTGCATATCCACTCAAATAGGAGTATTAAACATTGAAGCAATTATACGAGCTCTTTCCAAAAATAAGGAGTTTAAAACAAGTTTTGCTAACTGTGAACTTGAAACCTGGGTGACTTCTTTTTGAACTCACTGAGCATTTGATCATCATCATCTAAGCCTTATCCCAACTACGGCTACAGGAATCCTTTTCCACTATTCCACTCTATCAAGGGCCATAACTTCAAGTAGACCATAGGTCATCAAGTCTTTTCTTACTACCTCCATCCACATCCTTTTGGACCTTCCTTTGTGCTTTTAGAACCTTCCACTTGTACGGACCCACTCCTAACTGGCGCAGTTCTTGGACTCCATTGCACAAGACGAAACCATCTAAGTCTACTTTCCCTTATCATGTTCCATATTGGTGCTACTCCTAAATTCCCTCGCGAGCAGTCATTTCTAATTCCACCCTCATCTTGCCACTCATCCATTTCAACATCTGCATTTCAGCGGCACTCATCCCACGGACATATTGTTCCTTAACTGCCCAACATTCTGTCCCATAAAGCATGCTGTTTTATAGGATGGCTATAAAATTTCCATTTCAGCTTGAGAATTTGGGTGGGACACGATGGTCACATAAAACTCCAAAGGCACATCTCCATTTCTTCCTCCCCACTTGAATTCTATGGGCAGCATCCATCTCAATCTCTCCACTCTCATGAATTGTCAGCCCGAGATGTCGAAAGTGGTCATTTTGGGAAACTTCTTGGTCAGCCATCATTACGAATTCCTTGTTCCCATTCCTATTCGTACTAAAATTGCATTCCATATATTTTGAGTCCAGCTAATTTTAAATCCTTTAAATTATAAAGCACCTCTCCATAAATCTAGCTTTGTATGTATGAGTCCCCCCACCTTGTTAATCAAAACTATGTCATCTGCAAACAACATACACCATAGGATCTCTTCCTACAAATGCTTCATTAACTCATCCATAACTAATGCAAAAAGGTACCAACTCAATGCCGATCCCTAGTCCAAGCCTATGATAATTGGGAACTCACTTGTCCCTCAACTAGCAGTCCTCACATTTGTTGTTGCTTCCTCCTACATATCCTTAATCATGTCAATATATCCTCGTAGAACCCCTTTCTCTCCCAACGCCCACCAGATTAACTATCTAGGAACCTATCGCAAGCTTTATCGAAGTCAATAAAGACCATGTGGAGATCATTCTTCCTCTCCTTGTATTTCTCCATCAATTGTCTACATAGGAAAATAGCTTCAATGGTATACTTCACCGAGATGAAACCAAACTAATTTTCTAATAGATGTGTCCCGTGCCTTGATCTTTGCTCAATCACTCTTTCCCAAAGTTTCATAGTATGGTTCACAAGTTTAATCCCATGATAGTTAGTGCGGTAATATGTCTCCTTTGTTCATATAAATAGGTGCCACAATACTTTTCATCCATTCGTCTGGCATTTTCTTCAATCTTAGAATCTTGTTGAATAACTTTGTCAACCAAAATAACCCAATATCTCACATACACTTCCAAACCTCTATTGATATATACCATCCGGTCCAAAGGCCATTCCTATTTACATCTTTATCAAAGCATCTTTCACTTCAGATGTCCTAATCCTATGAAAGTATCTATAGACTTCGACATTATTGAGTTTGTGGTTCTATCTCTATGCTCTCGGAGTAATTGTCATTCTATCTCTATGCTCTCAAAGTGATTGTCATTCTATCTCTATGCTCTCAAAGTCATTGTCATTTAGCAAGTTTGAAAATAGCTTCTCTACCTTTCATTGATCTCATTGTCCTTGACAACTCTTTGTTCACCGCTTTTAATGCATCTAACATGATCTAGGTCCCTACTCTTCCTCTCTCTCATTTTTGCAAGTTTCAAGACATCGTTCTCATCTTCTCTTGCCTCCAATCTATTGTAAAGATCATCATAAGCTCTTAGCCTCACTTACTACCTTCCTAGCAATTTTTTTGACATTTCTATATTGTTCAAGATTTTCATTTTCTAGTGCCTTGCAAGTTTTGAAACATGCACATTTCTCGTTAATAGCTTTTCGTACATCGTCATTCCACTACCAAGTTTCGTTATATGATTGGCTTTCCCCTCTAGATACTCCTAAAGCATCTTTTGCCACTTTCCTAATGCACTCAACCATCTCATTCCACATAATGTTTACTTCTTCCTTGACATTCCACTATCCTACTTCCATAAATTTATTTTTGAACAACATTGTTTCTCTCCTTTTAAATTCCAACTAGCTGTTGGCCACCTATTAATTTCATTCCCTTTCTTTCATAACCATCTCTTAATGTAAAGATCCATAACCATTAACATATGTTGTGCGGTCAATCTCTCCCCAAGTATCACCTTGCAATCCATACATATTCATCGTTGTCTTCCTGAATAGAAAGAAATCTATTTGGCTTGTACATCCACTTTTGAAAGTTATTAAATGTTCATCTCTCTTCTAGAAACATGTGTTTGCTAGAGCTAGATTATATGCCGTAGTGAAATTAAGGATAGCTTCCACCATCTCATTTCTTCTCCCAAAACCATACCCTCCATGTACGCTCTTATATCCTCTATTTTCTTTTCCTACATGACCATTTAAGTCTCCTCCTACAAATATCCTCTCTCCATTCGAAATTTCTTGCATTGGTCCATCCATATCCTCCCAAAATTGTCTCTTGATTCTATCCTCTAACCCGCGCATATGCACTAATCATATTGATTATCTCCTTTTCCTAACACACGTTTCATTTATAAAATCTTATCACTTACTCTCTAAACATCTACAACTTTATCCTCTATCTTTATCCATCACCATCCCTACCCCATTTCTATTATTGTCCTTTCCCATAACTTATATCAATTTCTCTAGTTTTGGCTCCCTTCTACATCGTCTCATGTGTTTGTGTTCTCTCTCTTTCGTTTCATTGTATCTCTTAACTCCATACTCTTACTTGTTAATATTCTATTCCATATGGCAAGATGAATCCTATGCTCGTGGACTAGCTACTTTACCCGCACGTGTCCAGAATGGTGCAGGAACTCTTCTCTACTTCTCAAAATTGTTGTGCGTCGCTTCTGGGAGACGCCCTAGCCAACCCTTAACCCATTTCTCGCAGCCCTTGGGCTCTGATGTAGCGTGTCGCTTACAGGGCACACCATAGAATGAGTGTGGAATGTCATATTGTTTTGATTCATGCTGGAAGTTTTGGCATAAGTTTGACACCGGCTGCCAACTTGACGCAGCCCTCCTCTATCCGGGCTGTGGACCAGCAATGAGAGCATAAAACTCCCACAAGCGCAATGTAATAGACTATTATATAGGTAGATTACAATCAAGCATTATCTAATAGTCTGTTACACAGGTTGATTACAATCAACAAGTTTCACCTAGCATTTGATGCAATAAAAAATTCAGAACCTAAATGCAAGCTACCAATTCTCCGCATTATGCCCCAAACTAGCAATTTCATGTGTTTCAAGTACTAGAATCAAATGAAATGTTAATTTGCAGTTAAAGCAAAATGATCACCCCCATTCACCAATGTACCACGAAATGTACCTTATTATTGCCAGACAGCCATATTGTTAGGTAGAAACAAATAACTGTTAGAGATAAATTATTTTCCATATACAAAAGAGCCAAGAAATGGTGATGGGTGCGGCTTTTCAAAAGCTTTTGAAACACCTCAAAGACATACTAGGAAGGAGCACACACAGGAGGTAGCCAACTGAGAACCTAGATCCACACAGAAAAGCTGATCCACACCCATCAATGAAACTTCATACAATATGCAGCCTGAGCACATTTTGTACAAGGCAGAAGAATGAGTAGATTGTAATAATGATTTTGTTCCATCATTAAAAATAAAAAATAAAACTCGACTGTTGGTGTTCCGGCAATGAGTAGTTTGGTGTAATTACAAAATAAGGAAGGTATTTGGTTTGAAAATAGGAGAATCGACTATGGAGGTGAAAATAGGAGAAAACGCGTGGGGTATTTGAGACCTGATTATAATAATACGCCTAAAGCTTCAGGCTTAACGGATAGGGAACAGGCCCAGATGGACTTTTAAGGTTGGGAAATGAGCCTAACTGGGTCCTATGGCAGAAGAATTGACCTAAATAAATCGAGGTGGGGGAATGGACCTAGGATCTAAAGACTACATGGTAACTCATAATCAATTCAAACAAGAAGAGAACAACAATCTTAAGAATTTCAGAGAGAGAAAGAGAGGTGTTGGCCTCCCTTGAAATATTAAAAAAAAAATCCAATGGCCCGCGAGGACCTAATTTCATAAATGGAAAAGAGCCAATTCCCACATTCCTGCATCACCAAAAGATGCCCACCTAATAGTATTGCGAAAATCACCCTCTTGTCAAAATCACCCTCCACAACAAGATTCCAATGGAAGGGAGCTCCACATAGACACAGTGTCATGCCCCGGAATTTTAGAAATTATTTAAAGATTTTTAAAATTGTTATTGTTATTTTATTTTGATTAAATATCATACGTTTATCTTATTTTGAAAACAACGGACCATCCGTAGGAGATCCGATAGGGGACCCTTTACAAAAGTTACTTAGAATGATCCCATAAACGTCATAGAAAGATCGGATTTTGAAAATCTCGCAGTTTTCAGATAATTACGAAAATGTCATTAGTTAAACTGACACTTTTAAGTATTTTAGTTTCTAACGGGGCACATTTTAGCCATATACGTCAAATTTCAGCCCTCCAATCATCCTACAAATGCCCTAATCAGAAATTGGGCCATAAGCAGCCTACCTTTGAAATCATGATGCCGCCTTGTTGAACGGAGCAGATAGCCCAGATCCACCTCAGTGGACCCCACCTGTAGTGTGAGTCGGGAACCGCGTGCGCACGATGCCAACACCCCCCTTTCGTCTTCTTCTCCAGCGTCAACAACGGTCGGACAGCCAACGGACAGACGCTGTCCGTCCGTGCGATGCACATCGTCCACCCTCTGGGCCCCACTTCTTAGATCCAAGCCATCCACCTTGACGGCGTCCCACCAAAACCCAATCATTACAAATCCGACGACTAGACCTTGACTGTGTTGCCCGCTCCTAACCACCGTTCAAACCAAAAAATGCCAAGATCCGTCGATCCATGTTGCATGGGCGACCCAAATTTCTCCCAAACATTCATGTGGACCCCATATACCAATCCAAAGAGCCTCGTGCACAAGAAGACTCCAGAAACAAGCAATTTTTCTCTCCAACCCAAAGCGGGACTCCCGTACCTACCGTTCATCCAACCGACATTAAAAGGCTATCAAAGACTTCCTTCGACCTCCCTGCTCCTCCAGAAAATCTCAGAGAGAGAGAGAGAGAGAGAGAGAGAGAGAGAGAGAGAGATCGTAAGAGAGAGAGAAATCGTACAGAGAGAGAGAGCGTGGGAGGAGAGAGAGAGAGAGAGAGAGAGAGAGAGAGAGAGAGATCGTGTGGGGGAAAGGGGCCCCGTCAGTTGCTGCTGCTGGACTCTCATTCCAAAGAAGGAGAAAAGAAAAGAAAAGAAAGAAAGAGAAGAAAGAGAAGGAGAGAAGAAAGAAAGAGAAAGAAAGGAGAAGGAGATCCGAGTCTAGCCAAGTCGACCCGGTTGGGAATCCGAGTTGAGCTGTTATTGGTGGAGGTAAGGCCCATCCAACCATGATTTTTGTTTCCTAGATCTAGTCTGACCCTAACCCTAGGTAGGATTCTAAATCTAGATGATCATTGTGATGAAAACTCATAAATCTACACCATAACCTCATGTTTTTCGCTAAACTCCATAGGTTTGGATCTAAACTCGATTATTTTCGCTAACCTCATGATTCGTCACCTGTGATGGATCCACTGAAGTATGGAATTGATGAATATCAAGATTCTTGAATTGATTGGGGTAAGGAGTGGTCATTAGCCGTGTACATCATTTAATGGGCTGAATGCTAAACTTAATTAAAGGTGAAACTAATCATGCATTCACTGGACCCGACTTGGTGGGTTAGCCCCTCGAGCGTTACAGAAAGTGTGCATGGGCCCGTTTCTCTCTCACTATCTAGTGAAAGTGTGCATGAGCCCATTTCACCAGTTGGGTTTTGGTGTATGGGAAGAGTGGAGTGATCCTGTCCTAACTAGAACATCTGGTAACTAGTGGCTGGTGAGAAGAATGGAGTGGTCCCGTCTCATTTAGTCAGGGTGCCTTAGCCAGAGCATGCATATCATGCATTGCATTAAATAAGATTTTCTCATGTATGTTTTGTTTGAGTATAATTATTATGTGTGGATATTATTGTGATAATCTTAGGGGGTAACCCTCACTGAGTTGATTGCAAGCAACTCACTCCCTCCTGAGACACTGTTTCAAACACCACCAGCTTGTTGCAAGTGACAATCTATTAGACAAACCTGACTTGCAGGGTGAAGAGAATGAAATTTCATGGCAATCAATAACGGACGATAAAGCCGTACCAGCTTAAAGATGAATTATGTTTATTGTTTTCATTTTATAGAATAGGTTTATTTACATGTAATTTGTAATAAGTCTCTAAAAGAGAGACAAGAAAGTAGAATACTATATTTGGTATGTTTATGAGACATTAAGTTGAGAATGCAGAGTAGAAAAATATGGATTGAGAAATTTAATTTCCGTCATTATGCTGTGAATGCCATGAATATGTGAAATAAAGAAAAATATGGGGAAATATATCCCTAATACATTCAGGTTAACACTCGGAAACTCGGCACATCGTGTTGTCTACGAGAGCCGAAATTTCGAGGCGTTACACACAACCCTCCTCTAAATGCCAACATCACTACATCCTTGGCCCCACTTTACCATAAGATCCTAAAAAAGCCATTAAAAGCTCACCTCTATCATTTCAGAGCACCTCCACCCAAGTTCCAAGAGAATGCCCATCACAGTTGAGCTCAAGGTATTCCATAACGGCAACGGTGGTCGTAACGGCCACCATCGTTACCTTTACAATACGGGTCGTAATGGCTATTACGGCCCCCGTAACGGCCATTACGGTCGCTTTTTTTATTAAAAGAAAAAATCCAAAAAAACCTATATCTGCCCCATAACGTTGAAAAAAATCCGTAAAACCTGTATCTACCCCGTAACAAACAATTACAGGGATGTTATGACCTCTACGGGGGGCGTAACAGGCCATTAATGGTGGTTAAAGGTCATTTTTTGCATAACGGCTGCTACGACCATTATAACCACATAACGTGTAACGGTTGCTACCGTTACCTTTATATAACGGCCTTTACGGCACACCATGGTTGAGCTTCAAATGCCCCAGAGGTCGTGTTGTGAACGCGTTGGACGCAGGTCAGGTCCTAGTTTACCCATATTGAGACCAGCCTAACTGCCTAAGGGGGTTTTTTTTCATGTCTTGTCTCATTTAGGTTTGCGTACCATATATAAGATTCCATACCCAAACCCAGCCAGTACTTGTCAGGTCTTAAGACCTTGGATTTAGGTTAGGTTCAAGCTAGGCCCAAGTTAGGTTCAGGTTGTATAATGGCATCTACACTGTCAAATTCACCCAATGGACGGATTGGATCCCGCATGTCGGTGCCATGTTGATACACAGGTGGCATGTAGATAAGTTGGATTGTACATGCATATAGGCTTAGCAACTTCACTGAATTTTTAGATCAATTAATATTTAATGTTGCTAATGGAATTAACAGGAAACCTAGTTAGGCATCCAAACTACCTGGTTTTTACTTGGTCCAAGATGGTCGATCCAAACCCAACCCCATTTTTTAAATGGGTTGAGAAATTGGACAAGAACTCATTTAATTTGATCTTGTACCGCAGGTACCCACAGATTCGGGTACATGCCATCCCGGAATTAATGTCTTCCAAGTTCCACCTCATGATGCCGAACGACCCTTCCTTACCACCGAGAATCTGCCACCCTTGAAGATCAACACTGAGAATTCCTTGCATCTCTAGCCTAGCCAACCCCCATTTTCTAACACGCATAACAATTATTCTTTTGATGGTTTCCACTGAGGTTGCCTTGCTGTTGACGAGCCTGCTCTCTCTTCCATAGACCCCATAGAACATTACTAACGGAAAAGAAGGCTCCACCATTCAACTTCTGATAGATACCCCATGCCCACGATACTGTAAAAAGAATAAATAGAAGGCTCCATATAGCCCTAGCAAGTTGAAATGAATATAGGCAAAAGAGACAATGTAACCAGTCAAGCTCTTTTTAATTTTCTTTTCCTTTCTTTTCATTTCTTTTCTTTTCTTTTTTTTTCTTTTTTTGCTTTCTTTTTTCATTTTGTGCGTGTGAAGGCAACTAGACAGGTCTCCTGCTTATTAGACAAGCTTGCAGAGACAGTGTAACATGTGTGAGTGATCCAGGGTTCAATCCCTGGTAATGTTACATTTCAAAATAAAAGGCAATGCAGCAAAGCATTATCAAAAGGCGTGCAAGCAAAAGGGCCAAAGGATGATTGGTTTGCAATTGAAAAGAGCATGCAGTTTGAATTGGACATATAGTCTGGACCCAACATCCTCCTAAAGTTACTGGCATGAATGTATTCCATCTAAACGGCCAAGTCCAACGAAGCTAGGTAGAGATGCAATGTACAAATATATCATGTCATACATGACAAATGGTTGGAACTCCAATGAAGTTCTTGACCAAACCAATACAAACGGCAAAAGATCGTGAAATGACAACCAATATCCATTCATAAACACCCAAAGACAATTACAAAATTTAAGAATAACCCATTTTTCCTATGATTACCTTAGAAAACCCCAAAAGAGCATCATGTTTTAAATTCCCCAAAACTCATTTACATGTAACAATATAATTACGCTGATGCCGGGAAAACACTCACGAAAAACAATAAAAATATATTGACAAGAAAATTAAGTAATGAAATTTACCTGAAAATGGCGGAACCATCAAGCATGAAAATCCAGGGCATTTCCCCAACAACCTGATCAACCAAGACGACCGTCCCAAGCCTCCCGCTCCTCTCTCCATCCACCCACATATCCCCGATCTCTCTCCACTTCCCAGTTTTCAAATTCAACGCCACCGCATCCCGATAATGCTCGTCCACCGGAAACACCCCCGAGACCATCCGACAAGCCCCATATCCGCCCATGACCCAGAACTCCTCCCCGACAAGGAACCCAACACACCCGGCCCGATTCCTTGGCAGCCCTTCCTCCGGGACCCACTCGTCCTTCTCAACATCGTAGCGCTCCACAGACCTCAACCGGGTCCCTGCAGCCCTAAAGAGGGTGTGGCGGGACCCACCACCGGCGACAACAATTGAATTGGAGACAGGATCGGCGGCGCAGGCGAAGCTGCCACGGGGGGAGAGCATGGCGGGAAGGCGGGCCCAGGAGGAGGAGGGGGAGGAGGAGGGGAGATCGAGACGGTAGACAGAGGAGGACGGGCAGGGGCGGTCGATGGGGAAGGAGCGAGCGTCGAAGAGGGATCCGCCAAGGACGTAGAGATGGGGCCCGAGGGAGACGGAGAGGAAGTTGGAGAGACCATAGCGGTGGGGGCTACAGGGGAGGAGTGGAAGCGGGGTCCACGTGAGGCGGGAGGGGTCGAAGAGGTAGGGAGGGGAGAGGGAAGGGTCTTGAGGGAAGATGCAGAGGAGGGTAGGGTGGTGGGGCCCACGGGGCCTGATCGAACGGCGGAGGATGCAGGGCTGGTGGGAGGAGAGGAAGGATTGCCAGGATTTGGAGGTGGATTTGAGGCGGGAGTGGTGGGAGAATGGGATTAGAGACAGTATGAGAGAGGAAATGTCGTTTGGGAGGCCTGGAATTAGGTTTAGGGTTTCGGTTGCAGACGGTGAAGAGGAAGAAGACATTTTAGGGACGATTTCTGATGGAGAGGCCAAGAACTTAGGAGGAAGGGGGAGTGATGTGACAATTTATACTTAGTTCGTTCTGTCTGAGTCGCGACTGACAATCCAGCGTGCGTCGCCATCCACTAGGACCCACATTTTGAGATGGACGATCATCGAACCGTCCATATTTTCATTTCTACTATACATAAGCATTAATGATCGTAATTCAGTGACGATCCTCACCTTTTATTTTTAGAGTCGAATACGAGCGACTGTAAATTTTTGTTTTCATTGTTCTACATTAATGAAGCTATAGTGATGGTCACAACGATTCTTTCAGCTTAATTTTCTTATTTCACTTTTATAGCAAAGAATCCAGAAAATGGACGGTTCCGATCTTTTGAAAACTTGGCATGTGGGTCCCAGTGGCCGAGACACACGCTGACTGTTTACAGAGCCAAAACGAACTCTGCTAATAGATAAAGTGCCTTTGTGCTTTCTTTTAAACAGTCAACGCGTAAGAACTTCTCCAACTTGAGCATTGCGCGAGTGCACTCAACTCGGTGTCACATGTGGAAGAGGATCATCAGGCAGTACCACTCGCACTGGATCTAAAAATCTTCCATCGTTGTTTTGGTGCACGTGTGGTCCGTGTATGATTCTACGGCCCTGATTTTGAGACCGCAGAGTATACACGAGTTTTCACTTTTAACAAATCAAGAGCGTAATTTGATAATCCAGGCTGTTGATCTGCTTCGCCCTGCCGTTGATGGACTGCAGTAAAAAATCATCTTAATAGGACAATATGAGCCGTCCGATTTACTGCCTATATTTAGACGGATAAAAGGACCAGTAAATGAGGGTTGCATGATGAGAGGTTCAGATGTTACACACGTGTACGTTTGAGTGCTATAAGCATTGACCTAGGCAGAAGAGTTGAATTTATATGATCCCAACCCAAGGTTTCTGACGATCTACTTGGGTTTTTAAGTTTGTATAAGTGGGCCATGGTTCATTGATCCAGGCCATTGATATGGGTGTTTGGGGGCATGGTACTGTTCTGTGCAAATTGCATATGATGTTTGGGGAGAGTGGGAGGCTTGGCATTAGGTGGGATGGAATCCCATGTTGGATTTCAGTGGGAATTCAAAAGCCTACACATGGCCCCACATTGATGCATGTGTTTTATCCATGCCTCCATTCATTAAAATCTTTTATACATGACGGTATTGTTATATACATGGAATTTCTGCTTACAATAGTTTCCCCATGGTGAGTACTTGATCTCAAGCATGGGATTAGATATGAAAATACCATGGGTAACAAACATGTAATCATTATGCGGTAAATGATGCTAATCCCACCTAATATCACTTCATCGCTTGCGCCAAACACACCCTTAGGTCCCAATCTAGATAGACCATGATCTGAAAATCCTGACAATAGATCTGTACTAATCCATCATTTGTGATGTGCAAATAAAAATATGGTTAAGTGGCAACTACACAGCAGCGGTTCACATTAAGTTGAAAGAAATGGCCTAATACATGTACCTACGATGTTCCTATTTAGGAGATTTTTAAGCGTTGTTAGTTTTCATTTCCACCTGATAAATGTAGGTAAATTGATGAAGTAGGTAATTATTATGGTTTCTCTCTGTTTAATACAGAGAGTATTTACTCATTGTAAATACATTAAAAAAAAAGATAGTTATACATTCATGGGGTTCATTGTGAGCTCTATGACATATTCATGTCGTCCATATGTTTTACCATAACATTTGAAAGAATGAGCCCAAAAAGAAGGTATATCCAAAGCTTAAGTGGCCTACACCATAAGAAATCAGAGTCATAAATGATTTTTTATGGCATACATTTAAACCACTATTTCATGTGGCGTGGTCCACTTAAGCTCTGTATTTATTTTGATTTTGGGTCCATGCTATAAAATCAATTTGCAAAATGGAGGGACGGTGTGGATAAGCCACATGTATTAGAGTAGACCCCACAAAAAATCTATACCTTCCTTGATTTTAGTCTATAGAGAACAAAATTGCCCTGGTCAAAAGGTACAAAAATTACATATTACTCATTTGCTCGTATTTACATCATCATGTAAATGGAAATCAAATAGGCCCGAGGGAGCCGTCCATCTATTATAGATCTCATCAAGATCAATGGCCAGGATCACTGAAAATTTTCGAAACCACACCCAGATTATAAATTGCAATACTTTGATACTCTGGCAGTCATGAGTCATGATACGCACACACTTAGAAATTACTTAAATTATACTTGCCGTACAAGTATGTTGCAATTCTTACATTTGTCATGCACCAGAAACTACTCTTGTTTGGGAGGCCGCTTTGGTCGATCCCTAACTGTGGGGTCCACCATGATGTATATATCAATGCCGTCTATACATTTTGCCAGGTCATTTTAGGGCACGAGCCCAAAAATGTAGCAAATCCAGACCACACCACACAAAACAGTGGAGACAGACCATTAAAACTATTTTGTGGGCCACCAAACTTTTGGATCAAGCTGATATTTGTGTGGTCTCTTCATCCAGGTCTGCGTGACCTTATCAACATAATAGATGGAAAATAAACATTTCGATGCCCCTAAGAAGTTTTTAATGGTGGCTGTTTCAATCACCACTTATTCTTGTGGTGTCGTCCTGGGATTTGGATCTGCTACAATATTTTTTGTTTCATGCATTAAAATCATCTGGAAAAACATATAGACGGCATGAATATAAGACATGCACATCACAGTGGGCCCTAACGACCTTGGTAGATACCGGTATCCACCCAACCCATGTCCGCATATTTGATTATGTGGCAATTAGATCAACGGACAGTTATTGGACGGTTAAAAATGAATAATGTCCAACGGTCTTATTTCATTAAACACGAGACAATGAATCTGAGGTTAGGATTGTCGAGTTTTGGATTATAGCTTAGCAACAGTGGTTCCCCAATTAGTCGGCTTAATAATAGTTAAGGTATGCCACATGTACCATGTCCAAGTGTCTGCGTATTAAGTGTCATGCACAGCCAGTGTATCAAATAACGCCTCTTTGCCTCCCGTTCGTAATTGCCCGCGCAGGGAGCGTCTGTGAGATCTTGGCCATTCTGGGCTAAACCACCTTAGTTTGTAATATAGAACACAAGTCCCACGGTTCAGTCTAATCTACTCGTCCCATGGGTTGCACTTGTAGGAGAAAACGGAATGTTGAAGAATTGTCGTACGGTCCGCATTCAATGTACACGTGTGGCCCACATGATGAGCGGGCAGCCAGATTTTGGATGAGAGCATGGATGTTGTAGGATACACCAGATGAATGGCTCAGATCTCGCACGCTACATGTGGATTCACACTGCTAGACCAAATATCATGTAAGTTCCTAAATTACACATGTGTGAGATTCGATTGTTCATCAATGTGTGGGTCATGCATTAACAAGAAAATCGACAGATAGAATAGATAACCAAGCAATCAATATTCATCGTTCAAATGTGGCCCACTTGATGAGCAAACCAACGGCTATGATGATATATCCCTCTCATGGAAAGTGAAAGCTACCTTATATGCGGGCGCGACTTAGGTGAGACCTCGGAACCAGCGAAAGTCGGTGGGATCCCGACGGGTTACACTGCTATTCACCCACTAGCCGCATATGTGCTAGACATGCACACGTGAGAGATGGCATCGTGGCATGGTTTGGGTGGATCCTCGGATCCACTGAGGTCGGTGGATCCCCAACTGTTGGGCCACTGTGATGTATGTACCTTACATCCACACCGTCCATGCATTTTGAAAAGCTCATTTTAGGGCATTATCCCAAAAATGAAGCGCATCCAAATCTCAGGTGGACCATACCACATGAAATAGTAGTGATTGAATCCACACCATTAAAAACTTCATGGGGGCCACTGGAATGTTTATTTTCCATCCAACCTATTGAAAAGGTCCCAAATACCAGGATGAAGATACTAAACAAATATCAGATTGACCCAAAACTTGTGTGACCCATGAGAAGCTTTTAATGGTTGAGTACCATTGTTTACTGTATTATGGTCCACCTGAGATTTGGATCTACTTCAATTTTTTAATCATGCTCTAAAATGAGTTTTCAAAATGAATGGACGGCGTGGATGTAATACACACACATCACACAGTGGACGGCACAGTAAGGGATCCACCCACCTCGATGGATGTAGGGATCTAGCGAAGCTATGCCCCAGCATCATCTAACGGCCGTTTTCTCTCTCCATACGCTTGCCATCTCTTCTAGGCTTGGCAACGGGTCGTGTTGAATCGTGTTCGTGTCATGTCATGTTCGTGTCGTGTCAAAAATTTGCTCACCCAAACCCGGCCCGTTAACTAACGAGTCGAAATCTAGAAACCCAAACCCATTCGTTAATTTAACGGGTTACCCGTTGTAGACTCCCCACCTTCGGCTACAATGTTGGTAGAGATAGCTGAATGAATGGAGGACCATACCCCTAAATCGCATGTCCAAACCCAGCCAAACTCACCCTTGTAAGCCCCAATCCATAGCCTAAATCAAGCCTGAACCCAGTCGACTCACCCCTAAACATCAGCCTGAAAAACCCCCATAAGGAAAATCAGTAAAAAAAATCCCAAAAAAGTTAAACTTGGTGAGTCAACCCGCTGAGTCAAATCACCGAGTCAACTCATCGGGTCAGTCCAGCCCTTGCACCCAGTCAACTCACCGCGTCAATCCATCTTTCAAACCCAATCAACTCACCTGGTTCCGAGCCACAGCTTCGGAGTAGCTCCAAACCTCGAACCTCGGGCTTTGCTGCTTCAGGTTCGAGGGTTGTACGCTCCGAAGCTGGAGCAGCACGTCCATACGGGGGGGCCCCAGGTTGCCGCCCAAGCTTATTTACGGGAGCTGCCACTGCTCGCAGTTATAAATACCCCCGTTCGCTCTCATTCACAGCATCCCTCAACATCCAGAAAAAATCCCTCTTCAGCCCGAGAGTTCTGAGTCCATATCCATCCCTTTAGCCCATTCCTCCACCAAGGAGAGCCCGAGCGAGAAGAGCCTAGTCCTGGTGTAGCCCAGCCTGACCCTGGTCCAAGTCTCCCAAGCTACCCAAATTTTGATCTAGCCACTCGAAGCAAACCCTTGCGACACCTCCGTCTATCTAGCTACTCTTTTATTAGCATCATTCCATTCGCATCTAGCGTAAGTGCAACATTTACTTTTCTTCCAACCCCGCTGCTTATCATATCACTGCCAACACTTTGATTATTCAAATACACAGCATGCATCCCGCATAAAGCACCTGTCAGTTAGAGCGTATGCTCTGGGCTTGCCTGTTAAAGGAAACATGCCCATCAGAAACTCTTACTGTTCAGACCTACATTCATGCATCATATCATTCATGAAAGTGTACGAGGATTAAATCAGAATTTCAAGTATTAGTTCGATTCTGTGAAGTACAGACTATACTTTGGTACGTACAGAGTAGGGTACTTAACATCTTCCCACCTTGTAACCGTGATCCCTTACCTCGAATCTCTGGCTGCAGATCAAAAGAAGTCATTTTAGATGAAAGAATCTTCAGATTTCTTTCTCTAACGTTTCTATAGGGTCTAACCGACTGTAGATTCAAAGTAACTAACCAGTGGCGACTCTGGTCTTATACGAACTCATTCAAACATATCCAGTTTAACACGACAACCTAAAAAAATGGCCCTCGAGAACGAGGCGAGCCAGTGGCACAAACTGCGATTCGCGCGCAAGTACCCCTTTTTCGGAAGGGAGGGTCGGGAGCGTGGAGAGGCGAGCGTCCACAGAATGGCGACTCTACTAGGGACATGCTAGTTCCACTAGTCGTGATCCAACTTGAAAAACAGAATCCTTACTGTACTTGAAAGTCAACAGTCCTCATACAATCTCATCTGCATAGCATTCCATAAAAAAAAAAGCGCAAAACCTAAAAAAAAGAAAAAAAAGAGTAGAGCATATTCCTCACCATTGCGCCTCCTTGGGCTCAACGTCTTCAGAAACAACTCTCCTTCCGCAGCATAATCCGCACTCGAGCTCAGCAAGTCATGTCCGACCACGAAGAGGAAACTCACATCTTCCCTACCCTCGACGTGGCCGAAGCGCAACCTCCAGCGCAACAACCAAATGAGAATACACCAATCATGGAAGAATTGGCACAAGGAATGAGAGCAATGCAATAAATGCTCTTGTAATTTATGCAAGCACAAGCTGCAGCAACCAGCAGTCAAGTTGGCCCAATTCAGCAACCTCAACAACCATCTAAGGCCATCCCGGCCTCCAGTTCATCCCAACCACAACCGCAAGGGATCACTCAGGACTTTCGATACCTCCTAACAAGGGCCTTCAATCAGAATAACTCTCAACCTCAGGGTATTTCTTCCAATATCCTCCTACAAATGAGAGCCATTTTTAGTCATACCCCACAACCAAAACTCCCAGCCAATTCCAATATCCTCTCCCTAATGGGAGTTCCAGCCAATTTTAATATCCTCATGTGACTGGGATTTCTTTGCAATCTCCTTTCTCAGCTCCGATCAAACAAAGTCCCTACAATGGGAGTAATTACCAGGCCCAACCTCCTTCAAGCAGGAATCATAGGAGCATTAATGACACCAATTATTATGAAAGGGAGCCATCTCAGTTCTGGCAAGGGGCAAGACCTCATTCATCTGGTCCCTCCGAAATAGAGCAACTCCGATAGCAGATGCAAGAGATGAAGAGGAAGTTGCAGAAGCAACAAGGGGTAGATCTTCCATCCACTAAGTTCAAGGACATGTGTCCATTTCTCGATGCGATGGTACCTCAAGGCTTTCAGGTACCAAAATTTAAAAGATATGATGGGACAGGGTGTCCTGTAGACCACCTACGAGCTTTCTGTGGAGAGCTTGATACCGTGGCGGGCAATGATGGAGCACTCATCTGCCTGTTTTAAAAATCTCTGAAGGGTGATGCCCTAGACTGGTATACATCATTGGACTGCCATCGCATCAGGATGTGGGAACAACTTTTCCAGGTTTTTGTTGATAGATTTGCATACAATCTTAACTCAGCACTCAGAAGGGCGGATCTTACAACCTTAAGGCAGGAGAATGATGAATCATTATCAGCTTACATTGGATGGTGGCGGGCAATAGCCGCTAGAATGAAGACACACATCAACGATGAGGAGCAAATCGTCATGATCATCAACTTGGCAAATTCGAGTATCTCTGGATACCTCATCTCATATCCGTATGCTAAGTTTACCCAACTCATCCGCGTTGGGGAACAAGTCGAAGCCGGAATAAGAGCTGGGATGATCTCCCCTTGGTGGCCTCGACAAGCCTCTCCAGTACAACCGATAGTGGAAGGTGAGCCTATCGGATACGAGAGCGATAATGATAGTGTTCCCATCTCCCATCCAATGGAAGAAGACGATCTTATCGCCTCTACAGAAGACATACTATTCCTCCCTCAGCATGGACAATCGCAGCAGCAACAACAACTGAGATGAGACCCACAATGCCCTAATCTAGGTTGGCAAGGGGGACCGTCAACCAATCCAATTTCAGAACCCTTCATCTTACAAGGGGCATCTCCAGTTAGTCTAGTCTCCGCAATGCAAGGGGCACCTCCTGCCTATCCAGCTGTCATCAGCCAAGAAGAGCCTCCTCTCCAGTCTATTCGTGCCATTGACTCTAGTTCAGAGTTCGAGCCTCTCATCCTGCAAGGGGCACCCTCAGTTATTTCAATCACAGAGCCCATCATTATGCAAGGGGCACCTTCAGTCGGTTCATTCTTCGTGCCCATTTCTAACCATGGGCACAATCAGCCCATCTCAGTCAACCAGGGGGACAATCGCTCTAGCACAGCATTAGCAAACCAGGGGCATGGTCTGCTCAGTTTGAGCCAGGGGAAAATCCTACCCATCTTAGCATCAATCAACCAGGGGCACAACATACCCGTCTCAGCAATAGTCAGTCAGGGGCACAGCTTGCCCACTCCAGCTTACCAAGGGCAAAGCCTACCCATCTCTCCATCAAGCAATCAGGGGCACAACTTGCCCACCGCACCTGTCTATTCGGCTTCTACTTCAGCCATCATCCTCCAAGAAGAAGACCCTTCATTGGACAGCATGCCATATGCCCTAGCAGAATTGGGGCCCGCCTTCAATTATGTGGCCACTATCGAGGAGGTCGAAGGGGAGATTGATGTCCAAGTTTTGATCGGTCCAAAAACATCAACCATCACTCTTCAGGTGTTAGACATTTCAACTTCATTCCATCTCCTTCCTGATCGGACCTGGTTTCACAGAATCGATGTCATCTCTTCAAATCTTCACCAAAGGGTCAATCACATCTTGAGAGATAGGGCGATCACCATCATCACCGATCCTGAACAAATTCTCATGGTAGAAGCATCCAACCTTTAAGAGCTTATCATCCCAGCCATGGACGTATAACGCTCTAATGGGGAGGTCTCATACCAAAGTCTCGAGTTTCACAATACAAATTACTTCCCTCGCGAATGTCCCATTGGATCAAACTATATATTCCTTCCTGTCGAGCGTCAAACATTCTATTATCAGCTTGAATATCAAGACTCGGCCCAAATCATGGAGGTTAAAGAAGATGTGGATAGAAGAAAACTGCGATATCAGCCTACTCTAATTAGGAAACCAAAGCGCGGAAGTATCAGAAGAAGACGAGGTCGTCAAGATGAAGGCAATCCCTGCATCTGCACACCAATCTAGTTTATCAATGCAGGGATTATCTACCCTGATGATGGGTTAAATTCCACCTTCGATGATCAAGTGAGTAAATTGAGTCTGATAGAGTTGCCTAAAGAAGACTTAAGCAAGGGGCAGGAATTTCCCTCGGTCGACTAGACTGCGGTCCTTGGTCCCACCTCAGCTAGACGAACCCGAAAAGCTGCAATACATCGGGGATGAACCGGGAGAAATCGCATCCAACACCGACTCAGAGTCCAATTTCAGATCTATCATGACGTTTGGGCACAATGATGAGGTTTGGCCTACTGATCCCTTTAGCTTTTCCTCATGAGGGGAAGGAGTGCAGGGCAGTAACAAGTTCGTAGTTATAACGCCCCGGATTTTCGCAACCCGAGTTCTAGACTCGTGAACCAAAAACCTGGGCGTTAGCCTATGAAGAAAACTCACATTTCCTTCCATTTCCAAGTATCATTCCAAAAAGGGCGTTCACAGCTGGAAAAGTAAAACCATACACATAGGAAAGATATAACATATACGACAATAAGTCTAAGTGGTGCCTATAAAGATTATACAAACCGAATGTCTCAACATCTATTCCGAGATACAGAAAGGAAACAATCTAAATAAATCCAACGTAAATTAGAATACAGTAATGAAATAATTCTCAATCATAAACCAATTTAAATAACTATTGTCAAAATGCAAAGACATTCAGCTCTACTTTGGACAAACGCAATGCAATGTCGTTCCCGATCTCATCATCCTGCTCCTCACCAATAGTACCTGTATATTATTCAAATCATCTACACCAACTATACAGTTGAAATATAACAGCATGAGTGGCCAGCTCAGTGTGAGGTCCCCTCAAGATTACACACCAACACATTAACCAAGAAGAATAAAAAAAATGCACAAAACATTCATGATGCGGTCTTTCTTAAATGCATGAATGCATGCACATGTCCCTTAGCCTGGGGATGCACATCTAGCTGGAAAATGTGGTTTGGAAGTCACTAAAGACACACATCAGCCCCACAATGCAAATCCATCAATTGGTGATCCGGAAGTCACTAATGACATACATCGGCCTCACCCAGTGGTCTGGAAGTCACTAAGGACACACTTCAGCCCCACAATATCATGAGTGGTCATCACCAGCAAAATACCAAATTTATGTGCTCTCAGTGAATGACACACTCTATGGTGGTCTAGAGCCAGCGAAAATACCTCGAGGGTATGTGCTCTCAGCAACCAGACCACCCGATGGTAATATGGCTCGTCACCACACATCCCGTCTGTGCCATGATATGCATGATTAAACCAACCATTATTATTTCAATTTATAACCAAACCAATTATGACATTCCCTTACAACTAGCGGCCTTTCATCATAATAATTCTCCAAAATATTTCCACACGAGTCCAACTAGGGATATAATCAATAATTTATCTCACAGGACCATTGGTCCATCAAGTCCATTGGGAATCCCAACAACTCATCTCAATAGGACATTCAGCCCGACGAGTCCATATAAAGACATCATCAAAAATATTTCCATACTAGTCCAACTAGGGGCATAATCAAGATCTCATCTCATTTAACATTTAGGTGTTGTTTGGTAAACTGAAAAATTAAGCCTGAAAATTAATTTAAGTACTAAGAACTTAAAGTGCTGAATTTAAGTACTTATAAGAACTGAAAAATCTGTTTGGTAATTTGTCTGAAAACTACCATTAAAAACCTATTGCGGCCACAAAAGTTTCGAAGCAAGCTAATATTTGTGTTTTCCCTTAATCCAGGTCTTTGTGTTCTTATGAACAGGGTTGATGGTAAATAAACATCATGGTGGGCCCTAGGAAGGTTTCAATGATGGGCATCATTGTCCCCATTGCTTTCAGTGGTGTGGTCCACTTGAGGTTTGGACTTGTCTCATTTTTGGGCTCATGCCTTAAAATGATTTCTCCAAATGGTTAGACTATGCAGATATAATACATGCATTATGCCGGGGCTTATAGAATTTGGTGACTTCAAGTACTTGCGGGGGATGGTGTCATAGATAGGAAAGTAAACAAAGAAGGGTAATCCTTGTCATTATTAAATGTTAATAGGGATACTTTTGTAAATTTTTATCTAAAAATTTAAAGAGGAACCACTTACCACATTCAGCTATAAGTTTTAAGTCAAGTTGTCATGGCTGAAAACAATCCACTTAATTTAAGTGATTTTTCCAATTAAGCACTTAAATTTTTTTAATTACCAAACGGTCTGAATTACTAAAATCACTGAAAATATAATTTTTAAGTGATAAGTCGTGAAATTAAGTTTTACCAAACGCCCCCTTAGTCTAACAATTCCATCTAAGGACACCATCAGGAATCTTTCTAATAAATTATTTCCAAAGGCCACCAGTTTAAGGTCCCATCAAATATAGGTGATCGCAACCATTGAAATTCACATTCCACTTTCATATTCTAAAAATGACAATTCCAAAATTCGTAAATAATTCACAATTATGAAGAAATTCACGTATAACAAGATTAAACATATGATTTATGGAAAAATCAAACAACAGAGGTAATCATGAGACAGAGTAAAATTTTCAGTCATAGATGAATAAAATTATTACTTAATTAATATGAAGGTGGAAAGCTCAAGGGGAGGAATCATCACCTTAAGAATCGAAGCATCTTTCAATATTGCTTGAAACATGTACACGCTCGCTAGAATTCGACCCTACCATGTTTTAGACCATTTATGCGGTTAGATTGTCATATCCATAATTTATACGGTTAAGATCAACCCTACGGTGGTGGCTCTAAATTCAAGTTTTAGGATTTAAATGACTTATTTAATACTTTATGAAGGTGGTGGAACCCATGGATGTGACCCCACGTAGATTTCTAATTAAACAGACTTTACATGCATAAATGGTTTTAGGCTAGGTTTGGGTCCAATTTGTGATCACAAGGGGCTATCTTCTGGAGAAATAAAATGACTACTTCACAGAGCAATGTATGGTCTTCAAAACTCATAAGACGGATCACTTTGTTTGCTTGTGTACAATTTTTAACAAAGGCCCAAACATGGGTACTTGGAGTTGTGCAGAAATGGTAGTGCATAAATGATTTTGGCCCAACTTTGGGCACGTTCCACCATCAAACGGGATCACCTTTTGGCGTGTTGTCAAGTCCCCTTGGTAGACCCATGTATGGTCTCTAAAACCCATAAGGTAGGGCCTGCTGGATATGTATAAATATTTTTTAGTGCGGGGCTAAACATGAGCACTTGGAATTTCTGCACAGAAATTCCTGCACAGCTCCGCCCGACCCCATTTTGGAACTTAATTTTTGATCATGTGGGGTCCGCTTTGGCCCAGGTAAAATATCATCGTTGTAGCCACACATATAATATTCAAGGTCCAAATGGCGGTCTCTACATTGATCACACGTGAGGCCCACCAAGGACAGCCAAACATGGCCCAAAACACTAAAATTCAACGGTTTGTATTGTTTCTTCTGGCACGGCTCACTTAAGCTGGAGGAACAGATGGACGGCGAAGATTAAACACATACATCAAGTTGGACCCCACGAGTTAGGCCCTGCTTTGGACAACGTGCCTAGGCACGTTGCCTGACAGCGTCCACTCACGTGGCCGCACGAGTTCTATGTCAGGCAAATATTTGTATTTTTCCTTCATTCTGACCGCACAGGGTCTCGAGGCAAGTCCCACCTGGCTGACATCCAAATTTGAATGGAAATTAAGAATCATGGTGGGCCGCAGAAAGGTTTTAAGTATGGCCGTTCAATCTCACCATTTCTTGTAGTACGACCCACCTAAGATTTGGATATGGCTGATTTTCAGGGCCTATTAGTTAAAATGACTGGACAAAGCAGTTGGACAGTCTGGATCCAAGATATTCATGAGGGTAAATAATACCTATGTGGCTTTTGAATCAACTAACATTTGTATTTTTTCATGCAGGGACGTCAACATCCACGATGTTTCAATGGTGGGTATTGTTCCCGTCTGTATGGCCCACTGGTGTTTTAGATCCAATTCAGTTTTTATCTCCAGCCATAAAACGGGCTGGAGAAGCGGATGGACGGCGTGGATTACACAAATACTTTATGGTGGGGGTCCCCGAGTGGGGCACACAGGTTAACGCTCAAAGGGCTTCCGCCGTCACGTAGCTGGGCAGCAGCGTCCTCTGGATACTGACTGTCCAGTGACTTTTTTTTTCTTGTTTTCCGACAAGATGAGGTCCCCTTAGGAAATCTAATCCATCCATTGGGTTGGGCACATCTTTGTGGGCCCAATGATCCCTGGTACATGGTTAGGTGAAAATTAACACATCTCATTTAAGCTTTTTAAACAAATTAATGGCCGCCACTAATTCCAACGATGTGGCCCACCAAAAACTTGGTTCGGCCTGAAATTTTGTGTCGTGCCATAAGACAGCCTGCTGAATCTGATGAACGAGGTTGACCTCAACTATATATCATGTATCCCATGAGATTCACATGACACAAATACAATCATCTCCCTTCATCTGATGATGTAGCCCACCTAACGAATGGATCAGCCTGATCTTTGGGGATCTGATCTAGAAGTGAACAAGGACATCGAAGGAAAATAGAAATAAGGATGAGAGTGCTCACCTGATTGTGATCGACGGCCTAGATCTCCCAAACACTTCTAATGGATGAATGGATGGATGGAGGAGAGTAGTGGAGGAAGTGAGGGTACAAGGGAAGAGGGGATGTGAATCGTCCACTCCCTCCCACAAGGCCTCTATATACTATAAAATATATTATTTATTATTATTATTTTATTTTGTTGTAATTAATGAAGGAATGGAGGGGAAGTGGGGGTGACGTAGGAGGAGAGGGGTTGATGGCTTGCCATTTAATGCACCCACTCATTTACTTTATTTATTATTATTTTATGTATATGTAATGATTTGCGGACTATTCTTTTTAAGGTGAAATAAATGATTGTAATCATTATAAAAGAGGAGAAATATGGCTACTTGGGATAACGTGCAGTGGGCCCCACATAGGTGTGCGGAAATTGCGTTTTCGGTTATTTCGATCAAATGCCCATATCTTTGCGTTCGGGTATCGGATTGACGCACGGTTTTCGCCGTTGTAACCGCAGTGACGATGCGGTCGATATGACATTATTTTAAAGCCAACCGATATAAATCATTAGGTTCGATACTAAATGATCAAGGGCGCCACGTACAAGACATTGAAGGTGTTGATCTAGACGTGTGAATGCTCAGGTTTTATTACAAAGGACCGGGGCCTCACCATCTATCATAAGTTTCATTCAGGTTTGGATTTCAAAAACATTACCTCATGTGTAACCTTTAAAATTTTTGGGCTTCAATCAGAGTGTGAACATGTGATTTCATGATTTATGCAAAGGAAAGAAGAATTTAAGAAAACACCCGAGTATTGGAAGACTAAGGTGTTATAGTAGTCCCCATGACGGCCAATAAAAGTCAACAGTGCTCAGCTCCCCGAGCCGAATCAGGCAACACCTGGTTCACATCGTCGTCTTACTCAGGTCCTTTACAAAAATTAAAATTAAAAAAATCAGATGATTCAAAAACCCGAAACACTAAATATTTCAAATTTTTTAAAAAAATCAATTTTTCACAAAGTCCAAAAAAAATCCGAAAATTCACAAAATTCCAAAAAACCAGAAAATCTTTCAAAGCAAAAAAATGTCAAGTCTCTCTATCAAAGCACTTGAGTATGAAGTTGACTTACAAGATTTCAATCTAGAGTTGGACTTCAAACTCAAGGGTCTGAACAAAGCCAAATGATGTGGAAAATGATGAGCTGACTCTCAAACTAAGAGGGTCTCCTCAAAAGTTCAAACTAAAAGCCAATGTTATCTCAAAAAAAATTCAAAATCATAAACCTAGGATCTCTTGAGACCCATAAGGAAGTGTGCATTGAGAATCCTTGGCCTGAAAAATAAGTAGAGAATGATCGAATTTTTGAAGTCATGACTTCCCAATCTTGCGTACTATGAAGACTTATCCAGACTCGATCAAAAACTCATCAAGCTTATCAAGAAGATGCTGCCAAGACTATGCTTGCATTCCATGCTGGAGTATGTGACCAGACGAATGATCGGAGAAATCTTGCAGCTCAATGAAGATAAGATTGCTGCCAACATGTCAGAAAATACTTCAAGTGTCAGCAGCATGCACATCGAATCCATGTGTGTGGTTCAACCTGACAATGCTCCAGCTATTCCCTATACGAGGTATCTACATCAACGGAAAGATCAACTCCACATCATCTAACAATTGATTACTTCACAAAGAGGAAGGAGGTAACATTCTGATCTTGCGTAATAATTCTCATGAAGAATGGCATCATCAATTGTTAAGGGTTCTCACATGCTATCAACATTGGCAATGGGACGTCCTTCAAAATCTAAGGATGGAGGAGTTCCTCGAGAAGCTTAAAATTAGAAGACAGACCTATGAGTTCGACTCAAAATCCCGTCAACGTGAGTGCTGGTGACCGAAGAAAGAAAAATCATATTGGGTTTACAACAAGCACCGCCGCATTTATCAGACTCAAGGGGGACAAGGTCCAAGGATCAGAAAAGTTCTTCCAAGAAGCGCCCTCAGGCTCACCAACATGAGAGGGGTGGATCTTCCTGAGCTAATCAACACCGATAACGTGAAAATCTTTCACAGGTAAGTCAATCCAACCTTATTAAGAGTTACATTAATAGACCTGAAGTCAAGAGTTCAGGGCTTAGACCTTTGAGAATCCCTTCCCGTCCATCAATAAGTGTTCCAAATAAAGGGTTCAAAAGCCAGAGAAAAAAGAATAGAAAAAAAAGAAGAATAGAGCAAAAAAATATGGGTTAAAAAAAAGGGCACACAACAAAAAAAAAAAGAAAAAAAAATTGACTCAAAAGAAACACATATATCCATCCATCCACCTCAGAAGGGTTTGTAGCTAAGGCCGACAGTTCTATCATTGTAACTTAAGATAAGGGTTGAAAGGTTACCATCGGCCGGCAACGACAGATTCCTGAACTCTAGTTGCCGCAGTTATCCAAAAAAAGAAAAGAGATGTGTGCCTAAACAAAGAGGGCGGAGTGAAAACCCGAAATGGCGCTCCGAGTAAAAATAGTGGGCACACAGTAGACTTGGTGAAAACTCGAAAGGGCGCCGAGGGTAAAAACAACATAGCTGCCAAGAGGCCGGCAAGATCAAATACCCGGGACGTGGTGAAAATTCACAAGGGCGTCACGAACAAAAATGACGGGCAAGCCGGATGCAGTGAAAACCCGAAAGGGTGTTACGGGTAATAATGGCTAAGGAAAAGAAAAAAGAAAAAAAAGACAGGTACGTGAAAGATTCAGGCGACATGAGGATTCAACGGAAACAAGGATGACGGCCATGAATCAAGAATTCTTTTAAGCTCTACCCGAACTCTATGGGAAGGATACCATTACGCACTAGTTTAAGGGGATCAGGACCCTTGGTAAATAATTAAGAAAATCAAGTATGATATCAAGCTAAGTCAAATGTTCCGGTTCCTACATCTAAAAGCACAAGTCCAAATCACGCACAGAAAGACAAGCACTTGACACAAATTTTTATTTCATGATTTGCATATTTTTTTTTTAAAAAAATCATTTTTCCTTATTCATATATATGCAAAAAAAAAAAAAAATCTTACAAGGCTTTCAAAATAAACATCCCCAGCCAACTCACGGAGTACCTTGTACAAGCACCTTTCTCCCTATCATTCCTCCCAGAATGTACCTCTCTTCCTACTTTAATGCTTCAATCCTTTTGCTAAAGTGTTTTCTCTCCTCACAGGTACCAGAAGGCAATATAATATCAGTCCATCAATGTCCATCATGGCCCCATCTCCATCATCAATCACACCATCTATATGACCCACACTTGAGAAATGCATAGCCTCACCCATGACCACTCTTTCAAATTCATCTCTACCATCTAATCCATTATCAAAAGCCCCACCAACTAAATCTGAAATTTCAGCAAGGTCACCATTAATGGAGACATTTAAGACCTCTCCAACCACCATCCTAAATTCTCATCAATTCCCACATTCAAGGCCCCATCTACCCCATCCATTACAGGCATCTCACCTCTTAAGCTTCTTTGAAAATCTGAGGCATGGGACCCACCTTGGTCGCCATCACAAATCCTCACCATCCATTGCTTGATAAAGGACAAGGCAAGAAGAAGATAAAATGAGAAGAAAGGTGAAGACAAGAGAAGGATACATGGCTGGGATCAAAGATTCAGAGACAGAGAATGTTAAGACAGCAACAGGAAGAAACGATAGAATGTCCGAACTGGGACTAGCCCAGACCGCACAAGAGAGGAGGTCTAGGCGACCCCATGGGAGTTGCCCGTACGGACACTCTCCCCCTCTCTCTGCAGGATTGGCTCAAGGGCCCGGTGGTAGGTGAGATTATCAGTCCACGTCAACATATGGCAGCCTGGGGCCGCCTATACCTCCGATTCGCCCCAAATGTGGACAGAGGTTGATCTTAACCATCTGAAGCATTCCTCACAAGTCAAATCATGAGGAGCTACGCCCAAAATGGGTCCGATCAGTTCAAAAAATACATAAGTTGATCAAGTGGGGTCCACAAGCGATCTAAACTGCTCAAAAGTTGAACCATCATGATCCAAACCATTGAAGAGCTTCCTCAAGCTACCAATCTCAAAGATCAAGGGTCCAATCATCAAGATCTGGTTTGTATGAAAATAGAAGTACAAGAGGGCCTACATGGCCCATTCAAGCAATTCGGACCACTCAAATCACAATCAGCCCCGTCAGAAGCCAAACTAAGTAAGGTAAGAATGCCCAACCATAAAAACCGTGGTCCGAAGACCTTAAACTATGTCGGGATCAAGATCCCGAGGGATTTGTAATAAAAAAGGGCATCGATCTTAACCATCAAAATCAGAATCGATGACTCAGAACATTTTTCAAAATCACAAAAAATATATTCCCAATCTTACTCCCAAAGTTTTGGTCCGAAGACCTTAAACTACGTCGGGATCAACATCCCAAGAGACTTTTAGTAAAAACCGGCAGCGGTCTTGATCGTTAGAATCAAGATCCAACGATTCCGAACTTTTTTCTAAAAATTATATATATATATATATATATATATATATATATATATATATATATATATATATATATATATATATATATATATATATTGCTTCACTTGTACATAAGTTTGGGTCCGAAGACCTTAAACTACGTCGAGATCAAGATCCCGAGAGACTTCATAATAAAAACCGTCATTCGATCTCAACCGATCAAGGAAGGGGTTAGATAGACCAGATCTTTTGAAGAAAAAAAATGTCGTGTTTGCATATACACAAATTTTGAGTCCGAAGACCTTAAACTACGTCGGGATCAACATCCCGAGAGACTTTTTAATAAAAACTGGCATCGATCTTGACCACTTCGATCAAGATTTGATGACCCGGATCTTTTGTAAAAAAAACAAAAAAAAATACATTTTCAACCTCGCTTGTACATAATTTTGGGTCCGAAGACCTTAAACTACATTGGGATTAATTTCTCGGGGGACTTTTCCTGCTTTCAACCAAAAACCGGCATCGACCTCGACCGCTCGGATCAAGGTTCGATAATTCGGATCTTTTAAAAAAATCACAAAAAAGAATGTATTTTCCACATATGCATAAGTTTCGGTCCGAAGACCTTAAACTACATTGGAATTAATTTTCCGGGGGATTTTTCTTGCTTTCAACCAAAAATCGGCATCGACCTCAACCGCTCGAATCAAGGTTCGATAACCCGGATCATTTCAAAAATACCAAAAAGATTTTAAGCTTTCCATAAAAACCAGTATCAATCCCAATCACTCAAGTTGAAAGTATGGAACTTTCTCAAAACAAAAAATTCACCATCAATTTTAACTGTGCAAATCTATCCCCAACGGTCCGAAGACCTAAAATTACACTGGGATTAACTTCTCGGGGGATTTCTTTCCCAACCTGTCTTGGACATGGCTGACACTTGATTGTATGGGTGTCCAGAATCTTCTAAACAGGTAAGGGCTAAGGCGGGCAGAACCCCGCAATCTTGTTCGTGTTGAACGCACCGTGATAGACAACCTTGATTTGGAAGTCATTGTTGAATCTGACAGATGTTCCCTGTTCCTAAAACTCATGAAGGGGATTAAGGCAGTTGGGAGATGAAGCGCACCCTCACGAAATTGTGATCAGCATAAGACCCCAAACTGGATTGACAAAGGGAAATGTGAGGATATGGCTCATTTTGTGGCCGAAGGAGTTCGTCGGACGATACGTGGTCTATGTGCATTGCACACGAGGAACAGGCAACATTGTGGGTGTGTTGACTGAAAACCTCAAAATTCCCTCATCCGAAGATGTAAAACTACAACACTTAGCTGTGTGAGATTCGTCTTGCTCGTTAACGTAAAATGGATAGGGTGCCTTACCAGTAGTAGAAGCTGGAAATGGATGAAAATTTCATACATTTCCCTGCGTTTCAGAAAAATTCAACAAAACACCAAAACATTGCAAAATCATCTTTCAAAAAACACAAAATACTTCCCTTGTTTTCAATAAACACCGATCTTTACTCGGACCAAATATTTTTAAAATCACAAAAATATTTCCTTTGTTTTCAATAATAGATCTCCATCCTGACTAATCAGGTAAAGATTCGGGCCAAATATTTGTAAAAAAATCACAAAATTTGTCACTACCCCCAACACAGCATTTCAAGAGTCTTGAACTCCGCTCACTCACTTCACAGTTTGCGATGACGGATCCGATCGCCCGCAAATTGGAATCTTGACTAAAACTGGTAACCAAACACCATCTCAATCACACCCATCCCCCAAAAGAACATCTTGAGGTTACAACTGACAACCTCCTTTATCCATCCCCATCAACAAAGAAACATGTCTGGCTTTCACATTTCTTAGGGCAGTCGCTTTAGCCCATTTGGAGAAATGATCAGTTGCTGCAAGGATGTACTGATGCCCCTGGGAGGATGGCGGACTAATCGGCCCAATCACGTCCATGCCCCAGGCTACGAAAGGCCATGACATTACCGACTGGTGCAATTCCTCTGGTGGTGAATGTATGATATCCGCATGGATTTGACACTGGTGACACTTCTTGACGTATTCTATCGCGTCCTTCGTCATTGCTAGCTAGTAGTAACCCATGTGTCGTACTCAATGATGTAAATTCTTCCCTCCCTGGTGAGCACCACATTCTCCTCCGTGAGCTTCTTTCAATATATCGTGTGCTTCATCTCGGCTTAGACATCGCAGTAGTACTCCCTCGTATGACCGTTTGTAAAGTACGTCATTCTGGAGTATAAATGAATTGACACGTCTTCTGACTTGTGTGCGCATTTTGGGATCCTCCGGTAGCAATCCGTACTTTAGATAATCGATGAATGATTTTCTCCAATCATCTTCCTCTGCGATCTCAAAGCAACAAACGGGATTGGCACTCAATTCTCCACTGCGTAACAAGGTCGTTGGTAGAATTCTTCTTTCTTAAATTGTTACTTGAAGTGGGCTGCCCCCGGGGTTAGCCAAAGCAGCGGCTAAACTAGCAAGTGCATCTGCTTATACATTCTCCTGTCTTGGTATATGAGAGATACTGTTGTTCCAAAACTGATCAAACATGGATTACGCTTGGTGGTAATAGGGCGATAGCTCGGGCTTGCGGACTTCATATTTTGTCGTGAGTTTCCGATAACAAGCCTAGAGTCTCCATAGATACGTATTTCCTTGATCTGCATTTCCAAGGCTAATTATAACCCGATGATAAGAGCCTGGTACTCTGCTTCGTTGTTGGTGCACGCCGGGACTATCGTGAATGAATAAGGTAGCAAGTCCCCTTGTGGACTGATGAATATAACTCCTGTCCCTGACCCTATCGCTCTGGCCGCACCATCGAAATACATCTCCCAGTGGCGTGCTTCATTAATTGCCACAGCTTGATCATCTGGGAGGTCATATTCTATTTCTTCACCACTCGGTACCGGATGTGCCGCCAGGAAGTCTGCAATTACCTGCCCCTTGATAGCCCGAGCTGGCATGTATGTCATGTCAAATTTTGACAAGAGAATGGCCTCCTTGGCCAACCGCCCAGACAACATGGGTCTGTTCATGAGAAACTTGAGGGGATCTGCTTTGGATATCAACGTTATCTGGTGAGAGAGACAGTAATGTCTGAGTTTCTTGACGGCAAAGATCAAGGCCAAACAGATCTTTTCGATCACTGAGTAGTTAAACTCGGCTCCCACTAGTGTGCGGCTCAAGTAATAGAGTGCGCTTTCCTTTCCTTCTTCGTTCTTCTAGGCTAAAAGGGCTCCTAGTGAATTTTCGCCAACTGTGATATAGAGAATTAGTGGTTCCCCTTTGATCGGTGCTGTAAGGATTGGAGATTTTTCAAGCAGATCTTTCAGAGAGTCGAACGCTTTCTGACAAGCATCATCCCACTCAAACTGGACCCCTTTCTTGTTGAGGCGTGAAAATGGCTGACAACGGCCGGATAAGTTTGAGATGAATCTTCTTAGGGTTTCGACCCTACCTTGGAAACTTTTCAGCTCTTTGAGATTCTTCGGAGGTGGCATCTCCCTGATTGCCTTAATCTTCGTCGGGTCGATTTCTATGCCTTGGTGTCTGATAACAAACTCCAAGAACTTGCCAAAGGAAACCCCGAATGCGCATTTCAACGGGTTCATACAGAGGCTTTTCTTTCTCAGTCTTTGAAACACTTGCCGCAAATGCTCTCTATGCTGTTCATGCTCAGCCGACCTAACTACCAGATCATCTACGTAGCATTCGACGTGCTTATGCATCATGTCCTGGAAGATTACTTGCATCGCGCGCTGATATGTTGCCCCTGCGTTCTTCAACCCGAACGACATTATGTGGTAACAGTATATGCCTAATGTCATACAGAAGGCCATCGATTCTTCATCCTCTGAGGCCATACGAATCTGATTATACCCCGAGTAACCATCCATGAAGGACATCACCGCGTATCCTGTCGTGTTGTCGATCAGTAGTTCTGGGATAGGCAGTGGGAAATCGTCTTTAGGGCATGCTTCATCGAGGTTCTGAAAGTCTACGCAAATTCGAATTTGACCGCTCTTTTTCTTGACTGGCACAATATTTGAAATCCATCACGGGTATTTGACTTCTCGGATGAATCCAGCTTAGATTAACTTTTCAACCTCTTCTTCAATCTTGAGCACTATGTCTGGATGTAATCGTCGTTGGGTTTATTTGACTGCCTTCTTCCCTTTCATGATGCCCAACTTGTGCATCGCAATTGTTGGACTGAGCCCTGACATTTCTGAGTATGTTCAAGTAAACACATCTTTATTCTCTTTCAATAGTTGAATGTATTTCTCCCTCTCTTCTTCTGAGACATTCTTGCTCAGATACATATTTCTAGGGTCCTCTGGGGTTCCCAGATTTATTTCTTCAAGCTCATCTATCGTGGGCTGTCCCTCATCCTCTATCTGTGCAGGTGCAGCACTGGGTTGAATGATGTCGACTACCTCTTGTAGTTGTACCTCTTCTGTGGGACTGATTGTCACCATGTTGACATGTCTAATCTTCATCTTTGCCCCTAGCCCTTCTCTGCCTTGGTAAGCTTCAGTGCTTTCTTCGAATGGTACTAACATTCTCCCATTCGGGGCTGATTCTAAATAATAGAAGCCCATATTCTTCATGATATTGCGGTTGGCTTTACTGTATCTTTCTTCTTCTATCGGTTGAGGTAAACGGAATGATTTCTCGACCTCACCCTTAAACTGCACAGTCTCATCTGGTACGAAATAAAATTTGATTTCTTTCTTCGCATTGGCACTTGGTGGTACCAAAAACTGACTGGGAGCCCTTAGGAAAGGCTTAACTCTTCCTATTTTCGGCACTGGCACGTTGAAGCTAGATTTGAGCACACTCATGCGCTGGTTCGATATCATCTCTAAGACGGATTGCCCTGGCTGTCGCAAGTGCTTTGGGATTATATAAAATTTCTTGGTAGTCCCTTAAGGTTCTTCGGCTGACTGACTTGCGGTTTCTTTCTGAGTAATAAGCTGAGGCTTGCTTCTCTGTTCAAACTTGTTGACTCTAGGTTTTGCCCCTTGCCCTTTCTGCGTTACGTCGGGCTTCTTCATGACTTCTCTTTCGTTGACCAAGTCATAGTATCGGGCATCGGCCAAGAATGATTCCACAATCGTATATGGGCTTCGGGTCAGTTGCCACTCTGTACTGAACTCCCTCTCTGTTGTACTTGAAGCATTGATGATAGGTTGAGGGAATGATGTGGTTCTGATGGAGCCACGGCCTCCCTAACAGGAGATTGTACGTTGTTACTGCGTCGATTACTTGGCACGTTACTTTCGTCTTTAGCTATTCAATTTCTAACATCACGATGATCGACCCCAGAGTGTGCTGGCTATCTTGATTGAACCCTTGAATAACCATGGTGCTGGGACGCAGGGCTGACGGTTTGTAACCCAACCTCTGTAGTGTCTTTAACGACATGATGTTTACTGCGGATCCATCGTCAAGCATGCATCGCTTAATTTTCGTATCTCTAATCGTTCCTGTGACCATCAACGGGCGATTATGGTATGTTGCTTCAATCATGCGGTCTTCTTCGGAGAATGTGATTACAGAGGGGTGATCTATCTACATCGCTTGCTGAGTCAGTGCATTTCATTCCCAGAATTTATCGGGATTATTCATTTCTGCTTCGATCTCTATCACCATTACTTCTCTGACTTTACTGTCTAGCAGTGCATTGATTAACATCTCCCTATATACCTTTGAGAGACATAAGGCATCATATATGCTCAAGCGGGCCGGGACCTTTCGTAGGTGTGACACGACATCATCTACCACCGGCGTCGTCCCTTGTCTCAGCTCCGGCCGACTAGACGTGGCTTCAACAACTTTCCTTTTCAACTTCTGCCCCTGGGGCCTTGTTGATGGTGCATCCGGGTTTCCATCTTCTTGCATCGAATCGACCGATTCTGGCAGAACGCGTTCCGACATTTGCTTTTCGGATCGGAGAATGACAGCATTGACTTCTTCTTCACATGCCCCTGATGTCTCTCCTGCTGAGGCTGTTCTGTGAATGATACCATTGCGCAATGCACCTGAGCCTCGATAAGTCAGCTCTTCTCCTGGCTACTCTTCTTTCTCATCCCTTGCTTCTTGCGGTTAAGGAGTCTTCGTCTATTCTCGAGCCTCCTCCTGCTACTAACCAAAGTCCAGGGTTCTTCAGGTTCAGGAAACGGGATGTGCAATCAGATGCTTTCCTCTGAGGGGAACGCTGAAACTACCCCAGATGTTTCCTTCCTT
Organism: Liriodendron chinense; assembly: GCA_003013855.2. Taxonomy (NCBI): domain Eukaryota; kingdom Viridiplantae; phylum Streptophyta; class Magnoliopsida; order Magnoliales; family Magnoliaceae; genus Liriodendron; species Liriodendron chinense. Next base: position 259,230 of record ML058358.1, on the reverse strand, counting down.
ATTGTTTCTGGTGACTTCATACTGATCAACCCTTGTATTCTTCCCTTTAGACTAAAACAGTCTTCTGTCTTGTGGCTCAGACATCGATGGTGTAATACCCCAAAAATTTGGGCGCACGAGTAAGTACACGAGTGCATGTTCACACGTGAAAATTTTAAATTATGGGCTGTGTTGTTCACACGCATAGACACACATATATACTTTTATGCGCATTCTAACACTTTTAAGGCCCTTGAAAACTCAATATATTTAGCTAAATCAATAAACTGACTGTTAGAATGATCTATCATTGCTAGACCGGAGGATCTAACCGTCCACTCCGATTTCGAAGTACGCGATCAATGTAAACCCGCCGTGCATCGCCCTGTATACATGTCTGTCCGTAAATATGACCCGTACATCATGTCCGTCGCAAGGCTTATGCTTAGACCAGTGATTTCTTGGCCCTATGAACCTGCTCGGGTGTGTTTGTAACATCCTAGGATTTTAGAATAATTTAAATTATAGATTAGTTAATTAGTTAGTAAATTAAATAACTTAAGTATTGATAAATTAATATTAATTAAACCGTAAGAAACTAGAGTATGTTCCCTTTATTAAAGATACTTCAAATGAATCCTAGAACAGCGCAGAAGTGTCAGATCTCATAAAAATCATAAATTTATAATAATCACGGAAATCCCGTTAGTTAAACTTAAGTTATATGGCCATTTTCAAGTATCATGATTTCGGGCGATCATTCTCGTGCAAAACTCTATATATTAGTTCTAGGACACGATCCAACCATACATATCAAATTGCAACCCTCCGATCATCCTACAAACACCCTAATCAGAAATCGGGCCATAAGTAGGCCATTTAAACTCGAATCTGCTTCATTTTTTGTGTCACACCTCAAAATTGAGTGGCTTAACCGATGGTCGGAGGGGATTCATCAAATACATCAAGGTGGGACCCTTGTGTGCTGTGTACATGGTCGACACGCGGGTCAAACCGCGTTGACCGCGCCTCACGCGCACGCGGACGACGAGTCCTCTTCGGATGCTGAACAGCGGCAGCGTCACCGCTGTTGCCATTTGTGGTCCACACCGTCCATCACAGTAGACCCCATCGGTTGATCCAAGCCGTCCATCTGAAGCGTTCCTCGCACGGACGTAGGAGATAGGTGATCTCATCAGCTTCGTGCGATCGTGCGGCCCACTTCAGCTTCACAAACGCGAGTAAAGGATTCAAGAAACCCCAAGATCTACAGATCTGCCATGCATGGATGGGCTAGACCTCTTCCAAATCTTCGTATGGACCCCACCTAGGTTTCCAACGGGTTGCTTGTGCAAAAGAGTCCCAGAACTATTCGGTCTCCTTCTCCAACTCGAACCGGGATTTCTTTGTAGTACGCGTCTTCACCGCTTCTTCACTGCCCTGGTTGGTTATATAAGGCTCCGTCCATCTATTCTTATCTTCTAAGAAACGCAGGAGAGAGAGAGAGAGAGAGAGAGAGAGAGAGAGAGAGAGAGAGAAGTTGTGAGAAAGAGAGAAAGGGTGTGGGGCGTTAGAAGGAGAGAGAGAACGAGAGAAGAAGCAACACGGCTGCTGCTGCACTGCTGCTCCTACACCAGCAAGAGAGAAAGAAGAAAGAAAGGAAGAGAGAGAAAGAAGAAGAAGGAAGAAAGAAAGAAAGAAAGAAAGAGAGAGAGAGAGGGAGAGAGAAAACATGCGTGAGAGAGAGAGAGCAGCTTCCACGCAGCTGCTATTGCTGGGGCAGCATCCCAGTCACATCGAGGGAGAAGAATACAAAGAAAAGAAGAAGAAGAAGAAGGAGAAGAAGAAGAAGAAAAGAAAGAGAAAGGAAGAAGAAGAAAGGAAGAAAGAGAAGAAGAGAAGAAGGAGAAAAGAAGAAAGAAGGAGAAAAAGAGAAGAAGAAAGGAGAAAGAAAGGAAAAGAAGAAGGAGAAGAAAAGAAGAAATAGAAAGGAAGAAGAAGAAGGAAGGAGGAGAGAGAGAGAGAGCCGATCCGGCCCGATGGGTCAACTCAGACTTGAACCAGGATTATTTTTCAAAGCGTAACACACGTCGTCATATGTATGAGTGATTCATCTCACGTAACTTTCTCTGTTAATGTTCTTTAGTGTTTTTTCTTTGTTTACGTTCAATTTATCAACACTCCTTCTCTAGTTAGGAATTCAGATATACTTTTATACATTCTTTCTTATCATAGAATCCTAGGTAAGGGATCCACCCTTCTCCTATATCTATATCCATAAAAGTTCACCGCCAATTATCTTTTGTTTATTTAATTAATCTTCTCAAGTTTTTCGTTTTAATGCACATGTCAGAATTCTATGACAATTCAATTTAGGATTTGTTACATATGACGTAACCAACATGCAACACTAAATACATGTAGTATTCTCAAGATTCCCCGTGTCATCATTCTCAAACTTCCTGATAAACAAAAACTTAGGGTTTGACAGTATACAATACATAACTCTTGAAACAATTTTAGCCTGTCAACATACTAAACCTTACACGACGACCTTCTCAAATTCCTCGATTGACATTAACTAAAGTAAGATAAGGAATTTCCTAAGTGAAGATAACACGTGCATGTTGTAATTGGACTTGAATATTGATATGCATTGTATGCTTGATGAATGCTTCCATAAACATATACATGTGCATACATTTATACACCACGACAGAACAAGAGCATGGTTGATTTGACTCCTAGCGTGCATGGTTGATTTGCCGCCTCACTGTACCGGTTAGGTGAGCATGGTTGACTTGCGACAGGTTCCTAATGTTCAGTGGCAGCGAGTTTTGGTCGTTTCACTTATTGAGCATGGTTGATTTGCTCGGTTGGATCAGTGGTGCATTGTTGATTTGCCCACTGGCGTGCATGGTTGATTTGCCGCCTCGTTGTACCGGTTAGGTGAGCATGGTTGATTTGCGACAGGTTCCTAATGTTCAGTGGCAACGAGTTCCTAGACGTTTGTTGCTCTCACACGTATCATAACATACATGACATCATGATAATCATGTTTCATTCGTAATAAAACATAAAGTGTGTTAAGCATCACCATATCTTCGTATATTCGTAAAATCTTAGCTGTCGATATTTTACTTCTAATATCTTATTAACTGGAATATTGCCTGTTATGAAAATGACCTCACTGGGCTTTTAGCTCACCAAAATCACCACAGTTCTTGCAGGTTTTCAGGGAGAACAAGACATAGGCAAAGGAGAGTGTTCAGGGGGTCTCATCCTTCTTGAGCGTCAGTTGTGCCAGATTTATTTTATTTTGTAAAATTGAATGTAATAAGACATTAGTTGAAAAGAGATTTTATATTTAGAGATTTATTTTAAACATATAATGTGTAGAATGGAATCTCAAAGAATCTATACTCGAATTTTCAATTCACACTCTGGAACTCAGGCTTTGGGTTGTTATACTCGAGTCTCGAATTTTAGGGTGTGACAGATGGTATTTACAATACCGGGGATCATTCACCCTCCCAACTTCGTGTGGATGAATTGGTTCTGGTAAACGGATTACATTTTCTTCCACTACTTGTTCCATGATGGGGATCAAATCGGCCATGTCGAATGTGTACGGGCCATTGGCTCTTTCTCTCTCGGCTATTGTTATTCCTCAGGACACATAAGGCCTCTTGCCTCTGTCTTGGGTAGGTATTGCTTTCACGTCCGTCTTGAAATCCACGACCGGCCGCTTCCGATCCATTATGCCTTTGCCTTTGTTTATATTGTGTGTTTCTGCAATCCTTACTCCTTCTCTTCTTTGCCTTTCGGGCCTGAAGTTCACTCGTGCTGCGGCTTCTTCTACCAGGTGTGCTTTGGTGGCCAGTTCTCAGAAAGAGCGAAAACTATTCCCCGATAACCCGTATGATATCATTGGGTCCAGGGCTCGCATACACATCTTCATCTGTTCTTTCTCACTGGGCAACTCTTGGCATTGAGCGGCTATCGTCCCCTATCAGTCCATGAACCTCTCCATGGGTTCGCCCTGTCTTTGTTTGATCAAGGCCAGATCTGCCACTGATGTTTCTCTCTCCGTAGAGAATAATTTCGAGATAAAACTGTCTCGCATCTGCTCCCACGATCTCACTGATCCGCCTGGTAGCGACATGTACCATTGGAAAACTTTCCCTGTCAGCGCCGACCCAAATAGCCGCATACAGTACTGTGGGACGGCTGACCAATTCCCCAATGTGGTAAGGAAATGAGTAATATGTTCCTCTGGTGAGCCTCTACCGTCTAATTTTCTGAAATTCAGACATCTGAAGTTGACCGGAAACGGTATTTCTTCTATCTCCAGCGGGTATGAAACTTGATATTTATACCCGGTTCCTTTTTCCTTCTCTTTCTCTTGCCGCATGAGACTCGTGATTATTTGCGACAACTCCTCTTTTGACATTTGCACAGTCGGGATTGGCATTCGCTCCATTGAAACTCTCCTGGCCTGGGTAAGCTGTTCGGCGTCGGCTGGTCCTTCCGCTGCCCCTTGGGATTCCTCAGCTGACTGGCGTGTGGGTGGTCTAGGACTTCTGGTAGCGTTCTGAGCTATCAAAGTGGTCAATGCTTCCTGGATGATCCTCATTCATTCATTCGTCTCCCGATTAGCCTGAACTAATCTGTTGATCTAATCTTGGACTGTAGGCAATTCTTCTGCTTCATACAATCCCTCTTCTTCCTCTGCTACTTGAACCATTGCGACTAGCATCGGTCGTACCTTCTGAACCTGCCCCTGTCTTGGGTCGAGAACTGTCACGGGCTTGGAGCTCTTCACAAGTGTGGTCCCGGTCGACTTACGTGTGACAAAGGTGGTCCTGGACAATGGTGGAAATTGTTCGACCGTCATCACAGGCACTGAGGACCTGGTTGATGCGACCCGACTGCTGATAGGGATCTTTTGCCCCTGTTTTGGCTGCCATTGTTTCCTGATTGCAGGGCGAGGTCTTGCAACATTCGCCTTCTTATATGCTGCTAAGATGGCTGCTTTCTTCTGCTCTTTCTTCTATCGGCGCGTTTCGACCAACTGCCATCTTGAGTTGGAGGCAGTTGTCGTAGTTAGGATGAAGTGGGGGAAGCTAAAGCCTTCGGTGGCAAGGAAGGTGCACAAACTGTTCATTGAGCATGCCATTTCTTCTGTCTGTCTTAGTATCTTGCTAATTCTGCTGTGTCATAAAAACCATTAGAACAGTTCACAAATGCAGTCGGGAGAATGAACCCATCGATCGCGGTGCGTAAACTGACGAAAATGAGCAAGAAGGAGACAAATACGTGTAGTTATGGAAGTTTTTGGGTTTGAAAACCTTTTAAATATCTATTGCCTTAGAGATGAAGGGAAGAACGTTCCCTTTGAGAGTCACCAGTTTGATGCCCGAGGGGAGCCGAAACATTACGCCTCGCGTTAACTTTCTTATGTGTAGATTCGTGTTTGTAAGTAATTGATCTTAAAGTGCTTCTATATTTAGATTTAACTAGGGATTCTGGTATAGTTCGATCCCCAGCAGAGTCGCCAGTTTGTTAGAACTAGAAAAAATGCTCGGATGCAGTTTTCTGGTGTTTTGTTGTTCTGGGGTTCTGAATAATAGAAACATTCATAGACAATCACAAGCATTCACAAAAGTACACAAGAGAAAAGATATCGCAAGGCGAATTTTATTCCAGAGATCCTGAGATCTTATGATTCTAGGCACTGGCGGTCTCTTTTCGAGAAGTTACTTCGTTTATCTCGTCAAATCGGATCGGACTCCGAAGGCTTGCACTCTGCTCATTGGGTGGCTCGGATGAGTTATTTGACTGCTCCATTGCGTCCAGAACGCTCGAAATATCCAAAATAAGCCCAAACGGGGCCCGAAAATATCACAAAATGAAGGTTTAAAGGTGGTGAAATGGACATTCAGAGTGCTGATTTTTATGATCCGCTGGCCTGATTTTACTGATGCGCTAGGGCCAATGCGTCCAAAAATGATTGTTAAAGTGTTTGATTTTTCTGATTCGCTGGCCTGATTTTTATGATGCGCTGGGGCCAGTGCGTCAAAAAATAACTTGTTTTAAGATGTGTATTTTTCTGATCCGCTGGCCTATTTTTGTGATGCGCTGGAGCCAATGCGTTCAAAAATGACTTGTTTTAAGAACGACTGATTTTCCTGATGTGCTAGGTTATTTTTCTGATCCGCTGGCCTATTTTTGTGATGCGCTGGGTCCAGTGCGTCCAAAAATGACTTGTTTTATAAACGACTGATTTTCCTGATGCGCTGGTTTATTTCTTTGATTCGCTGGCATATTTTTGTGATGCACTGAGGCCAGTGCGTCGATAAAACAAGTTAAGTTTGATTCCACGTATTTTGTGATTCACCACTATACTTGTATAATATTAGGTTATTTCTTCACCAGACCTGCTGTGGTCGGAAGTGGGATTTTCGGTGGTAGGAAAAGGATTCCGGCGGTTTCTCAAAAACCCAAAGGATGAAACTCTCTCTCTCTCTCTCTCTCTCTCTCTCTCTCTCTCTCTCTCTCTCTCTGAATTCGTTCAAATGAACCGAAAATGGGGGTATTTATACCCAAAAATGCTGGAATTCAGCCAATAGGATGCTGCCACGTGTAGCGCGTCAAGAAAATGGGTTGGCGTGTCGAGAAAATCACTCGTCGCGTCTTAAAATGCCTTAGTTTAAATGCTGATTTTCAGGCCGCACTGGCTGGAAATTCCTGATTTATTGGACGCGCTGAGGGTCAGTGCGTCCTGAAATTTCTGAATTATTGGATGCGCTAGACGAATTTCTTGATGCGTTGAGGGCAGCGCATCCTGAAATTCACTTTGTAAAACTGTCTGAATTTCTTGATGCACTGGGTGAATTTCATGATGCGCTGAGGGCAGTGCGTTTTAAAATTCACTTTTTAAAACTATCTGAATTTCTTGATGCGCTGGGTGCATTTCATGATGCGCTGAGGGCAGTGCGTCCTGAAATTCACTTTTTAAAACTATCTGAATTTCTTGATGCGCTGGGGTGAATTTCTTGATGCCCTGAGTACTTATTTGCGATTATCTTACAAAAAAATTAGTTTGTGGGGCCGCTTTGCGATGGATGCTGATGCACTGGCTCTCTTTGTTCATGATTGAAGTAACCCTCCCAAATTTGGAGGGTTCTGATCATGATGAATGGTGGGGCCCACCACTGGCTCAATTTTTCATTTTTGGTTAAGTCTGATGTGTGTTGTGATTTTTGCTGAGATTTCTGATGCACTGGCTCTAAATCCGGTGATGGGGCAAATTGTGCACTTGCAACCCTTGTTTTGAGGATCCTGACTTTTGGGACCCCAACAACTGTATCATGGTCCACCTGAGATTTGGATCTACTTCAATTTTTGAATCATGCTCTAAAATGAGTTTTCAAAATGAATGGACGGCGTGGATGTAATACACACACATCACACAGTGGACAGCACGGTAAGGGATCCACCCACCTCGGTGGATCTAGGGATCTAGTGAAGTTATGCCCCACCATCATCTAACGATCGTTTTCTCTCTCCATACGCATGCCATCTCTTCTAGGCTTGGCAACGAGTCGTGTTGAACTGTGTTCGTGTCATGCCGTGCTCGTGTTGTGTCAAAGATTTGCTCACCCAAACCCGACCCGTTAACTAACGGGTCGAAATCTAGAAACCCAAACTCATTCGTTAATTTAACAGGTTACCCGTTGTAGAAACCCCACCTTCGGCTACAATGTTGGTAGAGATAGCTGAATGAATGGAGGACCATACCCCTAAATCGCATGTCCAAACCCAGCCAAACTCACCCTTGTAAGCCCCAATCCATAGCCCAGATCAAGCCTGAACCCAGTCGACTCACCCCTAAACATCAGCCTGAAAAAACCCCCATAAGGAAAATCAATCAAAAAAATCCTTAAAAAGTCAAACTTGGTGAGTCAACTCGCTGAGTCAAATCACCAAGTCAACTCACCAGGTCAATCCAACCCTTGCACCCAGTCAACTCACCGTGTCAATCCATCTTTCAAACCCAATCAACTCACCTGGTTCCGAGCCACAACTTCGGAGTAGCTCCAAACCTCGAACCTCGGGCTTTGCTGCTTTAGGTTCGGGGGTCGTACGCTCCAAAGTTGGAGTAGCACGTCCGTACGGGGGGGCCCCAGGTTGTCGCCCAAGCCTATTTACGGGAGCTGCCACTGCTCTCAGTTATAAATACCCCCATTCCCTCTCATTTACAGCATCCCTCAACATCCAGAAAAAATCCCTCTTCAGCCCGAGAGTTCCGAGTCCATCTCCATCCCTTTAGCCCATTCCTCCACCAAGGAGAGCCCGATTGAGAAGAGTCTAGCCCTGGTCCAGCCCAGCCTGACCCTGGTCCAAGTCTCCCAAGCTACCCAAGTTCTGATCTAGCCACTTGAAGCAAACCCTTGCGACACCTCCGTCCATCTAGCTACTCTTTTATTAGCATCATCTCATTCGCATCTAGCATAAGTGCAACATTTACTTTTCTTCCAACTCCCCTCCTTATCATATCACTGCCAACACTTTGATTATTCAAATACACAGCATGCATCCCACATAAAGCACCTGTCAGTTCGAGGGTATGCTCTGGGCTTGCCTGTTAATGGAAGCCTGCCCATCAGAAACTCTTACTGTTCAGATCTACATTCATGCATCATATCATTCATGAGAGTGTACGAGGATTAAATCAGAATTTCAAGTATTAGTTCGATTCTGTGAAGTACAGACTGTACTTCGTTACGTACAGAGTAGGGTGCTTAACATCTTCCCACCCTGTAACCGTGATCCCTTACCTCAAATCTCTAGCCGCAGATCAAAAGAAGTCATTTTAGAGGAAAGAATCTTCAGATTCCTTTCTCTAACGTTTTTACGGGGTCTAGCCAACTGTAGATTCAAAGTAACTAACCAGTGGCGACTCTGGTCTTATACGAACTCATTCAAACATATCCAGTTTAACACGACAACCTAAAGAAATGGCCCTCGACAACGAAGCGAGCCAGTGGCACAAACTGCGATTCGCGCGCACGGACCCCTTTTTCGAAAGGGAGGGTTGGGAGCGTGAAGAGGCGAGCGTCCACAGAATGGCGACTCTACTGGGGACATGCTAGTACCACTAGTCATGATCCAACTTGAAAAACAGAATCCTTCCTGTACTTGAAAGTCAGTAGTCCTCATACAATCTCATCTGCATAGCATTCCATCCAAAAAAAAAGCGCAAAACCTAAAAAAAAAAAAGAAAAATAGTAGAGCATATTCCTCACCATTACGCCTCCTCGGGCTCAACGTCTTCGGAAACAACTCTCCTTCCACAACATAATCAGCACTCGAGCTCAGCAAGTCATGTCCGACCACGAAGAGGAGATTCACATCTTCCCTACCCTCGACATGGCCGAAGCGCAACCTCCAGCGTAACAACCAATTGAGAATACATCAATCATGCAAGAATTGACACAAGGAATGAGAGCAATGCAAGAAATGCTCTTGTAATTTATGCAAGCACAAGCTATAGCAGCCAGCAGTCAAGTCGGCCCAATTCAGCAACCTCAACAACCATCTAAGGCCCTCCCGGCCTCCAGTTCATCCCAACCACAACCGCAAGGGATCACTCAGCACTTTCGATACCTCCTAACAGGGGCCTTCAATCAGAACAACCCTCAACCTCAGGGTATTTTTTCCAATATCCTCCTATAAATGAGAGCCATTTTCAGTCACACCCCACAACCAGAACTCCCAACCAATTCCAATATCCTCTCCCTAATGGGAGTTCCAGCCAATTTTAATATCCTCATGTGACTGGGATTTCTTTGCAATCTCCCTTCTCAGCTCCGGTCCAACAAAGTCCCTACAATGGGAGTAATTACCAGGCCCAACCTCCTTCAAGCAGGAATCATAGGAGCATTAATGACACCAATAATTATGAAAGGGGGCCATCTCAGTTCTGGCAAGGGGCAAGACCTCCTTCATCTGGTCCCTCCGAAATAGAGCAACTCCGATAGCAGATGCAAGAGATGAAGAGGAAGTTGCAGAAGCAACAAGAGGTAGATCTTCCATCCACTAAGTTCAAGGACATGTGTCCATTTCTCGATGCGATGGTACCTCAAGGCTTTCAGGTACCAAAATTTAAAAGATATGATGGGACAAGGTGTCCTGTAGACCACCTACGAGCTTTCTGTGGAGAGCTTGATACCGTGGCGGGCAATGATGGAGCACTCATCTGCCTGTTTTAAAAATCTCTGAAGGGTGATGCCCTAGACTGGTATACATCATTGTACTACCATTGCATTAGGATGTGGGAACAACTTTTTCGGGCTTTTGTTGACAGATTTGCACACAATCTTAACTCAGCACTCAGAAGGGCGAATCTTACAGCCTTAAGGCAGGAGAATGATGAATCATTATCAGCTTACATTGGATGGTGGCGGGCAATAGCCGCTAAAATGAAGACACACATCAACGATGAGGAGCAAATCGTCATGATCATCAACTTGGCAAATTCGAGTATCTCTGGAACCTCATCTCATATCCGTATGCTAAGTTTACCCAACGCATCCGCATTGGGGAACAAGTCGAAGCCGGAATAAGAGCTGGGATGATCTCCCCTTGGTGGCCTCGACAGGCCTCTCCAGTACAACCGATAGTGGAAGGTGAGCCTATCGGATACGAGAGCGATAATGATAGTGTTCCCATCTCCCATCCAATGGAAGAAGACGATCTTATCGCCTCTACTGAAGACATACTATTCCTCCCTCAGCATGGACAACCGCAGCAGCAACAACAACTGAGATGAGACCCACAATGCCCTAATCTAGGTTGGCAAGGGGGACCGTCAACCAATCCAATTTCAGAACCCCTCATCTTACAAGGGGCATCTCCAGTTAGTCTAGTCTCCGCAATGCAAGGGGCACCTCCTGCCTATCCAGCTGTCATCAGCCAAGAAGAGCCTCCTCTCCAGTCTATTCGTGTCATCCACTCTAGTTCAGAGTTCGAGCCTCTCATCCTGCAAGGGGCACCCTCAGTTATTTCAATCACAGAGCCCATCATTATGCAAGGGGCACCTTCAGTCGGTTCATTCTTCGCGCCCATTTCTAACCATGGGCACAATCAGCCCATCTCAGTCAACCAGGGGGACAATCTCTCTAGCACAGCATCAGCAAACCAGGGGCATGGTTTGCTCAGTTTGAGCCAAGGGAAAATCCTTCCCATCTTAGCATCAATCAACCAGGGGCACAACATACCCGTCTCAGCAATAGTCAGTCAGGGGCACAGCTTGCCCTCTCCAGCTTACCAAGGGCAAAGCCTACCCATCTCTCCATCAAGCAATCAGGGGCACAACTTGCCCGCCGCACCTGTCTATTCGGCTTCTACTTCAACCATCATCCTCCAAGAAGAAGACCCTTCATTGGACAGCATGCCACATGCCCTAGCAGAATTGGGGCCCCCCTTCAATTATGTGGCCACTATCGAGGAGGTCGAAGGGGAGATTGATGTCCAGGTTTTGATCGGTCCAAAAACATCAACCATCACTCTTCAGGTCTTGGACATTTCAGCTTCATTCCATCTCCTTCCTGATCGGACCTGGTTTTACAGAATCGATGTCATCTCTTCAAATCTTCACCAAAGGGTCAATCACATCTTGAGAGATAGGGCGATCACCATCATCACCAATCCTGAACAAATTCTCATGGTAGAAGCATCCAACCTTCGAGAGCCTATCATCCCAGCCATGGACATATAACGCTCTAATGGGGAGGTCTCATACCAAAGTCTCGAGTTTCACAATACAAATTACTTCCCTCGCACATGTCCCATTGGATCAAATTATATATTCCTTCCTGCTGAGCGTCAAACATTCTACTATCAGCTTGAATATCAAGACTCGGCCCAAATCATGGAGGTTAAAGAAGATGTGGATAGAAGAAGACTGCGATATCAGCCTACTCTAATTAGGAAACCAAAGCGCGGAAGTATCAAAAGAAGACGAGGTCGTCAAGATGAAGGCAATCCCTGCATCTGCACACCAATCTAGTTTATCAATGCATGGATTATCTACCCTGATGATGGGCTAAATTCCACCTTTGATGATCAAGTGAGTAAATTGAGTCTGATAGAGTTGCCCAGAGAAGACTTAAGCAAGGGGCAGGAATTTCCCTCGGTTGATTGGACTGCCGTCCTGGTCCCACCTCAGCTAGACGAACCCGAAAAGCTGCAATACATCGAGGATGAACCGGGAGAAATTGCATCCGACACTGACTCAGAGCCCAATTTCATATCTATCATGACGTTTGGAAACAACGATAAGGTTTGGCCTATTGATCCCTCTAGCTCTGCCTCCTGAGAGGAAGGAGTGCAGGGCAGTAACAGGTTTGTAGTCCCCATGACGGCCAATAAAAGTCGACAGTGCTCGGCTCCCCGAGCCGAATCAGGCAACACCTGGTTCACATCGTCGTCTTACTCAGGTCCTTTAAAAAAATCAGATGATTCAAAAACCCGAAACACCAAATATTTCAAATTTAAAAAAAAATCAATTTTTCACAAAGTCCAAAAAAAATCCGGATATTTACAAAATTTTCAAAAACCAGAAAATCTTTCACAGCAAAAAAAAAAAAAAAATCTTTCAAAAATCTCAAGCAATAAAATGTCAAGCCTCTCTACCAAAGCACTCGAGTATGAAGTTGACTTATAAGATTTCAATCTTGAGTTGAACTTCAAACACAAGGGTCTGAACAAAGCCAAATGATGTGGAAAATGATGAGCTGACTCCCAAACTAAGAGGGTCTCCTCAAAAGTTCGAACTAAAAGCCAATGTCATCTCAAAAAAATTTCAAAATCATAAACCTAGGATCTCCTGAGACCCATAAGGAAGTGTGCATTGAGAATCCTTAGCCCTGAAAAATCAGTAGAGAATGATCGAATTTTTAAAGTCATGATTTCCCAATCTTGCGTACTATGAAGACTTACCCAGACTCGATAAAAAACTCATCAAGCTTATCAAGAAGATGCTGCCAAGACTATGCTTGCATTCCATGCTGGAGTATGTGACCAGACGAATGATCGGAGAAATCTTGCAGCTCAATGAAGACAAGATTGCTGCCAACATGTCAGAAAATACTTCAAGTGTCAGTAGCATGCACATCGAATCCATGTGTGTGGTTCAATCTGACAATGCTCCAGCTATTCCCTATACGAGGTATCTACATCAACGAAAAGATCAATTCGACATCATCTAACAATTGATTACTTTACAAAGAGGAAGGAGGTAACATTCTGATCTCGCGCAATAATTCTCATGAAGAATGGCATCATCAATTGTTAAGGGTTCTCACATGCTATCAACATTGGCAATGGGACGTCCTTTGAAATCTAAGGATGGAGGAGTTCCTCGAGAAGCTTAAAATCAGAAGACAGACCTATGAGTTCGACTCAAAATCCCGTCAACGTGAGTGCTGGTGACCGAAGAAAGAAAAATCATATTGGGTTTACAACAAGCACCGCCGCATCTATCAGACTCAAGGGGGACAAGGTCCAAGGATCAGAAACGTTCTTCCAAGAAGCGCCCTCAGGCTCACCAACATGAGAGGGGTGGATCTTCCTGAGCTAATCAACGCCGATAACGTGAAAATCTTTCACAGGTAAGTCAATCCAACCTTAACTAGAGTTACATTAATAGAGCTGAAGTCAAGAGGTCAGGGCTTAGACCTTTGAGAATCCCTTCCCCTCCATCAATAAGTGTTCCAAATAAAGGGTTCAAAAGCCAAAGGAAGAAGAAGAGAAAAAAAAAAGAAGAATAGAGCAAAAAAATATGGGTTAGAAAAAAAGAAGGGCACACAACAAAAAAAAGAGAAAAAAATTGATTCAAAAGAAACACATATATCCATCCACCCACCTCAGAAGGGTTTGTAGCTAAGGCCGACAGCTCTACCATTGTAACTTAAGATAAGGGCTGAAAGGTTACCATCAGCCGGCAACGACAGATTCATGACCTCTAGTTGCCACAGTTATCCAAAAAAGAAAAAAAGAAAAAGAAAAGAGATGTGTGCCTAAACAAAGAGGGCGGCGTGAAAACCCAAAAGGGCGCTCCGAGTAAAAACAATGGGCACGCAGTGCACTTGGTGAAAACTCAAAAGGGCACCAAGGGTAAAAACAGCATAGCTGCCAGTTGGCACACATTCTGTGGACCCTCGTCGTTCTGCGCTCCTACACAATGTTCTCGTCCCTTCCCCTTTCGGGAAAAGGAGGAGAGGATGCGTGAGTGCGAATTGCCGTTTGTGCCACTGGCTTGCCTCGTTCTCGAGGGCTTTGTTTGGTTGTTGTGTGAAGCTGGATGTGTTTAAATGAGTTTATATAAGACCAGAGTCGCCACTAGCCAGTTACTTCGAATCTACAGTCGGCTAGACCCCGTAGAAACGTTAGAGAAGGGGATCCGAAGATTCCTTCCTCTAAAATGACTCCTATTGATCTGCGGCCAGAGATTCGAGGTAAGGGATCACGGTTACAGGGTGGGAAGAGGTTAAGCACCCCACATACTGCCCGTACCGAAGTACGGTCTCTACTTCACAGAATCAAACTAATACTTGGAAGTCTGTCTTAATCCTCGTATATTCTCATAGATGACATGATGTATGAATGCAAGTTTGAACAGTAAGAGTTTCTGATGGGCAGGTTCCACTAACAGGCAAGCCCAGAGAATATGCTCGAACTGACAGGTGCTTTATGCAAGATGATGCATGCTGTGTGTTTGAATGATCAAAGTGCTTGTAGTGATATGTACATGAATGCAGGTCAGAACAGTAAGAGTTTCTGATGGGCAGGTTCCACTAACAGGCAAGCCCAGAGCATACGCTCGAACTGACAGGTGCTTTATGCGAGATGCATGCAGTGTGTTTGAATAATCAAAGTGCTTGCAGTGAAGCAGGGGGGTTGGAAGAAAAGTAAATGTTGCACTTATGCTAGATGCAAATGAGATGATGCTGGAAAAAGAGTAGCTGGATGGACGGAGGTGTCGCAAGGATTGGCTTCGAGTGGCTGGATCAAGACTTGATGGCTTGGGAGACTTGGACCAGTGGTCAGGCTGGGTTGGACCAGGGCTAGGCTCTCCTCACTCGGGCTCTCCTTGGTGGAAAAATGGGCTAAAGGGTGGAGAATGAAACTCGGAACGGACGGGCTCTCTCTGGGCTAAATGGTGTTGAAATGAGAAGGGGAGGGGGGTATTTATAGCAGCGGGCAGTGGCAGAACCCGTAAATATTTTTAGGCGGCCCGCTGTGGGCCGCCCGTACGGTTATTCCTCGATTTCCAGCGCGCGGTACGGTCGTTTCTCGGGGCTACTGTTTTGACTCGGTGGGTTGACTCGGTGAGTTAACTCAGCGGGTCGACTCGGTGATTCGACTCGGCAGGTTGACTTAGTGTTTTGACTCGACGGGTTGACTTAGCGGGTTGACTCAATGGGTTAACTCAGCGGGTTGACTCGGTGGGTAAACTCAGCGAGTTTGACTTTTTTAGGATTTTTTGCCTGGCTTTTCTTATGGGGGGTTTTTCAGGCTGATGTTTAGGAGTGGGTTGACTGGGTTCAGGCTTGAGTTGGGTTATGGATTGGGGCTTACAAGGGTGAGTTTGGCTGAGTTTGGACTTGGGATTTGGGGGTATGGTCCTTCATCTATCCAGCTATCTCTACCAACAGTGTAGCCGAAGGTGAGGTGTCTACAGATGCCCCTCTTTGGCAGAGGTTGCGTGCAACCGAATGCCAAAGCGAGTGGACACCCCACTTCTGACCCGATCATTCATAGATCATGGTCCGAAATCTTTGCTTGCCTTTGCATCTGTGCCAGTTGATCGTCTGGAAATCGATCACTCGCACATACCGCGGAAGTTTGGAGAAAACGTTGCGATTGTCCCTGCAGTTTGCTGCAGCCTGGGTACCCAATCACAACCCTTCCATTCCCGATCGGTACTAACATTGGAAAGGTACAGCAGAGCCTCTGCGTCGCTAGTCTTACGAGGTTACTGACCCTGTGATTGATTGTATGTTCGATGTTCTCCCAGATCACTCCAGGAGTACTTGTTTCGCTTGACTATCAAAGTGGTTAGACGCCCTGTGTCAGATAGTCTTACGGGATTCTACTACGCCGACTTGGAATCAGTCAAGGTACTTCAGGCATCCACGCCTAGGTATGTGCGGGTGGACTCTTTCCACCCGATCTGCTGGTTTCGATGCTTAGTTTGCAATTCATTCTTTCCTTGATTGTGGTCTGGAATCTTTGTTATCCTTTGTATCTGAGTCAGTTGATTGTCTGGAGATTGATAACTCGCACATACCGTGGGAGTTTGGAGAAAACGTTGCGATTGTCCCTGCATGCGCTGTAACCTGGGTACCCAATCGCAACCCTTCCATTCCCGATCGGTACTAACATCGGAAAGGTACAGCAGAGCCTCTGCGTCGCTAGTCTTACGAGGTTGCTGACCCTAAGACTGATTGTGTGATGTTTGATGTTTTCCCAGATCACTCCAGGATTACTTGTTTTGCTTGACTGTCAAAGTGGTTAGACGCCCTGCGTCAGATAGTCTTACGGGATTCTACTACGCCGACTTGGACTCAGTCAAGGTACTTCAGGCATCCACGCCTAGGTATGTGCGGGTGAACTCTTTCCACCCAATCTGCTGATTTTGATACTTGGGTTACAATTCATCGTTTCCACCTGTTCACATGGTTTCTTTGACCGAGCCTTTTGGCTTTCATCTTTTAGTATCTTGACATGTGGTACGACCGCACTGACACTGAAGTTCAGTTCGTTCGTTCTTTGAGTGCATTGGATCCAATGGTCTCCGGGGAAACCGCGAGACATCGGATCTTATTTGATTTTTACGTCGGCTCCTACCCAGAGATATGGAGGATCTCCTGGTGTTTTGGAGGCAGAACGCTCTACTGGGAAAACGTTTTTGTGAATTTTTGAAAAGATACCCACTCTGGGGAGTGATACTCCGTGGGGTTTTTATTTACAGATAGGAATATTTTTTGTCTTTTTAAAATGAAAATCTGGTCTGCACGTGCCTCCACTAGGGATGCCTGTGGGGTCTTTGGCTAACCGACTTTATTTTGAAAGCAGGTAAACATGATGATGGATGCGATGGATGCTGATGCATGGAGACACGTATGTGATGATGGATGCATGGCTTGGCTCATTCTCTTTTAGTTTTGATGATTTTGCTTTTGCTAGAGATGCAGAGAATTTTGAGCTTATTGCTTGCAGGGTTGTGCTCCCTGGGGATTTTCTTTTTTATACGGGCGTTTGGTCAGCGGGTTGGTCAAGATCCTGACCCGTGATCGATCAGGTCCATCCTCCTACGATGCTGTTTCTTTGCTAATGAGAATGTACGATGATTAAATCAGACTTCAAAATGTTCTTCTGGGCATAAATGCGATTGAGACGGTGCTTGGTCGCCAGTTTTGGTCAAGATTCCAATTTGCGAGCGATCGGATCTGTCATCCCAAATTGTGAAGTGAGCGGGGTTCAAGACTCCTGAAGTGTAGTGCTGGGGGCTAGTGACAATTTTTGTGATTTTTGTAAATATGTGGTCCGAATCTTTACCTGAGTGGTCAGGATAGAGATCGGTTATTGAAGACAAAGGAAATATTTTTGTGATTTTTTGAAAATATTTTATTTGAAAGCAAGGGAAATATTTTTTATGATTTTTTAAAATATTTGATTTGAAAGCAAGGGAAATACTTTTTTGTGATTTTTGAAAAGGTGATTTTGCAATGTTTTGGTATTTTGTGATTTTTCTGAAATGCAGGGAAAAGTATGGAATTTTCATCCACTTCCAGCTTCTACTGCTGGTAAGGCACCTGATCCATTTTACGTCAGTGAGCAAGACGAGTTTTACACAGTTAAGTGCCGTAGTTTTACATCTCTGGATGAGGAGATTTTGAGGGTTTTCAGTCAACACACCCACAAAGTTGCCTGTTCCTCATGTGCAATGCACATAGACCACGTATCGTCCGACGGACTCCTTCGGCTACAAAATGAGCCACATCCTCACATTTCCCTTAGTCAATCCAGTTTGGGGCCTTACATTGCTCACAATTCCGTGAGGGTGTGCTCCACCTCCCAACAGCCTTAATCCCCTTCATGAGTTTTAGGAACAAGGAACATCTGTCAGATTCAACAGCGACTTCCAAATCAAGGTTGTCTATCACGGTGCGTTCAACACGAACAGGATTGCGGAGTTCTGCCCGCCTCAGCCCTTACCTGTTTAAAAGATTCTGGACACCAGTACGATCAAGTGTCAGCCATGTCTGGAACAGGTTAGGAAAGAAAGCCCCCGAGAAGTTAATCCCAGTGTAGTTTTAGGTCTTCGGACCACTGGAGATGAATTTGTGCAGTTGAAATTGATGGTGAAATTTTTTTTATTTTTTTATTTTTTTTAAAAGGTTCTAGAGTTCAAATCAAGTGGTTGAGATTGATACTGGTTTTTATGGAAAACTTAAAAAATCTTTTTGGTATTTTGGAAATGATCCAGGTCATCCGGTCCTGGCTTGAATGGCTGGGATCGATGCCGGTTTTTATTAAAAATCTCTCGGGATGTCGATCCCGACGTAGTTTAAGGTCTTCGGACCCAAAAAACCTTTATGTACATGCTGAAAGTATATTCTTTTTTGTGATTTTTCAAAAAATGTTCCAGGCTGTTAAATCTCAATTTGAGCGGTCAAGATCAACACTGGTTTTTATTGGAAATCTCTCAGGATTTTGTTCCCGACGTAGTTTAAGGTCTTCGGACCGTAAAACTGTACAAAATAAGGAAAACATATTTTTTTATTTTTGGAAGATGTCCGGGGTCATCTGATCTTGATCCGAACGATCCAGACTGCTATCGGTTTTTATTTAAAAAGTCTCTCGGGATCTTGATCCCGACGTAGTTTAAGGTCTTCGGACCCAAATTTTGTACAAGAGATGTGTATATGTATATTTTTTTGGTTTTCAGAAAATGTCCGGGGTCGTCAAATCTTGATTCGATCCAGACCGATGCCGGTTTTTATTTAAAAAGTCTCTCAGGATCTTGATCCCGACATAGTTTAAGGTCTTCGGACCCAAATATGTACAAGCTGAACATACATTCTTTTTGTGCTTTTTTCAAAATGATCCAGGTCATCAGATCTTGGCTTGAACGGCTAGGATCGATGCTGGTTTTTATTAAAATCCCTCGGGATATTGATCCCGACGTAGTTTAAGGTCTTCGGACCCAAAATATGTACAAGTAAACTGTAATCAAGGGCGGAGATTCCTAGGATTCTTCTTGGAATGGTTCAGATCATCTGGCCATGACCTTGGATGGTTGAGATCAATGTTTGACCAAGTCAATTTTTCCTTTCTTTTCCTTGAAAATTCCATGGAGCTTTTCCACATCACCAAGCCAATTTCTCACCAATTTCTCACAAGATGAGATTTTGGTGAGATTTCTCACTTTTTCTCTTCATTCTCTTCCATCACTTCATTCTTACATGGAGGTACAAGATTCACTTGCAACCACCCTTCCCAATGAGGAGTTTTTCTCAAGGAGAGAGGAGGAGAGGTTGTTTCACCTAGGTGGAGGGTAGGACGGCCCCTTGGGGCCGCCCGGACTGCCTCTGACCCCTGGTTTCTTCAGTGGTTTGGGTAAAGGGGTGCACCCCCCTTTTCTATATAACATGGGGCACCCCTACCCCATCCAACGTGCAATCTTTCTCTTCTCTCCTCATACTCTTTCTTTCTTCAAGTTTTCTCTCTCTTTTTGGTGGTTCTTTGCTTCTCTCAAGTGGTGGGCCTTAGAGAAGTTTTGGGACAGCAAGGTGGTCCCTCTTTGGTAAGTGATAAAGGTATGGACCACTCCCTTTCTCTTTCTTGTCCTTTTCCTTCTTCATTATCTCTTCTCATGGTTCCTTTCTTTTCTTCATGTAGCTATTCCAAAAGGAGTGAAGGTGGGCCCAAGTGTTTTTGGCCTTTTTCTACATCTTCTAATCTCTTCTAAAGGTGGTGCATGGAGAAGGACATTGTAAGCTTCCATTTCATTCTTTCTTTTCTTCTTTTCACACTCCCTTCATGTGTATG
This sequence comes from Liriodendron chinense, assembly GCA_003013855.2. NCBI lineage: Eukaryota > Viridiplantae > Streptophyta > Magnoliopsida > Magnoliales > Magnoliaceae > Liriodendron > Liriodendron chinense. The sequence continues at coordinate 239,124 of ML058358.1, read as the reverse complement.
TAAAGGGTGATTTTGCCATGTCCATCAAGTGTGCATGGCAAAATGTCCTATCTTTCTTCATGGGAGTTAGGCCTCTTTTCATATGTATCAAATGGGCTCAAAGTGAAGTTATGGCCCTTGGTGTACTTGATGGGCCCAATGCTTCATTTTGGGCTCCCTCATGCTCTCTTGCCGTTGTCATTTTTCCTTAAAGCTCTTCTTTTCTTTTCCATCTTCTTTTCAAATTTTGGGCCCATGGGCATGGTAGGGCCCATCTCAAGTTTTGGGCTCATGGGGCTCACTTTAGGTGACCCCATCTTTCTTCACATGTGTATGGACCAAGGTGACTAGCCCATTCTTCACTTGGATCTTAAGTGGGCTAGATTTCTTAGTTGGGCCTTTATGGGCAAGTAGCCCAAATCTTCTACCATCTCTTGATTATGATGTACATCCTTATGTTCATAGTGTGGTGGCTTCCTTAGGATTTTTCCATATGGATGGGCTTTTGGGCCCTCATTGAAATTGTATTTCTTTGGACCATGTGTGCACCACTACACTTTGTTCATGTAGGATTTTTTTCTTTCATGCTTTTTCTTTTGATGGATGGAGGACTTGAGAACTTGAGTTACTTGATCATCTACAAGTCCCATGAGTGAGTTGTTCCAACAATCTCACTAGGTTCAAATGGTTTTTTTCTTCTGGTAGGAAAGTGGTCCTCAAGAGTTTCCTTAGATGTTATCAATCTCAAATGGATGATCCTCCTTCAAGTGAGCTATCCATGCAACCATAGCTCCTTGAACTTCCTTTGGGGGGCTTGGTGGGTCATCCACCATCATTCTCAAATATGAGTGATTTTTCTTTCAATTTGTGAGAAAGAATGATACCATAAGTTGCCCAATTTTGTCCCACACTTGGGGGCACTTTGGATTTTGATCTTCAAGTGGGCTATGTATACCATTCTTAGCCATTTTCATGATGGTTGGGTGACTCATCAAGCCATGCCCTCTTGTGCTCAAATGGTCCCCTTGTTTTGTAAAGAAATTGGTGCACATGGGTTGCCCAAACTTGCCCTTACATGGGCATTTCCAACTTTGATTCTTCATGTGGGCTATGTGCATCAACTTTTTACCATTAGCTTCTTTAATTCATATGTTTGTGGGTAGACCGCCATGTTGTGCTCTTATGGTCAAAGCTTTCATCAAGATGGTGCACATAGGGGTGCCCATGGTTAACCCATGAATGGGTCCTCATGTTCTTCAAGTGGGTTATGTGCTCCCTTCAATCCATTGAAGCGAGGCATTTGAGTTGCTCTTGGGGGCCCACTTCCTTTCTATCCCCCACTTGTCCATGTACATGTGTAAAAAAGATGGAAACATCTTAAGTGAGAACCATAGCCTTGGTATAAAAAATGGATCAATCCTTGGTCACATATGGACTTTGAAGAGTAGCTTCTCATGTGAAGTAGGATTCTTATCCTTTGTTGATCTCATGGCACTTGAGTGCATTTGTTGTCCAAAATGTGTCCTTGGATGATGGACTTTTCTTGCCTAAGGCATGTCATGCAACCTTCTTTAAGGTGGGCCTTGCTTTTCTTCAATGGGCCCAATACATATCCTAGGTAACACATGGAGTTGGACTTTAGATCTTGCCTTTGAATGTGAGTCCAATCCCATGGGTTTCCTGGATGATAATTGGATTTTAACGAGTAAAGGATAGGGACTTACCTTGCCAAGCTTGTAGGATTCAATGGCGGACGGTACCAGAGGTCGTCGAGTGATTGATGAGGATGATCCTGCCTTCATCATCCGCCGAGGGGACCACATGTGTTCCTTGGCTATGGAGCACCAACCTCTTCCCGCCATCAAGGGTCGAGGTACTAGGGATCACTGAGATAACTGGGTGAAGGATCCACAGCCTTTGCTTGAACGAGTATTGGCTGGTACTCCTTTTGCTGGCCTCCTCACCTTACGCTTTCATAACAACAGTGCCAACCGCATGATGCTCGCGACCCTTTGCGAGAGGTGGCGGACGAGACCCACACCTTCCAGCTCCCTTGTGGTGAATGGGGAATAACTCCCCTGGATATTTATATGCAAATAGGCTTTCCATTTCATGGGGCAATTGTTCCCCAAGTCAGCTCTCTGGCTCCCATCACTTCCACTGACTGGCTACGGCTTGTTGGTGATGTCCCACCCGAGGATGAATTCCAAGGCCATCAAGTAAAGATGCGATGGTTCTACAACACTTTTGCCTCCGTCATCCGCACTACTGAGCTAGAGGCCCTCCACAAAGCACGGGCCATGATCACTTACGCCTTCGGGTCATTCCTTCTCTGCCACGCCAATGAGAGGGTCGATCTTAAATTTCTTCGCTTGGTTGAGGATCTACACCACCCCTACAATTGGAATGGGGCTATTCTGACTCATATTTTTCAGGGTTTGGATAAAACCTGTCGGAACAGCCGGTCCTATACCGGTTTCTAGCCTGTCGTCGAGGTATTTCTTCATTCACCTTTCTTGGAGACATTTGCCCTCCTCCTCTTTCTAATTGTTAGGTATGCCATTGCCCAGACTTGCTTTTATGACCATTTTCCCCATCTCGCGCCGAAGATGCGGGACGATATTGAGCCCTCTTTGTATCGCCACATGTACTGGCACCAACAAAACCGTTAGCGGAACTCCCGAGTTTCTGGGGACAATTGGCGCGCTGACATAGACGGGTTGACCGTTGATGACGTAAGTATCTTGCTTTCCTTATCCCTCGCTCTGTACTGTAGTGGACCGTGGTGACCTTATTTGTTGTAGCTTGCTCGGATGCCGTACGCCAGCTTCCCTCTCTATTACACCCCTCAGCGCGTGGAGGCATATGATGCTTCATGTCTCCGTATCATGCTTTCTGATGCTGAATCATTTCAGTGGTATCTGGGTGAGAGGTTGCTTCGACAGGTCACTGGGTGGCTCGGGTCCCTTGTTCTGCACCTCCTCCAGCTGCTCAGATTCCTGCTGACGAGATGGCTGATGCTCTTGCGGGCCAGCCCGGGTTTCATTTTACGATCCCGGATCGTGACTATGATGAGTGGTATTTGCTGTACGGCCAGGGGCCTTTGCTTCCTTCGCTCTATGTTCCAGGGGGCCATCGCAGATATGCTGGAGGCTCAGTGACAGCTCCTTTGATGGATCTCTACCGTCGGGAGCGGGACGAGAGGAGGGACGATGACGACTATGTTGGCGACTTGTAGCCTGCCTTTTTATTCAGCTTACTTGATGGATGACCTTCTTCTTTTGGCTCTTACCTTCTTCTGTAAAAAATCTTCTGAATGAATATACAATCTTTGACTTGTCTCAAATTCCTTGATGATGTCTGGATGTTTTGGCCTTTGACTCGTTCCTTAATGATTTGTGGAAGATGAGACTTCTTAACTGCATGGATGATGACTTGAACGGTTTAGATTGCTTGATTTGGCCCTGTGGGCCCACTTGAGACCTCGGCTTTACTTTGGAGCCCCTCCTTTTGATGATTTGTGAGGCTAAGAAGGCTTCTCATGGTGTGGATGATGGCTTGATCGACTCAGATCGCTAGATTTGGCATTGTGGGCCCACTTGATGATCAAATTTTGGGGTCCAGTCATCTTTCTTGATGATCGGGCCTTCGATCTTGCTATTTGATTGCTCATGTAGGTTCTTCCATGGTTTAGATCATGATGATCTAGTCTTTGAATGACTTGGATTGCTTGTGGCCCCCACTTGATCATCTTTCCCTCTCTTTGACTTGATCAGACATATTCTGGCCGTAGTGCTTCGTGATTGGACCGGTGGGGTACCTCCTAGATGATCTTGATCAACCTTAATCGAAATCTGGAAGGGATTGGAGCCTTGGATGGCCCTCAGGGTGCCATCTGCTGATGTGGATTGTCAGCCTCACCTACCAAGAACCATGGAGCCAATCTCACGGAGAGAGAGGGAGCGCGTCCGTACTGGCGGCCCGAAGCGGGCCGCCCAAAGCTCGCCTCTTGTGCGGCCTGGGCTGGCTCGTGCTAGGACATTCTCTTCTGTCCCCTGCTCTTGTCCCCACATTCTCTGTACTGGACCATTCGATTTCAGCCATGAATCTTCTTTTCTCCTTGTCTTTTCTCTTCATTTTGTCCTCATCTTGCTTTGTCCTTTCTTGGGCAATGGATGGTGGAGATTTAGGGGCTGTGGGGGATGTCCATGGTGGGTCCCACACTTCAGAAAATGTTGAAGGCTTTAATGATGGAGGGCTTTCTTTAGTAGATGGTGGAGATGGAGCATTGATTGGGGGCATTGATGAGGGGTTAGGGATGGTGGTTGGTGGAGCTTTGAATGACCCCATTAATGGCAGCCATGCTGAAATTTCTGATTTGAATGGGTCTTTCCTCATGGGAGGAATGGATGGTATGGATGGGATGATGAGATGGGACATAGGTGAGGCTATGCATCCCTTGAGTGTGGGCCATATGGATGATGTGATTGATGGTGGTGATGGGGGTATGATGGACATAGATGGGCTGATCTCATGTCTGGACGGTATAGATGGTTCAGATGATACCTTTGATGGTTTGGATGCTCTTGATGATGGCTGAGATGTGAGGCATACTTGTTTGGGTGGACTTGATGTGATCATTGATGATGTCCCCCTGATGATGGACGGTGTGGATGCCTCGATGATCCCTTTGATCGGCCAGGATGATGACTGGATTCATGATTTCCTGTTGGAGAGGGCCGCAGGTCCAGATCTAACCGTTGATTTTTCGATCGGGGTGGCCGAGACCCTTCTCGATGGTTCAAATGTATTTCTTGATGGTCAGATTGGTCAGGATGCCACGATGTGTGGTGTGATCTTCGCCAATAGCCCTTTTGCTGGAGAGTATCGTCCTTTACCTGATCGTCGGTCTTTTGCGCACTCTGTTCATGAGGTGGGCGAGTCTTCTCATGCGGCTGAGGTTATGACAGTTTCAGATAGTGATGCGACTATATCAGACATAGTCGTTACTGAGGACAGGTCAGGGGTTGTCGAGTCTGCAGAGGTTCCAGCTTTTCCTTCTCCTTCGCCCGTTGATCTTCCGATCCTTGATGAGCTGTTATTGATTTCTGGGCCTTTTGTTCTGGAGGGGGTACCCGTGAGGACTTGTCAGCTGCTTCCTCGTCCTTCTTGCTCGCCACGACTGCTTGCTTGGCTTGACATCTTATCAGCTTATGAGATTCGAGATTTGGAGTCCTATGGCTTCGGCAGTCTGATCCATATTGCTGGAGTTGACATTGATTGGAGGATGCTCGGAGCTGCTTTGATTGATTGGGTCCCTTCGTTGAACTTGTTCGCGTTCAACGATATGGAGATGGGACCCTCTTTGGAGGAGCTTGCACGCTTGACAGGCCTACCTTGGGATTATACTCAGTATTTCTCGCCGAAGACGTCACCGAAGACTGCTACACCGCAGAACTGGTTCGGGATCCCCTATCTTGTTCGGCTTGCAGCCGCCGGCCAGGATGCTGTAGTGTTCTCCTTGGACTTACTATATGATCTTTTTTCGGGTCCTCGGAGTGTGGCCGATTCTACCTTTGCTCGGAATGCACTGATTTTTTATTTGATAGCTGAGGTGCTGTTTTCGGGATGGCGCAGGTCCCAGACTCCTTTGCTTTTTGAGGTGATGAGCCGAGCTATCCGACGGCAGGGGATCATTTCCCTCGTCTTGGCCGAGTTGTTTAATGGGCTGACTGACTGTGCCCTGGGCCGCATGTTCACTCCCCAAGTGTAGGGTTGCGAAGTAGTAATAATTCGGAAAGACCAAGTATCGTTCCCACAGAGATTTATGTATGAGTATCTTCAGAATTTAACTAAAACAACTAGTAATTAAGACTCTATTAAGAACTAAAACTAAACAAACAGTGATTTGAGTTTAAACAGTGAATGGTTAAGGTAAATTCAATCTTAAAAAGTCACTAGAGCGCCAAGGATCCACTCTTGATACGTTTCAATGCATTAACACAACTAGGTCTCATATAACTCAATCAGAATCAGATTTCCATCTCTATCCGATCGGAATATAGAGCAATTAATCACAGTTGTCTGAAATAGGTGCTTATTAACTGATTTGATTCCCACAACCATGCTCAGGCCTTGGGCACACTCAATTGTATAGGCCAAGCCTCTTTCCAATCTAGTTGAGATTCATAACCATAGCCTTCACCAAGTCCTGTCACTAGACCTGATTACAACTCATGATTTGAACTCTATTTAAATCAAAATCAATCACTAAACACATATTATAGATCATACATAAAAGATAAGAATTTCAGTTGCATGAGTTCCCACATGAAAATCAGGCCATTGCATACAAGGCAATCAAAGCGTCTACCATGCCCGGAGTCGATGGTAGATCAATGCATTACACATGCATGACAATGCTCAAAAGCTAAGATACTATGCTTAGAATCACTAAGAATCACATGAGTGGGGTGGCCGACCGGTCACGACCGGTCGGCCTGGCTTGGCCGACCGGTCAGCCGACCGGTCTTGCCTTCTTCCTTCTCTATTTCTTTCTTTCTTTCTTCTTTTCTCTTCTCTCCTTGCTTTCTTCTCTTTGTTCTTCAATCATGCTTGATCCAATGGTCCTCAGTGCTCATAACGAGCTCCATTTAGCCTTCAAATGATGAACTCTCCATCTTGTTCCTACAATCACACATCATGTATTAATTTGGTCCTTTAAACATGTATATCATGCATAATGAGTGATGAATTGGGGTTAGAATATGCACAATTATGAGCTCAACACACCCCCCAACCAGCATTTTGCTAGTCCCGAGCAAAACATGCGTGAAACAAGTTTCATTTTCCAAAACCCAACTCTCCTCTAGAAACTACTCTTCTATACATTCCAAAACACATAAGCGTAAAAATCAGAGAAATTCACTGAAAGAGATTGAAACCTTAAACTCTCAGAACATAACAAGTGTTTATATGAAATTCCCGCTGATTGATTGATAAATAGAAGAACTTGAACACATTCAACCTAGTGTGCATAGTGAAGGTTCATCTCATGAGTTTCCGGGATTATCTTCTTCATAAATCAACTAAACTATGGATCTCAAGGTATATAGAGCAACAACAAGCCTATGACAGGAATTTGCCTTACCGTCCTTCCGACGACTTTCAAACTACGTCCCATTTTCGGCTTTGATTACGGGTAGACCATCCCCCGGTTGGTAGTAGGTAGCCCTAATCGGAATTTCCACCATTTTTCTTTCCTTCCCGATTTCATCCTTTCGTTCCTTTTTCTTTTAAATTAGATAGGATTTTTAGAAATCCATATCTTCCGTTATTTTCCCATGGACAATGATGGACAAAATACCCCGGCTTGGTTTCTCAGCACCTCTAAATCAAAGTCTAGCTAATCCACAAATTACATAAACCTTTCAAATCATGAAAATCGTGTAATGTGAACTAGATGCAAAAGGTGTTCAAATTTTCTATCAATCATAAAAAATAGGTGAATTCACATATAAAACCATTATATTAAGAGAAATTCAAAGCTTGCAACATCCCTCACGTCGTATCTCATCTTCTTATACTTATGCTATCTCGAATGCATAGAATCAAAGCCTTCCAAAAGAGTTTCGCATTTTTAGAAAAATCGAAAAATTGCTACATCTTTGCTCGACATGTCACAAAAGCTAGCAGATTCATCAATTAAGGAATCTCTCACCCCCCAACCAAAACTTTGCATTGTCCTCAAATGTAATAAGATATGCAATATGTATGACATGAGAGCAATGACATAAAATAAAGGAGAGTGAGAAAGAGAGATATCACCTGAAGCATATGGCAAGATTAGCTTTTGGAGATGGATTACTTCACAACTAAATCAACTATCAAAGCAAATCCTAATGGGAAAGCATTCTAACAAATCATCCTCCGTCAGACTAGGAGGTTAATCCCAACAACTCATCCAAAAGCATAAAGTCAAGCAGAATCATTAGATGAATCAAAAGATTTCGCAATAAAGTCATCCAATATCCTGCTTTGCAATGTACATGTGTCTGAATGATGGAGATAAGCCACTCAAAATCCCAAAAAGGAATTTCAGCTGGTTCCTTAGTGTGCGCACCACATGTATCAGGGGAGACACCATCATATTTATCAGTAAAGATATGTCTCCAATCAGATTTTCCTGGGCAATGATATTGCAAGTAAGGATCATCCCAGGGTTGGTGGAGTTCGATATGCATGATCCACAAAGGTGTGGAAATCTGAATTGATTTTTTAGCGCAAAACGGTATTGTTTCCACATCCTTCTCTTGGCTAACGTCATGTGCCGATACCGACTCAAAAAGTGTGACCATATCCCTTATCATATCATCGTTCTCATCAAGGGAGTGAGTCACTTCTTCGTCGAAGGGACTGGAGTAAAAATGTGAGAGGGACTCATTTTCCACAACAGAATTGATCATGTTTATTTGGTGGACCTCCTCATCTTCATCCTCTTGTTGGTTGTCAATATTGAAAGCATTCAGCTCAATCGTCATATTGCCAAAAGACATTTGTATGACCCCACTCCTACAATTTATGATAGCATTTGATGTAGCTAGGAATGGGCGGCCAAGTATGATAGGAATTTGAGGGCCAATATTAACCGTGGGTCGCGTGTCCAAGACAATAAAGTCCACCGGGTAGTAAACTTTATCAACTTGGACAAGGACGTCCTCAATTACTCCTCTTGGAATACGAATTGATCGGTCAGCAAGTTGTAATGTGGTTTTGGTGGGTTTTAATTCACCTAAACCCAATTGTTCATAAACCGAATAGGGAATTAAGTTCACACTTGCCCCTAGATCAAGTAAAGCATGTTTCACCCGGTGATCTCCAATCATACATGATATGGTTGGACAACCGGGATCTTTGTATTTCTTGGGCATCCCGTGGTTGATAATGGCACTTACATTCTCTGTCAAAAATGCTTTCTTTTACACATGTATTTTTCTTTTAACCGTGCAAAGGTCTTTTAAAAATTTTGCATATGACGGTATTTGTTTAATGGCATCCAACAATGGGATGTTGATTTTGACTTGCTTGAAAACCTCCAAAAATTCCTGATATTTATCTTGAGGTTTGGCTGGAATCAAGCGTTGGGGGAATGGAGCAATGGGCCTATATTGCCTTTCTGGTTCCTTCTCTTGTGGGGTGTTGTTCATGTTATCATCCTCTTTGGAAATTTTCGGATCATTAGGCTCTGGGCCTTCACGGGATTAGATTTATCAATTATCTTCCCACTTCGCAAAGTGGTGATAGCTTGAACATGCTCCATGTGTTGGGAAGATGGGCTTGCATCATGTATCTCAAATTGGGTTCTTGGGTTAGGAAGAGGTTGGGCAGGAAGTGTGCCTTTCTCCCTAGCACTGAGGTGAGATTCAACCCTAGCCATTGAGGTTTTCAAGTCATTGATGGCTTGGGTTGTATTTTGATTGAATTTCAATTGCTCCTGCATGAACCCATCTATTTTTAGAGAATTTGTCTTGTTATACTCATGCTGGACCGATACGAATGCACCCAACATCTCTTCTAGTGATACTTTTTTAGTGTTGTTTGCATTTGCATTGGGCCCATTCCTCCAACTGAAGTTGGGATGGTTCTTCCAATTAGGATTAAACGTGTTTGAGTTTGGAGCACCGTATTGCTGTTGATAACTGTTTATGGCATTCGTTTGTTCTTGTAAGATGCCTTGGACTGCTGAAATTGTGGGACAATCTTGTGTAGCATGTTGATTTCCAGCACAAATTCCACAAACAGTTTCAACGTCAATGAAGTTGATTGTTTCTCCTTTCCTTAATTCCATGGCTTCGACCTTTCTTGTAAGGCTAGCCAACCGTGCACTTATACTATCTTCTTCTGATAAGACATATATTCCTCCCTTTTCCTTTTGTTGGCCAGTCTTGGAACTTGTTGGTTTAGATGTGTCCCAAGACTGTGCACTCTCAGCCAATTCTTCCAAATAATCCCATGCTTCATCAGCTTCCTTACTCATGAACTCCCCATTACACATCATCTCTACAAATTGGCGCATGGGTGGGTTCAGTCCTTCATAGAAAAAGCTTATAACCCGCCAAATTTCATAGCCATGATGTGGACACGTGTTTAATAGGTCCTTAAACCTCTCCCAACATTGGGAAAAGGTTTCATCTTCCTTTTGGGCAAAGTTCATGATAAGGCGCTTAAGCATGTTCGTTTTGTGAGTAGGGAAGAATTTTTTAATAAATTTTCTATGCATATCAGTCCATGCACCAATTGATCTTGGCCTCAATGCATAAAGCCAACCCTTAGCTTTATCTTTAAGGGTGAAAGGGAAGAATTTAAGTCTCACCACATCTTCCGTTACGTTTGCAAAGTGCATGGTGGTGATTACCTCATCAAACTCCCTAAGGTGTTGATAGGCACTTTCACTGTCTAAACCATGGAATTTAGGGAGAAGATTGATCACTCCCGGTTTCAAATCCACATTCCCTGCATTCTGTGGAAAAATTATGCATGAGGGAGTGCTCGTTCTTGCAGGTTGCAAGAAATCACGTAAAGTCCTTGGTCGGGGAACATCCTCAACTACATTCTCCCCTGTTTCAGTTTGATTTCGGACTGGGTTAGGTTGATTAGCAGCCATATTTCTAGTGATTTCAGGAAAATTCTGAAGTTTTCTAGCACGAGGCTCTCTATCAATCCCTTCAACAACTACTCCGTCCCTAACAAGTCGGTTATTATAAGTCCTAGCCCAATGTGGCATGCAACCAAAAAGAATGAATAAAAAGGAAAAAGAATTCTTCCTTCCTTCCTTTACTCCTCTCTAAAACTTAAGCACAGGGTGTCTTGCTATGGCTGAGCCAGAAGCAAGGATAGAGACCGATTTCTCCTGGTCAATAGGGGTTTAAAGAACTCCCCATCCACTCTTTGAGTCTTTTGAGAGAAAGTACAGAAAAAGAAGAAAGAGGAATAGGTTGAGAAGAGAAATCTATGAGCACAAGGTGATCCAAGGCGGCAGAGCCGACCAATAGGAATCCAGGTGGCACAAGGCCTACCTTTCAGAGATCCAAAAGGAGTCTCCACCCACTCTACAATAGATGAATATGATAGGAATGAGTAGGAGGAGAAGAAGAGTAAGGTTAGAATGATAAAACCTGATTTGTGACTTAAGATGCCTTCTTCTTCTTCAACTTCCTAAAAATCCCTGGATTAGTCCTAGGTTAGAATCCTGATTTGTGACTTAAGATGCCTTCTTCTTCTTCAACTTCCTAAAAATCCCTGGATTAGTCCTAGGTTAGAATCCTGCAAAAATCAAAACAAACTAAGTTAGTAATTAGAAGAAAACATACTCTAAAAAGCAAAACAAATCCTAAATCTATCTTAACACAGTCTCAACTAAAAGTTATTTCAGAAAATTCTAAAAATACCGCATAGAAATCCCCGGCAACGGCGCCAAAAACTTGTTCACTCCCCAAGTGTAGGGTTGCGAAGTAGTAATAATTCGGAAAGACCAAGTATCGTTCCCACAGAGATTTATGTATGAGTATCTTCAGAATTTAACTAAAACAACTAGTAATTAAGACTCTATTAAGAACTAAAACTAAACAAACAGTGATTTGAGTTTAAACAGTGAATGGTTAAGGTAAATTCAATCTTAAAAAGTCACTAGAGCGCCAAGGATCCACTCTTGATACGTTTCAATGCATTAACACAACTAGGTCTCATATAACTCAATCAGAATCAGATTTCCATCTCTATCCGATCGGAATATAGAGCAATTAATCACAGTTGTCTGAAATAGGTGCTTATTAACTGATTTGATTCCCACAACCATGCTCAGGCCTTGGGCACACTCAATTGTATAGGCCAAGCCTCTTTCCAATCTAGTTGAGATTCATAACCATAGCCTTCACCAAGTCCTGTCACTAGACCTGATTACAACTCATGATTTGAACTCTATTTAAATCAAAATCAATCACTAAACACATATTATAGATCATACATAAAAGATAAGAATTTCAGTTGCATGAGTTCCCACATGAAAATCAGGCCATTGCATACAAGGCAATCAAAGCGTCTACCATGCCCGGAGTCGATGGTAGATCAATGCATTACACATGCATGACAATGCTCAAAAGCTAAGATACTATGCTTAGAATCACTAAGAATCACATGAGTGGGGTGGCCGACCGGTCACGACCGGTTGGCCTGGCTTGGCTGACCGGTCAGCCGACCGGTCTTGCCTTCTTCCTTCTCTATTTCTTTCTTTCTTTCCTCTTTTCTCTTCTCTCCTTGCTTTCTTCTCTTTGTTCTTCAATCATGCTTGATCCAATGGTCCTCAGTGCTCATAACGAGCTCCATTTAGCCTTCAAATGATGAACTCTCCATCTTGTTCCTACAATCACACATCATGTATTAATTTGGTCCTTTAAACATGTATATCATGCATAATGAGTGATGAATTGGGGTTAGAATATGCACAATTATGAGCTCAACACCGCACTCGTGTCCTTCGCAGCTGCTGTGCATTTCTTCAGGTATCTTTTCTGTACCTTTCCTTTCTTACTTTGTTAGGAATTGCTTTACTTTAGCTGAACTTCTTTTCCTTCTTGTGATCAGGTCTAGCTATGGGAGCGTCTTTCGCTGACCGTTCCTGTACCATTTCCTGACACCCGTCGCCTCGACCTTATGCGACATATCATGGAGTTTCTTCCTCATATAGCTAGGATGAGTGAGCCCTTGTATCGCAGGATGTTCGTTGAGCTTCGTGACTGGAATGTTCATTGGGAGTCATCTTGGCTTTCACTTCCTCCAGTGCTTTGCGATGCACACCGCCTTCCTCTGATGCTGGTAGGCTTTCGATCTTACTTTTCCTACCACCCTACCCGGTTCCTGCGGCAGTTTGGGTATGAGCAGGATGTTCCTCTTTTTGATTTTATGGGTATTGGGCGTCGAGCGCTTCCATCTAGGATTTCTGACTTTAGGACTCGGGTCGATGGATCTTGGGCGAGCTATCTGACTGCTGATTTGCTTGGTTTTGAGTTGCGGGTTTTTCCGATGGCGACCGTCCCATATCAGTACTGGGTTGCTGAGCAGTCTTTGTATCAACGTATCCCTTGCTGGCACCAGACTGCTGATGAGGATGAGCAGGATATCCTTGGATGCCAGCTCTTCATTTGGTTCATATGAACCCTTTGAGGAGCGCCCGTTTATCGATCCTGGTTTCCTTTTGGCAACTCATGGCCATTTGCTGTCTGAGATCTCTGCACTTCAGTATCATTGTGAGATGATGTTGAGGAGATTGGCTGCCGATCAGAGATTGTCTGATGAGGAGACAGCGATCCTTACCCTTGAGCGCGATGAGGCGCATTACCTGCGTATGGAGGTGAGCAGGTTGAGAGCGAGACTACTTCATTATGAGTCAGAGGACTTACCTGATGTGGCCGAGGAGGAGGGTAGAGATTGATTGTGTTGGCCACCTGCACATTAATTTTTTTTTTTTGCATATATGATTGATGATGATGCATTTTTTTTTGTATTTTTTTTGAAAAAGATGACATGATATGTGTAAAAGAAATATGATGCTTTTAATGAAAAAGAAAAAAACTTTTTTGAGAATCTATTGTGCCATGAGTTGTCTTGTGAGTGTGTCTGAATTTTGTGTCGGGATATAGGAATCAGAACTGGGGCTCGGCCAATGCTTTGACCGATGTCTCGAGATTTGACTTGTGTGATCCTTTGGTTCCCTAGAGGTGTAGGCAACGGAAACTGTGGCCTCCTGAGATTGTCAGAATTTGTAGAGCTCTTTGGTCCTGACTGCACTTCTTCTTGTTCTTGAATTGTGACTGCTTGAACCATTTTGAACTGTCTGATTTCTTGGTACCTGCACTTTTTATTTTTTTTTCTTTTTCCATTTGAGCCATTTTTGCCTGTAGCGCTCTTTCGAGTTTTCACTACAGCCGGCCTTTTTCCGTCATTTTTGCCCGTAGAGCCCTTTCGGGTTTTCACCACGTCCCGGGTGTTTGATCTTGCCTGCCCCTTGGCAGCTATGCTGTTTTTACCCTCAGTGCCCTTTCGGGTTTTCACCAAGTCCGCTGTATGCCCACTGTTTTTACTCGGAGCGCCCTTTCGGGTTTTCACTCCGCCCTCTTTGTTTAGGCACACATTCCTTTTTTTCTTCTCTTTTTTTCCTTTTTTTTTTAATCTTTGGATAACTGAGACGGCTAGAGGTCGGGAATCCGTCGTTGCCGGCCGATAGCAGTCTTTCAGCCCTTATCCTAGGTTACGATGATAGAGCTGTCGGTCTTTGTTATCGACCTTCTGAGATGAATGGATGGATGACTGTGTTTCTTCTTGGGTTGATTTTTTTCTTGGGTGCCTTGCTTTGGCTTCCTTTTTCTCTTTTCTTCTTTTTTTTTCTTTCTTTTGTATTCTTTTTCTCTTTTTTTTTTGTATTCCCCCCCCCCCCCCCCCCCCCCCCCCCCTTTTTGTATTTTTCTCTTTTTGAATTCCCTTATTTGAAACACTTGTTGGTGGACGGAAACGATTTCTCAGAGGTTTTAGCTTTGACCTCTTGACTTCAGCTCTATTAAGGTAACTCTTGATAAGGTCAGAATGACTTACCCGTGAAAAATCTTCACTTTGTCGGCGTTGACTGGCTCAGGAAGATCCACCCATCTCATGCTGGTGAGTTTAAGGGCGCCTCCGGGAAGTACTTCTCTGATGATCAGTAGCCCGTCCCACGAGGGTTTGAACTTTCCTCTGAGATCTGAAAGGTGCAACGGTAGAATCTTTTTCATGACCATGTCGCCTATCTTGAAACTTCTTTTTCGGACTCTCTTGTTGTAAGCCCAAGCGATCCTTTTCTGATAGCACTGTGAATGACTTAGTGCGCACATGCGCTTTTCATCTGCTAGCTGCAACTGGTCGAATCTGGCCCGTTGCCATTCTCCTTCTTTAATTCCGCTTTCTAGTAACACCCGTAGTGATGGTATTTCCACCTCGACTGGTAGAACTGTTTCCATTCCATAAGTAAGCTTGAAAGGAGTAGCGCCCGTAGCAGACCGTACAGATGTTCGATAAGCCCAAAGTGCATATGGGAGCATATCTGACCAATCCCAATAGGTCACGACCATCGTCTCGAGTATCCTGACAATTGTCTTGTTTGCGGCTTCTATCCCACCATTCATCTGAGGACGGTAGGGGCTTGATCGATGACGTTGGATCTTGAATTAGCTGAGGAAGTCATCCATCTTCTTGTTGACGAACGGGGTCCCATTATCTGTGATGATAACATTGGGGATTCCATACCGGCATATGATGTTGTTCTTCATGAATTTGATCACCTGAGATGCTGCAATCGTGGTGTAGGAGGCTGCCTCTACCCACCTGGTGAAGTAGTCGACTGCCACAAGTATGTACTCATGACCGTTTGATGCTTTGGGACTGATCTTGCCGATGATGTCGAGTCCCCACATGGAGAAGGGCCAGGGGGTGGTCAGGTTGTATAATTCTGATGAGGGGGCATGGATTTGATTCGCATGCTCCTGACACTTGAAGCATTTTCTGACGTGCTGGCAACAGTCTGTCTCCATGGTGAGCCAATAGTAGCCGAGTCGTAGAATCTTCTTTGCCATCATGTGCCCGTTCATGTGTGGGCCACAGATTCCTTCGTGTATTTCTTTCATGATCTTTGCAGCTTCTGTCTCGTCGACGCATCGAAGGAGGATGTGATTATAGGATCGCTTGTAAAGAACTTCGCCACTGATGGTGAACTGGCCGGCCAAATGCTGGATGGTTCGGCGATCTGTTGCTGTTGCTGACTCTGGATACTCCTGGGTTTCGAGATATTGCTTGATGTCGGCATACCAGGGTTTGTCAGGGACAACTTCGGCTTCTTCTATTTGTAGGCAAAAAGCAGGTTCTTCTTGAATTTCGACTGTGAGCTTCCATTCTGAAGCTCCTTTTGGTATCTCGAGCATTGATGCAAGTGTGGCGAGAGCATCTGCAAACTGGTTCTTGGCTCTGGGCATGTATGAGAAGGTGACTTCTTTGAACTCCTCGATCAAATTTTCAAGATACACATGATATGGTATCAACTTCTCGTCCTTCGTTTTCCATTCGCCATTGGTCTGATTGATGATAAGCTGTGAGTCTCCAAATACTCGTAGCTTCTTGATGCCCAAGATTATGGCTTCCCTTAAGCCAGCAATGCATGCTTCGTACTCTGCCATGTTGTTGGTGCACTCGAATGCTATGCGTCTTGAGATAGGAATAGGGACATCATCTGAAGAGTAGAGGATTTCTCCAACACCACTTCCTTTAGAATTTGCTGTGGCGTCAAAGAATAATGTCCACTCATCTTTTTTCTTCTTTTCTTCCCCTTCAATAAGCAAGAGATCTTCATCAGGGGAGAATGTCTCGAGCGATTGATAATCCAGGAGGGAGTGGGCGGCAAGATGATCGGCAAGGGCCTGCCCCTTGATTGCCTTCTGAGTGACATAGGTGATGTCGAACTCAGACAGGAGTAGCTGCCATTTAGCTATCCTTCCAGTGAGTGCCGGTTTCTCGAACAGGTACTTGAGCAGATCCATGTGAGCGAGGAGGAGAATAGGGAATGCAATCATGTATTGACGGAGTCGCTGAGTTGCCCAGACTAGGGCGAGGCAAGTCTTCTCGATCGGGGAATACCTGGTCTCGTAGTCGGTGAACTTTCGGCTCAAATAGTATATTGCTTGTTCCTTCTTTCCGGTCTTGTCGTGCTGGCCAAGGACACAGCTGATGGCTTCTTCTGCTACCGAGATGTATAACAACAGTGGACGTCTATTCGCTCGCCTCAAGTGTAAGGCTGCGATGTAGTAATAAAACTCGGTAAGACCGAGGTCGATCCACAGGGAATTAGAAACAACTTCCAAACTATTCCAGCAACTCAGTTTTTGCAAGAAAATCAGATTTAATTGGGTGATAAAACTAAATAGTAACTTAATGAAAATTCAGTGATTTAAAGTACTAAGGCATTCAAGGATCCACTTGTAGCAATCCCATGTCAATTCAATCAGTCCAAGTAGAGAACACAACTAGATTTGAAGTCCTATTTCTCATCTAGTTGGAAAATCAAGCATTCACACACATTCAATCCAAATCAAGTTGAACTTCCAAGTTCTAGTCCCATTCAATCAATGTAGAATTCAAAACCATAGCCTTCGGAGTAACAACCATGCCTATGGACTATGGCCAACTCAAGGATTACTATAATTCGAATCTAAACAAGCATCATATGATAATCTCAGAGAATTGTAAGGAATTCATGTCCGGAGCACATGAACTCTCATAAAACATCTCAAACTACCACTTTAAGAACTAGAATATGAAAAATCCAAACTTGAATTGAAAATTACTTGAATTAACTTGAATCAAACATGAAATTAGCTACAAGCTTCACCTCTCAGCCTTAGCTGAGAGATTCTAGCCGAGCATTGTCATACTACAACTAGAACTCAAATAAGAAAGCATAAAAACTAAAAAAATCAGAAATTAGAGGGTTGCTAACGCTCCACGACGACTTCTGTCCGTTCCCACGACCTTCCTTGGCTTCTATGATGACCTAGGAAGAGCCCCTAGGTGTCCTTTTATAGTAGGAAAGCTCCCTTGCGTCGGAAACATCTAGAATCCGTGTAAGGTTACGCAGTGCGCAGCAAAATTCGGAACCGGATTTAGAAACTCCTGATTTTTCTGCGCAGCCGACCGGTCGGACAACCAGTCGGACTGGCCTGGCCGACCAGTCGTTTCTACTTTGCAACAGTCCAGAGAGTTTTCAAGTATGCACGACCCATTGGCCGACCGGTCACGACCGGTCGGACCATTTGCTTAAATTGTCCAGCGAGCTCCGCAGCAGCACCGACCGGTTGGCCGACCGGTCAAGACCAGTCGAACCAACTGGTCCTTTCCCAATGGTGTCCAGTCGGACTTGCTTTTCTTCATCTTTTTCTTCGTTTCTTCATTCTCTTTTCTTCCTCTTTCTTCTTCTTTCTTTGGTCCATCTTGGACCTTCCTTCAAAGGTTCTAAATGGCCCTTTTTAGTCTCCAATTTGGTGAAGTCCGCTCTCATTCCTGAAATCACAAAACATGCATTAGATAGGCCTTTTAAGCATGAAAACCGTGCATATAATGTGATGTACTGGGCAATGCAATGTATAAATTGGAGGTTCAACAACGTCCAGGAGTGGGTGGCACTAGGACTGGAGGATTCATGAGATATCTCTTGATGCGGTCGAAGGCGGCTTGGCATTCATCATTCCATTCTTTTGAAACTTTTTTTCGAAGGAGTTTGAAAATGGGCTCACAAATAGGTGTGAGCTGTGCGATGAAGCGGCTGATGTATTGAATTCTGCCGAGGAAGCCACGAATTTCTTTCTCTGTTCTCGGAGGGGGCATCTCGATGATTGCTCTGGTTTTGGTCTCGTCGACCCTGATGTCATCCTCGCTCACCATAAAGCTGAGGAGCTTACCTCCCATTGCACCAAAGACACATTTCTGAGGGTTGAGGTGGAGCTTATACTTTTCTAATCTGTTGAATAACTTCTTCAGATCTTCAAAGTGTCCTTCAATTGTGCGAGATTTGACGATCATATCGTCTACATATACTTCAAGCACTTGGTTCATCATGTCGTGGAATAGTGCTGTCATTGCTCGCTGATATGTTGCTCCTGCGTTCTTCAGACCGAACGGCATTACCCTGTAACAGAAAGTTCCCCAGGGAGTGATAAACGATATCTTCTCACGATCTTCGATGGCCATCTTGATCTGATTGTAACCTGAGAACCTGTCCATGAATGAGAAGATCTTATATCCAGCAGTGTTGTCGACTAGAGTGTCGATATGTGGCAAAGGGAAGTCGTCTTTAGGACTGGCTTTGTTGAGATCTCGGAAGTCAATGCACATTCGAACCTTGCCGTCCTTCTTTGGTACTGGTACGATGTTGGCGAGCCATTCAGGGTAGTTGGAGACTACCAAGAATCCCGCATTGTACTGCTTGATGACTTCGTCTTGGACTTTCAGAGCCCATTCTGGCTTCATTCTTCGAAGTGTCTGCTTCACTGGCTTCATATCTGCCTTGGTTAGCAGATGGTGTACAACGAGCTCTTCATCGAGCCCCGGCATGTCTTCGTATGAGAACGCGAAGTTGGACAATCTTGGAGCTAGGAACTCTATCATTTTCTGCTTCATCTCAGGTGGCAACGATTTTCAATGCGTACTTCCCTAGGGATCTCAGGTGTCCCCAAGTTTACTATCTCGAAATCATCGGCTACAACATTGGCTTTAGATTCGAACTTTTTGAGGAGATCCTCTAGTTCGAGAGCCGGGTCATCATCTTCCTCATCCCGATCTTTGTCCAGACCCATGAGCTCGAAGTCTAATTCGATGTCAAAATCATATGTTTCGACTTCAAACTCATGCGACTCTTTAGAAGAACTTGGCACACTATTGAATGCAGGACAAGAAATGTTTTTTGGTTTTTGAGATTTTTCTGAAATGGAAATGCTAGATGTTTTTGGCTTTTGAAAGTTTTTTATTTTTTTGGATTTTTGAAATTCATGGGACTTTGAACAAGTGGGCATTGCAGACCATGATTGAGCCCAACTTGTTCCAAAGTTCCGGTCGCTGCTTAAACAAGCATTTTTTTTTGGAAGCCAGAGCCCTCAGATGGCTCTTTGGCTGATTCAAAAGTTAGGGGAACGGATGACCATTCAGGACCCCACACTTCCTCCCCTGAAGAGGTGGGGTTTGATGATTTGGGCGAAGAATCACAGTCTGGCCCAATGACCATGATTTCTCGTTGGTCGGGTTCGAGATCTGAGTCATACCCAGTCCCTCCCGGATCACTTACTTCGCATTGCAGTTCGTCTGGTTCCACAGTGAGACACATGTTTGGGATCTGGACATCGGACCAATCCAGGGCTGGCCATTTCCCTTTCTTGGTCCAATGGATGGGCTGCTTCTGCCCCTGGCTGATGATTGATGGTGTTGATATGGGCGAGTCGTGCCCCTTGCTGATTGATGCTGAGATGGGCAAGTTGTGCCCCTGACTGGCTGGAATTGAAGCGGGCAGGTTGTGCCCCTGGTTGGGAGCAGGTGTCAGAGTAACCTGATCCTGAAGCTGTTGTATTTGACTTTCTTCTTCATCTTCATCATTTGCTTCTTCCTCTGAGGGTTTAGACGGTTCGAGAATCTGATCCCATCGAATGGGGGGCCATGTGGCCCAAGCTAGGCTCATCGGGAGGCCTTTGTGTAGTGCACTCTGTTGATTCCCTCCTGGATCTTTGCAAGGTTCTCCTGGCTTGACGAATTGGATGGGTGAGCACCGAAATTTCTTTCTTCTTTTGTCCATGAAGATTGCCCTGTATCCGAGTCCCCATTTGCGTTGGTTATATACCAACGGTACCTTTTTAGACTTGAAATGATTCTTCATTTGGTATTTGAGGCACAGACGTTCTGCTGGTGAAAAGACACGGTCCACCCTTATCGGTTCTGGATTGACGATAGAGTTCACAGTCTCGAATTCGAAACTATGAAACGGGATGTCTTCTTCAGAGTGCTGGATATCAATGACCGGGATGTCTGGTTTAGTAGCAGCAGCATTGGAAGGAATGATGAGCTCTTTCTCTGCGTGGATAGAGATCACTTGATTTCTACAGATGTACTTCACTCGTTGATGCAAGGTTGATGGCACAGCTCCAACCTTGTGCAGCCAAGGTCGTCTGAGCAACATGTTGAAAGAGGCTGATATATCCAGGATTTGGAATATGATGGTGGAGACTTCCGAACCTATCTGTACCTCTATGTCGACCTCCCCTTCCACTGATCGGTGGGTGTTGTCGAATGCTCTGACGCATATGGTGCTGGGTCGGAATGAAGAAGGAATGATTCCCAGACGTTCCGCAGTCTTGAGCGGGTAGACATTTAAGCTTGAGCCATTATCGATAAGGACCAGTGGGACGCAGAGGTCTTTGTATCGTAAGGCTATGTTGAGGGATCGCCCATGATCGCGTCCTTCCGGTGGCAACTCATTATCTGTGAAGGTGATGGCGCGCGGAGCCAGGAGTTGTCCAATCATCAATGCTATCATCTCTGATGCCGTATCGGAGAAGACGTGAGCATCGCTCAAGGTTTTGGCAAACATTTCTCGGTGTATGCGAGATGTGCAGAGTAGCTCCCATACTGAGATCTGAGCAGGGATTGACTTGAGCTGAGTCGCTACATCGTATGCGGCTTCATTTTTGTTGCCAAGGCCTAAGAGAGCGCCTTTGGGATCTCCTCTGTTTTGATTATCTCTTCGGATGCAACGCCCATTGGGATTCATGTTCCCCACTTCCGCACATTCTGGATAGTGCCATGGGACCTCTTTATAATTTTCCTCACCTTTGCCCTCTAGGACCACAGGTTCTTACGATGGTGCTAGTGTGGGTACCAGATCTTCCTCGTACGGAGCTTTTGCCTTGAGAATTACATTGTTGCCTGTGCTGAAGGAGTAATATCGATGCTTGTCTTCATAGATCACATAAGGTCGTGGTCCTGGCTTGACCGTTCCTGGGGCAGGAGGCTCCCATGGAATGAATACTGGTCCTCTTGATATGGCAGGAGGTTTCTCTGTTCGACCCAGCTGTCGTAGTGTGATTGACACGCCTCTGGGATTTGCCCCTTGTAATATGACTGGCTCAACTAGAGGAGCTCCTTCCAATACAATGGGTTCTTGCTGCTGATGAGTATGGTTTCTCCATGGCGAATTGTATTGTTCCCGTGCTGAAATTGCCCCTTGCAAGACGACAGGTTCGTATGTGGGCTCGATGTATGATTGTGCACCTTCCAGAATGACTGGCTCCCAGCATGAAGGGTTGTAAGATGCCCCTTGCACAATCAGCACATCATATGGAAGTGTTCCTTCGAGTACTACTGGCTCGGAGACTGAAGGAAGAAAGGGACTTGCCCCTTGCAAGATCGGAGGAGGATTTGTCAGGCCCATAAGTGTAGGCATGAATGGATTGGATGGGGGAGAAGAAGCGATCGAGGCGTTCTCCTTCTTCTATGCTGTTGACGGTGGGGCCTCGAGATGAACTGGGATCCGTCGGATGTTGAGGCAGAGGATTCTGAAGAATGTTGGTAGGAGCTACTGCAGGAGTTCCAGGGACCGAAATGACGATTTTTCGATCGTCGATCAGATCTTGTATGGCATTCTTTAAAGTAAAGCATCGATCAGTGGTGTGCCCACGCCCTTGATGGTAGGCACAGTACTCATTTTCTCGGTAGTTTGGAGGCAGAGGATGAGGAGGAGGCCTAGGTGTCATTAGAGTGAGTAACCGCTTTTGTACCAGCATAGTCATGACTTGAATAAGTGACTGAGTAAGTGGAGTGAACTTCCTGAGCTCTCTGTAATTCTGCCTGTTCTGGTATGGGTATTGACTGTTTCCTCTGAACTGCTGCTGCTGTCGAGGTGGTTGTGGCTGTGGTTGTGGTTGCGGATTTGGTCGTGGTTGATACCTCTGAGGTTAGGTGCTGAACCTGATTCTGCTGACGCTGTTGATGTCCCTGTGGGGGAGCATATTGATTACCCTGAACAGTGGTGTTGATGTTGTTTACCTCTGTCGGGCGGGGAGGAGAACTGTTGAGCCTCCAATTTATACATTTGCCGACCCATTACATCACATTATAAGCATGATTTTCATGTTTAAAGACTAATCTAATACATGTTTTGTGATTGTAGGAATGAGAGGGAGATGTCACCAATTCATGGTTAAAAGAGTCACTTTGTATGCATTGAAGATCAATAGAATAAGTGCCAAAAGGTGGAAGAAAGAAGCAAGAAAGAAAGAGAAGAGAATCTAAAAATTTTGCCTTAGACCTGTCTGTAGACCAATCGCCAGACCGGTCGCAAGACAGGTCTACAGTGTAATTTTTGGGCTATTTCTTCTTCTTAGACCGGTCCCTAGACCGGTCGTGAGACCGGTCTCTAGACAGGTCGAGGGTAGTCCAGAAACACAAAACTCACTGGACTGTTTTTAAGGTTTTCAGACCGGTCGTGCGACCGGTCGTCTGCGTAATAAAACTTCTCCGTGAAGCTTCGAGATTTTCTGCACAGTGCGTAACCTTGTGCAATTTCTGGATGTTTCCGACGCAAGAGGCTTCCACACTATAAAAGGACACCTAGGGGCTCTTCCTAGGTCATCATAGAAGCTAAGGAACGTGGTTCTAGAGAGAGGAAGCTGTCGTGGAGCGTCTGCAACTCTCCAATTTCCGATTTTTCTAGTCTTTTATGCTTTTATTATGAGTGCTAATTGTAGTATGACAATGCTCGGCTAGAATCTCTCAGCTAGGCTGAGAGGTGAAGCTTGTAGCTAATTTCATGTTTGATTCAAGTTAATTCAAGTAATTTTCAATTCAAGTTTGGATTCTTCATATTCTAGTTCTTAAAGTGGTAGTTTGAGATGTTTTATGAGAGTTCATGTGCTCCGGACATGAATTCCTTGCAATTCTCTGAGATTATCATGTGATGTTGTTTAGATTCGAATTATAGTAATCCTTGAGCAGGCCATAGTCCATAGGCATGGCTGTTACTCCGAAGGCTATGGTTTTGAATTCTACATTGATTGAATGGGACTAGAACTTGGAAGTTCAACTTGATTTGGATTGAATGTGTGTGAATGCTTTATTTTCCAACTAGATGAGAGATAGGACTTCAAATCTAGTTGTGTTCTCTACTTGGACTGACTGAATTGACATGGGATTGCTACAATTGGATACTCGAATGCCTTAGTACTTTAAATCACTGAATTTCCATTAAGTTACTGTTTTAGTTAATTACCCATTTAAATCTGATTTTCTTGCAAAATTGAGTTGCTGGAGTAGTTTGAAAATTGTTTCTATTTCCCTGTGGATCGACCTCGGTCTTACCGAGATTTATTACTACATCGCAGCCTTACACTTGAGGCGAGCGAACAAGTTTTTGGCGCCGCTGCCGGGGAACTTAGATAACGGTTTTCAATTAGTTTCAGTGGCTGTAGAAATAGAAGTAGATAGCTTTTCTGATTTTCTTAGAACTAACAAATTGTTCTGTTTTGTAGGAATTCTTCTCTAGTTCAAGCGCATCAGGTGATACCTTTCTAACTTAGCTTTTTGCAGGTTTTTTTTACATTAAATTCAGATTTCAAATTTTTAGGATTTAGTTTTAGTCAGTTTTTGGTTGAGTGGTTTATGTCCCGTTAGGAACGTAACCACTCAAATCGTCTCCAATCTGAAGGTGGTTTAGTTGGACCATTGTCAGTCCATAGACGAGTCCGAAATTACCAAGAGCATTGTGAAAGTTTGGGGAGTATGGAGCAAACACCTTTAAGGAATCCTCCCCCCCAACTCCAACTACAAACGCAAATCAGGAAGGAGTAGGAGAGAATGAGGTACATAATGTTCCTCCAATGAGATCACTACGGGATTGCCTACAACCCGCCCGTGCAATTACACCCTCTTGCGTGGTTCTACCAACAAACGGTGGAAACTTTGACATAAAACTGGGTGTAATTCAACTCTTACCAAAGTTCCATGGGCTAGACTCTGACCGCCCATACTTACACTTGAAAGAATTCAAAGAAGTGGCGGCTACCTTGCATTACGCCAATGTTTCCGAAGATACCATCAGACTTAAACTTTTTCCCTTTTCATTGAAAGAAAGAGCCAAAGATTGGCTTCACTCTCTTAGACCACATTCGATTGGGTCATGGGTTGAGATGAACCGAGAATTCTTGAAAAAGTTCTTCCCGGCTCATAAAACAAACACCCTTCAAAGAGCCAAAATGAATTTCTCAGCTAAAGAGGGTGAATCTTTTTTTCAATGTTGGAAGAGATTTAAGGATCTCCTACTTGCTTGCCCACATCATGGCTATGAGAGTTGGCGAATTATAAATTTTTTCAATGATGGATTAAGTTCCAATATGCACCAATTTGTGGAGATGATGTGCAATGGCGAGTTTATGAGTAAAAATCCAGATGAGGCTTGAAGTTACTTGGACATGTTGGATGAAAATGCCCAATCTTGGGATACCTCGGATAAACCTAATAGCTCCAAGCTCACTCAAGAGAAAGGAGGGATCTATGTCCTTAAGGAGGAAGACGACGTGAATGCAAGGATAGCCAACCTCACAAGGAAGGTTAAGGCCATGGAACTTAGTAAAAGTGGAGTTCCAAAGTCCAATGAAGCTGTTGAAACCATATGTGGTATTTGCCTCACTGATTTACACGCTACGCAAGATTGTCCCACAATTCCTGCATTTCAAGAGGTATTACATGAACATGCAAACGCCACATATGGGTATCAACGGCCTTTCAATGAACCGGTAGGTAATACGTACAATGAGAGTTGGAAGAACCTCCCAAATTTTAGTTGAAAGAATGCTCCTACAGGCAATCCTCCCAACTCTCAAAGAGGGCCACCCATGCAAAATATGGCCCCACCTCAGTTCTCAACGGAGGATACCTTGAAAGCGTTTATACAAGGACAAACGCAAATCAATCAAACGAATCAGCAAATGTTCCAAGAGCTTAAAATCTTGGTTGATGAGATTAAGGGACGCTTGAATGCTAGGGAAGGGACCTTTCCGGCCCAACCTCAGCCCAATCCAAAGCAAATACATGAAGTAAGCATCCCTAATCCCTCCAACCAAAGCATGGAGCAAGCCAAATCCATCACCACTCTTAGAAGTGGTAAACAAATTGACAAATCTATTCCGGTGAAGGCTGATGAGCCTAATGATCCGGTAAATTCTGAGGATGAGGATGGATCTAACTTGGCCCCACAAGAACCGGAACGCATTTACAAGCCCGTAGCACCATTCCTTCAAGATTGGTTGCCCCAAAATCTCTTTCAAACTCTCATGATATTCTAGAGATTTTTAGACAAGTCAAGATTAATATCCCTTTGCTTGATGCCATCAAACAAATCCCCTCTTATGCCAAGTTTCTAAAAGACCTATGCACAACAAAACGCAAATATAATGTGCAACAAAAGGCCTTCTTAATTGAGCAAGTGAGTGTCATTCTCACTCAGAAGACCCCCCCCCCCCCCCCCCCCCCCCCCAAAATTCAAAGATCCCGGTAGTCCCACCATCTCATGTATCATTGGAGACTACCGGATTGAGCATGCCTTGTTAGATTTGGGGGCGAGTGTGAACTTGATCCCATACTCGGTATATGAGCAATTGGGTCTTAGTGAATTAAAACCCACCAAAACCACGTTGCAACTT
Source organism: Liriodendron chinense (assembly GCA_003013855.2). Taxonomy (NCBI): domain Eukaryota; kingdom Viridiplantae; phylum Streptophyta; class Magnoliopsida; order Magnoliales; family Magnoliaceae; genus Liriodendron; species Liriodendron chinense. Next base: position 212,842 of record ML058358.1, on the reverse strand, counting down.
GCTGATAGATCTATCCGTGTACCGAGGGGGATAGTTGAGGATGTTCTAGTCCAAGTTGATAAATTTTACTACCCAGTAGATTTTGTCGTCTTGGACACACAACCGGTTTTGGATGCTAGCACCCAAATACCGGTAATATTAGGCCGCCCATTCCTTGCCACATCAAACGCAATCATCAATTGCCGGAATGGGGTGATGCAACTATATTTTAGAAATGACACTAGAGGTGAATGTGTTTCACTTGGGTAAAAGACATAGGGATGTCGATGATGATGAGTTCTTCGAAGTAAACATGCTTGAAACTTTTGAAGAAGAAGAACTCCTCCAACTTGAACCACTAGAAAGCTTGGAGACATGCTTAGCACATTTCATGGATTCTGAAGACCCCATCAATAGTGAAATTGTGCAAGCATTGAATATAGCAAGACCGGTAGTTGGTGATAGCCGGTGGAGGCCCCATTTTGAAAAATTGCCACCAACCACATCAAGGCCTCTACCGTCTAACATCAAACCACCGAAGCTTGATCTTAAACCATTGCCATCTGAGCTTAAATATGTATATTTGGGTCAAGAGGAAACTTTCCCAGTTGTCATTGCCTCTCACCTAGAGAAAGACCAAGAGCTCAAGTTGATTGAGTTACTCAAAGAACATAGGGAAGCCATAGGTTGGACAATAGCAGATCTCAAAGGGATAGATCCTTCGGTTTGCACTCACCGTATACACCTTGAAGAAAATGCAAAAATGACTAGACAGCCTCAAAGACGGCTAAATCCAAACATGATGGAGGTTGTCAAAGCCAAGGTGTTAAAGCTATTAGATGTGGGTATCATCTACCCCATCTCAAATAACCAATGGGTGAGTCCTACCCAAGTTGTCCCCAAGAAATTCGGTATTACCATCATAGAAAATGCCAACAACGAGCTTATACCGACTAGGGTGACCACTGGTTGGCGTATGTGCATTGATTATAGGAAGCTCAACACAGTTACTAGGAAAGACCACTTCCCTCTCCCATTTATGGATCAAATTTTGGAGAGGTTAGCAGGCCATTCCTATTATTGCTTCCTAGATGGCTATTCCGGATACAACCAAATTGAGATAGCTCCGGAGGACCAAGAGAAAACCACATTTACATGCCCGTTCGGCACCTTCGCTTACCGAAGAATGCCATTCGGGTTATGTAATGCGCCCGCCACATTCCAATGATGCATGTTGAGTATTTTCTCGGACATGGTGGGTGAGTTTCTTGAGGTATTCATGGACGACTTTTCTGTTTTTGGTTGTACGTTTGATGAGTGTCTCAAGCACTTGGAGTTGGTCTTGATGACGTGTGAGGAGAAAAAACTCGTCTTAAATTGGGAAAAGTGCCATTTTATGGTACAAAGAGGAATAGTCCTTGGACATATCATCTCGTCCAATGGAATAGAGGTAGATCGGGCAAAAATTGACATAATTCCAATCTACCACCACCCAAAAGCATACGCGATGTGCGGTCCTTTCCTTGGACACGCCGGTTTCTATAGAAGATTTATAAAGGATTTTAGTCATATCTCAAGGCCTTTATGTAACCTTCTACAAGAAGGAGAACCAATTTGAGTGGAGTGCCGAATGTCAATTAGCTTTTTCAAAGCTAAAAGACATGTTGACAACCGCTCCTATCATGCAACCACCAGATTGGTCCATTCCTTTTGAGTTGATGTGCGATGTGAGCGATTATGCTATTGGGACGGTGTTAGGCCAAAAGAAGGATAAGAAGCCCCATGTTATCTACTACGCAAGTAGGACCTTGAATCCTGCCCAAGTTAATTACTCGACTATGGAGAAAGAGCTCCTAGCTGTCATCTTTGCCTTGGACAAATTCAGGCCTTACTTGATAGGATCCAAAGTTATTGTTTACACAGGATCATGCGGCGCTGAAACACCTTCTTTCTAAGAAGGATGCTAAGCTCCGTTTTCTTAGATGGATCCTACTCCTTCAAGAATTTGATTTGGAGATCAAAGACAAGAAGGGGGTAGAAAATGTGGTGGCGGATCATCTATCCCGCCTAGTCCTACCTAATTCCATTGATGAATCACCTATTGAGGACTCTTTCCCTGATGAGCAACTCTTTGTTGCTATGCATCCACCATGGTACGCTGATATAGCCAATTATCTTTCCACAGGTGCGATGCCGATTCATTGGACTGCACAGGACAAACGTAAATTTGTAAGGGAAGTGCGCAGATTTTTCTGGGATGAACCTCTATTGTTTAAATATTGCCCAGACCAAATTATAAGGAGATGTGTCCCTGATGATGAACATAATTCTGTCATCTCCTTTTGTCATGATCAAGCATGTGGGGGTCATTTTTCAGCTAAGAAAACAACTGCAAAAATTCTGCAGTGTGGTTTTTATTGGCCCACGCTATTTAAGGACACCCACGAGTTCTGCAAAGCTTGCGAGCGTTACCAAAAGTTAGGAGGATTATTCCGTCGAAATATAATGCCTCTCACCCCAATTCAACATCTTGAAGTCTTTGACTGTTGGGGCATCGATTTCATGGGACCATTTCCCTCATCTTTTGGACATGTCTATAGTTTGCTTGCCGTAGACTATGTGTCAAAATGGATAGAGGCTATCCCATGTAGAACCAACGATCATCATACGGTTCTCAAGTTCCTCAAAGAAAACATACTTTCTAGATTTGGGACACCTCGAGCCATTATTAGTGATGGTGGTTCTCACTTTTGCAATAGACCTTTTGAAGCTTTGATGAAGAAATATGGTATTAGGCATAAAGTGAGTACCCCATACCACCCACAAACAAGTGGGCAAGCCGAAATCTCCAATAGGGAAATCAAGCAAATTTTGGAAAAGACGGTGAGACCGGATCGCAAGGATTGGTCCCTAAGATTAGATGATGCACTTTGGGCTCACCGTACCGCCTACAAGACACCTATTGGAATGTCCCCTTATAGACTTGTCTATGGGAAAGCTTGCCACTTGCCTGTGGAGATAGAACACAAAGCCTATTGGGCAATTCGGGCTTTAAATTTTGACATTGATAAGGCTAGCTCGCTTCGCAAACTTCAATTAAATGAGCTTGATGAGATCCGGAATGATGCGTATGAGAATTCAAAATTTTACAAGAGTAAGATGAAGGCCTTTTATGACAAGCACATCTTAAGAAAATCTCTCCATGAAGGACAGAAAGTGCTCTTGTACAATGCCCGACTTCATCTTTTTTCGAAAAAATTACGATCTCGATGGACTGGCCCATATATTATCAAAGAAGTTTTTCCTCATGGGGCTGTTGAGATTGAGAATGCAGCGAATGGTAACTGTTTTAAAGTTAATAGACAACGCCTTAAACCATTTGTTGAGAAATTTGATTCAGAGGACATGTCCATCACTCTGAATGATCCTGTCTATCAGGATGACTGATCTCCTAGTCTGATGGAGGTATAGCATAGGTAGGTTTAGTTTTATTCAGTTTTACTGTTTTAGTAGGTTTTAGTTGTTGGGTTGCATACTTCCATGATCGTTCTCTTAGGTACTTTTATTCTCACTCTCTCATATTTTACCATTGCTCTCATGTTCATGCTCACTTCATATCTTTTACATTGAGGACAATGCAAGATTTGGTTGGGGGGTGCGACGAGATCCTCATCTAGCAATTTGCAACATTTCGAGCTTCACATGCGCAAATTTTTTCGAATTTTCTAAAATTTCAAAACTCTTTTAGAAAACCGTATTTCCATGCATTCGAGGTGATATGAGTATAAGAGGAGGAGATACGAAGTGTGTGATGTTGTAGTCTTGAATTTCTCCCAACATAATGATTTTATATGTTATTTCCCTTATTGTTGTGATTGATAGAAAATTTGAACACCTTTACACCAAGTTCACATTACACGATTTTCATGAGTTGATAGGTTTATGTGATTTGTGGATTAGCTAGACTTTGATTTAAAGGTGTTGAGCAGCCAAGCCGGGGTATTTTGTCCATCCTTGTCCATGGGAAAATAACGAAAGATATGGATTTCTAAAAATCCTATCTAATTTAAAAGAAAAAGGGAAATGAAGGATGAAATTGGGAATGATGGAAAAATGGTGGAAAATTTCGAAAAGGGCTACCTATTACCAACTGGGGGATGGTCTACCCGTAACCAAAGCTGGAAATGGGACGTAGTGTGAAAGTCGTCGGAAGGACGGTAAGACAAATTCCTGTCATAGGCTTGTTGTTACTCTGTGCACCTTGACATCTATGGTTTAGTTGATCTATGAAGAACATAATCCCAAAAACTCATGAGATGAACTTTCACTATGCACACTAGGTTGAAGTTGTTCGAGTTCTTCTATTTATCAATCAATCAGTGGGAATTTCATGTAGATACTTGTTATGCTTTGAGAGTTTAAGGTTTCAACTTCTATCACCTAATTTCTCCAAATTTTATACTTGTATGTCTTGGAGTAGATAGAAACATGGTTTATGAAGGAGAGTTAGTTTTGGAGGTTTGAACTTATTCAAGCATGTTTTGCTCGGGACTAGCAAAAAGTTGGTTGGGGGGTGTGTTGAGCCTCCAATTTATACATTTGCCGACCCATTACAGCACATTATAAGCATGATTTTCGTGTTTAAAGACTAATCTAATACATGTTTTTGTGATTGTAGGAATGAGAGGGAGATGTCACCAATTCATGGTTAAAAGAGTCACTTTGTATGCATTGAGGATCAATAGAACAAGTGCCAAAAGGTGGAAGAAAGAAGCAAGAAAGAGAAGAGAAGAGAAAAAGAAGAGAATCTGAAAATTTTGCCTTAGACCTGTCTGTAGACCGGTCGCTAGACCGGTCGCAAGACAGGTCTACAGTGTAATTTTTGGACTATTTCTTCTTCTTAGACCGGTCGCCAGACCGGTCGCCAGACAGGTCGAGGGTAGTCCAGAAACACAAAACCCACTGGACTGTTTTTAAGGTTTTGAGACCGGTCGGTCGTCTGCGTAATAAAACTTCTCCGTGAAGCTCCGAGATTTTCTGCGCAGTGCATAACCTTGCGCAATTTCTGGATGTTTCCGACGCAAGAGGCTTCCACACTATAAAAGGACACCTAGGGGCTCTTCCTAGGTCATCATAGAAGCTAAGGAACGTAGTTCTAGAGAGAGGAAGCTGTCGTGGAGCGTCTGCAACTCTCCAATTTCCAATTTTTCTAGTCTTTTATGCTTTTATTATGAGTTCTAGTTGTAGTATGACAATGCTCGGCTAGAATCTCTCAGCTAAGGCTGCGAGGTAAAGCTTGTAGCTAATTTCAAGTTTGATTCAAGTTGATGCAAGTAATTTTCAATTCAAGTTTGGATTCTTCATGTTCTAGTTCTTAAAGTGGTAGTTTGGGATGTTTTATGAGAGTTCATGTGCTCCGGACATGAATTCCTTGCAATTCTCTGAGATTATCATGTGATGTTGTTTAGATTCGAATTATAGTAATCCTTGAGCAGGCCATAGTCCATAGGCATGGCTGTTACTCCGAAGGCTATGGTTTTGAATTCTACATTGATTGAATGGGACTAGAACTTGGAAGTTCAACTTGATTTGGATTGAATGTGTGTGAATGCTTTATTTTCCAACTAGATGAGAGATAGGACTTCAAATCTAGTTGTGTTCTCTACTTGGACTGACTGAATTGACATGGGATTGCTACAAGTGGATCCTTGAATGCCTTAGTACTTTAAATCACTGAATTTCCATTAAGTTACTGTTTTAGTTAATTACCCAATTAAATCTGATTTTCTTGCAAAATTGAGTTGCTGGAGTAGTTTGAAAAATGTTTCTATTTTCCTGTGGATCGACCTCGGTCTTACCGAGATTTATTACTACATCGCAGCCTTACACTTGAGGCGAGCGAACAAGAACCGCTGCGGTTTCCGTTCCCATATCCGATAGGTCTTCCCTCCACTCTGTTCCTTTTGACTGGAGTGGCTTGATGAGGCCATGGGGAGATTGTCCCGGCACGAATTCCTGCTTCGACTTGCTCTCCAGCACAGATCAACTGTGAGAAATTCGCGTATGGATGCGAGATGAGATATCCAGATATGCCCGAATATGTTGAATGAACAATCATGGAGATTTGTTCCTCGTCGTCGATAGGTGTTCGCATTCTAGCTGCCATAGCTCGCCAACGTCCCACATAAGCTGACAGTATTTCATCACTCCTTTGCCTGAGAGCCGCGAGGTCAGGCTCTTCTGGGTGCCATGTTGAGATTGTACGCGAATCTTTCGATGAAAGCCTGGGAAAGCTGTTCCCAAGTCCTAATGCGATGACAGTCCAATAAGGTATACCAATCTAGGGCATTGCCTTTCAGGGATTTTTGGAACAAGCGAAGGAGGGCCCCTTCATTCCTGAGATTGCACTCATCTCTCCACAGAAGGCCTTGAGATGTGCTATGGGACAACCGTTGCCATCGTATCTTTTGAATTTTGGTACCTCAAAGTTTTGAGGTACTTGAGCATCTGGGAAAGGACACAAGTCTCTGAACTTGGTTGAAGGTAAATCGATTCCTTGTTGTCGCTGAAGCTGATTTTGCAAGATCTGGAACTACTCCCGCAACTCGTCCAGTCCTGAATGATCTGTTCGACCGACTGGTGCCTCTTGGAGTAAGGCACATTCTTCTTCGGCATAGTGGTTGATGTCTTCGACCCTATGGGTTTGATAAAAAGCAACCGCGGGTTGCTGAAGTTGATTTGATGATTGAACTGGATTCGGATGAACTTGTGCTTGAAAGGACTGTAACTGAAGTAAAGACTGTACTGAAGGTTGAACTGGAACTTGCTGGAAATTAACTGGAGATTGCTGAATTGAAGATTGCTGGAAATTAACTGGAGTTTGCTGAATTGAAGATTGCTGAAAATTAACTGGGATCCCATCGGCGGGGATGTGCTGAAATTGAAAAGTGCTCCTGTTTGCAGGAGGCTAAGATGCTGGGAAGTGACCCCCTTGTTGGGTATTCGCCACTGTCCGTCGATTGATGTGGGCTTGACACTGACCCCCATTATGGGCATTCGCCAGTGCTGTCCCTGTTGCTGGAAGTTGAATTGAAATCCCATCGGTGGGGATGTGCTAAATTGAAAAGGGGTCCCATCGGTGGGGACATGCTGAGATCTACTGAGACTGTTGTTTGCAAGATTGACGGGAAGCTGTCTGGAAGTCCCTGCGACTAGAGTGCTCTAAGATGGCCCTGTCGTCGCGGGAAGGTATTGAGGAGGATGCCCCATAGCGAAGGGCTGAGACGGCTGCTGTCGGTAGTCTTGGGCAGACTCCAATGGTTGTGCTTGATTTGAACTGGAGGCCGGAGGGACCCGGTATAGCTGCTGAGATTGCTGAACTGGGCCAACCTGATTGTTGGCTGCTGCGGTGGCTTGTGCTTGCATGAATTGCAAGAGGATTTCTTGCATTACTCTCATTCCTTGTGCCAATTCTTGTATGATTGGCGTATTATCAATGGGCTGTTGCACTTGAAATTGCGCTTCGGTCATCTCAAGAGCGGGGAAGAGATGAGTTTCTTCTTCGTGGTCGGACATGGCTTGCTGAGCCCGAGTGCGGATTATGCTGCGGAAGGGAAGTTGTTTCCGAACACGTTGAGCCCGAGGAGGCGCAATGGTGAGGACTATACTCTACTCTTTTTGGGTTTTGGGGTTTTCTATTTTTTTTTGGGGGGGGGGGGGGGGTTTTGGGTAGAATGCTATGCAGATGAGATTGTATGAGGACTAATGACTTTTAAGTGTAGGAAGGATTCTGTTTTTCAAGTCGGATTACAACTAGTGGAACTAGCTCATCCCCAGCAGAGTCGCCATTCTGTGGACCCTGGCCGTTCCGCGCTACCCACACAATGTTCTCGTCCCTTCCCCTTTCAGGAAAAGGAGGAGAGGATGCGTGAGTGCGAATCGCCGTTTGTGCCACTGGCTTGCCTCATTCTCGAGGGCTTTGTTTGGTTGTTGTGTTAAGCTGGATGTGTTTAAATGAGTTTATATAAGACCAGAGTCGCCACTAGCCAGTTACTTCGAATCTACAGTCGGCTAGACCCCGTAGAAACGTTAGAGAAGGGGATCCAAAGATTCCTTCCTCTAAAATGACTCCTATTGATCTGCGGCCAGAGATTCGAGGTAAGGGATCACAGTTACAGGGTGGGAAGAGGTTAAGCACCCCACACACTGCTCGTACCGAAGTACAGTCTCTACTTCACAGAATCAAACTAATACTTGAAAGTCTGTCTTAATCCTCGTATATTCTCATAGATGACATGATGCATGAATGCAGGTCTGAACAGTAAGAGTTTCTGATGGGCAGGTTTCACTAACAGGCAAGCCTAGAGCATACGCTCGAACTGACAGGTGCTTTATGCGAGATGATGCATGCTGTGTGTTTGAATGATCAAAGTGCTTGTAGTGATATGTACATGAATGCAGGTCTGAACGGTAAGAGTTTCTGATGGGCAGGTTCCACTAACAGGCAAGCCCAGAGCATACGCTCGAACTAACAGGTGCTTTATGCGAGATGCATGCAGTGTGTTTGAATAATCAAAGTGCTTGCGGTGAAGCAGGGGGGTTAGAAGAAAAGTAAATGTTGCACTTATGCTAGATGCAAATGAGATGATGCTGGAAAAAGAGTAGCTGGATGGACGGAGGTGTCGCAAGGATTGGCTTCGAGTGGCTGGATCAAGACTTGGATGGCTTGGGAGACTTGGACCAATGGTCAGGATGGGCTGGACCAGGGCTAGGCTCTCCTCACTCGGGCTCTCCTTGGTGGAAAAATGGGCTAAAGGGTAGAGAAGGAAACTCAGAACGGACGGGCTCTCTCTGGGCTGAATGGTGTTGAAATGAGAAGGGGAGGGGGGTATTTATAGCAGCGGGCAGTGGCAGAACCCGTAAATATTTTTGGGCGGCCCGCTGTGGGCCGCCCGTACGGTCATTCCTCGATTTCCAACGCGCGATACGGTCGTTTCTCGGGGCTACTGTTTTGACTCGGTGTTTTGACTCGACGGGTTGACTCAGTGGGTTGACTCAACGGGTTAACTCAGCGGGTTGATTCAGTGGGTTGACTCAATGAGTTTGACTTTTTAAGGATTTTTTGCCTGGCTTTTCTTATGGGGGTTTTTCAGGCTGATGTTTAGGAGTGGGTTGACTGGGTTCAGGCTTGAGTTGGGTTATGGATTGGGGCTTACAAGGGTAAGTTTGGCTGAGTTTGGACTTGGGATTTGGGGGTATGGTCCTTCATTCATCCAGCTATCTCTACCAACAGTGTAGCTGTTGAACCTCCAATTTATACATTGCATTGCCCAGTACATCACATTATATGCACGGTTTTCATGCTCAAAGGGGCTATTTAATGCATGTTTTATGATTTTAAGGATGAGAGCGGACTTCACCAAATTGGAGACTAAAACGGACCATTTGAAGCCATTGGATAAAGAAGAAAGAAGGACCAAAGAAAGTAGAAAGAGAGGAGAAGAAAGGAAGAAAGAAGCAAAGGGAGAAAAGCAGAAACAGAGGCCAAGACCGGTCGTGCGACCGGTTGTCCATCGCAAGGACCGGTCGTCCGACCGGTCCGATTATGCACAGAAGGAAAATTTTCTGTGAAGGTCACTGGACCATTCACAACCGGTCGTGCGACCGGTCGTCCTATGCCCAGACCGGTCGTGCGACCGATCCTTGAATTAAAATTTTAAATTGGAATTTTGGCAAAACTCTCTGGACTGTTTTTGACGATTTGCGACCGGTCGTGCGACCGGTCGTCTGCGTAAGAAAGCTTCTCCGTGAAGCTCCGGGATTTTCTGCGCAGTGCGTAACCTTGCGCAATTTCTGGATGTTTCCGACGCAAGGGGCTTCCACACTATAAAAGGACACCTAGGGGCTCTTCCTAGGTCATCATAGAAGCCAAGGAAGGTCGTGGGAACGGACGGAAGTCGTCGTGGAGCATCAGCAACCCTCCAATTTCCGGTTTTTCTAGTTTTTATGCTTTCTTGTTTGAGTTCTAGTTGTAGTATGACAATGCTCGGCTAGAATCTCTCAGCTAAGGCTGAGAGGTGAAGCTTGTAGCTAATTTCGTGTTTGATTCAAGTTAATTCAAGTACTTTTTAATTCAAGTTTGGATTTTTCATATTCTAGTTCTTAAATTGGTAGTTTGAGATGTTTTATGAGAATTCATGTGCTCCAGACATGAATTCCTTGCAATTCTCTGAGATTATCATATAATGCTTGTTTAGATTCGAATTATAGTAATCCTTGAGCAGGCTATAGTCCATAGGTATGGCTGTTACTCCGAAGACTATGGTTTTGAATTCTACATTGATTGAATGGGACTAGAACTTGGAAGTTCAACTTGATTTGGATTGAATGTGTGTGAATGCTTTATTTTCTAACTAGATAAGAGATAGGACTTCAAATTTAGTTGTGTTCTCTACTTGGATTGATTGAATTGACATGGGATTGCTACAAGTGGATCTTTGAATGCCTTAGTACTTTAAATCACTGAATTTTCATTAAATTACTGTTTTAGTTAATTACCCAATTAAATCTGATTTTCTTGCAAAATTGAGTTGCTGGAATAGTTTGGAAGTTGTTTCTAATTCCCTGTGGATCGACCTCGGTCTTACCGAGTTTTATTACTACATCGCAAGCCTTACACTTGAGGCGAGCGAACAGTAGCCGAAGGTGGGGTGTCTACAATTACGCACTAGTTTAAGGGGATCAGGACCCTTAGTAAATAATTAAGAAAATCGAGTATGATATCAAGCTGAGTCAAATGTTACAGTTCCTACATCTAAAAGCACAAGTCCAAATCACACACAAACAGACAAGCGCTTGACACAAATTTTTATTTCATGATTTGCATATATTTTCCACGCAAAAAAAAAATTATTTTTCCTTATTCACATATATGCAAAAAAAAAAAACTTACAGGGCTTTCAAAATAAACATCCCCCAACCAACTAACGGAGTGCCTCGTACAAGCGCCTTTCTCCTGATCATTCCTCCCAGAATGTAAGTACCTTTCTTCCTACTTTAATGCTTCAATCATTTTGCTAAAGTGCTTTCTCTCCTCACAGGTACCAGAAGGCAATCTAAGATTAGCCCATCAATGTCCATCATGGCCCCATCTTCATCATCAATCACACCATCTATATGAACCACACTTGAGAAATGCATAGCCTCACCCATGACCACTCTTTCAAATTCATCTCTACCATCCAATCCATTATCAAAAGCCCCACCAACTAAATCTGAAATTTCAGCAAGGTCACCATTAATGGAGACATTTAAGACCTCTCCAACCACCATCCTAAATTCTCATCAATTCCCACATTCAAGGCCCTGTCTACCCCATCCATTACAGGCATCTCACCTCTTAAGCTTCTTTGAAAATCTCAGGCATGGGACCCACCTTGGTCGCCATCACAAATCCTCATCATCCATTGCTTGATAAAGGACAAGGTAAGAAGAAGATAAAATGAGAAGAAAGGTGAAGACAAGAGAAGATACATGGCCGGAATCAAAGATTCAGAGACAAAGAATGCTGAGACAGCAACAGGAAGCAACGATGGAATGTCCGAACTGGGACTAGCCCAGACCGCACAAGAGATGAGGTCTAGGTGGCCCCAATGAAGTTGCCCACATGGACACTCTCCCCCTCTCGCCGCAGGATTGGCTCAAGGGCCCTGTGGTAGGTGAGATTATCAGTCCATGTCAGCATATGGCACCCTGGGGCCGCCTGTACCTCTAATTCGCCCCAAATTTGGACAGAGGTTAATCTTAACCGTCTGAAGCATTCCTCACAAGTCAAATCATGAGGAGCTACGTCCAAAATGGGTCCAATCAATTCAAAAAATATAAAAGTTGATCAAGTGGGTCCACAAGCGATCCGGAGAGGCCAATAACAGAGAGAAGGGGGGTGATGTGACAATTTATACTAGTTAGTTTTCGCTGAGTCGCGACTGACAATCCAGCGTGCGCAATTCAGTGATGAACCGTCCATATTTTCATTTCTACCATACATAAGCTTTTTTTTGTCGTAATTCAGTGACGATCCTCACCTTTTATTTTTAGAGTCGACTACGAGCAACTGTAAATTTTTGTTCTGATTGTTCTAAATTAATGAAGCGATAGTGATGGTCGCAACCATTCTTTCAGCGTAATTTTCTTAAATTCACCTTTATAGCAAAGAATCCAGAAAATGGACGGTTCCGATCTTTTGAAAACTTCGCATGTGGGTCCCCAGTGGCCGAGACACACGCTGACTGGTTACAAAGCCAAAACGAACTTTGCTAATAGATAACCTGCCTTTGTGTTGTTTTTAAGCAGTCAACGCACGAGTGGGGTAAGAACTTCTCCAACTTGAGCATTGCGCGAGTGCACTCAACTCGGTGTAACATGTGGAAGAGGATCATCAGGCAGTCCCACTCACACTGGATCTAAAAATCTTCCATCATTGTTTTGGTGCACGTGTGGTCTGTGTATGATTCTACGGCCCTGATTTTGAGACTGCAGAGTATACACGAGTTTTCACTTTTAACAAATCAAGAGCGTAATTTGATAATCCAGGCCGTTGATCTGTGTGCCTTTGATTGCTATAAGCATTGACCTAGGCAGAAGAGTTGAAATTATATGATCCCAACCCAAGGTTTCTGACAATCTACTTGGGTTTTTGAGTTGTACAAGTGGGCCATGGTTCATCGATCCAGGCCATTGATCTGGGTGTTTGGCGCATGGTATTGTTCCGTGCAAATTGCATATGATGTTTGGGTAGGACAGGAGGCTTGGGATTAGGTGGGATGAACTGCACTTAATCTCATGTGGGATTTCCATAGGATTTCAAAATCCCACACACGTGGGCCCCACATTGATGCATGTGTTTTATACCATCCATCCATTTAAGTCCTTTATACATGACACTATAGTTATATACATGTTCAAGTGACAGGCATCCGTTGTGAATTTGGTCCACTGATTGCACATAGCCCACCAAATGGGATTCGGCTTACAATGGTTTCCCCATGGTGAGTAATTGATCTTAAACATGGAATTATACATGAAAATACCATGGGTAACAGACATGTAATCATTGTGCAGTAAATGATGCTAATCCCACCTAATATCACTTCATCGCTTGCGCCAAACACACCCTTAGGTCCCAATCTGGATAGACTATGATCAGCAAATCCCGGCAATAGATATTTACTAATCCATCATTAGTGATGTGCAAATAAAAATATGGTTAAGTGGCAACTACACGGCAGGGGTTCACATTAAGTTGACAGAAATGGCCTAATACAAGTACCTAGGATATTCCTATTTAGGAGATTTTTAAGCGTTGTTAGTTTTCATTTCCACCTAATAAATGTAAGTAAATTAATGAAGTAAGTAATTATTATGGTTTCTCTCTGTTTAATATAGAGAGTATTTACTCATTGTAAATACGTTCAAAAATAGATAGTCATACATTCATGGAGCTTATTGTGATCTCTATGACATATCCATGTTGTCCATATGTTTTACCATAACATTTGAAAGGATGAGCCCAAAAATAAGAAATATCCGAAGCTTAAGTGGCCCACACCATAGGAAATAATAGTCATAAATGATTTTTTATGGTATATATTCAAACCACTATTTCATGTGGTGTGGTCCACTTAAGCTTTGTATTTACCTCAATTTTGGGTCCATGCCCTAAAATCACCTTGCAAAATGGATGGACAGTGTGGATAAGCCACATGTATCACGATGGACCCCACAAAAATCTATACCTTTCTTGATTTTAGTGCATAAAAACAAAATGTCATTATCAAAAAGTACAAAAATTACATACTACTCATTTACACGTATTTACACCATGTAAATGAAAATCAAATGGGCCCCAGAGAGCAGCCCATCTATTGTAGATTCTATCAAGATCAATGGCCAGGATCACGGAAAGTTCAGCCACACATTTTCGAAAGGGACAGCCAGAGTATTATAATTGGCAATACTTTGATACTCTGGCAGTCATGACGCACGCACTTAGAAATGACTTAAATTATACTTGCCGTACAAGTATGTTGCAATTCTTAGATTTATCATGAAACAGAAACTACTCTTGTTTGGGAGGCGGCTTTGGTCTATCCCCGACTGTGGGGTCCACCATGATGTATAGAAATGACTTAAATTATACTTGCCGTACAAGTATGTTGCAATTCTTAGATTTATAATGAACCAGAAACTACTCTTGTTTGGGAGGCGGCTTTGGTCTATCCCCGACTGTGGGGTCCACCATGATGTATATATCCATGCTGTCCATACATTTTGCCAGGTCATCTCAGGGCATGAGCCCAAAAATGTAGCAAATCCGGACCACACCACACAAAACAGTGGAGACTGACCGTTAAAACTACTTTGTGGGCCACAAAACTTTTGGATCAAGCTGATATTTGTGTGATCTATTCATCCAGGTCTGTGTGACCTTATCAACATAATGGATGGAAAATAAACATTTCAAAGGCCCCTAAGAAGTTTTTAATGGTGGCCATGTCAATCACCACTGATTCTTGTGGTGTGGTCCACCTGAGATTTGAATCTGCTGCATTTCTTTTTTTGGTTCATGCATTAAAATCATCTGGAAAAACATATAGAGGGCATGAATATAAGACATGCACATCACAGTGGGCCCTACCGACCTTGGTAGACAGCGGTATCCACCCAACCCATGTCGGCATATTTGATTATGTGGCAATTAGATCAACGGACGGTTATTGGACGGTTAAAAATGAATAATGTCCAAAGGTCTTAATTCATTAAACACGTGACAATGAATCTGAGGTTAGGATTGTCGAGTTTTGGATTATAGCTGAGCAACAGTGGGTTACCCAATTAGTCGGCTTAATAATAGTTAAGGTATGCCACGTGTACCATGTCCAGGTGTCTGCGTGTTGAGTGTCATGCACAGCCAGTGTATCAAATAACGCCCCTTTGCCTCCTTTTCGTAATTGCCCGCGCAGGGAGCGTGTGTGAGATCTTGGCCATTCATTAGCTAAACCACCTTAGTTTGTAATCTAGAACATAAGTCCCACGGTTCAGTCTAATCTACTCGTCCCGTGGGTTGCACTCGTAGGAGAAAACGGAATGTTGAAGAGATTGTCGTACGGTCTGTATTCAATGGACACGTGTGGCCCACATGATGAGCGGGCAGCCAGATTTTGGATGAGAGCATGGCTGTTGTAGGATGCACCAGATGAATGGCTCAGATCTCGCACGCTACATGTGGATTCACACGGCTAGACAAAATATCATGTAAGTGCCTGAATTGCGCACGTGTGAGATTCGATTGTTAGTAATTGTGTGGGGTCATGCATTAACAAGAAAATCGACAGATAAAATAGATAACCAAGCAATCAATATTCATCGTTCAAATGTGGCCCACCTGATGAGCAAACCAACGGCTATGATGATATATCCGTCTCATGGAAAGTGAAAGCTACCTTATATGCAGGCGCGACTTAGGTGAGACCCCGGAACCAGCGAAAGTCGGTGGGATCATGCACACGTAGAGATGGCATCGTGGCATGGTTTGGGTGGATCCTCGGATCCACTGAGGTCGGTGGATCCCCAACTGTGGGGCCACTGTGATGTATGTACCTTACATACACACCGTCCATGCATTTTGAAAAGCTCATTTTGGGGCATTATCTTAAAAATGAAGCGGATACAAATCTTAGGTGGACCATACCACATGAAATGAAATAGTAGTGATTGAATCCACATCATTAAAAACTTCCCAGGGGCCACTGGAATGTTTATTTTCCATCCAACCTGTTGAAAAGGTCTCAAATACCTAGACGAAGATACCAAACAAATATCAGATTGACCCAAAACTTTTGTGACCCACAAGAAGCTTTTAATGGTTGAGTACCATTGTTTACTGTATTATGGTCCACCTAAGACTTGGATCTACTTCAATTTTTGAATCATGCTCTAAAATGAGTTTTCAAAATGAATGGACGACGTGGATGTAATACACACACATCACACAATGGACGACACGGTAAGGGATCCACCCACCTCGGTGGATCCAGGGATCTAGCGAAGCTGTGCCCCAGCATCATCTAATGGCCGTTTTCTCTCTCCATACGCATGCCATCTCTTTTAGGCCTGGCAATGAGTCGTATTGAACCGTGTTCGTGTCATGTCGTGTTCGTGTCGTGTCAAAAATTTGCTCACCCAAACCCAGCCCATTAACTAACGGGTCGAAATCTAGAAACCCAAACCCATTCGTTAATTTAACGGGTTACCTATTATAGACACCCCACCTTCGGCTACAATGTTGGTAGAGATAGCTGAATGAATGGAGGACCATACCGCAAAATCCCAAGTCCAAGCCCAGCCAAACTCACCCTTGTATGTAACGCCCCAGATTTTCGAGATTTATTTGAAAATTTTTGAAAATTCATTTTTAATTTATTTTTTTATTAATTATCGTACATTTACCGTTCATTTGCGAATAACGGGACATCCGTAGGAGATCTGATAGGGGACCCTTTATAAAAGTAGCTTAGAATGATCCCATAAACATCATAGAAAGATCAGATTTCAAAAATCATGCACTTTTTAGATAATTACGAAAATGCCATTAGTTAAACTTAAGTTAAGATGCCATTTTTAAGTATTATAGTTTCTGACGATCACTTTCACGCAAAACCCTGGATTTAAGCTTTTGGGCACATATTAACCATACACGTCAAATTTTAGCCCTTAAATCATAGTAGAAGTGGTCCGATTATCAAATCAGCCCTTAACCCTTGATTTTCATGTCCATCGAGTGAGGAAACTAGATGCTTAGTCGTAGTCGAATATTTCTCTTCATATGAGTGACTTGGATCATCTTTATCATGGACCAATAGTGTGATTTGAGTGCCCCACCTTGATAAGCATCTTTCTTATGCGCGAAGTTATCCCGTTTTAGAAATTAACGAGTTACCAACTCTTTTTAAATCTGAACCTTTCAATTTACCCACTTCTCACCATCAATCGTTTCTCAAATTTGGACCACTTATTATACTCATATGACTACGAGTTTACACAAAGTTTGGACCCCGATCTATAATCCTACACCGTTGAACCACAAAGCCAGCCCCTTCCTTTTCCGCCAAAAGTTGAAATTTCAGATCTAGGCATTTCTCACCATCAATCAATCACTAAACTTTGTACAATTATTTGCCTATCATGACCATATATTTTTCCAAAATTTAGGCCCTGATCATCAAGCGTAGACCGTTAATTGAGATCTAGCCCATTTTAGCACCCGTTAGGCCATTTTCAAGGATCGGCCAATCTAGAATGTGGATCATCAAGAAATTTACGTATTCTGACTCCACTCTTCGAGCTTGATAAGATGAACGGATTGGAATTAATCAAAGATCATCCGAATATTGAGATTTGAGAAACCCACCTCAAGAAGTTGTTACACAAGACCTCGCGTGCACATCCCTCTCCATATTTCTACTACGCACCTCCAAATCCTTCTCCTAACCCTAGCCTCCATGTCGTAGAGAAAGAGAGAGAGAGAGAGAGAAGAAGAAGAGAGTTCTTTCTCATATTTTTCCAGCGGCTAGGATCTTCTACAACCATCTTCTAAGTCCATCCTAAGGTGAGGATTTTCCTTCAAGCCTTTCATTAATAATATTATGATTATCATAAGTTTCTTTTATGGCATGTGAAGTTATTTCGTTTTGAATTGTTTATCCATATAACATGAAGTTTAATGTAGGATTTGTAATGAATATCATTATATGATGATGTGATTCCTTGTTTAGATTTTTTTACTAAGAAGCATGTGTATTTGTGTTATCTATCTTTGTAAAATCTATGCCCTTATTTCCTTAATCTGTGTTTTACAAGTAACATTGGTTTTCATATTGTGATATGAAATATGTGTATAAGATCATCATATGGATATCCCATTATTGTATACTCTTTGTCCCTAAGTTGGTAAAATTATTTGATGTAGAGAGATGGAACCCGTGAGAGGTGTCCATGATGGAAGAATATATCTTGACTTAACTGAGAGAATGAAGTGATTGTTTGTTAATGGATCCTTACATGTACATGATGCTTGATTTGATCCATTTACAGTACATGGGTATTTTAATGAATTTAGTCATGATGTACAACATTGGCTTTTTGGGACATGATGAAATCATAAAACGGGACAATGAGTGGACACTAATGGTATACAAATTCTCATGAGCCGAGGTTGGTGCTATGGACACTAATCCCGTGCTGTCGGCCTATGCTGGGTTGCTTGCGACTCCCCATAGTGACCATTGAGTTTTATTTAAATTGGTTGTATGCGAAAACACTTAAATAAAGGTGAAACTAAAGTCATGCATTCACTTGGCTCCATGTGGGTGTACGGAGTTGAGAATAGGCTAGAGCGTCCTACTTCTCCCGTACACTGTCACGTGTAGATTGGGCTATGAGCGTCCCATTTCTCACGTGGTCGGGCAAAACTATGGGCTTGTGCGTCCCAGGAACCTCTGGTGACTAGTGGCTAGCATGAAGTCGTAACAGGGAGTCTCCCACTTCATGTATTGTGATTCTAGCCAGGGTGCCTTAGCCAGAGCATGCATTCCATGCATCGCATTAACAAAGATTTTTAGTTGGTTGTTTTGATTTGATTAAATGATAATATCCTGCTTGCGTTTACTCTGTATCGTTATTATTATTCTTGATTGTCTTGGAGGAAATATTCCCCACTATGATAGCGTTTAACGCTATCCCAAACACAATTTAGATGATGCAGGTGAAGATCCAGGTAATGAACCCGATTTTCAAGGAAAAGAGTTCGATGGTTCGTACAATCACACGGCGGATGACGATGTTAGAGAAACTTAATTGATGTTATCATTTATTAAATATTTCTTTTGAGTAGTCGATACATTCATGGAATTGTAATAAGTCTTCAAGAGAAGACATAGTTTTGTATTTTAATTAATCAGTATGGATATTGGTTGGTTCCCTTATTTAAACATTGATGACAACGTAGTCAGTTTGATAGAATAAGATGATAATTGTTTCCGCCATTGTGCTTGAATGCTATATTTTATTATTTGATAAATTAATTATTCCATAAATTACTTGGGAATTCGGCCGTCGTGTTATACACGAGAGTCGAAAATCTCGGGTCAGTTACAGTTGGTATCAGAGCACAATCGGGACCTCTGGGTTAGAAACCCGACCATTTTCATAATAAATATCCCTTAGGGCTTAGGTTCCCATGAAATAGAAACAAAAACACCTAGGTTCATCCCCCATTGGATGCATGAGATGTTATGAATCTAGAGACTCAAACATAGGCTCCTTAAAATCATTAGGATAGTCGATGAATGTAAAAATATGAAATTTTAGGATTTTTGGGAAGTGGATTCTCACTTTTTCTAGAAGTTTTGGAGTTCTCATCATTTTATCATATTTAGATCAGCGTTACGCTGAGTCGTGGGATTTATCTCCCTCAAATTTTAAGGATAACTATTTTATTTTAAATTGTTTTTGTTATGACAAATTTCCTGACCCTTTGGCAATGTCACCACTAATAATTATATTTTTGGAATTGATAAATTTTTTAAAATTTTTATATATATTTCTAACTCATCACCCAACACTTTCATAAAATTTCAGATCAATCCGACATTTAGATAAATCATGAAAATTCTGTTAGTAGAGAAAATCTCGCGCTGGAAACTGCTGGACTGTTACGTTTTTTAGACTTTTAGAGGTCAGAATCATATCTTACCATAGGAATTTCATTCTGAGAAAAATTAGGGTGATTTCTCACCTAACCTTCAGATTACCCTCCAAATTTCAGGCAAAAATCACGTTCGGTTTGAGAGATAAAATTCTAAGAGCGCTTATAAGTTCTGTGTTCCAGATTCGACACTATCCTAGTTCCTTAGCTTTGAAAACCTCTGAACCCCTTGTTTAGGCTTAGTTATCGTAAGATGGCACCTCTTAGAAGTACTTCCTAGTGTATTCTCATACATTCCTAAGAATTTTAGGCCCAACCCTCTTACTTAAAGTAGATTATCGTAACCATAAAATGACATTTACAAATCCCTCACATAAATCTTCGACCATGTCTAACAATGAAAGTAAATAGGATCTCGTAAAGTTTTAATGTTTTGTATTGTTGGATTTTAATTTACGTGATCTTTGTTGATTTTTTTGTTGGAGAATACATGAAAGTCCCCACAATGTTAGACTAAATTGGCCGCACGGGAGGGCAGAACCGTACCTAATATATTGTGTAAAGGATTGAATCCTCGTTCAAATCCCGAGGGTCGACACTCGGAATTTTGAATGGATACTAATGAACTCAATGCTCAAATGCGAGTAGAAGATCTATGTATCGGATCCGAATCTACTTAAACTGTTCACCCGTGATGTCGACACAATAAAAATCGCATCCTTGTTCTAACTGGACGACTTTTGTGCATTCTCTTGGAATGTGTGTGATTGTTTTCTTTGGATGACTAAAATAAGATAGATGTATAGACGACCCTAGGACGTAGAAGCTTAGCCACTTAGACCCTATAAAGAGTTAGAATACGGTATCCCTAACCTCACCTTTCTGTCACACTTTCAACTATTAAAGAACTGTCGATGATATCTCATTCACTTTGTTATCCGCTTGTTTATCCACTCATTCAAGTGACCATCCGATCATGCCAACCTAATCAAACCCAGATCTATCTTTTAAACTCTTGAGTAGTCATTTCATTAGCGATCAGACATCCTTGATAATTATCTAACTCCATCGTCTTAGATCCTTAACTATAAGAACACCTACCCAAACCTGAGAAATATTAGGGCGCTAGATGATTGAATGATTTGAGAGACCAATCAATATATTCAGAACCATCTAGGAATCAGAGTGCGCAGTGGAAGCATGATAGGAAAGAAATTTGGAGGAGCTTGTAAAAATCGATGTCGAGTACGGATTTATTTTTAAGGGGGGTGGATTGTGTTCGCATCTGACCCGGAATAGTTCAGAAAGTTAGACGAGAAGTCATAAACTGAGATTGCCCTCAATCTTTTATCGACGATGCTTAGGAAACTTCGGGGACGAAGTTTGTTTTTAAGGGGGGTGGTTTGTAACGCCCCAGATTTTCGAGATTTATTTGAAAATTTTTGAAAATTCATTTTTAATTTATTTTTTTATTAATTATCGTACATTTACCGTTCATTTGCGAATAGCGGGACATCCGTAGGAGATCTGATAGGGGACCCTTTATAAAAGTAGCTTAGAATGATCCCATAAACATCGTAGAAAGATCAGATTTCAAAAATCATGCACTTTTTAGATAATTACGAAAATGCCATTAGTTAAACTTAAGTTAAGATGCCATTTTTAAGTATTATAGTTTCTGACGATCACTTTCACGCAAAACCCTGGATTTAAGCTTTTGGGCACATATTAACCATACACGTCAAATTTTAGCCCTTAAATCATAGTAGAAGTGGTCCGATTATCAAATCAGCCCTTAACCCTTGATTTTCATGTCCATCGAGTGAGGAAACTAGATGCTTAGTCGTAGTCGAATATTTCTCTTCATATGAGTGACTTGGATCATCTTTATCATGGACCAATAGTGTGATTTGAGTGCCCCACCTTGATAAGCATCTTTCTTATGCGCGAAGTTATCCCGTTTTAGAAATTAACGAGTTACCAACTCTTTTTAAATCTGAACCTTTCAATTTACCCACTTCTCACCATCAATCGTTTCTCAAATTTGGACCACTTATTATACTCATATGACTACGAGTTTACACAAAGTTTGGACCCCGATCTATAATCCTACACCGTTGAACCACAAAGCCAGCCCCTTCCTTTTCCGCCAAAAGTTGAAATTTCAGATCTAGGCATTTCTCACCATCAATCAATCACTAAACTTTGTACAATTATTTGCCTATCATGACCATATATTTTTCCAAAATTTAGGCCCTGATCATCAAGCGTAGACCGTTAATTGAGATCTAGCCCATTTTAGCACCCGTTAGGCCATTTTCAAGGATCGGCCAATCTAGAATGTGGATCATCAAGAAATTTACGTATTCTGACTCCACTCTTCGAGCTTGATAAGATGAACGGATTGGAATTAATCAAAGATCATCCGAATATTGAGATTTGAGAAACCCACCTCAAGAAGTTGTTACACAAGACCTCGCGTGCACATCCCTCTCCATATTTCTACTACGCACCTCCAAATCCTTCTCCTAACCCTAGCCTCCATGTCGTAGAGAGAGAGAGAGAGAGAGAGAGAGAGAGAGAGAGAGAAGAAGAAGAGAGTTCTTTCTCATATTTTTCCAGCGGCTAGGATCTTCTACAACCATCTTCTAAGTCCATCCTAAGGTGAGGATTTTCCTTCAAGCCTTTCATTAATAATATTATGATTATCATAAGTTTCTTTTATGGCATGTGAAGTTATTTCGTTTTGAATTGTTTATCCATATAACATGAAGTTTAATGTAGGATTTGTAATGAATATCATTATATGATGATGTGATTCCTTGTTTAGATTTTTTTACTAAGAAGCATGTGTATTTGTGTTATCTATCTTTGTAAAATCTATGCCCTTATTTCCTTAATCTGTGTTTTACAAGTAACATTGGTTTTCATATTGTGATATGAAATATGTGTATAAGATCATCATATGGATATCCCATTATTGTATACTCTTTGTCCCTAAGTTGGTAAAATTATTTGATGTAGAGAGATGGAACCCGTGAGAGGTGTCCATGATGGAAGAATATATCTTGACTTAACTGAGAGAATGAAGTGATTGTTTGTTAATGGATCCTTACATGTACATGATGCTTGATTTGATCCATTTACAGTACATGGGTATTTTAATGAATTTAGTCATGATGTACAACATTGGCTTTTTGGGACATGATGAAATCATAAAACGGGACAATGAGTGGACACTAATGGTATACAAATTCTCATGAGCCGAGGTTGGTGCTATGGACACTAATCCCGTGCTGTCGGCCTATGCTGGGTTGCTTGCGACTCCCCATAGTGACCATTGAGTTTTATTTAAATTGGTTGTATGCGAAAACACTTAAATAAAGGTGAAACTAAAGTCATGCATTCACTTGGCTCCATGTGGGTGTACGGAGTTGAGAATAGGCTAGAGCGTCCTACTTCTCCCGTACACTGTCACGTGTAGATTGGGCTATGAGCGTCCCATTTCTCACGTGGTCGGGCAAAACTATGGGCTTGTGCGTCCCAGGAACCTCTGGTGACTAGTGGCTAGCATGAAGTCGTAACAGGGAGTCTCCCACTTCATGTATTGTGATTCTAGCCAGGGTGCCTTAGCCAGAGCATGCATTCCATGCATCGCATTAACAAAGATTTTTAGTTGGTTGTTTTGATTTGATTAAATGATAATATCCTGCTTGCGTTTACTCTGTATCGTTATTATTATTCTTGATTGTCTTGGAGGAAATATTCCCCACTATGATAGCGTTTAACGCTATCCCAAACACAATTTAGATGATGCAGGTGAAGATCCAGGTAATGAACCCGATTTTCAAGGAAAAGAGTTCGATGGTTCGTACAATCACACGGCGGATGACGATGTTAGAGAAACTTAATTGATGTTATCATTTATTAAATATTTCTTTTGAGTAGTCGATACATTCATGGAATTGTAATAAGTCTTCAAGAGAAGACATAGTTTTGTATTTTAATTAATCAGTATGGATATTGGTTGGTTCCCTTATTTAAACATTGATGACAACGTAGTCAGTTTGATAGAATAAGATGATAATTGTTTCCGCCATTGTGCTTGAATGCTATATTTTATTATTTGATAAATTAATTATTCCATAAATTACTTGGGAATTCGGCCGTCGTGTTATACACGAGAGTCGAAAATCTCGGGTCATTACATTGTAAGCCCCAATCCATAGCCCAGATCAAGCCTGAACCCAGTCAACTCACCCCTAAACATCGGCCTGAAAAACCCCCCATAAGGAAAACCAGTCAAAAAAATCCCAAAAAAGTCAAACTTAGTGAGTCAACCCGCTAAGTCAAATCACCGAGTCAACTCACCGGGTCAGTCCAGCCCTTGCATCCAGTCAACTTACCGTGTCAATCCATCTTTCAAACCTAGTCAACTCACCTGTTTCCGAGCCACAGCTTCGGAGTAGCTCCGAACCTCAAACCTCGGGCTTTGCTGCTTCAGATTCGAGGGCCGTATGCTCCGAAGCTGGAGCAGCACGTCCGTACGGGCGACCGACAGGGTGCCGCCCAAGCCTATTTATGGGAGTTGCCACTGGTCGCAGCCATAAATACCCCAATTCCCTCTCATTCATAGCATCCCTCAACATCCAGAAAAAATCCCTCTTCAGCCTGAGAGTTCCGAGTCCATTTCCATTCCTTTAGCCCATTCCTCCACCAAGGAGAGCCCAAGTGAGAAGAGCCTAGCCCTGGTCCAGCCTAGCCTGACCCTAGTCCAAGTTTCCCAAGTTATCCAAGTTCTGATCTAGCCACTCGAAGCAAACCCTTATGACACCTTCGTCCATCCAGCTACTCTTTTATTAGCATCATCTCATTCGCATTTAGCATAAGTGCAACATTTACTTTTCTTCCAACCCCTCTGCTTATCATATCACTGCCAACACTTTGATTATTCAAATACACAACATGCATCTCGTATAAAGCACCTGTCGGTTCGAGCATATGCTCTGGGCGTGGCTATTAATGGAAACCTACCCATCAAAAACTCTTACTGTTCATACCTACATTCATGCATCATATCATTCATGAGAGTGTACGAGGATTAAATTAGACTTTCCAGCATTAGTTCGATTCTGTGAAGTAGAGACCGTACTTTGATATGGGCAGAGTGGGGTTCTTAACATCTTCCCACCCAGTAACCATGATCCCTTACCTCGAATCTCTGGCCGCAAATCAAAATGAGTCATTTTAGAGGAAGGAATCTTCGGATTCCCTTCTCTAACTTTTCTACGAGGTCTAGTCGACTGTAGATTCAAAGTAACTGGCTAGTGGCGACTCTGGTCTTATATGAACTCATTCAAACATATCCAGTTTAACACGACAACCTAAAAAAAGAGCCCTCGAGAACGAGGCAAGTCAGTGGCACAAACGACGATTCGCGCGCACGCACCCTTTTTTCGAAACGGAGGGTCAGGAGCGCGGAGAGGCAAGCGTCCACACCCGTAACCTGACCGGTTTAACCCGTTAGCCCAGTCTACTCATCAGATGGCCACACTATTGATGGGGACAACTGACAGTCTGACCCAACATACAACAGTGGTCCACCTAGCTAGTTGGCCCATTCTATCACCGGAAACAATAGGATTCACTCGTGAGACGAGGAGGAATTACCTGTACATTGCAATATTGCATATGATGGAGTGCTAGGTTCATACGTGGGCCATGATTTAGTGATCTAGACCATTATATTAATGGGTTAAACGTGAAGGAGTTTGCGGGTGAAACACTAACCCAACCCATTATTTTAACGGGTCTTAATGAGTCAACCCGTCAGTGACCCGACACGATAAGGCTGGACCCGAACACTGGTTTTTTCGTGCGGGTTAACGGGTCGTGTGGAATTTTGCCAGGCCTAATCTCTTCCTCTCCCTCTTAAGGAAGCGGATTGCGTACGAACTCGATACGCTTAGCAGTGAACTCCGTGGGGTCCACCGTGATTTATGTATTTTATCTAATCCGCTCATCCACTTTAACAGATAATTTTATGGGTTGAGACAAAAAATGAAGCATAGAAAATTCTTAAGTGGACCACACCACAGGAAAAAGTGTGAATTGAACATGTACCATTGAAAAATTCTTAGGGGCCACGAAAGTTTTAGATCAAGTTGATATTTGTGTTTTCCCTTCATCAATGTCTACGTGATCTTGTGAACAGATTGGATGACAAATAAACGTCACTACGGTCCCTCAAAAGGTTTCAACGGTGGGAATCATTATACCCACTGTTTCCTGTGGAATGCTTCACCTGAATTTTGGATATGCTTCAATTTTGGTTTCAACCCCTTATATGAGCTGGAAGAACGGATGGATAGTTTAAATAAACCACATGCATTTACAGTGGGCCTAACTTAATTTACTCAGTACAATGAGAGAGTAACTCAATCCGATTTCGCCTCGTACCCAGTGAGAGAAGAGAGATCTTGTTTTCTCTCTCTCCAACAATGGAGCGGGAGCAAGTCTAGCACAGGTTTTTTTTTTTTTATATTAACTTTTTTTTCTTTCATATTAACTTTAATTATAAATCATTATTTTAACAAAAAAAGATTCTCAAACCAAAAACCCCAGCCAACTTTAGGATTTTTTCACATAGCTTTTTTTTTTCCCTTTTACATTGATTTATCATAAAATTTAAGAACCATAAAAAAGGGGGAAAAAAACCTTTTTTTATTTCTCATACATGTATTTTACAGATTTTTTTTTCTCACACATGTATTTTCTTGATAATTTTAATCTCCAAACATAAAATAAATAAAATTGAAAAAAATCGAATTTAAAGGACAGGCTGAAGCACGTGAAACATGCTGTCCTTAAAGCATAATTCTCCCCTACTCAAAATACTTTGAAGCTGCGGTTAAGTTGCAGGCGGATCACTTTCAGGATATGACGAGCCTTATATGGTTCTGCGTTTAGCAAAAAACAAAGAGACCACTATAGAACTCAGTTACACAATTTCTAGCAGAAAAGAAAAA
The DNA here is from genome assembly GCA_003013855.2 of Liriodendron chinense. Lineage (NCBI taxonomy): Eukaryota > Viridiplantae > Streptophyta > Magnoliopsida > Magnoliales > Magnoliaceae > Liriodendron > Liriodendron chinense. The sequence continues at coordinate 186,073 of ML058358.1, read as the reverse complement.
GAAGGAGAGAGAAAAAGACTGGCGTTCTTCTACAACGAGTAGACCACTTCTCTAGTTTTAATGGCTAGGTTTGTATGAACCAAACTGTGAGGCTACTTTGCTTGGAAGATGCTGATTCAGTAGAAGACTCGAAATGGTTGTGATTGTTATTTTGAAATGAACCAGACCTGCCCAGTTTATATAGGCAAGAGTGGCTGGCAGTTTTGGTCCAGAGTCATAATGACACTAGCCATTTTCTAGCTGTTGGAAGAAATTAGCCGTTTTTTAACAGTTTTTTACCATTGTGCATGTGTGAGTTACACATGCATACTAGCTGTTTAGACTTAGTGGCTAGCCGTTTTCTAACTGTTGGGCTAGCCACATACAGTTGTTACTGCATGAGCAGCTACACAACTCCCTCTAAATAGCCCTGCAACTCTCTATAAAAGGCATATAGGTCTCTCTGTCAGACCTCTTACCCACAGCACCTCGTCTGTTCCGAACCCAGCCACCTGACCCACTACTTAGCCTCTGTCGCACCATGACTCGCGCCAGTCTCGCTCCGGTCCGTGAGGTCGCGACCCATGTATGACACGATGCACATGTGTGCAAAGTGCGCCATTAGCGCCTCACATGCCCACGCCCTCGCCCTAAGCCCGTGCCCATGCTCGAGCCCTGGAACACGCAAGCCAACATACTCCTCTCTCCCACCATAAATAAGTAAGGTGTACAACACCCTACTTATAAAGAAGAAAAAATCCCTTCTCCCATCCGATATGGGACAAAAACAAAATAGGTTTTTCTTCTACTTTTTTCAAAATTGTTTTGAACCAAAAAATATTTTAACATATTTTACAGAAAATATTATTGAATTTACATAGGAGGAGAGTCCTCGATTAGGAAAGATTATAATTAATCACATATTAGTTAAATTTAATCATATCTTGAATCGAATCTAACTATAATTTTTTTGAAAGGTAATACTTTATTACGTTAGTCATATTTCTAACTATAATGAACCACCACCTAATAAGATTTAAATATAAAAAGAAAAATACAAGAAATATGCTTTTCTAAATATTTATGATTATGAAATCATCTTTCTTAAAAAAAAAAAAATTGTGCAAATAAAAAACTTTAAGTGTGAGGATTTTTCACATTAAGCATTTTTTTTTCCTAATTAAAATTCCTATTTGGAGAACTTAATTGAAGAATTTTCTTTTAAATTAAATATTTAAGAATTTTTATGATTGAAATCTATAAAAGTTTCTTTTTCAGGTCCTTGATTAGAGAATTTTCTTTTAGTTTGGATGTATTGTTATGAATCAAATTTTCATTATTTTAGAATTTTTTATATTTAAAAAAATCCTAATTAAAATTGCTAATTGGAATTCTCATTCATCCAAACACCCTTTAAATAAAGTTGTCGAATTGTAATTTCTAAAGTAACTCAATGAAACTGACAATTTTTCTTATTTTAGGAAATATTATCTCATCGATGCACACATCTTATATATATGAATGCACACATCTTGTTGATTGTTATTTTGCTCTGCAATTTTCAAATCACTTTCTCAACCATAGAGAGCGAAGTCTTGAGGTGATTTGTTGTTGCTATGACTATAATTGTAATTTGCATTTGCCAAACTTGTGCTTCTTTTTACATTTTTCAGTTTTTTCATGCAGTTTTAAGGATAGGTGCTTTCTTTTTGTGGCGCCCACCTGAATGATTGTAAAAGACAACTTTTTGTGGCATCTTGAAAAGGCCTAAAAAGGCAACTCTATATGATTAGTGAGGCCTTCATTTTTAATTTTTTTATTTTTTTGAAATGCAAAAAGCTAGAACCCACAAAGTCGAAATAATGATGTCTATAGAAATAACAAGAAATTAAGGATGGATTGGATGATCCTATTATGGGAAATCAAGGAACGTCTTCAGATGTATAATAAGAATATTATGATGATTTGAGAAATAAATGCAAATTTTTTTTCTTTTACTCGAATTTCAATGTACCTAGAGATTGAGATTGTGCCCAGATGCATTGGTGATGGATGTCACTCTTGATGAATGAGAGCCATGATTTTTTTTAGTTGGTTTGAAGCAATGCTTATTATATTTCACCGCCCACTTGGAGGCTCCACATTGTGCACATATTAGGTTGCCTAACATGGAAAGTTGGCCATCCATGTTCATGGAAAATAAATCATCACATTCTTTCGTTATTACTTGTCAGGCTTGTAGGCCATGTTTGGACTTGTTTTGATAATCATATCATGTACCTAGCAAGCTTTGTTTATCAAAAGAGGTGGCCAGAGCTGGTGCAAATGTTCCTCCATCATAGTTTGTGTGGGGATTTTTTAGGCCATTGTTGCATCTATTTGAGGCATGTGAAGATCTCACCTCTCTAGAAAGTTAGATTGTTCGACTCTGTAAGATCTTGAGTGCATTTTGGTGTGGGAGAAAAGTATAATCTACTGCTTTCGCCAGAGAAAGCGGCAAGTATCTATCTGTTTATAAGAAATCATAGTTGTGATTTATTGTTTCTTCAGTCCTTTTTATGTGTTGTCCGCATAGTGGAATGCTTTTTTTTTTTTTTTTTGCTGTTAATTTTTTCATTTTATAAATTTCTTTCAATTTTGTAAGGGTATGGGGTTTTAGGTCTCATGCACTTTTTGCTTGGTTTTTTTGGTTTTTGACCTGAAGTTTAATGAATTTTCTTGCAAGAATGATTTTTTTTTTTTCTTTTTTTTGTTTAAAGTTTCATGCAACTTTCATGCCTGAAGTTCCAATTGAAGCTTTATTCAAGGCTTTGCTTTATGGCTATCATTGGAGAGTTATTGGGTATGCTAGTTGCATATGAAGCGGGTATGCTGCCTGCATATGGCTATTGATACTTAGGCACTAAGAAATAATACACATAATATGTATTAACTCAAACTAAACTGAATAAAATGTGGAATATACATTTGCTAAGTCATGGGCCAAAAATCAGAGCAATCTTAACCACATTTTCCCTGCACAACTACCCGTAGCCCAAAACACAGGTGGTAATGGGAACCGCACCCCCCCCCCCCCCCCCCCCCCCCCCGTGAAAATAAAAATACATTAATTCTTCTTCTGCACCATCCTCCACTTGAGGAATCAATGCCCGCAAGAACATGACAATGCTTCCCCATTGCTTGGCAGACGGGATTGCCCTTCAACAATGATGCTCCCAAACTTGTGGGTTGTTGTTATCGTGGTGTTTACAAGAGAGCTGAACTAGCTGATGGTTGAAAATATGAATTTCTGGCCCACCGCGTCTTAGAAGTTCTGCCCTCCAGTGCTAAATTCTTTTGCTGCACAACCTTCTCCAGTTCCTCAATCCGGCTGGACAAATCTTCCATCTGTGACTCTTCTTCATCAAGTGGAGACAAACTCGTCTCAACACTGAGGTTGTGGTATTGAATCCCAATGTGGGGGGTGGCTAACATTGAAAGGGTGACTAACTGTGTGGGTGTGTGTACTAACAGTGGGACGTGTGAACTAACCCAAAAAAAGAAAAGAAGAAGAAGAAGAAGAAGAAGAAGAAGAATCACCACCGTTTTCAAAATGGTGGGGAACTATCACGGGATGCTATGCTTGCAACATGCATGGCATGATCTGGTAATGCTTTTATGTTGGAGAGATATTGATGGTATGGCATTTTGACCAATCAACTGTAGGACGATGTCCATGCATTAAGAGAGGAACATCAGCATATATGTGTTGAAGTATGGGAGGAGTTACATGCCATTTACTTAATGGTCATCATCAACTAAAACAATTGAAAAATCAATTAAAAGAATTGCCATTTATTTAATTTACTTTCAAACTCATTACTAGCCAAGCACTTGGGCTTCCCTTCTATCTAGTGCTAACATAAACAAGTCTTCATGTTATTAGCAAATTGTGACTTACAACCTGAAATATATTGATGCTTAAAAATACATGCACAACCATTCGGGTGGGCCCGACAGAAAGAACAGGGCCACAACCATCAAGAATACCCAGCTAAAACAAGATTGTACAAAGAAAGTCTACCCACATTAAATACAAAACCAAGAAAAAAAAATGAACCTTTCCGGATTCATTCAGATCGTGAATAAACATTTGTAAAGACCGTTGCTTTCTCACAAACCATTTGAGAGGGGCTGTGAAAACTGGTTAACAAATTGCTCATCAAATTGCTTACTCCTCCAATATTAAGCATTTGCAACAGCAACCTTTAAAACAAGTCAACAAACCAAATCTAAAGCATCTCATAACACAGCACATTGATGAACTAAAAATTCAACACTAATTTCTTTGAGAGAGTTTGTAGATAAGTAAAATCTCGAAGGATTCCAGCAGAAATGCCAAATGATGCTGACGCAAGAGACACCCACAATCACATCCAGGTTCATTTAGGAAGAAAACAATGAGGCCTTCACATGCACACAAGCATATTTATATAGTCTTACAATCGCACCTTGTGCAAACTGCAACAAACTTCACATCTTGCATAAAAGAAACACCTTTGGAGGCATGTTTTGGCTTTTGTACATGTACACAAGCAGTGTTTGCCAGTGGCCAAACTGTTAATCGCAACTGAAAATCTGATGTAGTATGTGATCACAATTGTCGGGCCTCCACCTTGCATAAGTAATACCAGTGGGGCCTTCATCTATTTTGCATGTCCATTCAGGCTGGGTCAATGACCAGGCTTGTATCATGGGTCACTCATGGAGAATGATGTACTTAGAATCGAGAGCTCATTCTATATAGCATATCTTATCCACACATGAATATAATTGTATGACCTGCAATATAAAATGTGGCATGTAAATGAGTTCAGCATTTGGGGGAGATTGGTTTGAAGAATCCAATAAGCACAAAACGTATTGTTCACTGAAATAAAACAGTAAGAATAGAAAGAAAAAAAAAGGACATGAAGAAAACACGAGACTATGAAATGTATATGTACTGGAAGCAACATGAATGCCTCCAAATGTGTATTGTTCACAAATCACTTCCACTTAGTGGCTTGTTATAAAAGAACATTTCCACTAATTACATCTTGACCATTCAATCAGAATCCATTATATACCCAAAAAATCCCAAAAGAAGTAGGGGATTTATTTGCCAAGAACGATTGTAGCAACTTTCTCCAAAACAACAAAGATGAGAAATGCTCTAGTGCTCGAAGAGCACTATAAGTTATAGTGTGTCTGGTTGTAGTTGTTCACTTGGACAATTCAATCAATCAGTTTGAACTTTCCACTAAGTCCATAAAAATCCCAAAAGAAGTAGGGGATTTATTTGTCAAGAACGATTGTAGCAACTTTCTCCAAAACAACAAAGATGAGAAATGCTCTGGTGCTAGAAGAGCATTATAAGTCATAGTGTGTCTAGTTGTAGTTGTTCACTTGGACAATTCAATCAATCGGTTTGAACTTTCCACTAAGTCCATAACACAATTTATGGCCTATCACTCAAAAATCCCAATAATAGGATCATCCAATCCATCCTTGATTTCCCGTTATTTCTACAGCCATCCTTTTCCCAAGCAATAAATGGGAAAGCAATAAATGGGATGGCTATGATTATTGAATATAAGTGACTCCTTAGAACCATAAGCAATCCATGATGGTCCAAAACAAATAAATGGATCAAACTATTGATTTGATTTATTTTTGTATTAATGATCTTCACTATCCATATTAAAAGCCATTTATCAAATAATTAACATTTGTCAGATCAGTGTGATGATTGTAATGTAGCTTATGGAATGTGTGTTGGACCTAATGAATAGTCTAGATAAAAGAATTGGACTCTCCAAGTGTCCCAAATGAAACTAGGAGCACTATCCGTGCATTGTTGTGGTTGGTTCCATCATGGGATAGGCTCTGCCCCAGTGCATCCTCTATCAAATGATTGTAGCCATCAGCTGAAATAGACGATGACCACCAATAGTCAACATTTCATGGGGGCCTTCCCCAGTGTACTTATACCCCAGGGAATTATTTTGGGTATTTCTCATCCACCATGGGCCCCACCATATGGACAATGTAACATTCCTCATTTATACTACCCAAAAATACTATTAACTGCATTTTTCTAATCGAAATCCCAATCTCTCACTCTGTTTCAAACCCTCCTAGTAAAATCTTCAATTTAAATTTGGCGATTCTGGAAATGGATTCATCTTGTGTAATGCGTAAAGGAAAAAGGAAAATGCAACAAAAAGTCGATGAAAACAAAAATGCAGATAGAGGACAAGTAGCATACCTTGTGACATCCCGAATCACGAGGCGGTAATCGACAGTGATCGTGAAGAAATGAGCATTCAGGGAGAAACAGCAAGGGCTCGTTTGCTTGCAAGCATCCGTGAACTCCATTCCTTACAAAACCCTAATTCTTCAGATCCATCTTCAAATGCAGAGCATAACAGACTGCCACAGATTCTTGAATCTCTCTGTCATTTTAAGGCAAGCGATGCCCTAGACTTTCAAGTACTGCCAGATCGAATCGTAAAATTTCTGCAATTCTTAAACCCTATATGGGAGTGAGAAAGGAGAGTAGCTGAGATCATTGTGGGAATTTCATAACTATAAATCAGTTCGAAAAAAATAAATTAAAGAAAATAGCTGTGACAGAGTTGCTCCCGCCGCCAAAATTGGAGAGAGAGAGAGAGAGAGAGAGAGAGAGAGATGGCGAGAGACAGAGAGTGAGACCCCACGCCCTGGCTGACGGTCCGTTAGTAACTAACGCGAGCTGGCTTTCTCACGTGCGAAAAGTTAGCACAGATGCTGCTTGGCTGGACGAATAATGCGGCAACACGTTAGAGTCCCACCCACGCACTTCGCTGGTTTCGGGGTCTCACCCAAGTCGCGCCCCTTATATGCTTCTTTAAGCTGCCTAGACTTTGGATTGAAAACTATTATAAGAAAGCACGTCAGGGCTAATAGATTGCGTTTTGTTGAACGGTGATAACTTGTTCCCCAAACACATGATACGCATGCAGGGTACACGGATTGCCTGCAGCCCTGTTCTATGTGTAGCCTACTGTGATCTATGTGTTATATCTAAGCCGTCCATTTGTTTGGCTAGATTAGTTTAGAGCACGAAACATTACATTAGCCAAACAAATGAACAACTTAAAGTTTCAACACGAGGTCATGGGTTTGAGTAACATTGTGATGTGAGTGCACAGATGTGTGAGGGGTGTGAGTGCCTGTGGGAAAAAAAAAATGGACCACGCTCCTATAGTAGGGGAACATAACACCCAGCCATCCTAGTGTCCTATTGTAATGTTTATGTTCCTTCTAAATATATTATAAGGTGATTCTCATCAAGATGAAAGAAAACACAAATATCATCTGGAACTTGTATAAGACTCAAAAAGTTTGAACCGATGAGCGTTCAATCCAAACTGGTTGATGTAGTTTGGTCCCCTTGAGCATCTACCTCTTATTTGGGGCTGTTGCTTAAAATGAGCCAGCGAAATAAATGGACAAATCGGATGCAACATATACATCAAGGTAAGCTCTATAAAGATTAAGGTTGCTTGCTCGAGTATGCAGGTCAATCTAACCATTCATATCATGTTCCATGTAGCCGACGTAGCATTTCATGAAATCTGACTGATCAGATGATCCTAACCATCTGATTTCATATGAGGGATTTAGGTAGCTAAATATTTTCTTTTTCATCCATGCCATTGGGTTCATCATTTAGACATGGATTAACTGTTGAGCTTATTCATCTTAATCCTAAAAGTCTCATTATGTGGAAGTTGACCCGCCTATCTCTCCAATGGACAAGTGATGGAGTTTTGAATGCACCTGTTACCATACCTTAGTGGTAAACTCTCTAGAGTTTCAACACGAGGTCACAGGTTGGAGCACCCCTTATGGTGCGAGTGCGCAAGAGTGTGGGGTGGGTGTGTGTGGGGGTGTGAGTGCGTGAGTGCGTGGAGGAGGGGTGAGTATGTGTAAAAAAAAAGTGATAGAGTTTGAATGATTGTGAATCTCAAGAAAGATCAAAGTATTGAATTCTTGTCTATTCCATCAAATTATATTTTCAAGTCCCACTATGCACCTATCCCATAGAGACGCATGGGTGAAACTTTAATGAGACCTACCCATTGGATACCCCTGCTTTTATTTTCAACTTGAAACCCAAAATTTAAAACCATTGAAAACTCAAGTAAGTCTCACCTTAAAAAAATGTTAGGTTGAGACACCTATTATTAGTTGTGTCAGTCCCACCATGGTATTTATGTGGTACCCAATCCATTCATAAGACATGTCTAATTAAGATTTAAAAAAACAAACATTATCTAAAAATCACAATCACAATATTCCAAAACCAAAGTAGGTCATACTACTTGAATTAGGTTTTTAGGTATAAGTTTATGAGGTAGTCCACTTGAGTTTTGAATTAACCCTAGGTTCCATATCAATGATAGGTACCTATGTGAGGTATATATGCAAGCTTTGTTGGAGTTGTGCCGTTAAAAACTAATGTAAGGCCTTGTCCACTAAGCATGTAGATGTGATCGGGGCAATATCAACATTGATCTTAATAGCTATGAGTCCTTTTTCGACATGTAGGTTTTTAGGTATAAATTTATGATGTAGCCCACTTGAGTTTTGAATTAACCTTAGGTTTCATATCAATGATTGGGGGGGAATGCAGCTGATTGACTAGTGAATTTCTTGTATGTTAACCTACTTAGGTACCTGTGTGAGGTATATATACAAGCTTTGTTGGAGTTGTGCCCTTAAAAACTAATGTAAGGCCCTGTCCACTAAGCATGTAGATGTGATCGGGTCAATATCAACATTGATCTTAATAGCCATGAGTCCTTTTTCGACATGTAGGTTTTTAAGTATAAGTTTATGAGGTAGCCCACTTGAGTTTTGAATTAACCTTAGGTTTCATATCAATGATTGGAGGGGGGATGGGGCTGATGGACGAGTGAATTTCTTGTATGTTAACCTACTTAGGTACCTGTGTGAGGTATATGTGCAAGCTTTGTTGGAGTCGTGCCTTTAAAAACTAATGTAAGGCCTTGTCTACTAGCATGTAGATGTTGTCGGGTCAATATCAACATTGATCTTAATAGCATGAGTCCTTTTTTGATATGTGATATAATTGGTTAATATCTAGTACTACCTTAAATACTTAAATAATACAAGTTGTGAGAGAAATAATCCATTTATTCCTTGGGAACTTGAGATCTATGATATTAATCATTGATTATGGAGAGTTGTGGTAAATGGATCTCAGAAACCTGCTGAGTTATGATGGGAACATATGTGTGGGTCACGGTCGTGGACATCATACTTCGAAATGTATGGTTATCCTATATGAAGGGACTAACTTAAGCCAGGATGAAACGTCTCAACCACTAAGAACTAACTTGGTATTTGTTGTACCTTTATCATTGACTTATACGAGAACATAAGTATGTCATAGACACATGATCCTAATATTGGAATTTATACTTGTCATAGCACAATCCACGTGAACTAATGAGATGCCGGCATGTCTCAACTCTACTAACGAATGATGAACGAGATCCTACTCACGCCTTAAGGATATCTTTCACCCCATATCACTTGGCAATATGTCACCTATCAAAAGCAAAACGACTCAAAGTCGTTGTATATTTGCATATAAGACATTGCAATGAAGGACACATAACCCTCACACCAAGTGGCACATGTGGTCAAACAACGTACTCGACAAACTTACAAAGACCAATTAAGATAAAAAAATATATATCTATCTCAATTCGGATACAATCAGTTAGGTTGTCTCAAATATTCATGCTAAGATGGAAAGCTTCTCAGAGACAATCGGTGCTTTCATGGAGATTATAAAAGGTTCGAGAAGCGAATTTCTCCTAAATTAAAAGGAAATCAAGGGATGCAATGAAGAATATTTGTCTGATTGGGATACGATCTAACCCCATAGCCTTCGCGGATCTTCGTGTCAGTGAGAGAATTCATGCCAATAAGGAAACCGCGATATGAACTATCACCCTCCCAGTCTATATAAGGAGTACATAATGAAGAGTTCAAGGTATCAACCAAGCCATCATACACAACCTCACACAGAGCAACGGTGTCTTACCTTAATTTTAGATTTAGATCCATCCACTTTTGTCCAACCCCGCTATAGAACGTCCAGACTTTACCATATCTTAAATCATTGTTGTTCAGCACCATCACTACAATATGCATAAAAAAAGTTTATACGTGGCAAATCATTGTAAATATCCATGACCTATTATTACCAGATCCTAATCAACCAAGTTTATACGTGGCAAATCACATCGATCACATCCTACTGACCATCATCCACCTCGATTGTTTGTCTATACAAGTGATCATGGGTATTTATCTTTATTTGTTTTATTTTCTTATTTTATATTCTCGTTGATTGTATCGATCTTCATCATAAATTAATAAAATCGACGATTAGCGTTTATTTTTATTTCTTTTAATCCATTACTGCATTCGGAGAAACCTAAGGCCCCCGATCACCGTTGAAAGAAAAGCCCTTATATCAAGGCAAAGTGTTCTTATTCAAAAAGACTAACCCTTCCTTTCTAAATCGCTTGATCGCTGCATATTGGTGGCTAGACGGTCAAGTCAACCTTCATAGGTTTGATTCTACGGTTGATTTAACACCTGGGTTGTAAGCGTTCAATCAAACTCAAGTTGAGTACGACTCCGACATGCCCAACACTTCCTAATCGCACACGGTTGATCGAATACAGGTTGTTCATTAACATGTGTGGCATCATGTCTGATTGAACTGCAATAATTGAACCTTCAAACATTTGCATCGAGGGATCGAGTTAAAGTCAATAATTTAGGGGCCCATTTTCTTAAACTATGACCATGTAATCAAAGACTTAATAATGCATGAAAAGTGATTATTCAAATCTAAGGATACGTAAGGGTCGTGATCTTGACATGGTGACTTTGACTCACTTTACGAGGTTTTTAAAAGGTCATTGAAAGTAGATGACGCTAAATTATGTCCATCGATATTCATTTATTCTCTCTTAAGCCAATGTGGGATCCATTGGGTTTTCCTAGAGACCTATTTAGAACCAGACCTAATTAGATAAAAGACTCATCAAGAGATTTTACCACCCAATCTTAAAATGTTTTAATGAACTCTATAAAAGTCTCAACCATTGAAGTTTTATTCTAACCATTAAAATTATTTTTATCGAACTTGATAATGACCTGATCGTCCATTCCTTGATCATTATAGGATCTGGATCTATGGTCGATGGTCATGATAGTGGAGGGATCAAATAATGAGTATATGCATATATAAGGCAGATCAACGAGCTTCCCTCACAGCATGGTATAAAGAGATTTGTGATGTGCTAGAGCACCATAGCATTGTGTACTCCTGAAATCCTAACTTATCCTTATTTATAAATCTTACTACAAAAGAGAACAACCAAGTAGAGCCCTAGACATCCCACATGGGTGTCATTATGAGAGAAAAAAGTGGAAGAGAGAGAGAGAGAGAGAGAGAGAGAGAGAGAGAGAGTTATGCATGTTGAGATTGAAAAAGTATTAACTTTGTGAATTGTAAAATTATGACTAAGGCGTCGTTTGGTAAATTGAAAAATTAGATCTGAAAATTAAATTAAGTGATGAAAACTTAAAGTGATGAATTGTAGTACTTATATGTAACACATGTACCATAATTAGCCCTCCGTACACCTCATTTCCGAACTCGACATACTCGGAACAGTCCAAACCGATGAATTTCGATCAGGCACCCTATTTCAGTATCGCAACGACCCGAGACTTGTACCCTGGCGACCGCGCGGATGCCACGACTTCAACTGCCGCGCCGCACGCTCCGTTTCAATACTTAGTTTGAAAGATGCATACATATGCGCAAATCAAGGCGGGCCACGCTACACATGCATGAAGTGGGCCCCACTTGCACAAATTCCTAGGTTGTCCTATCAATCAATCAAACATCCCATCAATCAATCAAGTGTCTCATCAAGTACATCCCTCTCTCTCCTCACAAGTCAACTAAGCCCATACCTAAGCCATTCACTCTCATAAATGCCCCATCCCCTTGCTATCATTATTCCTTTTTCAAATACCATTTATGTCCCAAAGTCCCTACACAACAAATGGGTCATACCTAGCCACCTCCATTTGAGAGAGAAAGAGAGAGAGAGAGAGAGAGAGAGAGAGAGAGAGAGAGAAGTAAGAAAAGAAAGAGAGTTGTGAGAAGAGAGAGTTTTTGGTGAGCTTAGGTGAATAGAGGAGGAGATCCACCCCATCAAGCCGTCCGATCGTCTATCCTAACCGATCCAACCGTCCATCTTCGTGGTGAGTGCAATTAGGGAGGACATATGCTCCATTTTAATTGTTTTCATTTTGGTTGTGGGCCACAAGGGTGGGATCCACCTTGATATGTGTTTGGTGTGTTTAGATTCGTAGGATGGACCCTATAGTGGCAAGGAGTCCATTTAATGGCCGGATCTTCCCCTTCATTGCTTTCCTTCTTTTCCTTTCTTCTTTTCCTTTCAACTTTCACGATTTATGGGCTGATGTGGGACTCACAAGTGGGCCACATTATAAGACAGCATGCCCCGCATGCTGTCTAATCATGTGGACCACCATGTATGGTCCACTGTGTTAATTATGCTCCATTCAACCTATCCATAATATCACATAGACATGGACGGAGGAAAAATACAATTTTTGCTTGATCCAAAGATTTTTTGGGCCCACCACAAGGTGGCCGAGCAAATGGATGGAGTGGATTAGCCCCACACGTGCTCCTTACATAAGAATATATATATATATATATATATATATATATATATATATATATATATATATATATATATAGAGAGAGAGAGAGAGAGAGAGAGGGGGGGGGGGGGGGAATAGCTTGGAGGGGGTCCCACTCGTGGGACCCACCTTGATGTTTGTGTCAAATCCACACCGTCCATTTGTTTCCCTGGATCATTTTAGGGCCAAGGCCCAAACTTGAAATAGATCCAAGTCTCAAGTGGACCGTACTACCTGAAACAGTGGGAATGATGACGTCTACGGTAGAACTTTCTTTGGCCCATCTTGAATTTTGTAGACCTTATAAGCTGTCCAATATTGGACTCGTTGAGTCCCCCATGAGTCAATAATCATGATAGACGGAGTGGATTGTCCTCATGTGGGCCCCACTTGATGATAACCAGAAGAAAAAGAAAAAGAAGGGACCAGCGCTGGATGCTCGTCTCTCTCCGCGTCAGGGGTGCTGGGAGTAGCCAGCGTCCACGGACACTGGGCTCCTCAGCCGTCCAGCCAGTGGTCCACCTCGTGGGACCCACCATGATGTATTTGTTTTATCCAAGCCGTCCATCTGTTTTCCCAGATCATTTCACAGCCCACGCCCGAAGACCAAAAAGATCCCGATATTGGGTGGGCCTCACCACAGGAAGAAGTGAGAATGAATAGCCTACTGTTGAAACCTTTTTAGGGCCCACCATTATGATGGTTTTCCATCTAAACCCATCCACTAGGTCACACAAACCTGTATGAATGGAAAACACAAGTATCAGCCAGATCCAACACCTCAGTGGACCGCTTTATGGGAAGCAGTGGTGATGAATGACCCCGGTTGAGAATGTTTGGGGCCCACTGTAGCACATGTGGAGCCCCACCATGAGGTTTATTCCCATCTAACCTGTTGCTGAGGTCACACAGACCTGGGTGGATGGAAAACCCATATATCAGCTCGGTCCAAAACTGTTTGGGGCCACGATTGTGGTCCTCGCTGAAGGCAACATGCTGGACACGCTGCCCAGCAGTGGCCCACCTCGTGGGAACCACCATGCCCAGCCGTCCATCTGTTTTGCTATATCATTTCAGGGCATGGCCCCAAATAGGAACCAGATACAATCTCATGTGGGCCACACCATTTGGAATGATGAAGATAATGATGCCCACCGTTGAAACCTTCCTATGGCCACATGATGTTTATATGCTACCCAGACCTGTGGTACAAGTCTGGGCGAAGGGAAATCATGAATATCAGCTTTATCCATAACTCTTGTCACCCAGGTGGGTTCCATGCTCGTCTAGCAAGTGGCCCACCCTATGGGTCCCACATGATGTATGTGTCTGATCCAGGCCGTCCTTTCTTGGGCCTACCTATGATTTATATGTTTTATCCATGTCATCCAGATACAGGGACCCACCTTGGGTATGTATTAATCCATGCCGATGGACAGTGGACTGTCGAAATCATCCATCAGTCCAAAGGGTGGGGCCGGCTATAGTAGTCCACCTTGATGATGCGTTGTATACACACCTCATTACGGTGCCCGATCCGTCGGTCACCTTAGACCAGCATGATGCATGTATTTTATTCACAATGCTCAGTATGTGGGCCGCTATGGTGCTCACTTTGAAGTATGTATTGCACATTCATACCGTCCATGCGTTAGACATATCATTTTAGGGTATAAGCCCAACAAGGAGGCTGATCTGTAGCTCAAGTAGACCCCTCGCTGGACAGCAGGGGCTAGCCATACAGGTCCAGTATATGGGCCATCATTAATGTCCCATTGGAGGCCACCAGGGCCTACCTTGATGTATTCGTGCCGTACATCGGTCATTCTAGCCCGTTTTGTTGCATATGGTGGGCCGATTCAAGTCTCAAGTGGGCCATGTCACATAGACTTTCTATTATTAGTAGGACCCTCTATCCAGATCTCACCCCCTATATTCGACCATTTGAGGCCGATTGTCACATGATACATTTGAAACATGTTAGCGTACTTAGCTTGATAGGTCACACTAATAATATGCTTAGTGTAATGAATATCATGCCCATTCATTTGTGCATACGCATCATATGTATGCCTGACTGTGGATGATGTTGATCATAGCATATGCCTTACAGCTTGAGATACTTAGGGGACCCGTATGAGATAGAGTCACCCCACATGATCGCGCGGTATGCCCAGGTTTGGTGCATGGCTTTGATAGTATGACTCATGCATCTCGCATTATACATGTCATGATCAGATTCTCACCCCAGCAGGTTGTGATCACCATAGTCACATCGTGGATGGTAGGAATAGACACTGAAAATATGTTCTAGCACTTGGGCGCCAAAAATGTCCTTGGGTGAAAGTCCCTAAATCTTGTGGTACCAGTAGGATGCTCCAATGTCTAAACCGAGTGGATATATGAGCGCACGAGGGCCAAATACCAGTAAGCCGCATCTCCCACTGTGTCGGGGTCGGTTGGAATGGGGTATGACCTTACCCGCCCGGGTGCAGAGGGCTATATATTAGGTTGAGTCTGACCAGCTCAGTGAATGGGTTCGCTATTGACGAGCCGGGTGGATCTTCTTATATGTCATTGTTGAGGTGTATAGTGAGGTCTCTTCCACTCACTTGGTTATGAGCGCGATGGGGAGGCAACCAATGTCTGGAGTGTAATAGACCCCGGTGATGTCCCAATTGTAAACTGTATGATATATGGCAGTCGAGGATTGACATGCGCACACTGCATCTTTAGCATATGACATTCGGCTATATAGACCCCTTGCATTGCATAGCCTTGGGACTGTTAATAACATTCATAGACTTGGTAGTGTAGCCTGCCATCATTTTCACTTACTTTGATATTTGTATACCTGTCATATGCATTGTGCACACACTATGCACTCTCTAAGCTTCATAGTAAGCTTATGCACGTTGTTTACGTGCAGGACATACTATAGCGCGACAGCAGTGAGACAGGGGCGCGCATTTGATCTTCCAGCTTTCAGTTATACATTGTATTTTCTTTTTCTACAGCATTGTACTCTAAGGATTATCTTAGTGGATATGTGATGTGAAGCTTTTGGTTTGGTACGCTTGTGGTTATGATCATCTATAATAATATTAAAAAAAAAAACTTATCCCTAAAAATCCTCCTTGTGAGATCCCAGGATCGGAACCTGGCGTACGAAGCTAGGAGCCGAGAATAGGGTACTACGGAGGCTGTCGGCACCGAATTCGACGGCCGGGAATTTAGCGAGCCCGGTCCCCGAGTTTGGGGTGTGACATTGTAAGTACGAAAAAATTGTTTGGTAATTTGTTTGAAAAAAATATACTAGTAGCTGAAACTAATCATTTCTTTCATAATTTTTTATTTGGTAAATGCATTCCACAAATGTTTGAAAATTGTCAAATTATCATATTTATCCCTATTATCTCAATTAATATCTTTTACAGTGTATGAGACGAAATGTGCTATTATCATGCCAACAAATTTAACATGCTTATACACAAATCTATTGAAATTTTATTATTTCCTTTTTGCAACCCAATACAAGTTAGTTTGGGATTCATCAACTTAACTATAATGTGCAGTACTTGAGCCCAATTGATAACCCTGAATCTGTAGTGGTTTCGAATCACTAGTGATTGGATGATCCTAACCATCCAATTAGTGGCATGCAAATACAGAAATACAAAATTGTAGATGTAAGGTAGGTTTAGAAATGTGAGTCCATGACCTTCGGATTGTTGTGCACCATAGAACAAAAGGAATCTTGAATGAATTTGTTGCACCTTCTCGAGACTCATGCACCGTGCAAATGACATGCATGGACCTCAATCATGACTGTCCAGATTGTGGACCACTGTGAATGGGGCTCGACAATCCCCATGAAGAAATCCATGATAATGACCTCAATCATGATTGTCCATATTGTGGACCACTGTGGATGGGGCTTGACAATCCTCATAATGAAATCCACGATAATGTACGGTTTAAAGGTGGTGCATGATCCAAAGATAGTTAATGTGATCAGTGGATGGTAAACTTCAATGGTCCATATTACAAAACATGGCTCATTTCTAAAAATGTAAGTAGACGTAATTCCTCCAACATAAAACTAAGCTAGGAGAAGCTAGATGACATACTTAGGACTATAATACTCTACGACACATGTTTCAGGTCCGTGGCCCACCATGTTGTATGCATGGCATCTACATCGATGAAAAATAATCATTTGGAGTAATCTTTTAATCAATCCAAAACACGCATGGAGTGAGCCACAAAACCCTTGATCACTGAACGATGTACAAGCCAATTTGTAGCTATCCACACACATAAAATGGTTCCGAATTACATAGCTCGAGTGTGCGTGTGAAGTCTCGGATCAATGTTTCACGTCCAGTACGGGGAAATAATGAGAGTTCTCTCCCTTCTTTTATTTGTATAATTGACTTCAACTACAGGATCCGAGAAACTTGCGCTACACCCATCAAAGTCGTCCGTTAGCCAATCTAGGCTGTCTATCTTCGTGTGTATTGTCAAAATGAAAAAAAAAAAAACCAAAGAAGCCCTAACATGCGAAACTAAATTTAAACAAAAATCATGTTTATTTTCCTATTTTGGAAACTCAACTCATATACAATCTTATGAAGAACCGTAATTACATATCCGAATTTCTGATTTTTTATAAAGTAGACCATGTCGAGCCAGAACTCTTAAAATAGAAATTCTGTTTCTTTATAAATCTCACCATCATAGTAGGATTCACCTACTAATCTGGAAGCTAGCTCAAACATAATTAAAGCCGTCTATGGAGTGCATATCGGTTGTCTAGATTCACAACTCGTGCAACCCAATAACTTCTGAGTGAAATCAACGTTCGAACAACACCATCTTTATTGTTTCATTCATAAATCTACACCACGATCCATGGAGTGATCCTAAAGCGATCTTAATAGTCTATTTTCATATATTTCTATAAAAAGATTTGAACGTTACCACGTTTCACTCCAAATTTCATGGCCGAGTGCGAGAACCGGTCAAAATCTTCTCGTATGAACCCATCGGTAAAACCTTTTCAAAACTTCACAAAAATATGTTCATAAGCTCTATGGAGTCCATCTAAACCGTTCACAAAAATCATAATCAAGAAATAACTCTTCAATCAAAATTCGTCATTAACGAGCTTATATTCCTCCTCAACAAGCCTCCAATTGCATAATTGGTGTTAAGCCTTGATCTAAGAATCCAATCCACCCATTTTGTGGCGCATTGAATCAACATTTAATCGCTATTCCTCCATTAGATCTAACTTGTTGATAAAGACCATAAACCTGACAGAAAATAACATTGTCAAAGCTGTTTTATGCAAAACCAGTCAATGCAAAACCCGGCATCTTGACCGCCCTTGCACAAGCTTTTAAAATTCTTTAGAAAGATTAAAGAGTTTATAAAACTATATTCGACTAAGAACTATAACAAATGAATAAAGAGACCAAATCGTGCAATCAGAGAAAGAGGAGAAGGAGAGAGAAAACGAAGTAGAGGGAGAGATCGAGTCGTTGCTAAGTCGACTTAGTGGAATCTGATGAGTCCAAGGCTTAGTCAGGCCTTGTTTGGGTCGGGACAGGCCCAACAACACTAAAATTGATAGGTGATGGGGAAGAATCAACCTTGCATCGAGTTTAAGGCCCAATTGCACTATTTTGCAGCCAAGTCGCACTAAGTCACATTGAATCAAATCGACTCATGGCGTTTTTTAGTCCATCCTTTTTGGAATTCATGGAGTGAGAGCTGGGAGTCTAGCTATGCATTAAGAACCAATATGTTCCATTGTTTTATAACTAACTCGTTACCAAGTTACACCATTTCGCAATTGAGCCGGGTTCGAAAGAGATAAAGAGAAGGTAAAGGTAGGTCTATATAAAATTTGACTATGTTTAAGACTTTTATTTTAATTTTGATGTGGGAATAAAAAATTTCAAAATTCAAACCTAAATTTAGACCGTAAAATAAAATATAAAAACTACACAATCAAAACTTAACTTTTGATCCGACCTAAATAAGTGTGTAATATATCAATCTAATTGTACATATTTTATAATTTATGTTAGAGCTTGATCCTTAAGCACATACACGTGATCTAGCAACGTTAGAAGGTAATTTGACTTGAGAGGTTAGAACATCCCTTCAAGCTTTTCATTAGGATTCGTGATGGAATAGTTATAGTTCATTCATTCTATTATTTTAAGTTGAACTTCTTATATATCACGTCTAGTTCACTTGGTTAGTATACTTCTATATGTTATTATGAACCCTAAAATGATTGAATTCTACTTATGTATGGTTTAGAATTCACTTTAGCATGGATTATGCTTTATTGTCTAACCATGTCATTATTTACTTACGTGATAGAAATTTTGAATGATCCTTGCTAAGGAATAAATTAATGATGTTTATTATTTGATCTATGTACCTTGGAACGTGTGGCACGGTTACCCACGTCAATGATCCAAATTGAGACACAATCCATGCAAATGACGTACATGAAAAACTATTTATGAAAGACCATATTGCTTTGTTGTGAACACACTCCATTGGATTATGCCTTGTAACTTAATTGACCTATTTTGTTTATAGACTTAATACCATGATGTTATATTATCTTGGCATCACTTTATGACATGTTTTGGTGCCTTGAGTGGTACAGGTGACGAGCCTTTTATTTTATATCCATGAATAGACTTATGTTTATAATGGTTATTTTTATTGACCATGGTATGCTGATTTAAAAGGCCTACTAAGTGCAAAAAGGTTTCATAATTTGTTGCTTTGTAAATCAGACCAATGAACGATTGGTTAATCATGTACTCATGACACTTTTATAACGTATTGTTTGACACGAAGTATGTCTATTGTGATTTTGGGTCACGATGTCAATGCATGCCCTTGGGATTTGGAGTTATGATGTCGATGTATGTCTTTTGTGATTTTGAGTCATGCTGTCAATGTATGTCCCTTATGATTTTTGAATCATTTTGTAGTAGTTCATTTTCAGCGTGAGTTTTACTCACAAGTATCGGTTGGATGTGCATCCCCGTGTTGACATGCATTCATGCATTAATCAAGATTTTATGACGAAGTTGATATTGTATGAACTCAATCTTCCATGTCTCACATTTATTAATTATATTGGACTGTGATGATGGATGTGTAATTTCAAGGGAGGGGGAGTTTTCATTGAGCTAGTCACTCATTATGTAGATGTTTAAAAATACCAACAGATGATGTAAGATTAGAAGAGTATTATGATAGCCTTAAGATCCGATTGAAGATCAATGGATGAGATGCTCTACATGAGTACAACGGAGCTCTTGGAGTTTAACTAATAAATCGATACACTCTTATGCTTTCATAAAACTGTTGGCATTTAAACAGATTATTTAATTTTGTAATAAGTCCTCAACTAAGCAGATAAGTTTGATTGATTATTATGGCTATTGAAACTTTATTTACAAAATTTAATTTATCTTGCTTTTGTTTGATGTATAACTATGAGAATGTAAATGTAATAATGTTGAATACTCGAAAATAACCTGCGTGTACTTTCACTAGGACCCGAGATTTCAATGCAAGAGTGTAATACTTGAGTTGCGAATTTTAAGGTGTTGTAGTGTATATGATGAAAGACCACTCTGAAGTTTTTGATATTTTTCAGTTATTTCATCGTGAAGTTTGAAATCAATTTACATCAATGTATCAATATTTCGGTTTAATAATCGATGGAATATCTGCCTACCACCTTTCAAACACACTTGGCTTCTTTCAAGGTTTTACACCAAACTTCTTATGTCTGTACATCATAAGAGAATGGGGTTACTAAAAGAAAAATCGACACTTGTTGGAGGTCATCAGATCTCTTCTTTCTCATATGCATATTCCCAAACGATTTTAGGGGTATGCCATTCTCACTGCATGTCACATTATTAATAGGTTGCCTTCTACATTGTTGAAGGAAAAAACCCCTTTCTTAATCTCGTTTCCTAACTTGGAATCTTCTCCATTACTTGCTCATGTTTTTTGGTGCACTTCCTTTGTCTAAAAATTTGGCCATGGAAGTGACAAACTTGATGCACGAGTGATCAAATATGTGTTTCTTATATATTTGCATACCAAAAAAGGGTATTAATATTATGATCCCATTGCTCTCGTTTATATGTAAGTGTCAGTCACGTTCTTTAAGGATACTTCTTACTTCTCTCCTTCTAGTAGTGAAGGGGGGTTAACATTCCTAACCTTTCAAACTATGCCATATATTATGTAACGGTCTGATTTCTCTACCTGCAATTTTAGTATAGCTAGAACAACACTTGCTCATAGTCGCTAAGAAGGAATCGAGATTGGAGTAAACACCTCATTCATGGCCACAACCGGATGGGCTGTTTGTTCTGTCACGTGTGAGCTGTAATTGATTCCATCATCATGCAGAAGCGCCAAATTTCAACTTACACACTACTAACTCAACTTGCTTATCTTCCGATACAACCCATATAATTGAAGTACCCCTCTACTTCTACTAGACAATTAAGGAAATCCTTAATGTTAACCAAACCATTGAAATTAGGAAGATCACCTTTAGCTCGAAAATCTCTGTCAGGATGATCCGCATAATCGTTCCCATGTATGGGTTGTCAAATAATGAGGCCCTCAGTGTCCTCATCGGTGAAGTCCGAGTCTTTTGGGGTAGCCCTATGATTTGCCATCGAATGTGCTCGACGGAATACAGGATTGTTCCATACAACGATCGGCGGCGATTGAGCATCGCCTTGGGCTGGGGGTGGGGCCAACGACAGTGCAATATGATCGAGAGTCGCCTGCAACCCTTGCATGGACAACCGATTCAACCGTTAGAGAGAATCTATCTTCTCAACCGTTAGAGAGAATCTATCTTCTCAGCAAGATACTGAATCTCTTAACCAACGTTAATATGATTGTCATCGTCGCCATCGTTAGAAGCCATCATCCCGAAGGGGATTCCTCGCTCTCATACCACTTGACTTGGGTGTAGATGTGGTAAGGTCGATCGTTCTCCCTTACTGGATAACTACTCTGAATCCAAGGAACCACCAAGAATCCTCAACCGGACTTCCTTGAATCTACAAAGAAAAATTTCTCAAATCCACGAGAGATAAAAAAACCAAAGTTTTATTAAATAATGATCAAAGATGAATGCTTAACGAAGAAATTAAACGAGTTAGACTAAACAAGCCCTAGAAACCCTAAGTGTGAAAGTAAAGAATCTTAGGAAGAAAAAAAAATCAAATTTGGTAAAAATGAAAATTTCTGTGCAAATTCGCGGATGCATATCGTGCACTATCGGGCACCCGATGAAGTGTTGCGGATGACCAATATTCTCTAAAATAGTTTAGTGAATAAACTTGAAAATCAGACGAATTTTGAACACCGGATATTAGTCCTATCAGGCCAATGACAATGATTGGGCGCTCGATAATGGTTAGGTATTGTCAGTCGCCTGATGATAGTGAGGTTGGGCAACCGATGTCGATCAAAATGGTCTAGAGGGTCTCTGGACTCCCACACGGGTTATCCGGCGGTGACCAATGAAGACTGGTCAAGGTGCCTGATGGTGCTTAAATTCTGCCCTCTTCTTTTTGGTTCCTTCCTTGCCATGATCCACTTGGGTCTTAAATATGCCCCCTCATACTTGGGCTCATGCCTTGAGACTATACGGTAAAATGGATGGACTGCGTGGATAAAACAAATACATCATGGTTGGGCCCACAGTCGCTCACAAGGACCGTCTGTCTCTAGCTACGTCCTGGTCTGGAGGTAGTACCCAATTCGCGTCCGGGCCGCATATGATGAAACAATCTTGGGCCCACCTTGTTTACACGTCATCCAACCGGCCATTAAAGTGAGCCCCACGGCAGACTGAAGAGACATCTCCAAAAGGAGCATCCGATGTAGAAATCAGGTGGGCCGCACGGCGTGAATTCAGAAGCTGTAGGTATGATTTTATACTGTTCCTGTGGTGTGCCTTAGCTGGGTTTTGGATCGATCTGGATTTCTGCAGCTAACATGAGACGGGCCACCGATGGACGGGTTGGATTTCACGCGCTTAAAAACGGTGGGCCACACAGAGGTGAGATGCTGTCCGCGTTCATGACAACGTGTTGCAATCTGGGCGCGGATTGCCTGCGAAAGCCTTTCGCAGGCATCTCCTGCTCAAGGAATCTGGGTGGGGCCCACTGTGAGGTTTGTGAGCAATCTACGCCGTCCAAACATTTCGTGAGATCATTTTAAGCGTTGTGTCCAAAAATTAACGGGATCCAAGACTCAAGTGGGCCGCACTAAAGAAAAAGGTGTGTAGGGAAATTCTTACCGTGGAAACCTCTATGGGGGTCTACAGTGATGTTTATATACTATCCATACCGTTCATAATGTCATTCCTACTTAGATGAACTGAAAACACAAATATTATCCTGATTTGAAACTTCTGTGGCCCCACGAATATTTCAACTGTGGAAGTTCAGTCGTCATGTTTTCGGCTCACTTAAGTCTTGGATCCCGTTCAATTTTGGTTGCAACGCCTAAAAGGATCTCACAAAACGGTTGGACGGTGTAGATTTCTCGCAAACCTTACAGTGGGCCCCACCCAGATTTCTTGCGCAGGAGATGCCTGCAAAAGGCTTTCGCAGGCAATCCGCGCCCTTGCAAGGGATTCCGGTCGTCATTTCGATATCTTCTCCTTATATATCCGTCCGTCGCTCTCCTGCTGTTGCTGCAGCCTCCTTCAATTCTCTCTCTCTCATATATATCCGGAGCAGGCGAAAAACGGCCTCCATCTGTACACTTCAAGCTGAGGTAAGGGTTCCAGATATTTTTCATTAGATCCCCAAAATCTAGCTAGCCGTCTCTCCATTTCTCTGAAGAATCGGCTTCTGTTGGTTGATTGCGTTTTGGATATTGGATTTTGGGTATTGGGCGTTTGTGTTTCTGGTTATAGGAGAGAGGAAGATGGTTTGAGGGTTTATTGATGTGGTTTTTCTGGCGAATTGAGTCACACACACACACACACACACACACACACACACACACACATTCTCTGTCTCTATCTCTCTCACTTTTTTAAAATTATTTATTTATTTATTTTTATGCTGGGGACATGGTTTGAGGGTTTCTCGATGGGGGCATCTGTTTGAATTTTTTTTCTTCTTATTTTTGTGGAGATAGGTGTGTTTGGATGTATTGGGTGTTTTAGGGAATTGGGTTTTTGGAGATGGGTTTATGCTGTTGGTTCTTTTTTCCTTGCAGGGTTGGTGTTTTTTTTTTTTTTTTTTTGCAATTAGGTTTTTGCATTGGGTTCTGTTCTTTTTCTGACAAGTTTTTTGCAGAAATTGGTATTTGTTGGATGCGACAGTGGTGTGTTTCTAAAATTTGGTGGTTGGATAATTTTTTTTGATAGAAGAATTGCTCCTCTCAGTGCATATGGTGAACATTAATGGCGGTCAGGAGTGTTGAGATGGAGGGCCACTGTGTGGATGGGCCAAAAATCGTAGCAATTGGCCAGCTCTGACCATCCAGTTATTGTAGCTTGCTGGTTGAATGTGGACCACTGCTCTGTTTTGAGCTGATGGTTCCTTTTGCAGCACATGGATTGGATGATTACCACAGTTAACTCCCTTACTCTTGGTTATGGGATATGGGCTATCCATGTAGTGGCCCGCTGGATTAACATTCCCACTCACCACCAATGTTTGCTGTTTGTGCCATGAGAAGGGAGCTACATGGAACTTCTGTTGCATGAGCTGCATCTTCGCATCTCTCTCTCTCTCTCTCTCTCTCTCTCTCTCTATATATATATATATATATATATATATATATATATATATATATATATATATATATATATATTGTTGGGAAAGAGACGCAATTGGCCCGCAACGGAAGAAGCGAGAGATCAAACGAGACGATCACACAACGACACACACCAAGTAACAATCAACACACACAATAAGGCGATCCGATTTTACGTGGAAAAACCCCCCTCATGGGTAAAACACCATGGCACAAAGCGAATCCACTATGATATAAGAAGTTACAAGAGAATGAAGAAACAAAACCTCGGATATAAGCCCACAAGAGAAATCCCAAGCCCTCAAAGCTTTTTCTCTCACCTTAGAACTCTCTCTCTCAACCCTTGTGCATCTATGATACCCTAATCTTGGTTTACACCCGCTTATATAACAATAAACCTAAAATTAGAAACATATTATGCAAAACCGCGCAAGATCGCGCAAACTATATAACACAACCGACATACGGTCGGTCGCCCGAACCCACCGTTGGTCACCCGACGACCATGGTTCGGTCTATCGAAATCGATAAAAAATGTCCAGAGAGTTCTTTGTGCAGAATCCAACCGACCACCCTAATTGGTCACCCAAAGGCCTTGTCCAACATAGATTTGAGTCACCCGATTCCCAGATTTGGTTCTTCGAAGTGGGTTTTTGTGATTGGGTTCTCTTTTTTCGATCACTTTTTTGAAGAAATAATTTTTGTTTTTGCGGACTCCTCTGTTGTTCTGCTAGCTACTGCAGGGGAAAATCTCCCCCTTTTGTATTTTGGGAACTCACTTCCCCTACCTTAATTTTAATATAACCTGATGCTCTTTAGAAAAAGAGGTTTCTTGGAATTGTGTTTTTCTGGAATTTGGTTTTTGTCTTTTTTGGTTTTTTGGTCTGAAGCTTGCTTGTTGGAGATAGAGATAGTTGAGGGTGTATTACGATGTGATGCACTGATTTGACATGTTCATTCTTAATCTATAAGGGGGTGGGGTAATTTGTTATTTGTTAATTTTTTGATCTCTTGATTGATATTGGAGAGAAGTGGAGCAAGCTGAGTTCTTCATCCTTATTTTTTTTTTTTTTTCCATTTTAGCACACACACACACACAATCACACATCATGGAGTCATATACTTGGTTAGAATGCATGGAGATGGCTTGTTTGGTTTTAGAAAGTTGGAGACTGTTTATGATCTTTGGACAAGGTTCTTTTGCAACCAAGGGTTAAATTTTGTCTGCGCTTGTTATTGTTATATGGGTGCAGGTGAAGTGGGATTTTAGGGAAATCGCTGGAGTCGGTGATGGCTGGGAGTGTAAATGACGATTGTGGGGATGGGAGGTCTTCGGAGGGAATCTCAAGTGGACAAAGGTGCCAGTCCAGGGATTCCTTGGCAGAATGGCGGTCTTCCAAGCAGGTGGAGAATGGGAATGCTTCTACTTCACCTCCTTACTGGGACAATGACGACGACAATGATAGTGGCATGCTCTCTTTTCTCATTCTCCTTTTATTTTAATCACTTGTTGGTTCTTTCTTTCAATTTGTTGATTGAAATTGGGTTTGATTCCTCCCCTCCCCCCCCCCCCCCCTCCCCCGCCCCGGTGCTTTACCCAATGTACGTGGTTTGCGGGTGATTACGTGCATCCGCAGGGTTTAGTCTCCTCTCAAAAGGGGGCGGGGACACCCCATCGTCATAAAAAAAATAAAAATTGTTGATTGTAATTAACCTATGTGATAGACTCTTAAATAGCTTTTGATTGTAATCAACCTATGTGATAGACTCTTAGGATAGCTTTTCATTGTAATCAACCTATGTATAGTCTATTACATTGTGCCTGTGGGAGTTTTATGCTCTCATTGCTGGTCCGCAGCCTGGATAAAGGAGGGTTGCACCAGGTTGGCAGCTGTCGTCGAACTTTATGCCATAACTTCCAACATGAATCCAAACAATGATGATGATGTTAGTTGTTTCTTTCCTTAACTATGGTCTTACTTTTTCTTTTTCATTTTAGTTGAATATCTTTCATTGTTTTTCAGTCTGTATGCTTCTCATGATCTACATGTAGCGACTTGTCCCCTCCTACCAAAATAAGTGAATAGACAAAACTTCAGGGTGGGAAACATCTTTTTGCATGATAAATTGATGGTTGTTAGTTTTGAGATTGTTACATCTGAAAGGAAAAAGGTGATAGCTGGCCTGCATTGCCTCATGAATCTAATTTTATTTTCTCTAGCATTTTGCATATGTATTTGACCATTTAACCCATAATTCTCTGTTTAGGATGTTCTTTCTTTCTTTCTTATTGTTTCGTACGTGCATGTCTACATTTGTATATATAGGTGGGTGGTTTTTTGGTGCACATTCGTGTACTCTTATCGCTAAGTATCATGCCTAGTGCTATTAACTACTTGTCACCATAGTTGCATGCTTTCCTCCTCTTGTAATAAATTAAATGCACATGGAGAAATGAATCAAAACATGTATTTGATCAGTTAATAAGGAGAAAATTGGGGAATCTGTAACTTGCAATAGGATGCCTATTTCAGTTCAGCATCCATGTTGGTTAAATGGGCAGTAATGAATATGAAGTGTACAACTTACAAACGATGATCCGATTATATATGCGATCCTTTATAAATTAATGGGGATTGGTTGTGTCTGTAGGAGTTGAAGTGACACTCTAGGTTCCGTGCATGAGACCATGGCTGGCGCCTTTTATGATTTACTTGTGCTGGACTCCATTCTTTTCTAAAGATGCTTAAAATAGATGTTTGAGGTGCCACTTCTATATCATTTTGTACATGGGGACTGTTGGGTTCCAAATACTGATTCTCCGAGGTGTTTCTTTGTTTTGCTGTTAACTTTTGGTATGAAAGACTTAATACATTTGGTATCCTTTACTAGCCCCTATTTTACTAGAGACTCTTTGTGCAACCTACTAAATGATGCGGACATCAGTGGTGCACCCTTTAGAGTGTACCAGAGGAGGCGACGTCGCAGATCGAGTGTTGGAGCAGACGAGTTGATGTGGATGGACGCCGGGCCCATTGGGCCCATTTTCTTACGCGTTACGAGTACGCGAGATGCAGGATCGCGCAGGAGCATCATGACCGCTGGACCATGGAGCGGATTTACATTTAGGCGCTTTTTTATTTATTTCTTTGTTTCTAGGCGCTTTAGTGTCGTTATTTACTTTAGACGTTTTTATGTTATTTCTTTGGTTTTCAAGCACTTTAGTGCATTTTTTTTTTATTTTCGTAGCTTATATATACTGTGAGAACCCTATTTCGAAATTATTGAATGAATAGAAAATTCGTGAGTTTCTTCCTCTTTGTTGAGAGATTAGGGTTTCAGGATTGGCCCTCGGGTGTTAAGGATTCCACCCCGGAGTTTCCGTTTTCTCTTCTCTTTTTCTTCAAGGTGCGAGGAAAGGTAAGCTTCTTTTGATTTCTAATTCGTACTTCATGATAACCCATTGTTTTTCGACATCCCTCGTCCTTTTCTGAAACCCCCCCCTCTTTTTTGGTATGATCGAAAAGAGGGATGCCTAGCCACGATAACCGGTTCCAAACTTGACTGGTCTATGTTAGATCTGGGATATCCTCATATCCCTAGATCCTCCCTGTTTTATGATTTTACATGGTTTTATGCAAAAGGGGCATGATCCGGACGGACGAATTTCATCTTCGTGTTGAGATTTGTTAGTTTCCTCTGATTGAAAGTAGTTAGTTTCGTAATTTTATTATTTGAATATCTTCCAACTTGATATACATGCATCCAGTGTTTGCATTATCTCTGATATTATCGAAATATCCCCGATATTATCTCTATTGATAACTTAGCGACACCGATAACACTGGTAGCGATACCGATAACACTGATAGTATAAAAAATTCTTGATATCGGTGATGTATCACTAAATATTGCCAATGTATTGATATCGTCAATATTTTCAATTGTGTAAATTCCAGGCGTCGTTTTTATTGTCAATACATTGATCCCATCGATGTATCGCCAATATTTTTTACTGTGTAAATTCCAAGTGTCGCTTGTATCGTCAATGTATCTGCAATATTTCGATAATATCGCCAATGTATTGATATGCCAAAAATCTATATATTTAAAAAATTCTCATTTCATATTTTTTTATGGGTGCATGGTTGTATACAGCGTTCAATTTGTTAACGATAACATTGATAATATCACGATATTATCATTATCGCAACATGACAATAACGAGACCACAATCTTTAGTTTCTTTTTCAGTTGTTAATGATTTGTTTGGAAATTTCATGTGTTACCGATATTCTGAAATATCAATGGATGTTTGGATGGAAGTTCAGATTTTGGATGGATGAGATGATTGGACTGACTTCTTACGGCAACACATGCTTTTAGGCCCCCATTAAATAGAAACCTATTATGTATGCATTCTTTATGCAATTTTTTTATTCCTAAATATGCAAATATGTGTATTTTATCAGCTCCTGAGGTTTCAATGAAAATTCCACTGTTTTTCCCATTTTCCCCGCATTTTCAGTTATCAGCGATATTATTGGCGATATCGATATTGTTTCTGTATCCCCGGCTAGCGAAACTTGTAGCGATACCGAAACTTCGAACACTGCATGCAGTCTAGGGTTAGATCATCGCATGCCCCTGCATCAATTTTGGTATAAGAGAAAAGGTTCCTAGTGTAGGTCAGTTTACCCAAAATTTCCCTTTTCGGTGATTTTTTATCAAAGGAACCGGATATCCAAAAAAAAAAAATCGTAGGCCTTTCGGGCGCTCCGCCCCCTGCACCCCCGGCGACCCGCGTCCAACTCTGCGTAGGGGTCATAGTTCGTTAAGTTTAGTTAGCCTTTTTTTTTTTTTTTTCTAGATTTTGTTGAGTCCTCATATAGATCTAGGCCACATAGGATAGCTTGCATTGCACTGAACTAGGATAGTTAAAACTGCATTTAGATTTTACCTTTTTTACACCTTTGCGCACCTAGATCTAGGGCCTTTCATATATCACTCCTGGTGTATGCCTACGCGCACTGGTCGTAGGTTTGGTCTTCATAATACTATGGAATCTAATCAAATTACCAAAGCTCTGGAGGGTCTAATTAAGAGAATGAATCAGCAATTTCAGACCTTGAGAGGTGAGATCGCGCAGCAGTTTGCGCATCAGGATGATAGGTTCACACGTTTAGAGGAGAGGGTCACGCGCTTAGAGGATGGCATCTAGACCACCACTTTAGATGGTCCCCAAGCAACCCCCGACACTGGGGCAGTCGATCAGTCCCAAGTTGTGGGCCCTGATCCGCCTAGGGATGATTTGGGCGCAGGTCAGGTTCGTGGGCCTGGCAATGGACACGATGGGGCTCATCATCAGCCACCCCCATAGATTCGTGATCCTGTTTTCCCCGCCCAGTGGGAGGGCCATGGTGGGGTGCGATATCCGCAACCTCAGAGATACCATGAGCAGGACCCTGTTATTAGGGTCATGAAGGGCATCAAGGTTGACGCTCCTAGTTTTGATGGGAGACTGGACCCTAAAGTTTTTTCTGATTGGCTAGCAGACATGGATCACTTCTTTCAGTGGCACGGTCTGCCAGACCCACAGCGGGTTGGATTCGCCAAGATGAAGTTGGTGGGCCAGGTAAAACTACATTGGGGAAATGTGGAGCGTCGCCGTGAGCGATCTAGAGAGGGGCCAGTTCTCTTTTGGATTGAAATGAAAGAACTGTTGCGAGAGAAGTATGTTCCCCTTTCTTATAAGCAGAGGCTGTTGGATCAATGGCACACTTTGCTCCAAGGATCCATGACAGTAACGGAATACATTGCCAAGTTCGATGAATACATGATGAGGTGCGATGTAGATGAGGACCCTGTTGTGGTTCTCTCCCGTTTTCGTATGGGCCTCAAGTTTGACCTCCAGCGTGAGCTCATGCCTCATATGGTCACCAGCTTAGAGCACGCTTACCAGATGGTGCAGGAACTGGAGCACTATGTGCGCCAATCTCCTGCTAGAGGGTTTGAGATTCGACCTACTGTGCCTAGAGTAGCTCCGCAGGGAGCGAGACCTCAGGTCGGAAATCAACCCAGAGCTGAACCTGGTACCCAACCAGTCAATAGAAATCGAGGTAACAATGTGGCTGGACCAAGTACTAGGACTGCGATGCCAGGGCAGTGCTACCGCTGTGGTGGCATGGGTCACATTGCCGCAGAGTGTTCAAATAGGGGTGGGCGTATTGCCTTTGTTTCTGAACACTCTACAAAAGAAGAAGTGGCATATGAAGTTGAAGGTGACCAGAATGATGAGGAAATTATCGTCCAATCCCTTGAGCCGGCCAGTGATGCCGAGGATGATACTGTGGAGACTACCCCACTTGCTGTGGTGAGATGCGCTTTGGCCCAGGTGAAGGAAAGTGAGGATTGGCGCAGAACCACTATCTTCCACACTTACGCCAAGTGTGGGATAAGAGCTGCAAAGTGATCATAGATAGCGGTAGCTGTGAGAATGTAGTTTCTCCAAGTACTTTGAGTCGCCTGGGGTTGAAGCCAGTCCCTCACCCCAACCCATACCGAGTTTCTTGGGTTGATGCGACATCCCTTCCTGTGACTCAGCGATGCCTTGTGCCAATTGAATTCGGGCTATACAAGGACAAGTTGTGGTGTGATGTGGTCACGATGAACGTTGGCCATATCATCTTGGGAAGGCCATGGCTCTTTGACAAAGATGTCACAATATTCGGGCGTACGAATAATTGTGTGTTTAAGCATGAAGGAAAGAAGCTTGTCTTGAGCCCGCTCCCTCCCAAATCGTCCACAGGAGCGAAAGATGTTGCGTCTCGAGGCAGTTCTAAGAGTCAAAAGGCACCTCAGTCGAAGTCTCTCCACATCATAGATGCTAAGGAGTTTGAGAGAGAGGCTAAAACTGGGACTATGGTGTACGTTTTACTAGCTAGAGAGAGCACACCCGAGGTTGCTATAGGGTTACCCCAGGAGGTTCGTTCAGTATTAGAGGAGTTTCGGGATGTCTTCCCTGAGGACCTTCCAGACGAGCTCCCACCAATGCGGGACATTCAGCATGCGATAGATCTTGTCCCAGGGGCGACCCTACCAAACCTCCCTCATTACAGAATGAATCCCACCGAACATGCCGAGTTAAAGAGGCAAGTGGATGAATTGCTTAAAAAGGGATTTATTCGTGAGAGTATGAGCCCGTGCGCCGTGCCTGCGCTTCTTACGCCAAAGAAAGATGGCACGTGGCGCATGTGTGTTGATAGTAGAGCCATAAACAAGATTACTGTCAAGTATCGGTTTCCCATCCCGAGGCTTGATGACATGCTTGACATAATGGCCACCTCTACTATCTTTTCGAAAATTGACCTCAAGAGTGGTTATCACCAAATTCGTGTTCGCCCAGGAGATGAGTGGAAGACTGCCTTCAAGACGAAGGATGGGCTGTATGAGTGGTTGGTTATGCCCTTTGGGTTAACCAATGCTCCAAGTACATTTATGAGGGTGATGACCCAGGTGCTGCGACCCTTTATGGGTAAGTTCTTAGTTGTGTACTTCGATGATATCCTCATCTATAGTACGTCTCCTACCTAGCACCTTGAACACTTGAGGCAAGTCTGCAACGCCTTGCGAGCAGAAAAGCTTTATGCGAACCTCAAGAAGTGTTCCTTCTTGACTTCTAGAGTTATCTTCCTGGGGTTCGTTGTTTCGTCAGAGGGTATGTCTGCAGACCCTGAGAAAGTTAAGGCCATTGTCAATTGGCCCGAGCCGCGTAATATACACGACGTGCGAAGCTTTCACGGCCTAGCTACGTTCTATCGGCGGTTCATCCGTGGATTTAGCTCTATTATGGCTCCCATCACAGATTGCATAAGAAAAGGGGAGTTCCAATGGACTAAAGCCGCGACACGGGCTTTCTCTGAAATTAAGAATAAGATGACGGAAGCGCCCGTCATGCGTCTACCTGACTTCTCTAAAGTCTTTGAGGTGGCGTGTGACGCGTCAGGACTTGCCATAGGAGGAGTGTTAAGCCAAGAGGGACATCCTGTGGCCTTTTTCAGTGAGAAACTGAATGAGGCTAAACAACGCTACTCCACCTACGACAAAGAGTTCTATGCGGTTGTGCAATCATTGCGCCATTGGCGGCATTATTTATTACCGCAAGAATTTGTCCTGTTCTCTGATCATGAGGCCTTGAAATATTTGAGCTCTCAAAAGAAGTTGAGCCCTAGGCATGCCAAGTGGGCTCAATTTCTTCAGGAGTATACATTTCTACTTAAGCACAAGGCCGGTAAAGAGAATAAGGTTGCTGACGCGTTTAGCCGTCGTGTCATGACGCTGCGGTCCATGAGCATTGAAGTTACAGGCTTTGAGCAACTTAAGGGTGAGTACTCAACTTGTCCTGACTTTGGGACCATCTATGCGTCGTTGTCTAGTGACTCACCCTCGAGGAGTGCTGAGTTTGTCCTTACAGACGGATATCTTTTTAGAGGGGACAAGCTCTGCATCCCACGCACATCCCTCCGTGATTTTCTAGTATGGGAGCTTCATGCTGGAGGGATGGCAGGTCACTTTGGTAGAGATAAAACAGTTGCCCTGGTTTCCGATCGTTTCCATTGGCCTAATCTCCAGCGAGATGTGGCCAAGATTGTAGGGCAGTGTCGGACATGTCAACTGGCAAAGCAGAGGAAACAAAATACAGGCTTATACACTCCTTTGCCAGTTCCACATGCCCCGTGGCAAGATGTCAGTATGGATTTCGTGCTTGGGCTTCCCAAGACTATTCGTAAGCACGATTCCATACTCGTGGTCGTTGATCGGTTTTCTAAGATGACCCATTTCCTACCCTGTTATAAGACCTCAGATGCCTCCCACATTGCTAAGATATTCTTTCAGGAGGTTGTGCGACTTCATGGGGTACCTAGATCCATCGTGTCTGACAGAGATACTAGGTTCACTAGTTATTTTTGGAAGACTCTCTGGCATCTTTTGGGTACGAGGCTTCAATTTTCTTCAGCATATCATCCTCAGTCGGATGGTCAAACAGAGGTAGTGAACCGTAGCCTAGGGAATTTGTTGAGATGTCTAGTTGGAGACCACCACAGGACCTGGGACACTGTTATTCCCACAGCAGAGTTCGCTTATAACTCTTCAGTGAACAGGTCCACAGGAATGAGCCCATTTGAAATTGTTTCAAGTCTTAGACCCCGAGCCCCCATAGATTTGATCCCCATGGCTACCCCACAGCGTCCTTCAGAGTTAGGAGAGTCATTTGCCCATCATATACATGCATTGCATACTGAGATCAGAAGGAAGATTAATTCAAGTAATGAACATTATAAACTTTCTGCTGACACTCACAGGAGATTTAGGGAATTTCAACCTGGAGATGACGTCATGGTTCGTATTAGGTCTGATCGGTTTCCACCTGGATCCGTGAAGAAGTTTCATGCCTGTAGCATAGGCCCACATAAAATTGTGAAAAGGTTGGGGTCTAACGCTTATATTGTCGATATCCCTCCTACCATGGGCATCAGTTCCACATTTAATGTGGAAGATCTAGTTCCCTGTCACGAGCCATTACCTCTATCCAGTGATTCCCCTGTTTCTTCCCAGACCTCCCCTATATATGGACCTTGGCCACAGCCTGACCTCCCTATACCCATCTTACCTTCTCTTCCTTCTGCACCGAGAAGAGACGAGATAGAGGGAATTTTGGACTCCGAGTTGGTTTTTACTCGCTCAGGGGGTTACCAGAAATTCCTAGTCAAGTGGAGGAACAGGCCTATTGCAGATAACTCCTGGATTACCGAGACAGAGCTACAGCGTATCGATCCAGACATGCTTGAGAGGTACAAGAGTTCACTTTCGCCAGTGGCGAATTCTTCCCACCCGGGGAGAATTGATGCGGACATCAGTGGTGCACCCTTTAGAGTGTACCAGAGGAGGCGACGTCGCAGATCGAGTGTTGGAGCAGACGAGTTGATGTGGATGGACGCCGGGCCCATTGGGCCCATTTTCTGACGCGTTACGAGTACGCGAGATGCAGGATCGCGCAGGTGCATCATGACCGCTGGACCATGGAGCGGATTTACATTTAGACGCTTTTCTATTTATTTCCTTGTTTCTAGGCGCTTTAGTGTCGTTATTTACTTTAGACGTTTTTATGTTATTTCTTTGGTTTTCAGGCACTTTAGTGCATTTTTTTTTATTTTCGTAGCTTATATATACTGTGAGAACCCTATTTCGAAATTATTGAATGAATAGAAAATTCGTGAGTTTCTTCCTCTTTGTTGAGAGATTAGGGTTTCAGGATTGACCCTCGGGTGTTGAGGATTCCACCCCGGAGTTTCCGTTTTCTCTTCTCTCTTTCTTCAAGGTGCGAGGAAAGGTAAGCTTCTTTTGATTCCTAATTCGTACTTCATGATAACCCATTGTTTTTCGACATCCCTCGTCCTTTTCTGAACCCCCCCCCCCCCCCCCCCCCTTTTGGTACGATCGAAAAGAGGGATGCCTAACCACGATAACCGGATCCAAACTTGACTGTGGACTGGTCTATGCTAGATCTGGGATATCCTCATATCCCTAGATCCTCCCTGTTTTGTGATTTTACATGGTTTTATGCAAAAGGGGCATGATCTGGACGGACGGATTTCATCTTCGTGTTGAGATTTGTTAGTTTCCTCTGATTGAAAGTAGTTAGTTTCGTAATTTTATTATTTGAATATCTTCCAACTTGATATACATGCATCTAGGGTTAGATCATCGCATGCCCCTGCATCACTAAAGAAGGTCCCTAATGGAAGTGTTTGCTCCTTCATTTCTCTCTTTCATGTTTAAACTTGTAGTTTTTGCCATTTCTACTAAAATGGTTCATCTAGCAGTTTCTTCAGTGTGCTCCAAAGGAACAATCTTTGAAAATTTCAATAGATCTGGTATCCTATTCATGTCCAATTAATAAATTGGCCAAGGCAGCTGAGCCTGGCTATTGACAACCTTAACGATTTTGACAAGCATCATATAGCAAATAAACTTTCAAGTCTTTCAATATCCATTGCTTCCATAGAACATACAATTTTTACTGCACTATGACCCCTTGGTTGGAATCATCAATGAGTTGACTGGATATTTGTGTAGGGGCTAGGCCTTCTGAGCTATATGGAAAATTTACATGGAAGATAGAAAATTTTTCACAAATTAGCAAAAAAGAACTCAGAAGTAATGCATTTGAGGTTGGCGGGTACAATTGGTATGTGTTTGCATCTTTGTTCCATGTCTTGCTATTTTGTCTTTTCAATTTTTTCTGCTATCAATTAGGGCACATTTGTTTACTTGGAATCCAATCCATGTGAATGATTGAAATATGGATTCCAATTTCTTGTTTGGATAGCAAGTGGAATCTCATATTCCTCTCATGATGTTCTCCTAGTTTCTTGTGTCAAGAATCCAAACATGGAAGAGTGTAATGATTGCTTGATGGAATCCACCCTTTGTCATCCAAACAACACAAATTATCACATAAAAGGAAAACCCTTTCCATTTCCATTTTTTGGCATGGAATCCAGGTTTCCAAACATGGCCTTAATATTTTTATATGATTCATGTGCTTGGAAACTCTCTCTTGATATATCTCATTCACACCTTATACATGTACCTGCATATATGTATGCATATGTGCATATACTTAGATTTACTTGCATATGATGTTTGGAAAGTGCTGCTTGAATATCCGAAGCGGTTTGATTTTAGGAGTGATATAGGAAGAAAGAAAACAACTAAAGATATTTGTTTTTTTTATTTTTATTTGTAGAAAGATTTTATTAAAAACCAAAAGCCCAATGAGCAAAGAGACTGCCATAAGGGGTGCAAATGCTCATACTAAGGCAAAAATGCATCTACTCAATCCCCACAGGAATCATCTAATTGCAACTTGTTTAAGGAACTCACTCAAGAGCTAAGATAACACCTCACACTGTTGATCACCTTGGCACCAGATTCAATTTTGTTAGGAAATAGTCTCTAGATTCTAGAAGCATGGCTATTGATCCAGGCAATAAACAAGCAATTCAAAATTGGCTAAGACACCAATCCCATATCATGACAGCAAATGGGCGGTGGAGGGATAATTGGTTGACACGTCCAACATCCCTTGGACAAATACAATAGCCATTAATGATCATTTTTTGTCTATTGCACAAGTGGTGAACACCTTATCATGGCCCTGCCAACCACCCAAACACAATGACTCTAGAAGTGTCCTTCACACCCTATAACCACACCATTAAAGCTCCCTCCCCCACCAATCGTCACTTTCTCATAGAAGGATTTAGCAGAAAAGTTTCCACCTTTCGTCCACTTCAAGAGTCCCCCATCTTTACCCATCTGATTGAATTTAACACCCTTCACAAGCCCCAATAATCCGATCAGATCCTCCACATCCTCTGGTCAAGGTAGGGGACCAAACGATCTGAACAACAACTAAAGAATTTAGTAAACATAAAAAAGTCTGTATTCATCCCCCTCTGTATTCATTCCAATGCGTTGCTAGAAACACTCCTTTGCAACTTAGATTAAGCATTTTAACTACTATCAAAAGAGCCTCATTAGTTATTATATGTGCATATGTTTTCTCGAAGCGTAGTAAAAAAATCTTCATATCAGCTGTTTTAATGAAATTGGCAGTTTCACAATGGGCTCCTTATGTAAAAAAAGCAAAGTCAGCTGATCTTCCTTCTTGGTTTTTATTTTAGCATCGCGTTGTATTCGTTCCCTATCTCTCGGTAGGTTTTCTAATAAAACTTCAGTTACCTCTCAAAAAAAATAAAAATGAAATCCAACTCTATCCCTTAAAAACTCTAAATAGGCCCTAAATGACAAATTTTTCTCTTTCTGAATGGAAACCAACTAATAAACTAAATAACAACTAAAACAAATCCCAGGTTGGGATAGCCTTGTTTCAGGATCCTTCTAACTACTCGCCACTTCCACTTTGAATCATGCTTCAGGCTCGTGCTCCTGCTTCGTAGCCATTTATGATTGATAACATTTTGAAACAGACACTTCCCAGCACCTGAATGTGTTGCTGTTTTGCTTCATGCAACTATAGTCATGTGCAATGAAGATAAGAGATGGCTCCAGTAAGGACGGGAACATTGATTATGAAGGGATAGTAAAGGCTTGTTCACATACCATGGATAGGGTCTCAGATGGGATTTATTAGCAAAACGAGATTCATGATGTGAAACTCAACCAGCTTGGACAAGGCCATGACGACGACAATGATGATACTGAAACAGACTTTAAACTTAGGTTCCCACCATTTTCTTGCACCATAGGTGAATTTTGACTGCAACATGCACAGTTCATGTCCGAATTGCATCATCCAGGGCATGTCTCTAAGGTAACTGACAGGCTATGATTGTTGGGCACCCAAAAAGTGGTCCATAAAATGAGTGATGATGATGAAGATATTGCTGATTATGATATTGACCTCTCTAGATTTTTTTTCCCTTCTTGGATATACCTGCATCAAGGAACTAGTGCTATCATTAAGCATTAGGTGTATGGTAATCACTCTTTATATATTTTAGCATCTTGTCATTACTTGTAAAGTGAGGTCAGGTGGGCAGCGGTTGCAAAACTTTGGCCAAGCAATGAAGAAAATATCTGTTTTTGTTCTTCAAGCTAGGCACTCTAGGAAGCTACATGCCACAACTTGTAGACCAACTTGTGACAAGTGTGGAAGAATGATGTTGATGTTGTCTTTGTTGTGGTGTGACATCCGGTAATGTTGTGCAAACAGTTAGCACTACTGCAATAAATGACAAAAATTCAAATATTTCTTGTGTGTTACCAAAGCACTGGTATGCATGTTGAACAAGTTCAGTATTATTATTATTATTATTATTATTTAATAACTTGAAGGGTAGTCCACATTCATAGTTTTTTTAACAGTGATCGCTACCTTCATAATTTTCTGGTGGGTATTAGTGGAGTTGATGAGTGTGGTGAGGGCCAATATATCCACATTTGTGCATGTGTAATGAGACAAATCATATGATAAAATTTGGATCTGTCACTCACTGCTTTGTGATTTTAACTAATGCATGATGGAACTGGTTTGCAGGTACATCTTAATTTATCCCCAGGGTTGCGATGTCTGCAACCATCTCTCTTTGTTTCTTTGTGTTGCTAATCACGACAAGCTTCTCCCAGGTTTGTGATATACAGAGTAATTTTCCAAATACATTCTCAGATACTTGCAGTTGATGTCAATAATTTTACTTCTGTTTTCAAATATTAACAGGATGGAGTCATTTTGCGCAATTCACGATAGCTGTGGTGAATGAAGACCCAAAGAAATCTAAGTACTCTGGTTGGTTGAATTTGAGATCCTCTATTTTAGATGCTGTAATGGAGCTTGTATTCTTTCTCGGTTGTCCTTTTCTTTATATAGCTCTCTCTTGGTTGTCCCTGATTGCCTTTCAGGGCTTATACACTTTGTGAAATTTTGTAGATACGTTGCACAGATTCTGGAAGAAAGAGCATGATTGGGGGTGGAAAAAGTTTATGGAGTCATCAAGAATTAATGATGGTTTTATCGTCTCTGACACTCTTGTAATCAAGGTTCAAGTTCAAGTCATCAGGTGTCATTTTCATCAATCTGAACTATTATTGTTATGATTTGCTGTTAGTACTTGTATTCATCTACTGTTCTATGTTTTGATTTGTTTATCTACACGACAGGTTTGTAGCTGATGTTGTTTTCAGTTAATTTTATTCCCTCAGCATTGGACTTGTTCTTAAAAGCCAGTTTCACCTTTTCTTAAATGCATTCTTCAATAGTTTGACTTTATCATGTCTTTGGAAATGATAAAGCAATAGTGTTGTGAAACGATCTTTGGGTAATTTACCTTTTGCTATTTTTATTGTTTTGGGGTTCTGCATGGGTGAAGATAAAGCATTGAAGAGGTGCTGATTATTTGTTGGATTCCTGATTCACCCGCTACATGGAGGTCATGCATCCCAATAGCTTGATGTAATGCTATATAAATGTTCTCTTGCTGAGGTAAAAAGTGGAAAACACTTTCATCCAGTGTTCGAAGTTTCGGTATCACTACAAGTTTCGCTAGCCGGGGATATGGAAACAATATCGATATCGCTGATAATATCATTGATAACCGGAAATGCGGGGTAAATGGGAAAAACAGTGGAACTTTTCAGTAAAACCTCAAGACTTGAGAAAATACACAGTTGCATATTTATGAATAAAAAAATTGCAAAAAGAATGCATACATAATAGGTTTCTATTTAATGGGGGCCTATAGGGCTGTAAATGGTCGGGTTCGGGGCGGGTTTAGCCAAAACCAGACCCGCCCATTAACTAAACGGGTCTAGGTCCAAATTTTAGACCCAGACCCTTTTACTAAATGGGCGGGTCCGGGTCGGGTCTGAGTTAGGCCATCAGACCCATTTATAAATGGGTCCGGGTCTGGTAGAGGGAGATCCACCCAGACCCATTTATAAATGGGCCGGGTCTAATGGGTCCGGGTCTGGATCAAGTATGTGAGCATTTTACAAGGCTTAAAACCGGGTCTGGACGGGTCTGGGCTGGACGGGTCCCTTGTAACATAGACCAAACCCGCCCACTTACTAAATGGGTTTGGGTCGGGTCGGGTCGGGCCTAATATAAAGGAAACCAGACCCAAACCCGTTTAACAAATGGGTCTATTCTTGGACCCAGACCCGTACCATTTAACAAATGGGTCGGGTCTGAGTCGGGTCTAAATGGGTTGGGTCTGGGTACCCCATCGGGTCCACTGACCCATTTACAGCCCTAGGGGCCTAAAAGCATGTGTTGCCGTAAGAAGTCAGTCCGATCATCTCATCCATCCAAAATCTAAACTTCCATCCAAACGTCCATTGATATTTCAGAATATCGGTAACACATGAAATTTCCAAACAAATCGTTAACGACTGAAAAAGAAACTAAAGATTGTGGTCTTGTTATTGTCATGTTGTGATAATGATAATATCGTGATATTATCAATGTTATCGTCCACAAATTGAACGCTGCATACAACCACACACCCATAAAAAATCTGAAATGGGAATTTTTTACATATATAGATTTTTTGGCATATCGATACATTGGCGATATTATCGAAATATTGCAGATACATTGACGATACAAGTGACACTTGGAATTTACACAGTAAAAAATATTGGTGATACACTGACGGGATCAATGTATTGACAATACAAACGACGCTTGGAGTTTACACAATTGAAAATATTGACGATATCGATACATTGGCAATATTTAGTGATACATCACCGATATCAAGAATTTTTTGTACTATCAGTGTTATCGGTATCGCTACCGGTGTTATCGGTGTCGTCGAGCTAGAAATAGAGATAATATCGGGGATATTTCGATAATATCAGAGATAATGCAAACACTGCTTTCATCAAGGCCTAATTTGTCTGTAATTCTGAATGGTCTTATGGCGCCGTTGGCTGCAATAGTGCCACGAGAACACCACTGTTCATTACATCCAAGTGCAGCCTAAGTATATGGATTACTATGTCAACACTTTAAGGATTTCTCATAGTTATGGATTCCTTGGAAGCACATTAAATTAGAGACAATAGTTTTGCTTCTAAGCTGATCCGCCTATCATTCTATATATATAGAAGTCAATGCGACAATAGTGTGGATATGAAGATCATAATGCAATAGTTGCACAAAGCGTGAGGGGAAGTAGGAGCAGATTTGGGTGTGTCAGGGGGAAGCGGCTATTTCAAGAAGCTAGCAACTGTAAACACATAGGAAGTGGGAGCAGGAATGAGCTCTGAAGTGGGAGCAGGAATGAGCTCCGAAGTGGGAGCTGCACCTTGGGTATAAGATTTGCTAAGGGGGCGCTTGGCAGCGGTATTAGGTGGGACGGAATTGCATTTGGTTCCATGCAAATTTCATTAGGTGTTTGGGAAGGATGGGAGGGTTGGGATTAGGTGGGATGGAATTGCATTTGGTCCCATGCCGGATTTCCATGCGTTTTGAAATCCACTACACATGTGGGCCCCACATTGATGGATGTGTTTTATCCATGCCGTACATCCATATACGCCATTTACACGTGACATTATGGTTATATATATGTACTAGTGACCGACATTCGTTGTGAATTTGGTTCGTTGATTACAATTCCATGGTCCACCAAACAGGATTTTGCTTAATCTAGTGTTTTTGACATAGCAAGAATTTGATCCCAAACATGGGATTGGATGGTGAAAATACCATGGTATTACTTGACATGTAATCATTGTGCAATAAATGATGTTAATCCCACCTAATACTATTCCATCCCTTCTAATACCATGCGCCAAACACCCCTAAATGTGTCTAATCTCATTTCAGACAAGAAAGTTATCCAGTTTGGAGTCCGCTTTTAGTGATTATTATATTATTCTCATCTTACACACTTACCAGGCTTGTGATGGGTATTTTGGCATTTTATCGGGTACATTTTAATGGTGTTTTTCACTATAACTTCATTCTCAAATGTTTGTGGACAACAAGATTCATAGACAATCCTCTATCTCAATCTCCATTTTGGCTGTCCTCCATAATTGCCTTGTGCAGGACACATGATTTAATGCTAGCATGCAACATAGAGATTATGAAAGAGTCTATAGAGTAATGCAATTAACAAAAGAGGTTAACCCACCCTGTAGTTAAGAGTAAACAATAGGAAATAAAATTTGATTTAACCTAAATCACATGCCTGCATGCTAAGAAATCACATAAATCAATTAAAACTAGCCCCGAAGGAAGGATAGAACTTCTAATTTAGCATAGACACGTTCCACACTCAAGGGGCTGACTTGTAGGTTCTAGGATTAGGGTTAGGAAGGGAAAAATATGAAATTCGAGAAATTAGGGTTCATGGGAATTGGGGATTTTGGATTAGGGTTTTTTAGAAATTGGAAAAAATAGGAAATTGGGGAATATGATAAATGACTTAAAGGATTTAGATATTAAGAAATGGGAATTAGGGTTTTGGATATAGGAAAATTAGGGATCTTAGGTTAATTGAAGGATTTGGGGATCTAGGGTTTGAGAATTTGGGAAAATTAGAATATTTGGGGTTTCAGATGATGGGGTTCGATTGGGGTTGAAGTTGGATGATGAAAAGTTGAAGAAAAAGATGAATTTGATGGTTTTGGATGGGAAGGAAGGAAGCAAGATGAAGTTTTTGAGAAAATACCTCTTTCGGATAGAAAGGAAGAGGGGAGATGATAGATGGAAGCCTTGCACTTCCGTTGAATGGGAATTGAATCACACCATTCCAAGCTCCAAATCACATAGAGCATTCTTCAAATCACATGAAGAAGAGAAAAACACAAAGGTTTTGTTTCAAAATAAAGGCCATTAGGGCTCCACACCCCCCTCTCTTCTCTTTTATAGTCTCAAGTACAGAAATTTACAAGAAGGTGCTCTTAAGAAAGATTTCTTAAGAACAACTCCATAGACTAGAAAAAAACATAATATAAAGCTCACAAAAAAGGTTCAAACTATAAATAAACTAAATCCTAATAAAAACTAAAACGTCTAAGTCCTAAAGTGTTCACGATCGACGTGGGCCATGATCAGAAGTTGTCAAACGGTCTGATATGCACAATCCAACGGTTTGACCGACACATGCACTCGATCCAACGGTCCAGACTCCTCAAGAATGCAACCCACGTGCATCTTTCTAGTGTAGGGTTTCGAAGATGCATCAAATGCATGTGGGGTCTTCAAAATAGTCCACTCGGCTCACTTGGGCCCATGTAGTGGTCATCCATCTAGAGGGAAACTGATGATGATCTCCTCCTCTGGTAGATTCTCAATGATGCTTAGATGTCCTCATCACTTAGACACAATGTTATTCGCATGC
The DNA here is from genome assembly GCA_003013855.2 of Liriodendron chinense. Lineage (NCBI taxonomy): Eukaryota > Viridiplantae > Streptophyta > Magnoliopsida > Magnoliales > Magnoliaceae > Liriodendron > Liriodendron chinense. Next base: position 142,430 of record ML058358.1, on the reverse strand, counting down.
TATTGTTTAACGTAGAATGGTAATGGAATACATAGCATAGGGTTGGTTTGACTAAATGAACCTAAGGGATTGTTTGGGTGCAGCAAAAGATATCATTGAAGTTTTCTTTTAGCCATTATTACCTTATGCTAATCATAGACACACTTAAAGGCTTGAGGATGGGTATTTGAACTGCAACTGCTTAATACTTAGTTTTTGCTTTTATAAGATATGGAATAAGATTAACTTTCAAAAAAGAAAAAAGAAGAAGATATGGAATGAGATTTAATTCGGATGGTTTGGATTTGTTTTCTGAATGATGTTTTGTATTGCCTGAAAATTCATCATTATCGTCATCGTCATAGCCTTATTTATTTGGGATCGTCTTCTCATGATTTTCTTAGCAAAGGTTTGATTACCAATTGCCCACCTGTCACCAACCCTCCTTTAGTGGGCATCTGAACATCTGACAAGAAGTTGTGGGGTGGGACTTTAGAGCCCTAACAGTGATATTATTATTGCCATTTTCTTGATTCGCATACAAAATTCTGAGTGAAATGATGTGAACATTTGACATGAAGCTGTGGGGTGGGAGTTTAGAGCCCTAACAGTGATATTATCATTGCCATTTTCTTGATTCACATACAAAATTCTGAGTGAAATGATTTTGAGTTTCTTAGGATGCATTTAGTAACATTACCAAAAGCTATTTCTGGCAGCTTCTCATACAAAATAGAAGCTATTCTAAATTATAGAAATTTGAAAGAGAGGCTGCTACCTAATGCACCATTAGGATTCAAGGTCTATATGCAACAACTTCAAGCCCATTTTGGTCTGTTTCGTTATGTTGAAATGAGTTCCAAAGCTCTCTCTATGTCTCTATACACACACATTTTGAAATAAGCCCATTTTGGTCTCTGCGCGCGCGCGCGTGCAGAGGGAGGGAGGGAGTCCAACCAGTTGTACCAGAAGGTGGAGCTATAAATGTCCCGAGGGGGGGGGGTTGAATAGGACCACCAAAATTTTGCAATCTTAAAATACAATCAGAATAAAAGCTCAATATTATCAAGAATAAGCAAGGCAATAAACAATCTGAAATCTTGTTCAAATCGTAGGACAACCTTTCACTTAAAAACTTAAGTAGGATAACCTTATGTCATGATTTAAGATTTCACAAAATATCAAACACATAAATAAAGAATAATCAATCACCAAAATAGAAAGAGTTATAGTGGTTCGGTGCTTAAAAACTGCACCTAATCTACTCCAAAAATTACTTCTCCTTGTAATTTTGGCTTTCTATTATAACAAATGTTTTCACAGGTTCACCTTTAAAACCTGATACAACGATTTGTGATTTTCACAGGTTATCACAATAAAACCTCAAGTAATTTTCATAAACTATCACCAAAAACCTTAAATGAGATTTTCACGGGCAATTTCAAACAAACCCAAAGAGATAAGAGGAAGGATATTACCAATCTTCTTGATGTAGAAGATGATGAAGCTTAGTAGAGATGAAGTTTGATCCGATCTTTGAAGAAGATAAACCAATATAGCTCGAACAAAATAGATCTACGGATTTCTTAAAGTGTTTCCCTAAAGGCTGTAATTTCAGTTCTCAATTCTCAAGTTGAGAAGGATCTTCTCATAGATAGTAAGATTCATTGAGACGAGAACTAAGATAACTATATAATAAACTGGGAATTAAGAGCAGATAGCTAGACTATAATGGAAGGGCTTTTTCAGCAGAGAGGATATTTTCGTGCTTTCTCTTGATGAAAAATAGAGAGAAGAAAGCCCTATTTATAGTAAAAAAGTTAGGTCTTCGGTTGACCTAAGTTTGCTTTCGGTTGACCTAAGTTTCAACCGATTTATCCCAATGGCTACCAGATTTCGCGGGATAAGGATTGGTTCAAAATTCGACCGACCCAGGATGCGGTTCGGCTGACCTGAGTGCACTTCGGCTAACCCGAGACAGGGTTCGGCTGACTCAAGTTCAGGGTCCAGAAATTAGTTTCAAATCTGGAAACTTGACCGAACACCCTTGGGCTGACCGAAGCCTGTTCGGCTGGCCGAACAGGTTTGAGCTGACTGAATTTCCTCTGGTTTTTCCAATTATGCTTGTTGGAAACTTGGCCGAAGTTTACGGGCTGGCTAAAGATTCTTGGGTTGACTGAATACAGGGTTAGGCTAGCCGAATTTTCATGTACTATGACTTTAAAAGATGATTAGAATGATTAACTTAAAAGCCATATAAATTTACCTAACCTAGGGTCATCCCTATGGTCATTTTTACCTTAAAGTTGGTATATATGGTTTATCTTCGAAGATTTGCCGCAACTTCTGTTGTAGAGTCGATATAGTCTTGATCTTGAGATGAATGCCAAAGATAACTCTTGACTTCTCAAGGTTCTTGGATAACTCACTCAAACTTATACTAAATACTTTGTCTATGAAATTCGACAACAACTATGTGCTTAGCACTTACAAACCTGATGAGTGCACGCGACATCCAAACTTTCCAATATGCTGGCCCAACCATGAGGATTACCTAGTGCAAAAATCTGCCCCATCCACTCTTCAAGTGGCCACTCCATAGAAAACAATGTCTAGCCATTGATAAATAGTGAAATACAAGTGTGGTCCACTTGGTGAGTGGATGTGTGATTTTTTCATGAGTTTATCCTCATTATGGAGCCAACCTATTGGATGTGGTTCACACATGAAAGGTTGGAAGTTATATATTGGGTGGACCATAACTTATGGTCCAAACGGTTGGACTTGAGACCCTCTCTCTCTCTCTCTCTCTCTCTCTCTCTCTCTCTCACACACACACACACACACACACACACACTAGCAAACCATACATTTTTATGTCTATAATACAAAATGATTAAAAAAATTAGGACTTAAAAAAATGATTAAAAAAATTAAAAATTACATGATCCTACAAACAATATTCTATTTCTTTACTAGCCATTGACGCGGTGAGATGAGAGGGGGCTAATGCTGAATTGGAGGTTTAGAGCAGGGCCTTAGAATCTAGAGAAGTGAAAAAATTTAACAGATCCAAGACTATTCAAAACACATGTTTAGCAGGAATAGTCATAGTTACGCAAGAGAATCGACAAGGAAGAACCTTGATACAGATGCACACCTTTTTTCTTGACGAACAGAAACTGATGCAACAGAAACTGAACATTCAGGACTGGAGATTGATATCCAACAGCATACTAGCTGATATGCTAGTAATCACAATATTACCCTCTTCTTTTATTGTAGGCAACACGTGGCAAAAGGGAAGCAATACTAGCTTAATCCAAGAAAACAAATTTTTCATTACCTCATAAATATTCATAAAAGAGTCTTTACATGTTAATACAAGTCTTTACCCCATAAATGGAGGTCATGCATCCAAATAGCTTGATGTAATGCTATATGAATGTTTTCATGTTGTGTGAAAAACGTGGAAAACATTTTCGTCAGACCCAGTTTGGATGTAATGCCAACTTGTGCTATGGAGCCATTGGCTGCAATTTAAAAAGCAGCAGGAGAACAACGCTGCCTAGGAACTTGGTTACTCCAGTGTTCAAGGTATTGGTATTGCTACAAGTTTCACTGGCTGGAGATATGGAAACAATATCGATATTGCCGATAACTAAAAATGTGTGGAAACATGGGGAAAACAATGGAATTTTTCAATGAAAATTCATGATATGCTAAAATGCACATATTTGCATATTTAGGAATAAAAAAATTACCAATAAATAAATTACCAAAAGAATACGTACATAATAAGTTCCCATTTAATGGGGGCTTAAAAGCATGTGCTATCATAAGAAATCAGTCCAACCATTCCATTTATCCATCCAAACATCCATTCAACCTTCCAAACATCCATTGATATTTCGGAATATCGACAACACATGATATTTCGCTGAGAAATTGTTGACAACAGGAAAGTAAACGAAAGCTTGCAGGCTTGATATTGTCCATGTTGCGATGTTGACAAATTGAACATTGCACGCAACCTCGTGCCCATAAAAAAAATTTGAAATGAATTTTTTTTAATAAGCGGATTGTTTGTGATATTGATACATTGGTGATATTATCGAAATATCACTAGGTACGTTGTCGAAACAAGCGACACCTGGAATTTACACAATCAATAATATTAGCGATATCGATGCATTGGCAATACAAGTGACACCTACACTGTCAAAAATATTGCTTGATACATTAGCGACGTTGATACATTGTGATACTCGGCAATACATTGCCGATCATTAAATTTCTGTACTACCAATGTTATTGGTATCACTACTAGTGTTATCAGTAATCTCTGAGCTGGAGATATGGATAATATCGGGAACATTGCAATAATATCGGGATACTTCGAACAATGGTTACATCTACTGCAACCTTCAGTATGGGTCACAATGTTGACATTTCAAGGATTTCTCATGCATGGCATGTCATGAAATCTATACACTGATAATTGGAATTTGCAGTAACGATAAATAAGAGAATATGCATTAGCAGTTTAATTTCTTTTGTTTTTTGCATCCGATCTGCCAGAAAGAAAGTAAACAACGAGTCTAGAGAACTTGCTTAGAAGTTACCTACAACTCTCAATAGCTATGGCTGCTCCGTGTCTGAGTTGGATTTGTATATGTGAATTTTTCTCAACTCAACTAATGCATGTTTTATTGTGGAAATTGATAAGAAAATCTAGTTTTGCCCTGTTTGTTGATTTTTATCGCCATTTTTTTCTGTTTTACATGGTGTGGAATTGACCATTTTGATAACCACTTCTGCTTCTGCAATTTGGTGCTTTAGGGAAAAAGCACACCGCCTTTTTCGCTCCCTTGACTGTCAGTATCGGAGAGAACTGGTTCGGGTATATTTATCTAATGTAGAGCATATCTGCCGGCGTTTTGCTGACGAGAGAAGAGGCAAGCTTAGCAAATTGATCGAGGACAAAATGACGTGGTCAAGGTAGAACCTGTTTTTCCTTTTTGTTGCATTTATCATTAGCTAATTAGTTTTAGACCCTAGTGGCTCTCAGTCAGTATTTCTGTTGTTCTATATGTTGGCTGTGTCAACTATCAAATGAATCATGATTTGACTGCATCAATTTTTCTTGAAGTTATTATGGGTTTAACAGATTGTTATTTTGGATGGTTGCAGTTTCCGTGCTTTTTGGTTAGGGGTTGATCAAAATGCCAGGCGCTGCATGTCACGGGAAAAGATGGATTCTATCTTGAAAGTAGTTGTGAAGCATTTTTTTGTAGAGAAGGAGGTCACATCTACATTGGTAATGGATTCTCTCTACAGTGGGCTGAAGGCTCTTGAATGCCAGAGTAAGAACAAGAAAGAGAGTGCAAAACTAGTGGAAATTGAGGAAATGCCTGCTCCCATTGTCTGTGTTGAGGACGACACATTTGTTTTGGCTGATGATGTTTTGGTTCTGCTTGAGAGGGCCGCGATGGAGCCTCTGCCTCCAAAGGATGAGAAGGGTCCTCAAAGTCAAAACTGTACGAAGGTAAATGTTATCATTTTAGGAATTTTCTTGCTCTGATATGTTTCCACACATTCTAGTAGTCACAAAGACACTTAACTGAACAGTGTCAACAGTGGCATGAACTTTAACAGCTCTAAGCATTATAGTTACATTAGTTTCTAGTGTATATTATGTATTAGGAATTTAGGATCCAACGTGTTGCTGTACAGCTACCATCTTTTGGCTTCTGTTTTATCTAAATTTGGGTATTGATTTTTTATTGATACGGGGGTTTATGATAGTTATTTGATGTCTTGGATGGTTTTTTTTTTTATGTTTTAATTTTTCGGAAAAATCCCTTCTTCGTCCCAAAGCTGATTGCGAATGCAGACATGGTCTGCTAATGTGGAACTTAAACTTGGCAGCAATGTTGTCATATGCGATCGCATAATCGCATTAGTGGGCTTAGATGGCATATGCGAAGGTCGCATATGCTATCTATACATTATGCTATAGCATAATCGCATAAGGTAGCAGCCGTTATGGCCTCGTAACATGTAACGGCAGCCACTGTTATTGTAATGTAACCATTTTTGGATACCTTGGGTGCAAGTGAAGATAGATGGTGTTTCATGTGGCCATTGTTATCAAATAGTGTAAGCGATTGTATGCGACCCAAGGGGGCTGTGTGCATATGTGATCACACAGTTGCATATGCCATCACAAAACCCCCAAAAAATATATGTATTTTTATCACATAACCGATGGCATAATCATTTAAGCGATCACATATGCCATGGCATAATGCCCAATGTTCGTAAAATTGCATATGCCACTATGACATATGCGGTATATGCTCCTGGAATGGCATATGTGATCGCTTATGACAACACTATATGTAGCATATTGGTAGATGTGAGATATTGGCTCATGTGGGCTTAACTTAGTGAGAAACCAATTTTCCTATCATTGTGGGGTAATGCCTTTCTTAGAGGCGAGTTGGGAAAACCATTTTGATGATTTCTAGGAAAATGAGGAAGAGGGAACCAACTTTTCCTTTCATAAGTAGTGGAAAGTTTCAGGGCATGTTTGGATCAAGGTGTGCCGTTGACAAGGAGTGCAAAAATGGTTACGTTTTGGCTGTAACAGCTGATTCGAGCGATACGGATCCGAAGCGGGGTGGGGGAGAAAAAGGGGCGTAACGGCCGTTTATGGCCCTCGGATCGACGTTATAGGCTATAATGGCCGTTATAGCCTCGTGATGGTGAAGCAACTGAAAAAACAATTACAAAAAAATAAAAAATAAAAGAGGAACTTGGCTCTCTTCTTCTTCTTCTTTGTTGTTGCGGCCCAACTTCTTCTTCTTCTTGACCCCCCCCCCCCCCCCTCGAAAAAAAAAAGAAAAAAGAAAAAGAGAAACGGTCTTTTCTACTCTAGAGGCGTCTGACGCTCCATGCGCATGCACTCACGGGGCCCACCTTGATGTATGTGTTGTATATCCACGCGGTCCGTCAGGCATGGTCCCTAGATGAAACAAATCCAAATCTCAAGTAGACCACACAATAAGGATTGAATTTCCACTGTTAAAAACTTCTTGGGGCCACAAAGCTTTGGATCAAGCTGTTGTTTGTGTTTTCCATTTCATCCAGGTCTGTGTGACCTTATCAACAGGTTGTATGGAAAATAAATATTATGTTGGGCCCTAGAAAGTTTTAATGGTGGGCTTTTAATGACTATTTTTTCCTGTGGTGTGGTCCACCTGAGATTTGCATCTGCTGCATTTTTGGGACCATGCCCTAAAATGAGTTGGAAAAATAGATGGATGGCATGGATATGCAACACATACATTGAGGTGGGTCCCCATGGTTAGGGCTCACTGCCTAACCCCCTATGAATTGCTTATTGGCGTTGCCAGTAGCGATTGCTACTGGACGATGCTCTGTGGTCCTCACTCCTCACCATGCTGTTTGCGTTTTATCATTGTTGTCCATCCATTTTGCCAAATCATTTTATGGCATGAGCGCAAAAATGAGGCAGTCTAAATCTTAGGTGGATCACACCACATGAAATAGTAGTGATTGAATGCCTACGATTAAAAACTTATTTGGGACTACAAAAGTTTTTTATCAAGCTAATATTTGTGTTTTCCCTTCATCTAGGGTTTGTGTGACATAATCATCAGGTCGGATGGCAAATAGACATTACAATGGACCCTAGGAAGTTTTTAATTGTGGACATTCAATCACCAGTGTTTCCTGTCATATGGTCCACCTAACATTTGAATCCGTCTCAAGCTGATATTTATTTATTTTTTCCCTTCGTCGAAGTCTGTGTGACATAATCAACAAGTTGGATGGCAAATAAACATTACGATGGAACCTAGGAAGTTTTAACGGTGGACATTCAATCACCACTATTTCCTATCGTATGGTCCACCTAAGATTTGAATTTGTCTCATTCCATAAAATGAGCTGCCAAAATGGATTGATGGCTTGGATAAAAAGTATACATCATGGTGGGGCCCATAGAGCATTGTCTAGTAGCGTTTGGGCCATGCCCTTTTTTTTTTAGCTCATGCCAAAACATATCGACGGCATGGATACAACACATACATCGAGGTAGGCCAACCTTTAGGGCCTTACCCACTACCCCTAGTGGTCCACCTGGGATTTGGATTTGCCTCATTTTTGAACCAAGCCCTAAAATGAGTTGGCAAAACAGATGGATGGACATGAGATATACAACATACATTGAGGTGGGTCCCACGTACATGGCCCTAAAAAACTGTACATAATATACCAATACTTTAAATAATAGTAAAACATGCAAATGCGAGATGTTTTGGTATCACATTCTTTCTAATAAATTTATCATTGATATTATATAGTTAGGAAATTAAATATAGAAGGCTTGCAATCAATCCTAGGTTGTCAGGTTCATAAATTCATCAGAAAGCCCGATTCAACATTCTTACCAAAAAGTGGATCGTTACACTACCATAAACATGTTTAAAAAAAAAAAGCGAATGCATATTTGGAATATTTACATTTTTTTAGATTTTCTGGATATTAGAAAAAAATTCAACCAATAAGGGGGACGTATTGGCTGTTACACCCCCTGTATTGGCCGTTTTGCCGATACTCTATATTGGTAACAGTAGTAACTGTTACAGCCATCGTTACTGATACGGAACACCTTCGCTGTTTTGGTATTGATGGGCATAACTATTCCCAACGATATACCCATACGCGTAATGGCTGTTATTGATTTCTGGAAAAATGTGGAAAAAATTCCAAATATTTGGAGAATTCCGAATATGTATTCTTCTTCTTCTTCCTTTTTTGTTTTTTGTTTTTTGTTTTAAACATGTTTATCACAGTGTAATGGTCTATTCTTTGGTGAGAACTTGTCTCGGCTTCTCTAATAATTCTATAAACCCAACAGGGTTGAATTCCCTGCAAAACTCCTCTATTCAATTTCATAAGTATTTAATATCAATGATAAATATTTCTGCTTGAGTTTAATACTAAATATCTCATTCCTACTTGGGATTTGGATTTGCCTCATTTTTTGACCATGCCCTAAAATGAGTTTGCAAAACAGTTGGATCGACAGGGATATACAACACACATTGAGGTGGGTGCCACGTACAAGACCCTAAAAAACTGTACATGAGGCCCCGTGTAATATACCAATACTGTAAGTAATAGTAAAACATGCAAATGTGATATGTTTTGGTATTACATTCTTTCAAATAAATTTATCATTGATATTATGTAGTTAGAAAATTAAATATCGAAGGCTTGTAGGCAATCCCAAGTTGTCAGGTTCATAAATTCATCAAACAGCCCGATTCAACATTTTTACCAAAAAGTGCACCGTTACACTACCATAAAGGCATAAATATGTTTAAAAAAAAAATGCATATTTGAAATATTTACATTTTTCTAGATTTTCTAGATATTTTTCTAGAATTTATGGAGAAAAAAATTCAACTAATATGGGGGCGTATTGGCCGTTACACCCCTGGTATTGGCCGTTATGCCAATACTCTATATCGGTATCGGTAATGGTAGTAACCGTTACGGCCACCGTTACCGATATGGAACAACTTGGCCGTTTTGGTATCGATGGGCATAACTATTCCCATTGATATACCCATATGCGTAATGGTTGTTATAGATTTCTGGAAAAATGTGGAAAAAATTCCAAATATTTGGAGAATTCTATATGTGTATTCTTCTTCTTCTTCTTCCTTTTTTCTTTATTGTTTTTTTTTTTTATTATTGTTTTAAACATGTTTATACCGGTGTAATGGTCTATTATTTCGTGAGAACCTCTCTTGGCTTCTCTACTAATTTTATAAACCTGACAGGCTTGAATTCCCTGCAAACTCCTATATTCAATTTGTAAATATTTAATATCAATGATAAATATATCAGCTTGAATTTAATACTAAATATCTCATTTCCAGGGTACTACTATTTCATACCTCGAGTAGCATCAGTTGAATTGGTTTAGACTTCGTACTCAAGTAGGGTAACTCAAGACGTATATCCTTTGTGGCATGATATTGTACATGAAAGCATCCCACATCTATTTGAAGCACCTATATTTAGTATTAAACTATTTGTTTGTCTTTTTATTTAATTCCCCTACTAGTTACTCTTCAAGGAAAATCGACAAAGATTAAAAAATCATAAAAAATAAAAAATGGGGTTAAAATCTTTAATCTATGGCATGGTGTTGTACATGTAAGCAGCCTACATCTATTCGAAACGCCCGCATTTAGCATTAAACAATTTGTTTTTTTGGGCTTCTTCAGCATAGTTACTGTTTATGCGAAAATCAGCCAAAAAAAAAAAAATAAATAAATAAATGGGGTTAAAATCCCTAATATGTAGCATGGTGTTATACATATAAGTATTTTACATCTGTTTGAAGCATCCACATTTAGTATTAAATAGAAAAAGATTAATTCTTTTGGAGTCTATTCCTCATAGCTACTATTCATGCGAAAATCCGCAAAAATAAAAAAAATCACAAAAAATGGGGTTAAAATCCCTAATCCATGGCGTGATGTTGTGACGCAGCCGTAGGTGGACGAGATCGACCACCGTCTCTCTCGTAGGATAACAGATCCGAATCCACGGACCTATCGAGCAAACAACCCGACCTTTCTTGATTGCTCAAGGGGCAACTCGATGAACACGAGCCAAAACAGAGAAAACTCTTAAAATTGTATTAAAATTATTGAATGTGTCTAAAAATCGGAAATAACACTTTATTTATACTAAATAAACCCTAAGCTTCGTAGCCTAGGTGTCCTAATTGCAAAAGGAAAGAGAAACAACTCCTAAAACGAAAAGGAAAACTGAAAATAGTAAGTCTGCGGGAACTCACTGGAAGATGGACGACCGGTCGGGCAACCGGTCTGAGAAGGTCTAGAGAGTTCAGTAACTCTCTGGAGCTCACTCGACCTGTCCACGACTGGTCTGAGTTGGTCTGTCAAATGCACGACTGGTCGATTTTTGGCCAAAACAGTCCAGTGAGTTTGGACTGATTTCGCAGTTGAGCCCGACTGGCCTGACGACCGGTCCTTGTTGGGTCCGACCAGTCGGACGACCGGTTGGCAGTGCCATCTGATTTGAATGTTTTCACTACCTTCAACCTTTTCATGGTGGTCTTCCGTTGGTACTTCTTTTGGTCCATTCTTGTCATGTAGAGGCTTGCTACGCCCTCTACATCATGTTGTTGTACATGTAAGCATCCTACATCTATTTGAAGCATTTAAACTCAAATATATAATAAGTAAATTGATTTTTGCCATTTTTATGTTAAAAAAAAAGAAAATTTTAAAATTGCAAAAAAACTACCAAACTGACCACAAATTTAGCAAGATGTGGTCGATTTGGTGTTGTAGTAATCATAAAAACTATTTCTAGCAAGAACTAAAAAAAATGAACACATCCCTCTTTTTCAGATTTTTTTTTTCCAAAATGGCCCACAGAGCTTTGATCCGTCCAAATTGCTCTAATCTAGAGGTTTTAATCCCTAATGTGTGCACAATTTTGGTTGAAAATGTCTTGGGAAAGTTGAAAAATGAAAAACAATTGCAAAAGATTGGAAAAATGTAGGTGTTGGGGCACGCACGCATGCAACACACGCATGTGCACACACATAGAGAGATAGCTGATATTGTTACGTAACAGCTGATTCTTAACCAATATGGGACACCTTGGTTTGGATAAGGTGAATCCAAGAGGGGAAGATGAAAAGGAAATGTAAAAGATCATGGATTATCGAAGTAGTTTGGATTTCCATTTCTCTTCCACTTGTTTGGTTTGTGCAACATTTGCTGGGGAAATGTATTTTCATTTCCTTTCCACTTGTTTGGTTTGCGCACATTTGCTGTGGAAATGTATTTTCATTTCCGTTTTGTCTGTTTGGATTGACATGTAAAAGTGTGGAAATCCAACCTAAAATGTTATGGTGCTCCACAAAATTGTGACATTTACATACATATCCATGCTATGGTGGTCCATAGCAATCATGTTTGTATGCCATCCAATCCATGCATCTACTGTGGCTTGTTAGTATGAAAGAATTACCCAAAATGCATGGTATTCCAAATCCCAAGTGGGCCATACCACATGAATTTGGATGTCTTAGTTTTATTTTTATGGAGTGGGCCACTTGAGTGTTGATTGCTGAATCAGCCTGATTTTGGGATCAAGGCCAAACAAGGGGTGGTATACCTGATGGATGAGGTGGATTTATGCATGCCGAATTATTTCACCCATGTTAGAGAAATTAACCTTGGCAGAGAGACCTAAACACCCCCCCCCCCCCCACACACACACACAATTGGAGAAATGAAATGATATGAATTTGTTTTCAATCCACAAGGTGGAAAGGAAAACACATTTACATGGTTAATTTGCATTCCAAATAATGCAGGGCCATTTTCACACCGGGCTCAAGTGGGGTAGCCTGTGTGAAGCGGGGGCATACTCGGGGTTGAATTAACTCATTGATCGAATCATGCATAAATTAATGCATCTCGAGAAGGTCCAACATCTTCCATTCCACCACATCACAAGCCAAGTCTCAATGGAGTAGGAGGTGATTCACAGGCTCTTCTTTAAGACACATGATGCATCCATCTGCGATCATCATATTTCTTTTACGGAGGTGACCAATACCAATCATCAGAATTTTATCATTAGCAACAAACCAACAGAAGACCACCACTATCGGGGAAGTCGAGAATCGCCACACGTGAGCCAAGTGACCAACTTTTCCAGCACACTCACTGAACGCTAGAGAGATGGAGCCACTTTCATCTTTTCGACATGACTTGTAGAATTGGTGAGGTGGTTATGGGAAATAGTTCTAATTCACGTTAGATGATCGCACACCCTTTACAATAATGTGGGGCCTTTAGGAGGAGAAAGTAGTGGTAGGACTTTTTATAGCAAGGTTAAGCTTGTGGATGTTTATTGAAGAATTTGCCACCAATTCTGTTGTCCGGAAGGCGTTGGTAAAAGATGAATTTTGCGAAGTAACAGTTTGTGATTTACATTGGGCTTGGAAGGCTACACTCGATTCTGCAGGGAAGAAGATTAAGTGCAAACATCTGAGTTGAAATGGATTTCCACTCTCTTAGACAATTGGAAACATAATTTCAACGATAGCTCCTCACGTGACTCAAGGCCTGCCCATGCAAGGAAGATATTAGAGATAACATGGGTGTGGTCAAGATGGTCTAGCTGGGATTAAAGATTTCAATGTACTAGAGCTAAAGCTCTTGGATTGGCCTTTGTCCTTTCTTGATTACTTTTTTGTCTCTTTGATTGTGGTGAGGAGTCTTCTAGGAATCGGTTTTGTAGGCCGCTCCACTTAGTATATTGACAGGGATGAGTATTTTCATGTCCCAAGCCAAGGAGAAGCCTTATGAAGAAAGAAAAAGAAATGTTGACGTTGATGTGTGGAGAAGGCCTTTCATTGGGATGTTGATGCGGACATCAGTGGTGCACCCTTTAGAGTGTACCAGAGGAGGCGATGTCGCAGATCGAGTGTTAGAGCATATGAGCTGATGTGGATGGACACCGGGCCCATCAAGCCGTTTCATTAATGGACCATGAAGACCCCGCATACATAACATATATATATGGAGGCTCTTTTTGTCGGAAATGTGTGCGGGCTGCTGATTTGGAGTTTATCAACCATGGATCCAAGATCAGATGGCAATCAGACCATTAGATTCTTCCGATCGGGCCATCCAACCATTGGATCGACCCGGGCTCACTTTGGTGGCCTGTTTCCAGTTTTCTTTGTTTTAGGTGTTTTATTTATATTTTCGGATTCTATGGACGGTTCAGATGTTATTTTGGATTAGAGTCTAGTTTATTTTCGCGTTTGGACATCAAGGACGCATGTGTAATTTCATTCCTTAAGTTTTTCTATAAATTCAAGAGGGGGGGCACGAAAGCCCTAGCTAAGTTTTTATGAGAAAAAAGATTTTTCCTTCGAAGTTCTTCTTCGCACAGGTTAGGGTTTTAGGATTGGCCCTAGGGTGTTGAGGATTCCACCCGGAGTTTCTTGTTTCCTCTTCTCTTGATCTTTAGGGTGCGTGGAAGGTAAGATACGTTTTCTTTCATTGGGAAAACCTTTATCTTCCTACTCCCAAAACCTATCTTTTCCCTTGTCCTCTTTCTTTCTTTTTCGATTTTTTCCCCTTTTGACATGATCGATAAAAGCGGGATTGCTGGCCATGAGAACTTGATCCAAACTTGAATGTGGGCTGACCTATGCTAGGTTTAGGGATATCCTCATATCCCTAGGTCCTCCTTTTACTCGTTTATGAGCGTTATGATATGGGGTATGATCCTGACGGATTATCATCATCTCGTTGTTGAAATCGCATAATCTCTTAGTTGATAATGGATAGTTATATGATTTCATTGCTCGAATGTCTACTTATTGATCTCACGTACATTTAGAATAAGTCATCGCATACCTTGCATCAGATGTGAAGTGGTAGAACTTGGAAGTGGGAGATTTTTTTCCCTTTCTTATTTTATGATCATGCATCACACACACACACACACACACACACACACACACACACACGTACATACCTACAAACATGCTAGAAAGAGGAGGATAAAAACCCACTTCAGTGGGAGTTTGTTGTCGGTGGATTTGTATTTTCATGCACTTTCAAAGAAACAAAGCAAAGGTGGCCGACCATCTTGTCCTACAGTGGAGTGGTTCTACACTCCTACTACCCCAAGTTTACATGCCTTTTGTTGCGGGCAGTGATAGGAGAATTCTTTACGCATCTTCTTGGACTTCTTTTGGATGGGGGTTGATGCCATGTCAATTGTGAACCTTGTGGATGCCTGGTTCATTTGTAATCAACGCGGATTCTTTGGTGGATGTGCTCTGTACCTATTCTATTAGCTTTATGAAAAGAGAAACAGGCATGGAGGTAGGCATTCATGTGTTCATTGATAGGATGAAGAGATCAATGATTTCTTAGGCTCTAATGTTAAAAAGTCGTAAACATATCCGTGTGGATGGCCTAGTCACAAGTAGAAAGCAGTTATTATGACCAGGAGTGTTCCCTTAGAAACTGTTGAAAGGTGTAAGGAGCCCATTGTATGCATTATTGAATTGAATTTTGATGCTAGCTCGCATGTGATGGAGGTTTTTTAGTTTTGCAGTGGTGTGAGGCTTACTTATGCTGGGCACATGGGCGATAACTCTAATGAAGCTGAGGTTATTACTTCATTAGGTTGAACTAAATCTCCATGCCTCACATTTATAGGTGTCAATGGGCCGGTTTAGGGCCGGGCCAAACTGTGTCCAAGCCTAGACTACATCGTTCAACATAACCCCGAGGTGACGAGCTGAAACAGTCCAGCATGAGCCAGAGCCCGAAGGTTGGTCCGGCTGGAACACGCACACACATATTACGAAATTGCCCTTGTGAACCCTAATGGGGTGGGCGGACTCGGGCTGGGCTGTTTGTATGTGGTCCAAACCTGGACTGATGGAGAAATAGGTCTGAATTTTGAGCCCAATCCCGGCCCTTGGGCTTGATACTCCAACCCAAGCTTGGCCTGAAGTGGGTCAGGCCTGAAAGCCTGACGGGCCGGCCCGCCCATTGACAATCCTACTCACGTTTCCTAGGTGATTGATGGTGACTTTATTAATACTATTTTGTGTACAACAATAATATAATGCTCCTAGTTCAATAGCCGAAACACTCTGCAGTAGGAAGTTATGATACCTGGAATAATGAATCAGCTTTATTCAATGAGTACATAAATGTGAAAGTGACTAACTTAGGTGCATTTAAATATTGAAAAAATATTATGGAAGAGGTCTGTGAGATCGGTGTCTGGATGTGTGGGTCCCTTACCAATTGACCTAGACATGTACAATGGATGTGAAGTGAACCCTGACTTAGTCCTTTACTCAATGGCTTAGGGCTCGAGCTCCTGACATGCACAATTGACTTTGATGCATCATTTATTTGCATAGACTTTGTATGTTGAGGCATGACATAAATTTATGCCTTGTGGTTTTCATTCCATAATTTGTATTTTAAGTCTTTGTTAATAGTTTTTTTGCATATAAAATGTGGAATGATTGGAGAGGCGGGTTTTCACCTAGCTCGTCATATTTCTAAGCTCTTTGAAGGCCCTATAACATTTGATAGAGTTTTTTTTTTTTTTTTTTTTTTTTTAAATTATCAGGTATCTTCATGCTTCATACTTTAGTTGAGTGTATACCATCTTCCTATCTTTATAAGCTTTGCATCTATTACATCGCATATGTAGGATCTTCCTATCTTGATAAGCTCTGCATCTTTTACATCATATATGTAGGATGGAAGTTGTGGAGAAGTTTTCAACAAAGATTCAATTGAGCACGATGAAAGGCGGCTTACAGAGATTGGTCGTAGAACTGTGGAAATTTCTGTCCTAGCCCATATCTATAGGTAATCAATACGTCAGCATTTTCTCAATCCACAATCGAAATTTAAGCCATTTTACTTGCTCCCTTCTTATTATAAATTATATTACCATGTTTTCATAGGCATACTATATGTTTCTCGTTTTAGACCAACTTAAACTTATTCTACTTGTTCTCTGTTACAATTCATGTATTGAAGAAATCACATAAACTACAGACGTGCATTTAGGAGTCAAAGCTCCTAAACCACCCCAATATTGTAAATGATAAAAGAACCATAACACCGTACTCTGTAAGCTTTGTATCTGATCCCTGCAATAACCCTTGCTTTCACTATTTTGCTGAGGTACAGACACGTTCCATGTTTGAAGGACATATCTTAGTGCCGCCGCGCCGGAACACACACAGAACCCACACACGTATCTGTGTGCACAAGGGAATGATCCCATCATGTCAGCACTGCTGTAATAACTTAACAGCAATGTTGAGCTGTGTTGGCCCACCATGATGTGTGCATGATCCACTTTGTTTTCACTATTTTGCTGAGGTACAGACACGTTCCATGTTTGAAGGACATATCTTAGTGCCAGCCGCCCCGGAACACACACACAACCCACACACGTATCTGTGTGCACAAGGGAATGATCCCATCATGTCGGCACTGCTGTAATAACATAACAGCAATGTTGAGGTGTGTTGGCCCACCATGATGTGTGCATGATCCACTTTGTTCATCATGTGCGCCTTGCTTTTATGCTCCATAGAACCCAAAAACTCAGCTGAACCACATAGTGGGGTCCACCTGAGTTCTGTAATGGCTTGAATTTTTGGTTTCTTCATCCTGGTGGTTCGCGTTTGGCGAATGGATTCGACGGCATATGCACCCCATGGTGGGCCCCACACAATCTGTAAGGTTTTAAGGGTGGGTGTCCCTTCCCAATGGTTCCTTGTGGTGTGGCCCTCCTGAGTTTTGGATTGGCCTGAAATTTGGGCTCCAGGCCAAACTTGGGATGGCACACCTGATGGTTGGAGTGGATGCCATGCATACATTGTCACACTATGACATCCAACTAGGTAATTCTCACAAAAAGAAGAAGAAGAAGAGAGGAATATAGAAAAAGAAAAGTTCAACTAGGTTGGCCCCAGCATTAGTGCAAAAATTGGACTGATCCACTCATTAGGTGGTCCAATGTCTGTATACTTTGGACAATTGGACCAGGTGGCGGCTGTCCTTCGATTTCTATGGTGTGGCCCACATGATGAGTGGGTTGGTCTGATTTTTGCACCAACTGTTCTTCATGGTGGGGGCCTACCTTTTGGACGGGTTGGATGTTGTACGTTCTTGACACATTAACATTCATGTGCTAGTTGGATTATTCTGCTATCTCCCAACTATTGTGTGTGAGAGCAATTGTGGGAATGGAAAACTTGCTCGATGGTGGGAATCGAAAGCCCGCTTGATGGAAAAGACACAAGTTGCCATTACTTACTGATTTGGGATCTCAACTCAAGTAACACCATGTATTCACATTCAACTCACGGAGCAAGGCAATGCCAAAAGGCGATAAAAAATAAAAAATAAAAATCTAAAGCTAATTGTTGACTGTTATTGCTACTTATTGTCCCCTTTACACTCGCACACTCGCACGCACATGCATATATGGGGCCCCAATCCAATACAGTCGACTCTACTGTAAATTATGGTAGGGACAACCTCTATGGGCCCTACTGTGTTTGTATGACATCCGTTCCGTCAATTGTGTTTGGTGCCTCGTGTTACTCCAGAGCCCATAAATTAGCCTGAACAAACACTTGGGGGCCATGCTAAAGTAGAAGTGAAAAATCTTGCTGAATACCTCTAGTGTGCCCAACTTGAGTTTCGGAAAGACCTGATTTTAGTGTCCCTTCATCTTGTTGGGGTGCATCTAATGAAGGATTGGATGGCATAGACACAACGGGGACCAAGCTAAACAGGCAGTGGGTCGGGCTTGGGCTGGAAATGTGACCCATTTAAATAAATGTGTCAGGCTTGGTTTGAACCCTACCCGACTCGACCTACTGTTATAGGTTATCAATGGGTTGGGCCAAACAATCCGACCCAAGCTAAAACCCGAAATAAAATAAAGAAAAGGACAAATGATTTTTATTATTATTATTTTTTTATATATATATCCACTGTCTGCAGTAGGTTGTGCATAGCCCTAGTGTCTTATCCCATTCTTAAACCAGAATAGGGTCATGGTGGGTTGTGTCAGGTTAGTTGATCCCGACCCATTTAGTAGGGTCATTGTGCGTTGGGTTGTGTTAGTTGAGCCTGATCCATTTACAATTAAATGGTTTGGGTTGGGGCAGTTTGGGCTTGATGAAATTTTAAGTGGGCGGGGGTTGGCTCAGAGGGTAATGGGTTGTGGGTTGGGTTTCGAAAAGAATTTCGTGCCTGTTTAGTAAATTGGATGGGCTTGGGCTGACCCCAACACAGCCTGTACCTGACCCATTGCCACCCCTAAACATGGTGGCCGCACAACAATGTGGGAGGTTTTATTGGTTGGCATCCCCTCCCAACTCTTCCCTGTAGTGTGGCCCACTTGAGTTTCCAATCAGGCTGATTTGTGGCCTCATGGCCTAAGATAAAAGGGCACACCTCATGGATGGGGTAGATCTGATGCACACATCACAATGGGGCCCACTGATGTCATCTCTACTGTAGCTTACGGTAGAGTAGACACTGATCATCTTCCACACACACATGCACACACCCGACTCTTTCTCAAATGCAACTTCCTTACAAACTCAATGTGCTAATACAATTAGGACTTGAATAATTCTTGATCCTGCTTAATAGGCTAACTCTACCACCTTTAACTAAACTACTAACTTGAGATCAAGTTTATATTAGGACTCATTCATTTCCTCTCATCACCTTGTCTAGATCCAGAATGATCTAGTGGTGTTGACGCTGGCATAGTTAAAGTAGTGTTGACCTTTGAGGGCTCCATCGTGATATGGTCCGGAAATCCAACTCATCCATCAGGTGCTCCCCCCATTTAGGCCCAAGGCCCCAAAATCCCAATTCATAACCCAGGTGGGCCATGCCACATGAAACAGTGGAGAGAGTACACCCAGTTAGGTGGGGCATATCACATGATTTAGTAGTTATATGCATGATTTTATACTGTTCTTGACGTGTGACCCGCCTAGTTCTGGATTTGGCTGATTTTTAGCATTTTCCAGATGGTCTGTTTGATGCAAGGCTTGAATGTGGACAAACATTATGGTAGGCCTCACAACAGGTCGACTGCACCATACAATCAACACTATTGGATCATTCTCCACACACACACACACACACACACACACGCGCATGCACAAAAGTTACGATCACATCCAACCGGTCGGATGATTAGTTATGAACTAA
This sequence comes from Liriodendron chinense, assembly GCA_003013855.2. Lineage (NCBI taxonomy): Eukaryota > Viridiplantae > Streptophyta > Magnoliopsida > Magnoliales > Magnoliaceae > Liriodendron > Liriodendron chinense. Next base: position 122,541 of record ML058358.1, on the reverse strand, counting down.
CCAGGGCATAGGTTCCAGCCTTTCATCACCATCGTCATCTGAGGATTAGTTATGAACTAACCAGGGGATAGGTTCCAGCCTTTCATCACCATCGTCATCTGAGGCTTTATTTCAACTTATTGGGATTGTCTACATAAATTCTGTTTTGCCATTCCACTTTATCATGAACTCTTAGATTGGTAGGATTCGTGGGAAAAATGATGTGGCCATAGTTTGACACAGGCTGCCAACTAGACGCAACCTTCCAATTTCTGGGCTTGAGACCGACAATGAGAGCGCAAAGCTCCCATTGGCACTATGCATGCATGCATGTATATATGTATGTGCGTGTTATTGCATGTGTGGTGATGATGTGTGTTTGTGTCTGGCTGGTGCATGTATATCTTTTAAAAAAATGAATGGTTTTTTTATTTTTGAAAATTCAAATCCTAAAAGTAAGAAAATTACTAGGAAAAAGAGAACGTATATGTATATGTGTATGTATGTTTTCTTTTTTTCTTTTTTTCTTTTTTTTCAAAATATTCAAATCCTTAAAAATAGAAAATACTGTGAAAAGGAGAAAATATAGGGTACTTAACAAAGCAACAACAAAAACCACAAAGGAGAGGCCTCCAGGGGGATCATGAATATCCTATTGGACTTTTGTTAACGGTGGACCATTTTATTGTCTAATTGTCCATTTGCAAACCACTTATCAGCTGATTAGGATTGTCTAGTGGGGATTTTTGGGCACCACTCATTCCAGGGTTACCCAGTGGGTTCTTTTCTTTTCTTTTCTTTTTTTTAAATGTGGGCATGGGCATCATCTTTCAATCATCCATTTGCAAACCGCTAGTGAACAGATTAGGATTTTCTGGTGAGGATTAGTACCTCCTACATGGCTGCTAGAGTTACTGTTGGGCCACTATTTATTTTTTATTATGTAGTTTGAATTAGTCAATTCTGTTGAGTTGACGGATGATTCACCTATTCAACATACAAAACCGACTGATTTTAAGCTGATTCCTGCTTAATTTCTAGGCAGCTGGTTTGGACTGGAAATCCGGTTCAGTTCCTGGCTGTCCTGCAAGGAATTGTCTGATTCAAGATCCAATTCGAAATCGACTCAGTTTGCAAAAGTCGGTTCGATGAGAGGTGCATCGGAAGTTGATTTCTAGTTGGGAGGAGTGTGACACCCTGTAACCATGCAGCGTTGGGTATGTTCTGTATTTTCTTTAGCAATCAGCTACTACAATGTGTGTGAAAGGTATTCTGTTCAATTCACAGGGTGGCTTTTGTGATGCCTTGAAGATGTGCACTTTTAGATTCTGTTCTATTTCTTTTAGTCCGCACTGGTAGTGTTCTATTGCACTTGTGAAACTGATTCAACTCAATGTATTTCTTTAATACCATGTTGAATAGTTTTATGGCTTTCGTGCTGCAGCAATAGAATTGAAGTTGCGTACCAGGAGGCTGTCGCTTTGAAGAGACAGGAGGAGCGCATTCATGAGGAGGCAGCGGCAGGGCAAGCTGAAAGTGAGCTTGAGGCAAAGCGTGGAGTAACATCCTCCTACAATTTTAAAGAAAATGATGAAAAAGGAGATGATGACTTGCAAGTTGCCTTTGACCAACTCTATGTTAAAATTCATGAAAATCTTCAATGAGTTCGGTCAAGTTAAGGAAGATAAGATCCTATTGGCTAACAAATTTGAACTGTGTAAAAACTGAAAATCAAGACTTGAAAAGTCAAGTTAGTCATCTTGAATACGATCTTGCTAATGCTTAGGTTACAAAAGCCCAAGAACTAGTAAGAAAACTCATAGAATTGGGTAGTCTGCTTTCAGAGATCATGAGAAGTCATGTATGCATGATTGGATATCATGAGAGGTCTTTATCATTTGTGTTTGTGATTGAGTTTTTGAGGCATTTGAATTCTAAGTATGCTTATGAGTTTGGTTGATTAAATCATATGTGAAGCATGTTTTAGATAAATGCTAAGCTTGATATGGTTTACACATCACACTCACACAATCACTATCCCTCATAGACTCATTTATCATATAGTTGTATCTTTTGGAGCCTCTCTCTCTCTCTCTCAGACTAATGCTCAACATGTTGCATCTGTTATAGTCTACATTGTCCACATAGAGTAACCACTCTATTAGTCAAATCTTCTCTAATCTATGTGCTTGGACCCTATGCCATGAGTAGGTTTCGAATTGGCAATCTATTTGAACAAGGAATCTCTCTTCCGGCTCAGATCCGGGTCTTAGGAAAGGTACACCCATGTGGGTTATGAAAAAGGATAAAGTGATTCTTAGAAATCTAACTAGGCTCTAAAGTAAAATCTGAGGATTTTAGCCCACTTCTTCTTGATAGTTAAGCCTTGGAAGTTGCCTTCACCTTAGGGCCTGTGTGGTCAAACTTAATTTTAACACTTATATCTGAAATTGGCTTTTTTAAGTGATTTTCCAAATTCAAATCATTTGGTAAGTGCGGGAAATTAAGTCCTTAATTTTAATTTTCACTGAAAAAATGAATGTTTTTTTAAGCTTCCTTTCTTTAACTTTAAGGCTTAGCACTGAAAGCAGTAAGTGGTCGTGAGTTTAAATTTTTTTCTAAATGACAATTCTACCCCTTTATAAAATAAATTTCTATTTAAGCTTTTTTCAAAAGCTCGTATGATTTAGAAGTTAGGTTGATGTAGCAAAGTTGTGTGCCCATCATGATGTATGTATTATATTCGTACCATCCATCCATTTTGCAAGATCATTTTAGGGCATGAGCCAAAAAAATGAGGCAGATCCCAAGCTTAAGTGGACCACACCATAGAAAGAAGTGGGGACAATGATGCCCTCCCTTGAAACCTTTCTAGGGTCCACCATGATGTTTATTTGCCATCCAATATGCTCAAAAGGTCACACAGACCTATATGAAGGGAAAACACAAATATCGGCTTCATCCAAAACTTCTGTTGTCCCCAAGAAGTTTTCAATTGTAAGCATTCAATCCCCATTGTTTTGGTGTGGACCACTTGAGCTTTGGATCTATGACATTTTTTGTCCCATGACCTAAAATAATCTGACAAATTGGATGAATGTTGTGGATCTAACATATACATCATGGTGGACCCATAGAACTTTGCCACATCAATAGGAACATAAGCACGGGCATGTGTTACCGGTCGCGGATCGGCTAGTTGTACACAAGGTGTGGTTTCAAATCTCTATGGGCCCCACCATGATATATGTATTTTATCCATTCCGTTCTACATCTTATTTTATTTTAAGGTATGATCCCAAAAATCAGACATCCAAATGTCAGGTGGACCACACTAAAGGAAAACAGTGGGTATTGAACATCCATTGTTGAAATTTTTTTGGGCGCCACATAAGTTTAGTATCAAGCTGATTTTTGTTTTTCCCCTTTTCCTAGGTCTATTTGACATTATCAACATGTTGGATGGAAAAAAACATTATAGTGGGCCCTAGGAAGATTTTAATGGTGGACGTTCAATCCCCACTGTTTTCCTGTGGTGTCGTCCACCTCAGATTTGGATCTTTGTGATTTTTGGCATAATGCCTTAAAATCATATGGATAAATGGATGGACCGTGGATAAAACACATATATAGTGGTGGGGCCCACAGAGATTTGAAACCATCCCTTATTCTAGTCCCAGTGGGACTAGCCACCCGGTGTTACCCGAGTTACATGTTAGTGGGTGTTGACTGGACCATAAGACCCACCTTGAATATATATCCCCACCATCCATCAGTTTTATAGTTTATTCTAAAATATGGTCCAAAAAATGAGGCAGATCCATATTTCAAGTGGACCACACCATAGTAAACAATGGTCATTGAACGCACCATTAAAAACATCCTAGGTCTGACTGTAATATTTATTTGACATTCAACCTATTTATAAGGTCACATAGACCTTGATGAAGGGAACAAAGAAATATCAATATTAGCTTGATCCAAAACTTTTGTTGCCCACAAAAAGTTTTTAATGCCAGCAATTCAATCCCTGTGGTGTGGTCCGCTCTAGACTTGGATCTGCTTCATTTTTCTGAGCATGTACTAAAAAGATTTGGAAAAATAGATGAACCGCATGGATATACAACACACACCAAAGTGGGCCCATCCTCGGGGCAACACTCACTTTACTCAGGTAACTCCTAATCCAATCCTCCTTTAGAAATATTCCAGCGGGGACATGGATTGCATATTGTATAACGAGTGCAGATTTTAGTACTGAGTAAACTCTATGGGGGCCCACACATGACGTATGTGTCTTATCCATGCCGTTCATTGGCTTTATCAACTTATTTTAGATCGTGATATTTTTGTTTTCATCCAGTTTTTTGTGATCGAATATCGGGTTATTGCATTTCTAACAATACATTAGATGTCAATGGAATAGAGAACCCACAACCATAGAATTAAGAAGTCTGTGTCACCACAGTGTGTATCTAACATATACATCATCATGAGGCCCATAGCACCTTGCCCCATTAACACGGTACCCAAAGAAGTCTCGTACTATGTGAATGTGGTTTGCTTATTTAGGTTGTTAATAGCTAGAGATACTAATGGTGCTCTGTGGGCCTTAACATAATGTATGTTTTTCATCCATTTTGTCCATCCATGGTTTGGCTTCATGTTATAGCACAAGCCCAAAAATGAGGAAGATCAAAATCAAATGTGGGCCACATCGAGGAAACAGTGGTGATTGAATGCCACCATTAGAAAATTCCTGGGGGTCACTAAAAATTTGGATGAAGTTGCTATTTGTTTTTTCCCTTCATTCGAGTCTATATATATATATATATATATATATATATATATATATATATATATATATATATATATATATATATATATATATATATATATATATATATATATTAGATGATCATAACCTTCAGATTGGCATTTATCAATTAATATGAGATGTTTAATGGTCTAATTCAAGGACAATAACTGAAAGAAAATGATTGTTTTATTAAGAAGAGACAATGCATGGTTCATCAATTCAAAGATTATGTTTAAGAGATGTATGTGAATTGAGAATAGGTATACCAAATTTGGTGGCATGGCAATGACATATTTTATCTCATACTTTACAAAAGATAGAAATTGAGACAAAAGGGGCAAATATGACAAATTGTCAATTTTCAGACATTTGTTATTTGTACTTACCAAACAGATTTTTGTGAAAAAGTACTTAATTTCAGATATCAGGACTTTTCTTAGAAAAATTATCAAACAAATTTTTCAGTAAATATATTTACTGAAATTCAGTACTTTAAGTTTTCAGCACTTTAATTAATTTTCAGACCTCATTTTTCAGTTTACCAAACGGCACCTTAGTAGTATATGTTACTGCTTATCTATCATCGGATTCTATGCTCAATAAATATATTTGAGGAGCAAGCCTCATCTGTGTGTTTTATGGTTAAATTCTTGGATTTGAGCCTCATGATTTAGCCTATTATAATATACAAGGAATTGAGCCTCATATTTGTGCAAATAGACACATTAGAGGATTATGGCCTCATTGACCTTTTATCGTTTAGCCTGGAGTTTTATTTTTGTATCATTTTGCTAAACCGTCTACATGCTTAGATTAGCTTAGGTTTATGAATGATCATTTCATGTCCTGATAATCTATGCTTGGGTCATTAATGTTTAATAGGTATATTTCATAAATGACCAATTTTCATGATCATGTATTCTGCTCTCTGTTTGTACTGATGGTATGATCCCTTGCTGAATCCATATCAGTAGATTTGTTTTTACTCATTGAGCCATCAAATTTCTATGCCTAATTTGTGTATTTGAAAAGGGGAAGGTTGGAAGGTCTGGGCATTATGCCCTTAAGACTTTTTGTTATGTCTGGACATCTTTTCTATGATAAGTTTTATATTGGTATATCTGTTGATTGCTTTGGTCATAATATACATGCTAGTGGGGAGGTTAGTTGCTTGGGCTTTATGCCCTCTGTGCTAATTGATTAAATTGTATGTCATGTATGTCCAGTTCATGTGCTTCATTGTTATATATTTCAAGATATGGTTCCAATGCTAAATCTCTTACCTATGTCACTCGTCGACATATTTAATGCGCTTCATTGATGAATTCACATGTGGTAGCATCCACTAAGCATTATATGTAAATGATTTTGGTGCTAATATTTGTCAATCACTTACAAAAAGGGAGAGGAAAGGTCCCACCAAAACAAATGGAATCTGTTTGTCAGGTTTACTTTTGTTGTAGGGATATGTTGGATTATGGGGAATCGTTTTGAAGAAGAGCAATACAAGTTGTGTCCATGTCTCAATTCCTGTATTTGATTTGTACAGTTTTGTAAACTTGGACATGTATGTATTTTGTTTTGGTAGGCCGAGTTTTTGTCATACAATTGACGAAGGGGGATATTGTTAGTGCACTTGTTTGTGAACCTTGTTTGTCAATTACATGAGTCTATGTGTCTAGGAGTTGGTTGAGCCTAAAGAAGATGAAGACAGATGCACCAAGGAATGAAGAAACAGGTATATGAGCTGCCTTGATGAACTTAACCCTTTGACCCAAAACAATCTCGTAGACCCTTAATGACTTAAAGCTCAATAGGAAAAACATTTTGTCATCATCTTATAGTCGTAGGAGTCCCAAAAGAACCATACTGTGTAAAGCTGTAGAGGTCCGAGGTTTGCTGTAAGCAGAACCATCGAGTGGCCGAAGTTGGAAGTCGACCGGCCGAATTTTAAGTCGAACGGTCGAAAATTGCAAAAATTGTCTAGCAAAGAAAAGGCCACAATCGGACCGTCCGACAATGCACAACAGAAGTCTATTTTGTTCATAACTTTGAGGGACCATCCGACATGTCCGTTTTCTAGCCGTTAATTAGTTGTTAAAACCTCATTTCTACATATTTGTGGTTGGTTTCTTTTGCTAGAGAGATGCTTTTTCGGTCCTTAATTGCCCTTATACATTTGTAAACCTTTTTTAGGCTAAAACCATTGTGGTTATGCATTTCTCGAGAGTTTAATCACTTGATTAGAGCATTCAATGCTCATTAATGGAGAATGCTTAACCTCTTTCAATCCTTAGTCCTTGGACCTTGATTTCACAGTTAAATTTTTTAGTCTAAACATTCCCCAGGTAGATTGTTCTTGGCGATTCCTTTCCCAATAGTTAAATGCTTTAAAAGGATCACCATTGTTGAGATTAGTGCCTTAACTTCATTCTCTAATTCTCGTTGCTTGGATTTCTCTATCCCATAGTAAAAATCATTGAGAGAAACCCATCTTTCCCTTTAGCCTTGGTCACTCAAGTGCATCATCATCAACTCAAGGCAGCGGTTCAAGGGAGCAATTGAGGAGCTATTTCAAGCGGAGAAGCACCTCATCGACGCTTCAACGGGACTCATCCAACTAATAAGTGTCTAGTATTTGGAGTCCATTGTCGATCCCCTTCTTGTGAAGATTGGGGTCGAGAGATTGTGACCCAATCTCGAGAGTCCTTGTGTAGGCCTTCGGTGGGAGCGTATGTGACTAATTCTTGGATTAGAACTAGTGAGAGTTTGTACGGGAGTAGAGTTTGAGATCTAAACTCGATAAGTCCTTGTATAGGCCTCCAATGAGAGCAAACATGTGTTGTGTCCTTGTGTAGACCACTTGTAACACCCCAGTTTTCGTAACCTGAGTTAGAACTCGTTTTTTCAAAAATTCAAGAGTTAACCTTTAAATAGTCCAATTTGCACCAAAATTTTTTTTAAAATCTCAGCGAAAGCAAATCAAGACATGAAATGTCTAATAGATGTTCAGCTGTACAAGTGGCGCCCATAGGGCTTGTACAAACTAAATGTCTCAATTTACTGTAACGCCCCGAATTTTCGCTAACTTGGTAATCGAAAGTCCTTAGGCGTTCCCTTTGATTTTTCGATTTGAATGCATATCTGTGTGAGTGTTCACACTTATTTGGGACCAAAACAAATGATTTTGCCCAAGGAAATGAAGGAATTAGCTTAAGAGTAGAGAAACTTGTAGTTCAGGAAGAGTTTTCCGACGATCGGATTGACTCGGGTATGTCGCTGTCAGTAGAGACTAAGTAAAGAACCCTGAATTATCAAGCTACTCGTAGATCGACCCAACCATCATGAATATTTTACCGGACCTTGGTGTTTTAACCTATTTTTGGTATTTCAGATTTTTTGAACGGTTTAGATTTGGCAAAATCATCTCATTCAAAAGGCACTACTTTTTGGAAATGCCAAAAGTTGCGATTTGTACTTGGAGTGAAAAATCAAAATCTTTATTATCAGGAATTTGATTTTCTAGTATTTTTTATTGAATCCAAATGGGGGGTACTTCCTTATTTACATAAAATAACTTAAAGTAAATGGAAACATTTCCATTTACTTAAATGTTATTATATGTAAATAAGCAAACACTGTCCAGGGAGTCAGTAGAACTGTGAGCTTGCAGAAACTGGGCAAGCAGAAGAATTGCTGAACAGGAGGCTTCGGTGCACCGAAGCATCCTTCGGCGCACTGAAGGAGGCCTTCACCTTGAGCCGACCAGCAAGATCGTACCGAAGTAGGAATTGAAACAGTGGCTTCGACGCAGCGAGGAAGATCTTCGGCGCACCGAAGGTTTGTCTAGCGAGCTTCGGTCCAAGCCGAAGCACTCTGTCCATACACGATTTTTCGAAGTTTTGGGGCTTCGGCGCACCGAACCCGTCGGGTATTGTTTTTAAAAACGGGGTTATAAACCTCATTCTCTCTCTCTTTCTCATTTCTTTCTCTCTTTCTCTCATTTCTCTCCTTCATCTTCTTCTCCCGTATGCTCCCCTAGCTTTCCTCTTCTCTTCTCAAACCCCATTCCTTCCTCAAATCCTCGACCATGCTCATGGGAATCTTGGATTTTCAAGATCTCTCCGGCCTCCACCTCCGTTCCCGCTTCTTTCAACCAAGATCCGACGAGCTAGGGTCGGAATTCTCCTCCTCATGCTAGGTAAGGTGTTCATCTACCTCTTCTTTTCCTCTTCCTTCAATTTTCTTCATATTTGGACCATTAGGGTTAGAAACCCCTATTTAGTTCCGACGAAACCCTAACCCTAGGGTTCCTCTTGGTAGGGTTTGGGATCCCGGTCATCGATTGGGTATGGCCCACGCTTTGTAGAAGCCCTATCCAAGCTCGACTCCATTGGGATTTCGATGGTCCGCCGAATTTAGGCCCCAATTTGTTGAATCGATTTGGGGTTTTTCCAAATCCGAGATACCAAAACCCTAAACCCTAATTAAACATTTAATTAGATTAAACCTTAATTGATTAACACTAGATTTGCGATTCATTGTAGGTAATTGAGGTATTTCTCAATTTTCGACGTTCGGACCGCATCCGAATCGTCGAATTTCAACCCTAAGGTGAAGATCTACTCTCATGCTTACTCTCGACAAATCCTAATTAATGATTGCTTGAGTTTATGTGTTAATTGTTGATGTATGCATAACATGTTCGATGAAATGCCTCTATGGTTGTTTGATTGATAACATGCTCGATGAAATGCCTGAATGATATAAATTTACAATATTGTAATATATCTATGCTTGTGAATGTATGTGGCACCCTGTGTCATCCGGGCTATGTCATCCGGGTCCTTTGGATCGGTCGGGCTAGTCGGTCTGGCCAGGTGCTTAGATATGTTTATGATTAGGTATTTAATAACTTAAATTGTTATTATAATACGTTATGTGTTGCTTTGGATTAAGCTCTGAAAACCGTTGATATAATGTACTGCCTGCCACTAGGTTGGCAGTCGTGGACTTATTCGATCGACTAGGTGGGATACGATCAATCAACAATGGCCATTGTTGGGTTGTCGTCGTCCACTTGGGTCCATCAAATAAGCCCAATTCAGAGTTAATCATTCTTATATTTCATTCTTGAATCACACTATATGGAATCTAGAATAATATCGTTCCCACTGTGAATAGTCCACTTAAAATCATATTGGGACTCGATCCACCAAGTCTCATGAGCCAGGCATGGTGGTATGGGACACCGTGTCTGAGCTGTCGGCCTACGCTGGGGTGGTGCCTCCTCGTAGTGACCAGTGAGCATGGACAGGGGTGACCGATTGTTGTTCGAATAGCCCTTGTGACAAATGTGACCCTGGCCGATGTTTGCGTGCCTGTGCACCGTTCAAACGACCCGGGCGTGCATTTGGTTAATTCCGAGTGAAACGCCCGCGCCTCTGAATAAATTAACCGTATTTGATATTGGGGTGATGAGCCCTTCCGCTTAGTTTAGGCGTGGCTGACGAGTTACGGCCAAACTATGCTTTCATGGGTGTATAACCTAAACCATGGATCGAGGGGTTACTGGCGATGATTGGCGACGCATCGCAGGAAGCCAGATAGTCCCTGTTAGACTTTATGATACGATGTGGTATTCTGGCTTCACCAATTTGCTGAATGAATTGGATTAATAAATACTTAAATTAATCATGCATACATGACATTGCATTTGAGGGGGACTCGTGTAGCCTGGTTGCTTGATGTGGCGTCAGCGCTACCTTGAGCTCCTCATATCATTTCTCTGTGTCATCCGGGCTGTGTACTCAGTCACGACTTATGACCTGCTTGACAGGTGGACTGTGGATTCTGATACCAGTTGGTCAGGACCAGGGCTTACCCGGGACATGCATTGTGTGCGGAATCATGACATTCATGCATTAAATTAACTAGCCTAAGATGATGTATGATTATTGTCGGTCATTCCCTAAACTTGATTGACTTGATAACATGCTTAAAATTTATACACTTATATGAACATGTTTATAATTTAAATATCCTGAATTTAACTTTGGGGTTATTTATTCACTATGTTGGCGTTTTGACGCCTTCTATTTGACATATACAGATGTCTCAAGAATAGGACCAGATGGTGGTGCGCACGGGCGCCTTGTAGTCATTTACCTTCGTCCCTTTTGGTAGTTGTATTTTCTCTTCCTTTTTCATCTATTGTGATTCGTATAATTCTCATATGTGCTGACACTGCATTCGAATTGTACATCTAGAGTGTTAGCCCTATATTTTTTTATTTAGTTACCTCCGCTTTGCTTATGATCCGCTAATTGAAATACGTTACTCTGATTATTTGTGAATGGAGTGAATGTAAATCTGGTTGAGGACACGTGGGTGTATTTTTCACGTGTGGCATTCCTACAATAGCATTTTATTAAGTTAACACTCAAAAACTCGGGATTAGAGTCTCCGTACTCAGGTGTTGAAATTTCGCGGTGTTGCATTTACATTAACCGAAAAAAAACAACAAGTAAACTACAACTAGACTCGAGTTGCATGGTCCATCCAGCCTCTCATCCAAGTCACCTGCACCAACTGATATGGTTTGACAGTGTCAATTACTATCATAGTAAGGTAAAAACCCACCAAGATTACTAGGCGTGATAACAGTTAAGTAGAGATTAACAAAAAATAACAATTCACATAATGATAAGTTATAGAATTTCAAGAGATGATTTTTAATGAAATCTAATATAGAATTTCACCCACAACAAAAACGAACACAATAAGTTAAAATGTTCACTTCACACATTGTTTCATTAATTTTGTTTAAATACATGAATGCATGCACATGTTCATCGACTGGGGATGCAAATTCAATCGGACCAAGGAATGGGCCTTCCAAAACAGTTGGCTCATTCCAATGCAAGAAGGGTCATTCAAACAATACACTAGTCTTTCAAAATAGTCGCCTAAGTACCCGATAACACCCGTATGTAAATGGGTAGTTCGAACAATACATTGGTCTTTCAAAACAGTCAACCAAACATCCCATAACGCCCGTATGCCATGTATTCGGTTTACAAATAAATAATTAAAATACTTACGGTCACTATGGGGGGCACGCACAACCCAACATAGGCCGACAGCTCGGGCATAGTGTACCACACCACCATCCTTGACTCATAAGGCATCAACAAAAAGAGATCTACAATGCACTACATGTTAATGACTGATTTATAACGGAGTCGTAAACTTCTATACTAGTGGCTCATTAAGATTCAACAAAAGGACTTACCATCTTTACAATATACAAACAATTTCATAAAACCAACCTTGGGCAAGTACTCTATGTAAGGACAAACAAAAAGAATCATCTCCAAAAGTCATTTAGACAATCAATTCACAAAGATGGTAAGCCCACATCAACATTCAATTCAGTATGTTTTTAAAAAATGGTCACTAGAGAGAATAAATTCCATCATTCGTACCAATCACAATCAACTATATATTTATCTAATATTCAACGAAGTACTAATTCACCTTAACATCCAAGTGGCAACCAAGCCATGCATCACTCCAAATCTCCACACATAATCCACCATCACTTTCACATCTAAGTGGCAACCAAGCCATGCATCACTCCAAATCCCCAAACATAAATCCACTATTACTTTTATCAATTTACAAACGTATCAACAATTATATAATTAAGATAGTTTACCAAAACTAAATTTGATAGGCAGCTCAACAAAGTAGACATAACAATTCTACCATGTACCACGTGATTCAACTTGCATCCTAACATGTGTAGATTCAATTTAACTAAAACATTCATATAACCCAAACATTAGGAATAAATCAAGATTACACATAGAAAGAATGACACAATAAACTAATTAATATAATTTGGAACCTTCTAAGGGTGAAAACCTCACCTCGTAGTTCTAATCGAGAACTTGAAATCGCTACAAGTAAAAATGGAAGCCTATAATCTAAGAAAATGGATTCCTACAAACAAATCAACCCCAAACTAAAATTACAACTTTATCCAACTCCGAATGAGTTATGGATTCATAAAATAAAAAAGGACAACTTACCTAAAGGAGAATTCAATCTAACTTGGACTAACTCAATAGGTGACTCGGTGAAGACTGAATCTGCTTTTTTTTTTTTTTTTTTGGTTAGTACACTCATCCCACTGTTAGTACACACACCCACACCGTTAGTCACCCTTCAATGTTAGCCACCCCCCATGTTGGGATTCGATACCTTAACCTTAGACCGAATTGACTATGAAGAGGCTAACTTAGCCCAAAAATAGTATACCAAACCCCTAAAGTAGGCATAATCCTACTATGACACTCACAATAAGGTGCCGTTTGGTAAACTGAAAAATAAGGTCTGAAACTTACTGTAAGTGCTGAAAACTTAAAGTGTTGAATTTAAGTACTTACAAGTATTGAAAATTTTGTTTGGTTATTTGTCTAAAAAAAAGTCCTAATATCTGAAAATAAGTAATTTTTTCACAAAAACGTGTTTGGTAAAAGTAAACCATAAATATCTGAAAATTGCCAATTTGTCATATTTGCCTTTATTGTCTCAATTTCTATCCTTTGTAGAATATGAAATAAAAGATATTGTCGTCCACCAAATCCAAATCTCATGTGGACCACCCTATAGGAATGGTGCTGATTGAACGCCCTCCAATAAAAACTTCTTCGTGGACACAATGGTTTTGGATGAAGTCAATAGTTGTGTTTTCCCTTCATCCAGGTACGTGTGACCTAGATGAAGGGTAATCAACAGGTTGGATGGCAAATAAACTTACAATGATTTGTGGAGTTTTTAATAGTTGACATTCAATCACCACTGTTTTCCTGTGGTGTGGTCCACCTGAGACTTGAATTTGCCTCTTTTTTTTTATTACGCCCTAAAATACTTGTTCAAAATAGATAGGCAACATAGATAAACACATATATCATGGTAGGTCTTACAGAGCACCATCCAATAACACCTAGCTACCGGCAACATCACTAGGCAATCCGCATCCGGTTGGGAGCGAATTAGATGTTACCCTGGTGTTACCACTACTGTGTGGTGCCTACCTTAATGTATTTTTTGTATATCCATGCCATTCATCTGTTGTTACGCCTAATTTTAGGATGCGATCCAACATTAGAAGAAGATCCAAATCTCAGGTGGACCATACCAATAGAAAGAGTGATGAATAATCATTAAAAGCATATTGCAGGCCACAAAAGTTTTAGATCAATCTAATCTTTAAATTTTCCCTTCATCCAGGCATTCTTAACTTTATGAAGAGCTTGGATTGCAAATAAACATTGCCAAAACCTTAAGATGAGCTCTTTGGAATTTTTAATGGTGGGCACTCAATCAGCACTGTTTCCAGTGGTATGGTCCACTTGAGAATTGGATTTTCATAATTTTTGGAATACCATCCTAAAATGGGCTGTAGAAGCAGATGGACAACGTGGATATACAAAATACTATCCATGTGGGCCACACTGTAGGGGTAACACCCACTAAGCTGTTCCCGGGTAACACCTAATTCGCTCTCTATAGGACGCGGATTTCCTACAAAAGCCTTGCGTAGGAAGTTCCTGCGCTGGGAACTTAGGTGGGGCCCACGGTGATGTTTTCTGATAAATTCACCCTGTCCATCTGTTTTGGGAGCTCATTTTAGGACATGAGAACAAAAATGAACCAGATCCAAGACTCAAGTGGGCCTAACTAAAAAAAAGGTGGGTAGGGAAATTACTATCGTTGAATCCTCCTTGGGGTCCACAGTGATGTTTATATGACATCCATACCGTTCATAACGTCACTACTACTGGGATGAACTGAAAACACAAATACTAGCCTGATTAGAAACTCCTGTGGCCCCACAAATATTTCAACTTTGGATGTTCAATCCTCATGTTTTCGGCCCACTTGAGTCTTGGATTTGGTTCATTTTTGTTCTCATGTCCTAAAATGAGCTCCCAAAATGGATGGACGGGGTGGATTTATCAAAAAACATCACTATCAGCCTCATTCTCCAGGTCATGCCTTCAAATGATCTCTCCAAATGAATGGACGATGTGGATACAAAACATACATCATGCTGAGGCTCATGTATCATGGTGATGTCACTTTAATAGCGAGATTTGCTATTCAACCTGTCAGTAGCTAATCTGTGTCCGGTTTAAACATGGTTTGGTGTGTCACGCAACACCACATACTTCCTTTTGGTCAGCAACATCAAGTTTTGTGGGCCCTACCATGATGTATGTGTTATATCCAAACCGTTCATCCATTTGGTGAGATCATTTTATCACACGAGCCCAAAAATGAGGCAGATCCAAAGCTTAAGTGGACCATACCACATAAAGCAATGAGATTGGACATCTATCTTCTATAACTTTTTGGGGGTCGTAGAAGTTTTCGATCAAGCTAATATTTTTGTTTTCCCTTCATTCAGGGATGTGTGACCTTATGAATGGTATGGATGACAAATAAACATCATAGTGAGCCCTAGGAAGGTTAAAAAAAAAAAAATCAAAACCTCACCTCAAGATTAACGGGAAGAAAAGGGGAATTTGAGTACGATTTGGCTTCCGTATCTTTAGGGATTTTCCCTTGGGAGAAGAATGAACCACTTCGTGACTTTTGGAAACTCTTGTTGGGTAACCATGTCATTTTTAAAAGTTGGCAGGGGTATTTTTGTCACAATTCATAATAAAATTAAAGGCAAATCACTTACCGCATTCAGCGTTAAGTTTTAAGTTAAAGTGCGATGATTGAAAAAATCTCACCAAATTTAAATGATATTTCCAATGAAGTACTTAATTTATTTTAGTTACCAAACGGTCTGAATTACCAAAATCACTGAAATTAACAATTTCAAGTGATAAGTCATAAAATTAAGTTTTACCAAACGCACCCTAAGAAACTACCATGCTTAAGTTCGAGTTAACCTAGTTAACTCAACTTGGTAGTCCAAAACCATCCATATGTAATATACAATCCGATACAAGCACTAGATATCACTACATAACGTAAATAGCAATACTAGCCAGCCATATCACATAACTCAATGATTAATTGAGTTCAACTAAACCGAGTCAGAGAACTCACCACTTCCAAGGAGTTAACTCGAGTGATCTCGAAGGTAGATTAAAATCTCACCTATCAACCAAAACTCTTGACTGATAAGTAGGCTAACTTGCGGGTCCTATTGGAGAATAGCCAATAGTAATTCGAAATATGGATCTGAGTCGCCTTGGTAGCAAACTCGGTACCAAACTAAGTCAAAAAATTTGAGCTGAACTAGGTAGTTTCTGAGGTAACTCGGTTACGACTCGACGGACTCATCTTTATCTCTCTATCTTCATCCTCTAACTTTCTTCCTTGGTTTGCTTCTACCTTTCGATTCTTTCCGATCTTTCTATTTCTTCATGCCCAGAAACACCTTTGGAATTGGCAAGACCCAACATGCCCGAATTGAATTAGTAAGAAAGGAGTTGACTCGGTCATCGATGGTGGAACACCGCTCGACTGCGTTTTCTTCAACCAAAGAGATGGAAATGGTGGAGAATCGCACTAGAAAGCAAGGAGAATGAATAAAAGAAGAAGGGAACTGACAGTTTGCTGGAAGATAAGGTTCCAATTCAGTAGATTAGAAGTCGAAAGATGGAAACGGAGGTCTCTTTGCCTTACATTGGTAGCAACGATCCAAGTGATAAGGAAATCAACGGTTAAGAAACCTCTACAACAGCTATTCTACTACTGCTATGAACGGTCCAGATGGCTGGAAACGAAAAACGCGGATTGCTTTTCAAAATAACTAAGACGGTTTTTGTTTGGGTAAAAAAAACTAGTTAGTCGACCGACTTTAGCTTGAAACCAACATAGACCCAGGCTCCAACGATCGGGTGGACCTTCATGGCTATACAAAGAATTTTGAGCTCTATATGATAGACGGTTCATATCATCCAACGGTGGGCCACATCGATCACAAAATGTGGAAAATGGGCTTGCTGGAAACACAAATCTAGATTCAACAGGCTGCCTTCGACCTCGAGCTGAGCACACCACTCAACCCAAAAACCTATCAAACCACCTAGGGTTGTGTCGATCCGGCCCACCGAATTAGATGGACAGTTTGGATCATCCATCTGGATGATCATGGTGGGCCACATCACAGCTAATGTGGATAGTCGTCCGTTTGAAATGCCAGAGGCGGGAAAAATTAAAAAGAAAGGAGAAAACTCTCCATTTTTCGTGAGGGTGTGCTTGTTTTCATTTCCCATGGTAAATGCACGCATGTAGGTAATTATTACCCCCCCCCCCCCCCCGGAGATAGGAGCTCCTCGTTGTAAAAAGGTTTTGAAAAGGATCCATGTACATTCGTGGGCCCCATTATGCTGTCAGTGAGATATGAGATATCAATGTCGTCCATCCATTTTACTGGAACATTTTAAGGCATGAGCCAAAAAATGAGGCAAATTTGAAGCTCAAGTGGTCCACACTATAGAAAATCATGGTTGTAAAAGGTTTTTAATTATAAGAGTTCAACCCACTATTCTATGTGGTGTGGTCCACTTGAGCTTTAGATTTGCTTTATTTTTTGTGCATGCCCTAAAATCACCTCGCAAAATGAATGGACGGAGTGGATAAGCTGAAATTATGTAGCGGCTCGTCTGACACGACACCCTACGCTAATCTTGGAAGCTTTGCGGAGCTTAGAACTATGGCTAAGTCTTATAGGGGGAGAGGTGATTAGAACCGTTTAAAAATTCATTTTGAAGACTTATTGCCTAGTTAAACTAATTAGCAATTATAAACTAAATAAGCAAGAACACTTAGCTTCCAAGCTTAAGTGGGTCCAATCACAAAGGCCAGCAAGGATATGCAAATAAACAATCTAGCCTAGAAAGCTATGTAGACAATGGAATACATCATGTTGAGCATATGTCTACAAGCCTAGTGAACATACATATTGTGTGTGATTGTGTCTATCTAAAATATAGCATACATTCCAATTAAGCATTCATAATTAAGCAAATAAACATACAATGCAGAAGTAGAAATATGCTCAAATCATTCTCAAACACAAGCATGTATAATGGTTCAACTACTTATTTACTCCACTCCCGGTTCACGTACTCATCACTTGAGCACACCAGAATTCACCAAGGAAGTTAAAATCAGGTTCCTCTTAACCTAGGTGTTTTAAATCGGTTCCACCCTACCGAGGAGTTTGACAAGGTTCACGGAGATTTTATTGGTTCATCTCTCAACTAAGATGTTTACGGGATCTATCCTACCTAAAAGTTTGACAAGGTTCCTCCCAACACTTTGGTTCCAATACAAGAACCTAGCACACACTTTCGCCGGAGGCTCCCCTTGTAGACTTGGTTGAGTTTGATTCCAACCTCTCACAATTAATCCTTCACGAAGAAGAAGTGCAACCAGACTCTTACGATGACAACTTACTTGTCGGATTGAGCCCCTTTTATAGCTCCGCTTGGGTTGCTTGATCTCCGCTCTCCCGTGCTTCAATCAGTTCCCTGATGCTCCCCTGATCTTGTTGTCGATGCGTCGCCAATACCTCAGCTCCAACGATCAATCACCTTGCTTGTGATGCTCTTGAGATGCCCAAGGTGATAGGAGATTGTGTGAATTCTCTATAACTAATAGGAGTAGGTTACCTAGAAGAATTCTACATAATTGGATCTTTAAAGAGGTTTAGACAAAGGATCTACCTATAGTTAAGGTGCCTAAAACATCTAAAGATCAAGAGAGAGCAAGTTCATCTTCATATTAGCTTTGAATGCTCCATTTTGTGATCAAACACAAAGAAGATGGCTTAGAATGCTTAGGATTAGAGCCTAATGGTATCAGCAATGAGGGCGACTTCTAATACACTAAATTATCTCTCAGATCCCAAAAAACTGGGTTGCAAATATATAAAGCAAAAGCTCCAACGGATAGAAAATGGCAGCCAGCAGTTACCTGTCGACTGGTCGTCTAACCGGTCTGAGGGAGTCGTTCGACCGGTCAGTCGTTGAGGGACGACCGGTTTGAAATTAGGCTAGGGACTAATGAGGTTGTTGTCGCAATTTTGTCCTCTGCCGATCGGTCGGTCAGACCAAACGATCGGTCTGACGACCGATCGGAAAATGCCTAGGGACTCTTTATTTGATCAGTTCGCTACTGTCCCTTTTTTAGCCTCTAATGACTGGTCAGCCATGGGTCAAAACTGGTTGGCAGACCCTTTCAGACTGTTGTTTCATGTCTTATTTACAACAACTCAAGCAACCTCTTAGGCCATTCTTTGGGTATTTTTTTAGGACACCTAAGGCCATTTTAAGATGACTAAGAGTATGCCTATTGGTTTAGGTCATCTAGAGGTTTGGTTTTGGATAGGTTCAAGGTTCAAGGCTTACCAAGGCATCTTATTTACCCGTTTCTTCTTCCTTGATACAGTAGGTCCACTTGAGTCTTTGGTCTTCATTTTCTTTAAGCTCAACCGACACCTAGATTCACTGACCTACATAATTGACAAATAAGGTGCATTGGTATGTCACAGAAAAGTGCACTAACAATCTCCCCCTTTATCAATTATGTAACAAAAACTTAACCTACCAAAACAAAATACATGAACTCGATTACATTGATATTTAAATGAAATACAACTCGAGACATGAACAAACTAAGCAACTCCTTTTCAGTTGCTCCCCATAACCTATCAATCCTTACAACACAAAACATAACAAACTTATTTTTCTGGGACTTGATCTTTCTCCCCCTTTTTTCAGCAATTGATAAACCAATATCTCACCCTTAATAATACACCAATTAAGGAAATGGAGAAGAGATTAGAGTGTCACAGTTAGAACTGTATACGAACCAAGCTAGCTCGAAATGCTCGCTCGACTCGGCTCGAAAAATCTCGATTCGGAGGGTGGTTCAAGCCAAGCCAAGCTCAATATGTGGGCTCGTTGGAAATTCGAGCCAAGTCGAGCTGAGCTCGTTGGAAATTCGAGCCAAGGTTGAGTCTGACCTGAGCTCGGCTCGGCTCGGCTCATAGAGGCTCGGTATATTTTTAAGTTAAAAATAATATATATATATATATATATATATATATATATATATATATATATATATATATATAATATAATAATATAATATATAATAAATATATAATTTTTAACTTAAACGCCCGCTCACCCTAGCCCCCTTACTTTTCTTTTCTTCCAGCTCCCACTCACCCGCCCCTCCCTACAGCCCCGGCCTGACCAGCGGCAACGACCCTCTCCGGCCGTCCGCATCATCTCCTCCCTCTCCGGCTCTCCCTCATCTGAGTCAGGTAAGGTAACTAAGTTACTCTCTCTCTCTCTCTCTCTCTCTCTCTCTCTCTCTCTTTGTCTCTCTCTCTCGTCTCCCAGCTGGCCCGACCGGACCCCCTTGTCCGTCCAGCAACCGGTCCCCCCCTCCCCCCCCCCCCCCCGTCCGTCCAGCAGTTGACCGCCCAAACCCTGTTTGACTGGACCCCCCCTTGCAGTCCAACAGTCGATCACCCGAACCCTGGCCAACCGGATCCCCCCCAAACGGATTCAAAACCGACAACCCCAACACTTGAATGATTTGAATTAGTTAATTTTAACTTTTAATTGTTAATTTTAAGATAGTTGTTTAATTAGTTAATTATTATTGTTGATTTAATTGTTTAGTAAGTTAATTGTTAATTGTTGTAACTTGTAAGTTTATCTTCCACATTGTTGATTGTTTAATTAGTTATTTGTTAATATTTATTTGTTTAAGATGTTAATTAGTTAATTATTATTTGTTGTAAGTTAGTTGTTTTATTAGTTAAATTGAATTTGACATAATTGTTTAATGAGTTGATACCTAATTGTTGTAAGTTAGTTGTTTCTTTAGTTAATTGATTGTTCATTTTGTTTAGTTAACTGTTTTACTATTTAAGTTAGTTGTTTGAATGTTTGACTTGTTAATTGTAGATAATCAATTGCCCATTTGAGCATTCCTATGTGGCCAGGCATAAATCAGTGTCTTTGGTGCATAGCAATCCTCGAATTGTTCCATTTTGGACAATTCAGAATCGGTTAGATTGTAATATTTTTGTTTTATTGATTTAAATGCTTGCGTCGATTCCGTGTGGTATCTCTCCTTTAATCTCCAGATGTATTTCTTTTATTTGCGTTCTATTGTCATTTATCCTCATTTTTCGAGGGTGATTGACAATGGAAAACAAATGGAAGAACAATATATTATGGAGAGATAAGGGGAGATGCTGCCGAAATTTCGACGTAGGCATTTAAATCAGTAAACGAAAGTATTACAATCTATCTGATCTTGAATGGGTAATTGATTTAGGTAGAGAAGAGTCGTAGTTTCGCAACTTGTAACTCAAATCGTAGCAGGTTAAGTCGCATGTTAGTCATTGGCATTTGGCACTGCAGATTTTGATATATGCCTAAAGATTAGTTTTTATTTTTATATCTATAGATGACTAGTGAGAAAGTCCCAAACACTCTTGGCACTGCCAAAGGATCAGACACACAGCCACGGCCACAGCCCACACATCCTCTCATTGTGGACTTGAAGGAAGGTGTAAGTTCAGGCATAGGTGCAGGTTCTACCAAAGGAAAGAAGATGTCATCAGTGTGGGATGACTTCGAAGAAATTGTAGTAAATGGTGTAGTAAAGGTTAGATGTATGCACTGCAAGGCTCTGTTCACTAAGAATCCTGGAGGGGCAACTTCTCACTTAATCAAGCATGGGAAAATCTGTTCAAGGAGACCAAAAGCTCGAAGTCCAGGCCAACAATTACTTTTATTTGACAAGTCTGAATAAAATGATACCGAATGTGTAATTTTCATTTATAAGTTTAACAAACAGAAGTTGAAAGAGTGGTTAACCAGATTAGTGATAGTTGATGAAAGCCATTTACAATGATTGAGAGCAAAAGTTTTATAGGATATAGTAAATTCCTTAACCCTCAGGTTGAGAAGGTCTCGCGCATCACTGTCAAGAGAGAATGCATGAAGATGTATGAGAATGAGAAGAATAAGATGAAAATGGTTTTGGTATCGGTCAACAGAATCAGTTTAACTTTCGATTTGTGGACGATGACCATTCAAAGAAAGGGATACATTTCACTAACTGCACACTATGTTGATCATGATTGGAAACTCTGCAAGTCAATTTTGAACTTTCGCCACCTTCCTCCTCCTCACACTGTGTTAGTTATTTCAGATTGCATCTACAGTTGTCTGCGAGAATTGGGTATTGAAAGTAAAATTTCTTCAATAACATTGAATAATGCCTCTACAAATGACAATGTTGTTTCGTGCTTGCGCAACTACTTCAAGGCAACTGAGAATTTATTTTTCGAGGGAAAAATATTCCAGATAAGATGTTGTGCTCACGTACTGAATTTGATTGTTCAAGAAGGACTGAAGACAATCAACCCCACTATTGAGAACATACGAGAGAGTGTAAAATACATAAGGGGTCACTTTCTAGATTGAGTATATGGAACGATATCATCCAACGTTTGAATATCAAGTCTAAAAAAACGTTGAAATTAGATATGTGCACATGTTGGAATTCGACATTTGAAATGTTGGATTCGGCCATGGAATTAGAATTTGCATTTCCTGAATTTACGACGCGTGATAAATGATATAGCTGGTTGCCTGATGAAGATGATTAGAGCAAAGCAAAAGAAGTTCACAACTTTCTCCAAGTTTTTTATGATTGCACGAATATTTTTTCTGGAAATAAATATCCGACTACAAATTAGTTCCTTCCGTCTATTTCATTGGTTAATGAAGCCTTAGAGAAAAGTGCCAAAGAGGGTCCAGATTTTCTGAAGAGGATGGTCATTGGTATGCAAGAAATGTTCTATAAGTACTGGGACCAATGCCATTTGCTAATGGCCTTAGCAGTTGTTCTAGATCCTCGGTATAAGATGGGCTTGGTTCGGTTTATTTATATGAAGATTTATTCTATTGAAAGGGAGACCACCGAAACCTCCAAGGTTCAAGATGCAATCAATGAGTTATACAAGTTGTGTGTTTATGCCTCACATCCAGCATCGATTAGTAAACAAGCAGTTTTAACCAGTGGTTATAGTTCATCCACAACTACAAGCAAGGCCAGTATGCTCAATGAATACATGTCTCTTATTGCACAATCATATCAAAATGATTAAAGTCACGAATCAAAGCTAGACATGTATCTCAAAGAGCTAATTGTGATGCTCATAAACTCAAGTTTTGAAATTTTGGGATGGTAGAAGATGAAACCCAATGAAGCAAAATACCCTATACTATCGATGATGACACCAGATATACTGCCAATTCCAGTTTTAATGGTAGCATCAGAATCTGCTTTCAGCACCGGAAGTAGGGTCGTGAGCAAGTATCGAAGCTCGGTTTCACAAAAAACAGTGGAAGCATTAATCTGTATATAAGATTGGTTGCGTCCTATTGGGGGAGGTAGTGGTTTTGATAGTGATGATGATGAGGATAAGGAGTTTGAAGACGAGACTATAGATATTGAACCTGCAACGACATCACCAGCTTGATAGCGCGTGGTTTACTAGTTTGTATTTGGATGAATTACATATACATTGTAATAGAACATATCTTCTCTTTTTACATCAACTGGCTTGTAATGAAATGACTTATGTTACACTTTCCATTCTTTTTTTATGCACTTATATTTTCTTCATAACATATTTGTTATTTCATTATTTACTGCGTTTTTATGTTAAAAATTTTAATTTTTGTAAATTTTTTTGATTCTTAACTAATTAAGTTAACTATGTCACCACACTAATGTAGATAATGTCTTCATCTGCTTCTGAGCCATTGACCGAGTGGAGGGATTATGGTTCCATTGTCTACTCCCCAACGTCCGGTAAAAAACAAATACAATATGCGTTGTGTGGACAAAGAATTTATTATAAAACTAATCAACTTAAGTTGCATCTTTCTAGTCAGGGTGGAGATGCAAAACCATGTCTGAAAACTCTGAGGTGAAGTTTCTTTTTCAAGCACTTCTTGATTCAAATAAGAAACCTTCCACTAAGGAAGATGAGAAAATGAGA
This sequence comes from Liriodendron chinense, assembly GCA_003013855.2. NCBI lineage: Eukaryota > Viridiplantae > Streptophyta > Magnoliopsida > Magnoliales > Magnoliaceae > Liriodendron > Liriodendron chinense. The sequence goes on along the minus strand of ML058358.1, from coordinate 98,599 downwards.
AGGAAAGAATTGGAGGAAGTATAAATTCAAGAAGCTATAAGGCTTAGTATTGAAGAAGCGAAAAAACAAGAATGACATCCTTCAGCTCCAAGATAACATGATGTCGAGGCATGATTGAGTGGATCGAGTAAGAAGAAGAATGGTAACAAGCAATTCAAGTTTCTATCCAAACTTGGTGCATTCTACAGAGCAATAAGTACTGAGTACAAACCTGCTAACCAGAAAAGCTTGAAAGATCTAGTTCAAACATTACAAGAGCACGGTGACAAAATCTCCCCACCTTCTGATGGAGAAGATGTCAGTGTATGAAGATTTGGATAGAAGCTCTTCGGATGACTCATCTTATTGACTTGGAATTTTGCAATTTCTAAATTGTGACAACAATTTGTGTACTATAAGTATGTAACTTGTCGTGTTGAATTTGTGAGTTGTAGCTCGAAATAGGTAGGCTCGAAAGCTTGAAGCTCGAACAGGCTTGAAAGCTTGTCCAAACCAAGCCAAGCCCACCACCTGGGCTCGAGGACCAAGCCGAGCCAAGCTCGAGCCTAGGTCACTCGCTGACCAAACCAAGCCGAATTGGGCAAAGCTCGATTCAGCTCGGCTCGTGTACAGCTCGTCACAGTTTTAATTATAAGCACATGCTAACTAATGAGAGTATATGGTGCATGAACATTAAAATATAGAGCATGCATGGAACATGATCAATAAGAAAATATAAACTATCAAAGCATAGTTGATCATGCACACTTGATCATTCTAAGATATACATGAAAGCAAATGACTAAGGTATAGATTAACATACAGTTAAGCACACAATTCAGTAAGATTATGCTAATCTAAAGATGATAGTCAAGCAAAAATTATACCAATCGAAAGTAAAGGCTAAACTATTAAGGTGGGCTAATGAGGCTTGAATCCTCTGATTTGCCCATAAGCATACAAATAAGGCTAAAATCCTCATATTTACCTATATAATTAATTTCTAGCTACCATTACTAATTATTTCTTGTTTGTCCTTAATAAGGATAACTAATTTCTACAACACCCTCATAAAATTCAGCATGATGTGAGGGGTCGGGAACTCCTCCTAGAAGGAAAAATGGTCAGGATCCTCTCTTAGATTAGGGGGAAGAGTGGTGGCGGTGGAAGCCATGAGAATTCTCATTAATTTTTTGCTCCCATTATTAGTGGAGTCACTAGATTCAGATTTTGACTTCTTCGTATCATTTCATGTTGTTGTCATAGCCTTCTTACATCTTCTTTTAGGCTTAGTTAGGCATTCATTGGCAACATGACCATATTCATTATAGTTATAATATTGAACGTTATTAAATTTGGATGATTTTTCTTTGAATTTCTTGTCATTCTTGTCACGACTCTTTCATCTCTCAAATTTGAAGAATCTCTTAAATTTCTTCTTCAATTTTTCTTCCTCATCATCACTATTTTCAGAAGACTCACTCTCAATTTATTTTTGCCTATATGAGTGCCTATGTGAAGTCTTCAAGGTGATGCGTTTCTTATTAGATGGGGGCTTAAAGCGTAGTTCATGGGTTTGTAGGGAACCTAGGAGTTCTTATACTTTCATGTTATCTATGTCTCTACACTCTTCTAAGGCTATGACTTTAGAGTTAAATCTCTCCGGGAGGGACCTAAGAATTTTTCTACATATTTTTTCATTCGGAACCCTGTTTTCCTAAGCCACACATGGAGTTAGAAATTAAATGCAACCTAACATAAAACTCCATGAAAGACTCATCTTCACCCATTTTAATATTTTCAAATTGTGTTGTGAGGAGTTGCAATTTGGAACGTTTGACGGTAGACATCCCCTCATGTATAATTTGTAAGATCTCCCAAGCTGATTTACTAGTCTCACAATTACATATACGATTAAATTTTACAGCAGAAAAGATTGCATTGAGACCCTTGACGTTGTAGCCACAAAGAGACCTCTCTCGATCACTCCAATTTCTCATAGGTTTGAGTTGGGTGACCGGAACTCCATCTCGATCCACCATTTCCATCGATGTGGTCCAACCTTCTTCTACAATGTCCCATACTATTGGATCAAGGGACATTAAGAATACTCGCATCCGGACCTTCCAGTACGCATAATTTGACCATTAAAATATAGTAGTCGAGTGATAAAATTACTCCCTTCTTGGGTTGACATGGTGTTATAGCTCTGGTACTGGATCTTACTTTATATGGTTAAGTCCTTAAAGAGCAACCCGATCTGATACCGATTGAAATTGCACAGCAGATCGTCTGACACGACACCATACTTTAATCACGGAAGCTTGGCGGAGCTTAGAACTATGGTTAAGTCCTATGAGGGGGTGATTAGGACCATTTAAAATTTTCTTTTAAAAATATCTTGCCTAATTAAACTAATTAGTAATTATAAACTAAATAAGCAAGAACACTTGGCTTCCAAGTTTAAGTACGTCCAATCACAAAGGCTAGCAATGATATGGAAATAAACAACCTAGCCTAGAGAGCTATGTAGACAATGGAATACATCATGTTAAGCATATGTCTACAAGCCTAGTGAGCATACATCTTGTGTGTGATTATGCCTATCTAAAACATAACATATATTCCAATTAAGCATTCATAATTAAGCAATTAAACATACAATGCATAAGTAGAAATGTGCTCAAATCAATTCCAAACACAAGCATGTATAGTGGTTCGACTACTTATCTACTCCATCGTGGTTCACGTACTCATCCCTTGAGCACGCCAGAATTTACTAAGGGAGTTTAAATTAGATTCCTCCTAACCTATGTGTTTTAAATTGGTTTCACTCTACCGGGGAGTTTGACAAGGTTCCTCCTAACCTATGACAAAGATTTTACTAGTTCATCTCTCAACTAATGTTTACGAGATCCATCCTACCTAGGAGTTTGACAAAGTTCCTCCCGACCTTTTGGTTCCAATCCAAGAACCTAGCGTACACTCCCGCCGGAGGCTTCCATTGGAGACTTGGTTGAGTTAGATTCCAAACTTTCACACTAAATCCTCCATGAAGAAGGAGTGTAACCGGACTCTTACAATGACAACTTACTTGTCGGATTGAGCCCCTTTTGTGGCGTCGTTTGGGTTGCTTGATCTTCGCTCTCCCGCACTTCAATTAACTCCTCGATGCTCCCCCAATTATATTGTCGATGCATCACTAATGCCTTAGCTCTAACGATCAATCACCTTGCTTATGATGCTCTTAAGATGCCCAATGTGATAGGAGATGGTGTGAATTCTCTATAACTAGTAGGAGTAGGTTGCCTAGAGGAATTCTACCTAATTGGATCTTTAGAGATATTTAGACAAATGATTTACCTATGGTCAAAGTGCCTAAAACATCTAAAAATTAAGAGAGAGCAAGTCCATCTTCATATGCTCCATCTTGTGATAAAACACACAGAAGATGACTTGAAATGCTTAAGATTAGAGTCTAGTGGTATAGGCAATGAAGATGGCTTTTAATATAGTAAATTATCTCTTAGAACCCAAAAAAATTGGGCTGCAAATATATAGAGCAAAAGCTCTAACGGATAGAAAATGGCAGCCAATGGTTACCTGTCGACCGGTCAGTCATTGATGGACGACTGGACTGAAATTAGGCCAGGGATTGATGAAGTTGTTGTCCCACTTTTTGCCTCTGCTGACCGGTCGGTCCGACTAGATGACCAGTTTGACAACCGATCTGAAAATGCCCAGGAATTCTTTGTTTGATCACTTTGTTGCTTTCCTTTTTTGGGCCTTTAATGATCGATCGACCATGGGTCAAGACCAGGCGACGAGCCCTTTGAGACTGTTGTTTCATGTCTTGTTTACAACAGCTCAAGCAACTTCTTAGGCCATTCTTTGGGTGTTCTTTTGGGACACCTAAGGCCATTCTAAGATGACTAAAAGTATGCCTATTGATTTAGGTTATCTAAAGGTTTGGTTTTTTATAGGTTCAAGGTTTAAGGCTCATCAAGGCATCTCAGTTACTTGTTTTTCTTCCTTTATGCAACAGGTCCACTTGAGTCTTTAATCTTCATCTACTTAAGCTCAACCGACACCTAGACTTACTGACGTACGTAATTGACAAATAAGGTGAACTAGTATGCCACTAAAAAGTGTATTAACATAAGCCATATGTGTCATAGTTGGCCCCACAAGAAATCCACACTCCTCATTTTTAGTGCACAAAAAGCAAACGTCAATTGTCGTTCTTGAAAAATGTGTAAGGAAATACATTATAAATAATCATTACCCATTTACAATGTATTTACCTGAGGGAAATGAAACCAAACACGCCCTAAGAGCTCGGGTGCTGACCAACTTCCCTGGACTAGCGGATGCACCACCCGCTAATGTACACACTACACTAGTGTAGAGCCCACGGACATGATCTGTGAAATCCACACTACCTATCTGTTTCAACACCTCGAATTAGGACTCCCGTCCAAAAATGAGGCAGATCTAAAGCTCGGGTGGGCCATACATTTCAATGATTTTTGCATAAATGACTATTTCTGCAAGTTTAATGATCGGATTATTTTTAAATCTGATCATCAGCAGTTCATATGATTTCTAGTCTGATTTAAATGTAACTTCATAGCTGACTTGATATTAAATGATTTAAATTTGTATTTATTTATTTATTTTATTATTATTTTAAATGATGGGTCTTTCCATCTAATGGTTGAATAATTCTCAAATCACAAATAAATGGTTTTTAACGTTTTAAGGGCAGGTTCAAGTAAAATTAATAGTCCTATAAATCATGTAGTGCATCTTTTGCATCAGATAATTCGATTCTCAATTTAAAGATCGACTTGACATTCCGATGTTATATCTTGGAATTCAACGGGTGAATTGTCCCAACATTATTCACTTATGGTTCAAAGTGTTCTACAGGTTATCTAAATAAATTCTAATGGTGGATTTTACATTTAAATGAATAGTTACATGGCAACACCCTAGTACTGAAAAGTACGTGGTGTTACAATCTGCCCCCCTTGAAACGAATTTTGCCCTCGAAATTCAATATTTCTACATGAAAACAAATAAACTAATTCATTCCACAATATCTAAATTCCCCTTGTTATTCTAGTGAGGTAAATTTGTGTGTACAAGTGTGTTTAAGTGTATGCAACTGGCTAAATGAACCGGGTTATGACACTACTGGCGAGTGCAAAACGCGTAGACCTTGTGTAGGCAGTAAAGGTTGAGAGATGAACCTAATTTAAAACCTCCGAGATAGTGAAATTCAATACACTTGAGGGAAGAGTGTGGTAACCGGGAGTGGAGTAGGCACATAGCCGAACTACTATACATTGTCTATACATCGTATGCAATGTGATGAATGCTTTGTGTCCATTACTTTCATTTATTGATGAATTCTTAAATGGTTTGTTGAATGCACACTACATGCTTGATGAAACACTTACATGATATTCTCCATTATATACCCAGTTGAATGATTAGGGTAAAACATGCATATCAACTGTTTGATCAAATGTTTTGTTGAGATCTCTTATATACTTATTTAATTGATTACATCCCTTATGGCCCGTTTAGGAACTTGGATTTGGAATGCATTAGAATCCAAATCACAATTACATTGGATGAAGGTGATTACAAATCCTCATTTCTGTTTGGTTGAAATGCACTAGAATCCAAATCTCCCATTTGGGAGCTTGTATTTAGAGGGAATTGGAATTTTTTGGTATATTCACATGACTTAAATTTGATTAACAAAATTTGCTTTCATACTTTAAATTAGTATATATATGTGGTATTTGATAGAATGATTGTGACAAGCCCATTAAAATATATACTTTGGCCAAAAAAGAGGAAATTCCGAGCCTTGGGTGGGCCACAAATTCAAGGATCACAAATAGAAGACTTGCCGGTGTTTTTTAACCGTCTATTTAAATGGCCAACGTTTAGATGGTTCAGATCATTCTATTGATATGATTTTGGTATTACAGCCGATAATTGAATTATTTTGAGGTATCATCAATGTGTCAAGTGTCTAGTGGATTAATAGGATAAAGACATATTTGTTACATGTGTGACTCTCCTCCTCTTAAAAAAGAGGCAAAAATGACATTTCCTTTGAATTCCATTCGAATTTTGATATTTTGTTGGGATTTCAAAAGACAAAAAAAGGAAAGATTTGAAATACCTCCCATTCCAACTACCTCCAAATTCAAGGCTGCCAAACGTAAAAAGTAGCTATATAGATTTGAAATACTCCCATTTACCACTAAATCCAAGGTGTCAAAATTACTTGCTCTATAAATTGAATCTCTTGCAATCTATGTATGTGGATCATATGTCTCACATATGCTTGATTGGTAAATCATATTAAGAAGGCAATTAAATTTTAATTGGCAAAGAATTTTTTAAAAAGTCACCCCCCCAGGACACTTGTCATATCTTCAAGTCTCTCTATTAGCGGTAAAACCACAATTTCACTATAGACATATAAGTTACATATTTCGAGCTTAATATGGAGAGTGCCAAGACTCTCTCTGTAACATTTTGAATTTCAAGGGTCGAGTAAATACTTGACCCCCAATACTTCGAGAGTCACTTATGAGTATGCAATGCGTGATATGCAATTTATCTTTCCATGTGGCATCAATCATGCTAAAAAAACCAAGCTAGATAATTAAATAAAGATGGAAACTGGGTAACGTAAAATAAATCCAAAATATACGTCTGCTGATCCACCACAGGGGCCCACTTATAGGACGACCCACAAATATACGTAAAAAAAAATAAGTACATCCTGAGTGTCAACACTAGCCACACCCGCATCTTCAAAAGGGGTCCCAAAAGAAGAGTGTACCTTTCACTCCTAAGCCTGGTCGTCTGCAAACTGGACATACGAATCGTTTCCAGCAATGTCATCGTACTCCTCTAGTGGCTCTATCATAAGGGTACTTGCATTAGTGGGGCATTTTGGTTGGTGTTTTAAAACACCATCCCAAGTGGGAGTGAGTGATCAACTCAGTGGGACTATTATTCTAAGGCACACATGTTATTAAACATATCGAGCATAGGTAATGTCATTGTATAAAAACCATAGTAGATAAGAAAGAATAACAAAATAAAGTCTTAACCTAGTTGTTTAATGCATGTATGCATGATGTGCAAATGCATATCTCGGGCAATTACAATGGCCACAACTTACAGTGAGTGGCTCATCACCACATCACCCGCACAGACATAACAATACAACAAAATATCACATAGGATGCATGCCATGAAATGCGCATGAGAGATTAGTTAAGTATTTATTAGTCTGGTTTAACCAACCAGTTGGTGAAGCCAGAATACCATTACTATATCACTAGTTGAACTGGGACCACCTGACTCTTTGCGTTTCGGCGCAGATCATCGCCAGTAACCCATCGATCCAAATTTGGGTTATTCACTCAATACGAACATGGTCGGGCAGTGACTCATCAACTACACCCCAAATCAAAGTGGAAAGGCTCGTCACCCATTCTTAAAAAATACGTGAGGCTCATCGCCTCCAAAGCCGCTTAATGGTCACTACGGGGAGGCTCGTCACCCCAGTGTAAGTCGATAGCTTAGACACTGGTCCCTTACCACCATGCCCAACTCATGAGACTTGGCGGATCGCATTGTAGTACAATTGTCAGTGAACTATTAACCAATGGGAGTAATGGTATTTTGGATTCAAGAGACTGTGACGATAGAAAGCATATCAAATAGTCTAACTCAGCATTAAATTAATCTAATTGATAGTGGAGAAAGTTGGGGAAACAGGCCTTAGGCGCTTATGGCCTGCGTAACCCTTCAGTTATAGTCGGTCACCCGTGTTCAACCCAATCGACTGTACCGGTCTTGGATGATTGACCACAAGCGACTACCCATGATTTGAGCAGTTGCCAAGTCAAACTTGACAACATGGGGCTATGAACCACTTATGGTGCATGTTTATATAAAAAATTTGTAATTACCAAGCATTACTTGTTTATAAAGGTCACATTACACCAAGGTATATCCAACACATAATCAAAACATTCCATGTGAATGTGCCAATAAGAAATTTTAGCTGAATTATCAACATGCCATCACAAGTTTGAGAGTCCAGCACATAAATAACCATCATGAGTAACCTCACATCGCATGCACAAGGGACAAGTTATTCCAACAATCATATCATCAATTACAGCAAGCAAACAAGAGACATGCATTATATGATTTTGCATACTGACCATATTGTTAACTAGAGCAAAGATAAAAATTAACATACATGTAAAATTAAAACATACAATCACATAAATTCATGCTCAATATCACTAGCAATCAACTCAAGATACATTAACTATGACCATCAAGGTTTAATAAAAGGAAACTTAGAGATAATTAATGGTCCGCACCTCTCAATTTGGGAAAAACATTATGATCCCTACATAAATCAATGATTGAAGATTAGGGAAAAGGGGATTCCTAAGGAGAAAAACTACAATTTTTAAAAATGGGCCACTCGTCTTACCGTAAATGGAGTAGCCTAGAGTAGGGGTTTGAAGCTATATATGTCAGGGAAGCTCTTAAGAAGTGGAGGGGGCCAACATGCAAGACACCTACAACAATTTCTCTTTTACTCTCATTCTCACACCCTCCTCTTTTCTCTCAGAAGTTCCGGGGAAATGAGCTAGAATTTCTAGCTCAATCTTATATACAGAGTGTGTTTTACAGAAATGGCCCTATTACAGTTAATTTTACATTTTTGGCCTTACAGAAGGCTGTTTGGTTAATTAAGGCTTACTTGGCCCACTAAAGTGTGATCTAAACCTTGGGATGACTTCAAGAGCTAAGGATCTACTTATAGTTAAGATCATGCACGTTTCGGATGCGGCGATATATAGATTTGATGATGAATTAGTTTAACGGTCACTAATGGTCGATCGGGGCTGCAGTTTCAAGGGCGTGCTTAGCGTTATAATCGAGGCCTATGTTCTAAGTTTCGGAGGAATCTAACGGCTTAATTACTTTTATTTGGGGGATGTTTAAAAGGGCATAGTTAAGCATTTGTTTGGTCATTTCTAAGCACAGTTGCACATTGCATGTGCTACCCTTGGTCTTCCTACTGTACAATTAAATTTATTGTCAGGGCCGATATTCGGATCTCTTATCAAGTCCTACGTAAGAGTCAAATTCTCTAAGTTTTGGGTTCAGCGGCCCAATGATGAATGGCTTAGAGACCATTGGGACATATCATGCCGGGTACAATCCCAAATGTTCTGAGCCACAGGCTTTTCTGGCCGTACTCACGTACTTTACTCTTAATTAGTTTGGGAATTTTCTTAATTATGCCAATTAAGCTGATCTAAATAATTTATAAATAACATGGCCTGAGCACCAGCTTAGCCAAGGATAGAAATTTTATGTGGGCTTCTACCACTTAGTTAGAAGCTTTTGTTTTCTTTCCTTATTTATATTAGCCCAGGCCTCTAATGCAATTGAGCTGAGGATTAGAGCCTAAGTTGAAAAAAAAAAACAAAAACAAAATATCATGCACGTGCATGCCTGCATGTGGGGCATCCATTCATGGGTTTAACTAGCATGGGGCATGCGTTGAAAATCCACAAAATCAGGACCGTTGGATACATTTTGCCCACTGCACATCAACCATAGGTCAACAAAATTCATTGACGGTCATGGAGATCTGGACCCTGTTAGAACGAGCTCTATCATCAAGACCATTCAAATCCAACTACAAAAGCACCCTCATGAGCCATGCGGATCAGACCAAACATTGTCAGACCCAACATTGCTGGTGCACCATCGATGGACCACATGCACTCTGCAAAGATAATCCTAACCATAGGAAAGAGGACCTAAACTGAATGTAAACCGTTGACCAGTCTACATTTTTTTTTATGGGTTCAAGATCCAATTGCCAGTGTCATTAATTACAACTCATAAATTTCCATGGATCCGTTTGTAAAAATTTCTGTGATGGAAGGGATAGTTCTATTCACATGTAAAGATACGATCATGCAAGAACATCTGAACCGTTAATTTGTATTTCCATGGTGGGACCTATGACTTGAACGGCTGGGATCACACTTTGGATAGTCTCACCGGCGGACTACGAGTTCACCCAATAGTCTGCGAGACTACAACAAACCGGCCCTTTTTGTGTGTTGTTTTTTTTTTAAAGAGAACGCCATCATTTCTCGATTGGAATCTCCAGGTGAACACACAACACCCTAACTTTGTAGGATGCGGTTTGGCTAGTGACAGTAGCACCAGCCAGCTAGCTGATGTCAAAGCTCTGTGAGACTATCCAGAATGGCCGTGTTTTATCCATGCCGTCCATTCATTTTGCCTGCTCATTTGAGGTCATGAGCTAAAACATGAGCCAAATCCAAGTCTCACGTGGACCACACCATATGAAAATAGTGCTAATTGAATGTCCACAGTTACAAACTTCCTAAGGCTCGCTGTAACGTTTACTTGTCATCCGTCTTTCTGATAAGATCACACGGACTTGGATGAACGTTTGATCCAAAACTTGTGACCCCCACAAAGTTTTCAACGGCAAGCATTCAATCCCCATTGTTTTCTGTGGTGTGGTTTACTTAAGATTTGGATCTGCCTCATTTTGAGCTCATGCCCTAAAATGACCTGACAGTGGATAAAACACAGGCATCATTGTACGGCACAGAGCTTTGACATCGGCTAGGTGGCTGGTGTTGGGGTCGCTAGCCGAACTGCGTCCATCTTTGTATTTCATAGTGATGTTTTTGTGACATCCGGTCCGTAAAGTAGCTGGCCACCTTATTTTCGTACCTGAGCCAGATAATCAAGACCGTTCAAAACTCAGATGGGCCACACCACATGAAACAGTGGGTGAAAGGGCGGCATATGATGGAAACAATCTTGGGCTCACCTTCTTGTTTACACGTCATCCAGTCCGCTATTAAAGTGAGCCCCACGCCAGATTGAAGAGACATCTCCAAAAAGAGCATCCGATCTAGAAATCAGGTGGGCCACACGGCATGAATTTAGAAGCTCTAGGTATGATTTTATACTGTTCCTGTGGGGTGCCCTAGCTGAGTTTTGGATCGATCTGGATTTCTGTAACATGCAGTTAAAATGAGACAGGGGCCACTGATGGACGGGTTGGATTTCACACGCTTAAAAACGGTGGGCCACACAGAGGTGAGATGCTGTCAGCGTTCATGACAACGTATTGGAAGGGATTCCGGTCGTCATTTCCATTTCCATATCTTCTTCTTATATATCCCCGTCCGTCGCTATTTTTGCCTGCTGCTGCTGTTGCCGTTGCTGCTGCCTCCTTCCACTCTCTCTCTCTCTCTCTCTCTCTCTCTCTCTCTCTCAAATATATATCTCTCTCTATATATATATCAGGCGCAGGCGAAAAACGGCCTATATCTGTCCATTTCAAGCTGAGGTAAGGGTTCCAGATATTTTTCGTTAGATCCCCAAAACCTAGCGAGTCGTCCCTCCATTTCTCTGAAGAATCGGCTTCTGTTTGGTTGATTGCGTTTTGGATATTGGATTTTGGGTGTTGGGCGTTTGTGTTTCTGGTTATAGGACAGAGGAAGATGGTTTGAGGGTTTATTGATGTGGTTTTTCTGGCGAATTGAGTCTCTCTCTCTCTTTCGCTTTTTAAAAATTATTTATTTCATTTATTTTTATGTTGGGGACATGGTTTGAGGGTTTCTCGATGGGGGCATGGTTTGAGGATGTATTGGGTGTTTTTAGGACTTGGGTTTTTGGAGATGGGTTTATGCTGTTGGTTCTTTTTTCCTTGCAGGGTTGGTTTTTTTATTTTTATTTTTTGCAATTAGGTTTTTGCATTGGGTTCTGTTCTTTTCCTGATAAGTTTTTTTTTTGCAGAAATTGATATTTGTTCGATGCGACTGGGGGTGTTGTTTCTAAAATTTGGCTGTTGGATAATTTTTTTTGAAAGAAGAATTGCCCCTCTAAGTGCATATGGTGAACATTAATGGTGGTCAGGAGGGTTGAGACGGCGGGCCACTGTGTGGATGGTTAAAAAATTGTAGCAATTGAACAGCTCTGACCATCCAGCTATTGTAGCTTGCTGGTTGAATATGGACCACTGCTCTGTTTTGAGCTGACGGTTCCTTTTGCAGCATATGGATTGGATGATTACCACAGTTAACTCCCTTACTCTCCGGGATGGGATATGGGCAATCCATGTGGTGGCCCACTTGTTTAACATTCCCACTCACCACCAATGTTTGCTGTTTGTGCCATTAGAAGGGAGCTACATTGAACTTCTGTTGCATGAGCTGCATGTTGGCATCTCTCTCTCTCTCTCTCTCTCTCTCTCTCTCTCTCTCTCTCTCTCTCTCTCTCTCTCTCTCTCTCTCTCTCTCTCTCTCTCTTTCTCTAATTTTTTTTGAGATGGGTATTTTCGTGGATTTGGGTTCTTTCCTTTTCTGATTTTTTTCTTCATGTGAATTTCCAAGATTTGGTTCTTCGAAGTGGGTTTTTGTGATTGGGTTCTGTGGGTTTTTGTGATTGGGTTCTCTTTTTTCAATCACATTTTTGAAGAAATGGTTTTCGTTTTTGCGGACTCCTCTGTTGTTCTGCTAGGTGCTGCAGGGGCAAATCACCCCCTTTTGTATTTTGGGAACTGACTTCCCCTATCTTAATTTTAATATAACCTGATGCTCTTTAGAAAAAAGGGTTTCTTTGAAATGTGTTTTTCTGGAATTTAAGTTTTTGCCTTTTTCGGTTTTTTGGTCTGAAGCTTGCTTGTTGGAGATAGAGATAGTTGAGGGTGTATTACGATGTGATGCACTGATTTGACATCTTCTTTCTTGATCTATAGGGGTGTAGGGTAATTCTTTATTTGTTAATTTTTTGGTCTCTTGATTGATATTGGAGAGAAGTGGAGCAAGCTGATTTCTTGATCTTTTTTTTTTCTTTTCCTTTCTTTTTTCATTTTAGTACACACACACACACACACACACACACTCAGTCACACATAGAGGCATATACTTGGTTACAAAGCATGGAGATGGCTTGTTTGGTTTTAGGAAGCTGGGGACTGTTTATGATCTTTGGATAGGGTTCTTTTGCAACTAAGGTTTAAGTTTTATCTGCGCCTGTTGTTGTGATCTGAGTGCAGGTGAAGTGGGATTTTAGGGAAATCGTTGGAGTCAGTGATGGCTGGGAGTGTAAATGACGATTGTGGGGCTGGGAGGTCTTCGGAGGGAATATCAAGTGGACAAAGGTGCCAGTCCAGGGATTCCTTGGCAGAATGGCGGTCCTCCGAGCAAGTGGAGAATGGGATTGCTTCTACTTCACCTCCTTACTGGGACACTGACGACGAAGATGATAATGGCATGCTCTCTTTTCTCACTCTCTCTTTTTAGTTTAATCACTTGTTGGTTCTTTCTTTCAATTTGTTGATTGAAATCGGGTTCGATTCCCCTCCCCGTGCTTTACCCGATGCACATCGTTTGCGGGTGATTACGTGCATCCACAGGGATTAGTCTCGCGTCAAAAGGGGGTGGGGACACCCTGTCATAATAAAAATAAAATAAAATTGGTGATTGTAATCAACCTATGTGATAGACTCTTAGATAACTCTTGATTGTAATCAACCTATGTATAATCTATTACATTGTGCCCATGGGGGTTTTATGCTCTCATTGCTGGTCCCCTGCCTGGATAAAGGAGGGTTGCACCAGGTTGGCAGCTGGCATCAAACTTATGCCATAACTTTCAACATGAATCCAAACAATGATGATGATGTTAGTTATTTCTTTCCTTAACATTGGTCTTACTTTTTCTTTTTCATTTTAGTTGAATATCTTTCATTATTTTTCAGTCTGTATGCTTCTCTTGATCTGCACGTAGCGATTTGTCACCTCCTACCAAAATAAGTGAATAGACAAAACATTTGGGGGGGGGGGGACATCTTTTTGTATGATAAATTGGTGGTTGGTAGTTTTGAGATTGTTACATCTGAAAGGAAAAAGGTGATAGCTGGCCTGCATTGCTTCATGAATCTAATTTTATTCTCTCTAGCATTTTTCAATTGCTGAGTAAGTGGAGCTTCTCTGGACAATTTATGTGTGCATTTGACCATTTTATGCATAATTCCTGTTTAGGATATTCATTCTTTCTTTCTTATTGTTTCATGCGTGCATGTGTACATTTTTATACATAGGTGGGTGGTTTTTTGGTGCACAGTCGTGCTACTCTTATTGCTAAGTATTGTGCTTAGTTAGTGTTATTAACTACCTGTCACCATAGTTACGTGCTTTCCTCCTCTTGTAATAAGTTAAATGCACGTGGAGAAATGAATCAAAACATGGATATGATGAGTTAATAAGGAAATTTTTTGGGGAATCTGTATTTCTAAACTTGCCATAGGAGGCCTATTTCAGTTCAACATCCATGTTGGTTAAATGGGCAGTAATGAATATGAAGTGTTACGGCTTACAAATGATGATCTGATTATTTATGTGATCCTTTATAAATTAACGGGGATTGGTTGTGTCTGTAGGAGTTGAAGCGACACTCTAGGTTCCATGCATGAGACCATGGCTGGCGCCTTTTATGATTTATTTGTGCTGGACTCCATTCTTTTCTAAAGATGCTTAAAATAGATTTTTGAGGTGCCGCTTCTATATCATTTTGTACATGGGGACTGTTGGGCTCCAAATACTGATTCTCCAAGGTGTTTTTTTGTCTTGCTGTCGACTTTTGGTATGAAAGACTTAATAAATTCGGTATCCTTTACTAGCCCTATTTTACTAGAGACTCTTTGTGCAACCCACTAAAGAAGGTCCCCTAATGGAAGTGTTCGCTCCTTCATTTCTCTCTTTCATGTTTAAAATTGTAGTTTTTGCCATTTCTAATAAAATGGTTCATCTATTAGTTTCTTCAGTGTGCTCCAAAGGAACAATCTTTCAAATTTTCAATAGATCTGGTGTCCTATTCATATCCGATTAATAAATTGGCCAAGGCAGCTGAGCCTGGGCATTGACAGCCTTAGGATTTTGACAAGCATCATATAGCAAATAAACTTTCAAGTCTTTACATATCCATTGCTTCAATAGAACATAGAAGTTTTACTGCACTATGACCCCTTGTTTGGAATCATTAATGAGTTGACTGGATATTTGTGTAGGGGCTAAGCCTTCTGAGCTATATGGAAAATTTACATGGAAGATAGAAAATTTTTCACAAATTAGCAAAAGAGAACTCAGAAGTAACGCGTTTGAGGTTGGCGGGTACAAATGGTATGTATTTGCATCTTTGTTCCGTGTCTTGCTATTTTGTCTTTTCAATTTTTTCTGATATCAATTAGGGCACATTTGTTTACTTGGAATCAGAGAGAGAGAGAGAGAGAGAGAGAGAGAGAGAGAGAGAGAGAGAGAGAGAGCAATAATTGTCTAATGATGATTTCAATGAAAATATTTGAAATATGGATTGCAATTTCTAGTTTGGATAGCAAGAGGAATCTCATATTCCTCTCATGATGTTCTCCTAGTTTCTTGTGCCAAGAATCCAAACATGGAAAAGTGTAATGATCACTTCATGGAATCCACCCTTTGTCATCCAAACAACACAAATTGTCACATAAAAGGAAAACCCTTTCCTATTTCCGTTGTTTGGCATGGAATCCAGGTTCCCAAACCTGGCCTTAGTATTTTCATATGATGCATGTACTTGGAAACTCTCTCTTGTTCTCTCATTCACACCTTATGCATGTACCTACATATATGTATGCTTATGTGCATATACTTATATTCATTGTTTCAAATAGCGAATAGTGTGTAGCATAGCGTTCACCCCCTCTAAAGCGTGAGGCGTAAGCTACACGCTACTTCTAGATTTTTAATTAAGGTTGTTCTTGGTTGCACTTATTCCATGATATTCACCAAATTAGACTGATTAATAATAATTTTAACAAATTCTCATGATATTTGGTGCAACCAAACGCAACTTAAAGTAGTATAAAAGGGTAATCACTAACAATAAAGGTAAAGAAAGAGCAACAAAACTAATTTAATACTATTACTTGTTTTATTTTTACTAAAAACATTAAATATTGAAAATAGAAAAATGTAACAAATCATCGAAAATATTATTTGATTTTAATGATGTAATGAAAAATAACTTGTAATGTGAGGCACGTAGCGTATAGCGTATGCAAATTATCATGTAGCGTAGGCTACACATGACTTAGCTATTTTCATGAGCTACGTAGCGTTAAGGCTAAGCTATGCTACATGGCGTAAGCTACAAGCTACATAGAGTAGCTATTTAAAACACTGTTAGATTTGCATGCATATGATGTTTAGAAAGTGGTGCTTGAACATCCGAGGCAGTTTGATTTTAGGAGTGATGTAGGAAGAAAGAAAACAACTAATTTTAGGAGTGATGTAGGAAGAAACAAAACAACTAAAGATATTTGTTTTTCTTTGATTTGTAGAAAGATTTTATTAAAAACCAAAAGCCCAATGAGCAAAGAGACAGCTACAAGGGGTGCAAATGCCCATACTAAGGCAAAAGCGCATCTACCCAATCTCCACAGGAATCATCTAATTGCAACTTGTTTGAGGACCTCACTCAAAAGCTAACATAGCACCTCACACTGTTGATCACCTAGGCACCAGATTCAATTTTGTTAGGAAATAGTCTCTAGATTCCAAAAGCATGGCTATTGATCCGGGCAATAAACAAGCAATTCAAAATTGGCTAAGACACCAATCCCATATCATGGCAGCAAATGGGCGGTGGATGGATAATTGGTTGACATGTTCAATATCCCTTGGACAAATACAATAGCCATTAATGATCATTTTTTTGTCTATTGCACAAGTGGTGAACACCTTGTCACGGCCCGCCAACCACCCAAACACAATGACTCTGGAAGGGTCCTTCACACCCTATAACCACACCATTAAAGCTCCCCCACCAATCATCACTTTCTCATAGAAGGATTTAGTGGAAATGTTTCCACCTTTCGTCCACTTCAAGAGTTCCCCATCTTTACCCATCTGATTGAATTCAACACCCTTCAGAGGCCCCAATAATCCGATCAGATCCTCCACATCGTCAGGTCCCTCTTGAAGTTAGGGGACCAAATGATCTGAACAACAACTAAAAAATTTAGTAAACATAAAAAGTCTGTATTCATCACCCCCCCCTGCGTATTCATTCCAATGCCTTTCTAGAAACTCTCCTTTGCAAGCTATATTAAGCATTCTAACTACCATCAAAAGAGCCTCATTAGTTATGTATGTTTTCATGAAGCGTAGTAAAAAAATCTCAATATTAGCTGTTTTAGTGAAATTGGCAGTTTTGGAATGGGCTCCTTATGTAAAAAAAGCGAAGTTAGCTGATCTTCCTTCTTGTTTTTTGTTTTAGCGTTGCTTTGTATTCGTTCCCTATCTGTTGGCAGGTCTTCTAATAAAAATTCAGTTACCTCTCAAAAAAAATAAAAAATAAAAATCCAACTTTATCCGTTAAAAACTCTAAATAGGTCCTAAATGACACATTTTTCTCTTTCTGAATGGAAACCAACTAATAAACTAACAACTAAAACAAATCCCAGATTGAGATAGCCTTGTTGCAGGATCCTTCTAACTACTTGCTGCTCCCACTTTGAATCGCGCATTGGCCTTGTGCTCCTGCTTCTTAGTCATTTATGATTGATAACATTCTGAAACAGACACCTCCCAGCACCTGAATGTGTTGCTGTTCGCTTCATGCTTCATGCAACTATAGTCATGTGCAATGAAGATAAGAGATGGCTCCAGTAAGGACAGGAACATTGATTATGAAGGGATAGTAAAGGCTTGTTCACATACCATGGATAGGGTCTCAGATGGGATTTATTAGCAAAACGAGATTCATGATGTGCAAACTCAACCAGCTTGGACAAGGCTATGACGACGACAATGATGATACTGAAACAGACTTTAAACTTAGGTTCCCACTATTTTCTTGCACCATAGGTGAATTTTGACTGCAACATGCACAGTTCATGTCCGAATTGCATCATAATTTTCTAGTGGGTATTAGTGGAGTTGATGAGTGTGGTGAGGGTCAATATATCCACATATGTGCATTGGTATTCAGACAAATCATATGCAAAAATTTGGATCTGTCACTCACTGCTTTGTGATTTTAACTAATGCATGATGGAACTGGTTTGCAGGTACATCTTAATTTATCCCCAGGGTTGCGATGTCTGCAACCATCTCTCTTTGTTTCTTTGCGTTGCTAATCATGACAAGCTTCTCCCAGGTTTGTGATATTCAGAGTAATTTTCCGATTACATTCTCAGATACTTGCAGTTGATGTCAATAATTTTACTTCTGTTTTCAAATATTAACAGGATGGAGTCATTTTGCTCAATTTACTATAGCTGTGGTGAATAAAGACCCAAAGAAATCTAAGTACTCTGGTTGGTTGAATTTGAGATACTCTATTTTAGATGCTGTAATGGAGCTTGTATTCTTTCTTGGTTGTCCTTTTCTTTATATAGCTTTGTCTTGGTTGTCCCTGAATGCCTTTCAGGGCTTATACACTTAGTGAAATTTTGCAGATACGTTGCACAGATTCTGGAAGAAAGAGCATGATTGGGGGTGGAAAAAGTTCATGGAGTTATCTAAAATTATTGATGGTTTTATTGTCTCTGACACTCTTGTAATCAAGGCTCAAGTTCAAGTCATCAGGTGTCATTTTCATCAATCTGAACTATTATTGTTATGATTTGCGCTCAGTACTTGTATTCATCTACCGTTCTATGTTTTGATTTGTTTATCTACACGGCAGGTTTGTAGCTGATGTTGTTTTCAATTAATTTTATTTTGTTCTTACAAGTCAGTTTCACCTTTTCTTTGATGCATTTTCAATGCTTTGACTTTTTCATGTTTTTGGAAATGATAACGCAACGGTCTTGTGAAATGATCTTTGGGTAATTTGCTTTTTGTTATCTTTATTGTTTTGGGGTTCTGCATGGTTGAAGATAAAACATTGAAGAGGTGCTGATTATTTGTTGGATCCCTGATACACCCGCTACATGGAGCTCATGCATCCCAATAGCTTGATGTAATGCTATATGAATGTTCTCTTGCTGAGGTAAAAAGTGGAAAACACTTGCATCCTAGGCCTAATTTGTCTGTAATTGTGAATGGTGTTATGACGCCATTGGCTGCAATGGCGGCATGAGAACACCACTGTTCATTACATCCAACTGCAGCCTACTTATATGGATTACAATGTCAACACTTGAGATTTTCTCCTAGTTATGGATTCCGTAGAAGCTCAATAAGGGCCTGTTTGGTTGCAGAACCCAGATTCTAGAGAAAATTTAGGTTCCACTTTTGGAATCCAAAATTGCAGAAACTAGAGTGGAACCCATGTTTCATCTGTAACTTGCTGTTTGGTTGAAAACGGTGCAATCCAGATTGTGTTCCAACCGTTGCTTGTGGCATGGCCCACTTGGGCTTCAGATCCACCTGAGAACCTTACCCCTGCCCTATTATAGTCCCGCAAGACAGATGGCCAGGTTGGATGGCAAATAAACATTATAGTGGGCCCTAGGAAGTTTTTAATGGTGGACTGTTCAATCAACACTGTTTTCCTGTGGTGTGGCCCTCTTGAGATTTAGATCTGCCTCATTTTTTGTCCAATGCCCTTAATTGAAATTTCAAAACTAATGGACCAGTGGAGATATAAAACATATACAACATAGATGTACAATGCATACATGGAGGTGGTGACTGCTCACTTCCGCCTCTTTTCCCTTCCGTAGAAACGGTCGCCCACACCGTTTCCACTAATCCCAGTTCCACTCAATTTAGGTTTCCAGACAGAATCCTCTTTGGCTGGAACTTGCCACCAAACACCCCAGTTAAAATCGGATTCTGCTGGAATCCAGATTTTAATCTGGAAACGGGTTTCCAGATGCCTAACCAAACGGGCCCTAAATTAGAGACAATAGTTTTGCTTCTAAGCTGTTCCACCAATCATTCTATATATAGAGGTCAATGCAACAATAGTGTGGATATGAAGATCATAATGCACTAGTTGCACAAAGTGTGAGGGGAAGTGGCTATTTCAAGAAGCTAGCAACTGTAAACACGTAGGAAGTGGGAGCAGGAATGAGCTCCGAAGTGGGAGTTGCACCGTGGGTATAAGATTGCTAAATGTGTCTGATCTCATTTCAGACAAGAAAGTTATCGAGTCTCGAGTCCACTTTTAGTGAGTATTATATTATTCTCATCTTATACGCTTACAAGGCTTGTGATGGGTATTTTGGCATTTTATCGGGTACATTTTAATGTTGTTTTTCACTAGAACTTCATTCTTAAATGTTTGTGGACAACAAGATTCACAGACAATCCTCCACCTCAATCTCCAATTTGGCAGTCCTTCACAATTGCCTTCCTCAAAAGCCTTAGACACAATGTTATTCACATGCTATTGTCCAACATAGGATGGTAATGGAATACATAGCATAGGGTTGGTTTGACTAAATGAACCTAAGGGATTGTTTGGATGCTGCAAAAGATATTGTTGAAGTCTGCTTTTAGCCATTATTACCTAATGCTAATCATAGACACTTAAAGGCCTGAGGATGGGTATTTGAACTGCAACTGCTTAATACTTAGTTACTTAGTTTTTCTTTTATAAGATATGGAATGAGATAAACTTTCAAAAAAGAAAGAAAAAAAAAAGTTATGGAATGAGATTGAATTCGGGATGGTTTGGATTTGTTTTCTGAATGATGTTTCGTATTGCCCTAAAATTCATCATCATCGTCATAGCCTTAGTTATTTGGGATCGTCTTCTCATGATTTTTTTCGCAAAGGTTTGATTACCAATTGACCACCTGACATCAATCCTCCTTTAGTGGGCATGTGAACATCTGACATGAAGCTGTGGGGTGGGAGTTTAGAGCCCTAACAGTGATATTATTAATGCTATTTTCTTGATTCACATACCAAATTCTGAGTGAAATGATTTTGAGTTTCTTAGGATGTGTTTGGTAACACTACAAGAACCTATTTGTGGCAGCTTCTCGTACAAAATAGAAGCTATTCTAAATTATAGAAATTTGAAAGAGAGGTTGCTACCAAACGCAGAATTAGGATTCAAGGTGTATATGCAACAACTTTAAGCCCATTTTGGTCTGTTTTGTTATGTTGAAACGAGTTCCTCTCTCTCTCTCTCTCTCTCTCTCTCTCTCTACACACACACACATACGTGTGTGCGTGCGCGCAGAGGGAGGGAGAGAGAGAGGAGTCCAACCAGTTGGACCAGAAGTTGTAATCCACTGAGTGGATAACTTCCAACCTAATGAGTGCATGTGACATCCAAACCTTCCAATAGGTTGGCCCAACCAAGAGGATTACCTAGTGTGTCAGAATTTCTGCATGTATACCTGAATTCTGCGTGCATGTCTAAATATCTGTATGTGTCTGAAATTCTGCATACATGTCTGAATTCTCATGTTTATGTCTGAATTTCTGTGTATATCCTTGAACTTTTGCATATAGGTCTTGCTTGGTCGTTATTTGGTTGAACGTACGTCTGAGGTTTCCATTGCGGCGTCTAGGATAGCCATTTTACTTGTCACAACATAGAGTCTAGGTTTCCTTATTTTAGAGTCTCCCTTGTGTATGCTCACAGGTTTGGGACGATGATTTGGTCTCCATGTCACAACAATGAACCAAGAACAAATAGCCGAGACCTTAAACTCCATTCTTGCTAGGCTAACAACCATTGAGCCTCATAATAGGACCATTGCCACCCGGTTGACCGCGACCAATGCACGGGTCACTCATTTAGAAACCTCCTTATAGGAGAACCCCAATCACGAGGAAGATGGCAAATCTCAAGCGGGAGATCAGGAAGGTGTTCCAGCACGAGCGCCAAGTGGTGCGCGTGGTAGAGGCCGAGGTCGAGGGGTAGACTTTATGCAAAACCTATGCTAAACCATGCTCTGATTCCAATGGGGACATCAGACCGTACAAAGTATACCAGAGGAGGAGGAGAGCGCTAGCTTCAGTTTCCCTGTGGATGGATGATGACTACATGGGCCCGGGAGGGCCACATTGAGGATTTGAAAAAGAACTGAAAGGGCAAATATGTAATTTTGGACCCAAAGGCCCTTTATAAGGCTTGGATATCCAAACCCTAGGGAAGATGTTGGAATGAAGTTTTGCTTTGGAGATTTCTCTCCCCCCCTTCTCATGTGAATTGAGTTCTACTTTGGTGTGAATCCAAGTGGTGTGAAGCCACTTCTATCTTCTCTAATTCTTCTTTATCAAGGTAGTTTCTTCGTCTCTACTTCTCAACTCTCTTTCTCCCTTTTCTTCTTCCCTCAAATCCTAAACCATCCATTCTTCTACCATTAAAGCCAACCATAGGTGCAGCCCTACTCAACCCAACAACAACTAGTCCAAGGGGAACCGTATGGCTATACAACCCTCTCCCTTCCTCCCATTTCGTTCCCCCCTTCTTAATCCCCAAAACCTTAGCACTCTAAACTTTTTTTTCCCTTCCGTAACCCTAATCCTCTTCTCTATGTTTAGCTCTATGGAAAGGTGTGGTATCCATAAAATCCGATGTGCTAAAAGGAGTGGGATTTTCGGTTGGAAATGGTGAGAGAATTCGGTTCTGGGAAGATGTTTGGGTAGGAAACGACCCCTTAAAAGAGGAGTTCCCATTAATCTATCGGCTCGCCCCAAATCCTCTAGTCATGGTAGCTGATTGTTTCTCTTTGGTGGGAAGCGAGGGAGTGTGGGAACCGCCTTGCAGAAGAAATCTTAGGGATGAGGAGGTTGAGGAATTTGTGGCATTGCTGGATCGCATTCATCTTTATCACCTTGATCCAACTGCTGAAGACAGCTTAATTTGGAGATTAGACAAGCCTAGTTCCTTCTTGGTGAAGTCCTTCTACGAATTCCTAACAAAGGATCCACTAAATAGGGAAGAGGCAGCGATGGGTCGAGTGTGGAAGCTCCAAGTCCCTCCTAAGATTGCTGCTTTTGGTTGGTTGGTTGGCAAAGGAAAGGTTCTTACGGTCGACAACCTTCGAAAACGTGGAATGATTCTTCCAAACGTTTGCCTCTGTTGTATGGGAAATGAGGAAACAATGAACCACCTATTCCTCCATTGCGAGTTCACGTACAAGATTTGCATGGACATCATTTCGCGTTTTGAGATGGAATGGGTGTTTCCATCTTCAACTGGTGACCTTCTAAAGGTCTGGCACGGGGTCAATCTACCCACCAATAGGACCGGCCTTTGGAGAATGTCTTTATTGGCTGTTTGGTGGTCTGTTTGGGAAGAAAGGAATGGAAGATGCTTCAAAGGTGTGAGTAAGGCGGCGGAGTGTATAGCTCTCAGGGTTAGGAAGCTGGTCATTGAATGGGCCTCCAATGTGGAAAAACTAGAAGACTGTAACTTCTTTTTTTGGGTGTTTAGTGCTTTCGCTACCTCAGTGAGCCAGCCTTGTTTATCTTTTCTTTAGGTTTCTTTAATAAATATTTGGTTGCCTTTAAAAAAAAAACCCTAATCCTCTTCTCAAAACCCTAATTCCAGATTTACTTAAACCTTAGCCTCGCCAACGCCAAAATCGTAAAATCCCAATTTCCTAGATTTCCTAAAAACCCTAACCTCCTAAACCCCAATCCCTTAATGTAAGGCTGACCTTGATCCTCCCAATTGAATATAAACTCAACCTATGCTAATGTGGGGATTCTATCTCCCATTGGGCCTTTAAATTTCATGAGTTTTATGGTTACGTTGTGGGATGTAGTTTGCATGTGAATATGAGTTTTACCGCCCTCTTGTTAGTCTTTTCATTGTGGTAAAATAGTATTATTTTGTGATTTTCTAGTTCCTTTAATCCGCTCTTCTATGCTCTTGGCATCATATTAGTTGTTCATGTCATCCTGCATCAAATTTTGGTATCAGAGCGGGAGGTCTCATGTTCAAGACTCCTCATTGAGGGTGATTAATGTAGAGGCATTTTCACACCAGACTCGAGCGGGGTGGCCTGTGTGAAGCGGGGGCACACTCGAGGTGGGCGTCCCGTGTGAGGCGGGACCCATGTGAGGTGGGGCTCATGAGGGGGGTTTGGCCAAGGGCCTAACCTGGACTATGAGATAAAGGGATTGATTCACCACACTCTATCAGTTCGAGTTTTTAGAGCAAGTGGTTAGTTGTCCTGCGTCAATTTTTTTTTATCTGCAATATTTAATAATTAAAATAGGCTGAGTTTCCTGTTGATTTGTAACTTGGTTTATTCATGTTCCCATCATGGATAAACTATCAACAAAATCTCCTATATTGGGAGATCCTAACAATAGAATGTTTTGTCATTTTTTAGTGCATATTCTTATTAACCATGTATTTACATGCCAACAATGGAAAGTTTAGAGTTGGCTGCATTAGGAGTTTTTTTGTGCACGGTCCATCCATAATGGGGGCTATCAGATGAATGGATTGGATAGACCAATTATGGCCCACATGTACAGATTAGGTACCGAACAGGGAAGTTTCTGGTTCATGACAAATAGGGAACTCGGCCTCTAATTTTTAATTAAAAAAAAAAAACATTATGCTGAAAAACCTTATTCTGGTTCTTTAGTTGCAAATGACGCAGTGAGACTAGATAGGGGGCTAATGCTAAGTTTGACAGAGGAGGGCCGTAGAATCTAGATATGAATATGAAAATTAATAGATCCTAAGACAGTATTTGAAATGCGGCTTTAGTAGGATCGTCGTATGAAGACACAACGAAATCGAAAAGGAAGAATCTCAATTCAGATATGTACCTTATTTCTTGAAGATCAAACCACAATTTCTTCACAGATGTAACAGAAAATAACACTAAAAGGACTGCAGATTGATATTCAACAACCTACGCAAGTATCACATTGTTTCCTTGCTCTTCCTCTACCGTAGTCAATGCATGCCATATCCCAAGAAAACAACCTTTTCGTTTCTTCATAACTATTAATATAACAGTCTTAATAGGTTTATATACATATTCTCTGTTAGAAGTCTACCTCTAGTTGGGGCATTTGCCATGCAACCAGACTGAATATGGCATAATTAGTTTGGTGCACTGCAGAGTATCTTTCGTATGTCTTCATCTCTTATTCAATGGTAATCTGTCCCATCTCTCTCTCTCTCTCTCTCTCACACACACACACACACACACACACACACACACACAGGGGTAGAGCCAGGATTTTCTTCGGGGGGGGGGGGGGGGGGGGAGGGGGGGTGGCAAGGCACAATCATAAAGCAATAATCAAAAGTCTAATACAACAAATAGGGCACATCTCCGATTAACAATATACTTTACAAAAAGTAGCAAGTTGTATTAATATAAACAATTACACATTAATTACCACAAAAGAGGATTCTTAAAAATAAATAAAAAAGTCATTTCCCAAATTCAATAGAAGATTTTTCACAATTGTCCACGACAAGTTCTCATATTTTGAAAGCGTTGCATGATCGCCTCATTATCAATGCTATTAAAACTGTCTTTTTCGATGTATGTGACCAAGCAATCATTAACCCACTCATTTCGCATTCGATTGCGGAGTTGATTCTTTATGATATGTATAGCAGAAAATGCCCTCTCAACAGTGGCAGTGGCAATTGGTAGGATTTAGCGCCAATGTAATAAGCAAGTAAACTAATGGATACACAATATCTTTTTTCGTCTCAATCATCTTCTTAGCAAGGCTGCTAATACCATTCACTTCCCCAAACTCATTGTTTAAGTGCACATCTATAATATAAGTCTCTAGCTGATCATGAAGTATAATGAGATCTACTTCAGAAAAATCAACTGGATAAAACTGAGCAAGGTGGATCAATTTTTTCTTGTCAAAAGCAGAGAATGAATCACTTGGATTCAAGCATGCCACGCAAAGAAGCAATTCGGTATTCACTTCATTAAAATGGTTGTTCAATTCTTGAAGTTGCATATCTATGCATGTCTAGAACAATTCAACACGGTAGTGATGTAGGTTTGTAATTACTTCTGCTCTACGTCTAATTCGCCCTCGAGCTACAAAATTATCGTCCATGTTAGGAGCAATGGCATTATGTTTGGCACAGAATGACAAAACTTCAGTGAGGAGAGAATCCCATCCATTGTCTCTCATCTCTTGCAATCATATCTTAGATATTTTAACCAGGGTCATGGCATTCACAATATCTTGATCTTTTCATTGTAATGCTTTTGATAAATCATTGATGATCTCTAATATATTCTTCATTAGATGCAAGCTTAAGATGAAATCAAACGATTACATCAAATCTAATAGGACACATGATTCACTTATTTGTTCGGAGTTCGATCCATCTTCTGCAACAATCTCAAGCACATCAATCGCAGATGAAAACATGAGAATCAAGCTTATTAGTGTACCATAGTTCGATCCCCAACGTGTATCACTAGGCCATTGGAGGTTAATCTCCTGATTCAGACCCTGCCCACTTTGAAGTTCACAATTTTTGAGAGATTCTATAATTTTAGCAGCTTGCTTGTCTCGAAGAATGTCCTGACGTTTGCTTGAGGTTTCAACAATATTTAACACATTAGAAATTAATGTGAAGAGAAAATTGATTTGGGAGTGGTTTTTTGCAACAGTGACAAGTGCCAATTGAAGTTGATGCGCAAAGCAATGAACATAGAATGCCGATTCATTCTCCTTTATAATGAGTGCTTTAAGACCGTTAAACTCTCATTGCATGTTATTAGCCCATCCACTGTTGTCAAAATCGTTATCGTATCGTAAATCGTAGTAGGTTGTTAAATCGTATCGGATCGCAAATCGGAAGATTTTTTTACAATTCTTAAAATTTTGAAAAAAAAAATATGAAAAATATAAATACATCAGAATTTTTCTTTAAAACTCATCTATCTTCCCTTTGCCATCAATGTGCACTAAGTAATACCATGTTAGAAGGGTCCTTTGAAGGATTCTTATTCCTTTACCTTTTCTCTTCCATCATGGTGGAACAGAGTCCTTCGATATTGTAGATCGATGAAAAAAGATATTTTGATATCTAAATGTCATTCCATAATACATATAAGTAAGCATGATCATAACCATCCATAAAGCATTATCAGTTAAATCATACATCAATTTGGTGTTTCAACTAGTTAAGAAGTAAGAAATCACAAAAAAAAGCTTCATGATTTAACGTTAAAGAGACTATATATCATTTAATCTCTTATAAAGAACAAATAAGAATAATTTACCCTTTCTAAACGATTCTTAAAGCCCCTACTAATTTGAAAAACATAAAATGAAAGGCAAGTGAAGCTTAAAACTAAGAGAACAAGTATAATTTGAATCGTAAATCGTAGGATTCAAACCATAGAATCGTAGGATTCATATAAGAAGGGATTCAAATCAGTTATGCTTAAGATTCGACTAAAATCGTAAATCGTAGGATTTTGACAACATTGGCCCCATCATAACCTTGCCCACACAATCTCGACATACTTAATCCATGCTTAGAAAATAATTCTTCGATTGCCGCCTTAAGTGAGATAGCGCTGGTTTCATTTACATGAACAATACCTAAAAAACGTTCAATCACGCATCCATGCGTGTCCGCATACGCGAAACAACAGCCATTTGCTCTTTGATTGACACATCGCAAGATTCGTCAATCAAAATAGCAAATGGTGCATTTTTAAGGTCCTTGTGGTTAGCGTTGGTGGTTTCAACTGCAGCCGTATTCACAATGTCTTTTTGGATATTAGGTGAAGTTAGTTTGAGATTTTTAGGAGCATTTTAGGAGAACGACACTTTTAATAACTTCACTGTGATTAGCACAAAATTGCAAAAGTGCAAGAAAATTTTCTTGATTATTCTAGTCCTCTAATTCATCATGACCACGAAAAGCTAATCCCTGTAATAAAAGAAATCTCATTCAATCAACCAATGCATTTAGACCTGGTTCGGTATTTGCTTCGAGCTTGATTTGATTGCCTAAAAAAATGTTTGAATGTACTTCTCTTGGTTCATCAAATCTTGACCCATCCTATATGCTTGGTTGTGAGCACTGTTGGGCTCTCCATCATGAATATGAAGTTTTTCTTTCTTTTTCCAATTAGAAAATCTTTCAAGTACAAAAGAATCACCACCACCTTGCTCTCCATTATCTGGTCTAAAAAGGTAGCAATGTAAGCAAAACACAGCATCTTTTGTTATGCTATACTTCAACCAACTACAAAACTCATTAAACCAGGAAGGATTAAAACGTCGTAACGTGTTTCCTATCATTTTTTTAGGAAAATTTTATGGTTCCTAGGCTGGCAAGGACCCTTTTGCAGATATGCTCTTCGAATCGCGTCTTGGTCATTAGGATGGTACTTTGAAATTCGAGGTCGTAAACCGGGATCTGGAGGAAGGTTTGCAAAGTCAACCTCTACATGACTTCGCTTTGAGCCATGTTGCACTTGATCACGATCATCATTTTCTAATATAAGAGATAGTAGATCAACCTTTGACTTTCTTTTGAAATACTTTTCCATAGTTGGTACAATAATATAGATAAACTAACTTAGAATTTTAAACACTCAAATACCCCAAAACCAAAACCTAATAATCTTTTGTCCTTCCCCAAATGGGTATAATTGAAGATGATCTATGAAGGAAAAATCTGCTCAAAAGGGAGTATTCAAAAACATCGATATGTCTATATTTAAATAAACCCCAAAATCTAAAGCAACGGATAAAGAACAGATCCACAAAAATCTTTCAAAATCTAATGAAAAGATTTGAAATTTCTTTGAGGCTTATGATTGAACAAGAGTTTAGAAAACAACCCAGATTTGAATTGATGGGAATTACAGAGATTAGAGATAAATCAATGATCTAAGGAAAATCCACGTAAAAAAGCAGAAAAAAATGACTGTTTCTTTTCATACCTTGATCAAAATAGATATATAAACCAACATAAAAAAAACCAGATAGAGAGAGAGAGAGAGAGAGAGAGAGAGAGAGAGAGAGAGAGAGAGAATGATGGGAAATGAAACTTACCTGATTAGAGAAATGATTTTTGTGATCTTCTAAAAATCCAGATTAAATGAAATCTCTCATTTTCTCCTTTTCTTAGAAGAATAAAGAAAAAGCTAGGGTTTGGCCTTCTTAGAAAACCCTCTCTCTCTTCTCTCTCTCTCTCTCTCTCTCTCTCTCTCTCTCTCTCTCTCGGGTTTGGATTAAAGAAAGAGTTTTAGGATTTTTCTTAATAGAAGAGAGTTGATCGTGGGTGAAGAGGTTGAAGGATTCTCTTGGCAAAAGGAGGGAGATTTCGGTATTCGGAGTAGGCGAGTAGCAACTGCGGGTTGAGTAGGGATGCGGATTTGCTATTAAAGCCTTTCACATAGAGTTCCTACACTGGAACATAGTTGGGGCCCACCGTGATGTTTGTGAGGAATCCACCCCGTCCATCCATCTTATGAAATCATTTTATGACATCCGACAAAAAATGAGCTAGATCCAAGACTCAAGTGGGCCGCACTAAAGAAAAGGTGGGTAAAGAAATTTGTACTGTTCAAACCTCCCTAGGTCCATAGTGATGTTTATATGACTTCCATACCGTTCATAATGCCATTCCTAGTGGGATTAACCGAAAACACAAATATTAGCCTAATTCAAACTTCTGTGGCCCAACGGATATTTCAACTATGGACGTTCATTCCTCATGTTTTTGGCCCACTTGATTCTTGGATCCGGCTCATTTTTGGTCACAAATAATAAAACAATTTCATAAAACGGATGGATGGGATGGATTTCTCACAAACATCACAGTGGGCCCCACCTAGGTTCCTAGCGCGGGAACTTCTTGCCAAAGGCTTTGGCAGGAAATCTGCGTCCGTTAATTGAGTAGTGTGATTGGCTACTAAGTGACGTCACAAAGTTCTGTGGGGCCACCATGGTGTATGTTCTGTATCCACACTGTCCATCCATCTGAAGAGATCATTTTAGGGCACGAGCCAAAGAATGAGGTAGATCCAAAGCTCAAATGAATGCCACCACAGAAAACAGTGGGGATTCAATGCCTACCATTAAAAACTTCTGGGAGGCCACGGAACTTTTCCATCAAACCGATATTTGTGCTTTCCCCTTGTCCATGTCTGTGTGAACTTGTAAACAGGTTGGATCTCAAATAAACATCATGGTGGGTGACGGGGGTCCTAGGAAGGTTTCAACGGTGGGCACTACTGTCCCCATTGTTTCTGTGGTGGGGTCCATTTGAGCTTTAAATCTGCCCCATTCTTTGTCTTATGCCATAAAATGATCTGTCGAAATGGTTGGATGGTGTGGATACAACACATCCATCATAATGGGGCCTATAGACCTTGGTGACGTCACTTACCCGCCATTGGCAAATTAGCATCCGGATTTCCTGCTATTCCCTGCCAAAGTTGTCAGCACGAGGTTTCTTAAGGTTCTGTGCTGAAAGTTGTCAGCACAGGATTTTTACAAATCATGATTTGTAAAAGCTGACCCCAAATAACCAGGACTAGGGTATGATGACATTGACAACATGCTACTTGTTTTCGTTTGATTGTCATGCATGGCATGTCATGAAATCTATACACTGATAATTGGAATTTGCATTAACGATAAATAAGAGAATATGCATTACCAGTTTAATTTCTTTTGTTTTTTGCATCTGTTCTGCCAGAAAGAAAGCAAACAATGAGTCTAGAGAACTTGTTTACAAGTTACATACAACTCTCAATAGCTATGGCTGCTATGTGTCTGAGTTGGATTTGCATATGTGAATTTTTCTCAACTCAACTAATGCATGTTTTATTGTGGAAATTGATAAGAAAATCTAGTTTTGCCCAGTTTGTTGATTTTTACCACCATTTTTTTCTGTTTTACATGTTGTGGAATTTAGCATTTTGATAACCACTTCTGCTTCTGCAATTTGGTGCTTTAGGGAAAAAGCACACCGCCCTTTTCGCTGCCTTGACTGTCAGTATCGGAGAGAACTGGTTCGGGTATATTTATCTAATGTAGAGCAAATCTGCCGGCGTTTTGTTGAAGAGAGAAGAGGCAAGCTTAGCAAATTGATCGAGGACAAAATGAGGTGGTCAAGGTAGAGTCTGTTTTTCCTTTTTATTGCATTTATCATTAGATAATTAGGGAATCGTTTGGCATCTCTACTCTAATTCAATAAGAGCTACTTCAACAAGTCCTTTTTATTCTTGCTCTTGTTTTAAATACGCTTGTTTGGTAAAATCTTTCAAAAAAGTTCTTATTTAAAATAAGCACTTTTGGTAAAACTTTCAAATAAGAGTTTTTTTAAGGGTAGTTGACGTCATTTTTAAAGATTACAACAACTTTAATATAAGAGCAATCCAAATGGTTGTTTTGGTGGACCGTCCATCATTTGGGGCCCAACATCAATGCTAATTGTCCTTTATGTGAGGCCCCTCAATGTCCACTATCCATCACCTATCACGTGGAATCCACATTTGATGTGCCCATAGTGTAGGCCCGACCTTGGCTGTGGACAGTCCATCATGTGGGCCCCACCTTTGATGTCCACCATCCATCATGTAGGTCCCACCTTGGCTGTGGACCGTCCATATGTAACTCCGCACGCTCTTATCGTGCGGAGTAAACTCTGTTGGGCCCACCTAGAATGTATGTGCTTTATCTATTCTGTCCAGTTTGTTTTTTCAGCTCATTTTAGGGGTTAAGCCCTAAATTTAAACATATCCGAATCTCAAGTGGACCATGCCACATGAAACAGTGGAGATAATGATTTCCACCGTTGAAACCTTCCCTAGGCCCCACAGTGATGTTTATTTGTCATCCAACCTGTTCATAAGATCACATGGACATGGATGAAGGGAGAAACACAAATATCAGCTTGATCCAAAACTTCTATGTCCTCCGAGAATTTTTCAATGGTAGACATTCAGTTCACACTTTTCCCTGTGGTGTGGTCCACTTTAGATTTTGATATGCTTCATTTTTTGGAACCATACCTAAAATTATCTGTTAAGATGGATGGACGGAGTGGATAAAATAAGTAAATCACGGTGGGCCTAAGCGTGCGGAGTTACTCACTACGCAATCCGCTTCCTCATTCATCATGTAGGCCTACCTTTAATGTCAACCTTCAGCCATCCATCACGTGGGTCCTACCTTTGATCTGGACCATTAATCATGTGGGTCCTACCTTTGTTGTGGAACATCTATCATGTGGGCCCACTTGATGTGGATAGTCCATCATGTGGGACCCACCTTTGATGTCCACCATCCATCATGTAGGTCCCACCTTTGCTATGGACTGTCCATCATGTAGGGCCCAACCTTCAATATGGGTCATTCATCATGTGGGCCCACCTTTAATGTCAACCTTCCATCATGTGGCCCCACATTCAATGTCCACCATCTATCATGTGGGTCCCACCTTTGATGATGATGGAGGTAGGGCCTGCTTGATGTGGATCATTCATCATGGGGGCCACTACTTTGAAGTAGGCCATCCATCATGTGGGGCTCACCTTTGATGTGATTGTGCATTATGTAAGCCCACCTTTGAAATGGGCCATTCATCATGTGGGGCGCACCTTCACTATGGGTCGCTCCTCATGTGGGCCTACCTTGAAGAAATTTTAAAGAGAATAGAAGAGGGTAAGATGGGAATTACTTGAAAAGATTAAGGACAAACTTGTCCAAAAATTAATCCAAAATGTCTACCTGCTTAAGCCAAATAAGCTCCGTTTCAAAAAGTAACCCCTCCCCAACTTATTAAATCAGAGCTTATTTGCTACTTTTTAAATACATAAGCACTTGATTAGACTTTTACCAAACAGTCTAAAAGCTTATTTTTTTAGAAATAAGCCAATAAGCTCTTATTTGTAAAGATGCCAAACGCCCCCGTAGTTTTAGACCCTACTGGCTTTCAGTTAGTATGTCTGTTGTTCTATATGTTAGCTGTATCAACTGTCAAATGAAACATTATTTGACTGCATCAATTTTTCTTGAAGTTATTATGGGTTTAACAGATTGTTATTTCGGATGGTTGCAGTTTCCGTGCTTTTTGGTTAGGGGTTGATCAAAATGGCAGGCGCTGCATGTCAAGGGAAAAGACGGATTCTATCTTGAAAGTAGTTGTGAAGCATTTTTTTGTAGAGAAGGAAGTCACATCTACGTTGGTAATGGATTCTCTCTACAGTGGGCTGAAGGCTCTTGAATGCCAGAGTAAGAACAAGAAAGAGAGAGCAAAAGTAGTGGAAATGGAGGAAATG
This sequence comes from Liriodendron chinense, assembly GCA_003013855.2. Taxonomy (NCBI): domain Eukaryota; kingdom Viridiplantae; phylum Streptophyta; class Magnoliopsida; order Magnoliales; family Magnoliaceae; genus Liriodendron; species Liriodendron chinense. The sequence goes on along the minus strand of ML058358.1, from coordinate 65,256 downwards.
CCTGCTCCCATTGTCTGTGTTGAGGAGGACACATTTGTTTTGGCTGATGACGTTTTGGTTCTGCTTGAGAGGGCCGCGCTGGAGCCTCTGCCTCCAAAGGATGAGAAGGGTCCTCAAAGTCAAAACCGTACGAAGGTAAGCTAGAGAATCATGTAACTATGTTATCATTTTAGGAATTTTCTTGCTCTGATATGTTTCCACACATTCTAGCAGTCACAAAGACACTAACTGAACAGTGTCAACAGTGGCATGAACTTCGAGAACTCTAAGCATTATAGTTACATTAGCTTCTAGTATATATATTACATATTAGGAATTTAGGATCCAACGTGTTGCTATATTACTACCATCTTATGACTTCTTATCTAAATTTGGGTATTGATTTTTTATTTTATTTTATTGATACGGGGGTTTATGATAGTTATTTGATGTCTTGGATGGTTTTCTTTCTTTATGTTTTGTTTCTTCAGAAAAATCCCTTCCAGTTTTCCATCATCCAGAAGCTGATTGCAAATGCAGACATGGTCTGCTAATGTGGAACTTAAACTTGACAGTCATTAAGCTTTAAAATAAGAGTTAGTCAAATTGACTTTGTAACTCAAATTATCTAACTGTTCATTGATAATTCTTAGAGCTTGTGGGAGCACTTGAGAAGGTGCTTACTGCAATGGGTGAGGGAAGCTCTAGAATTTGTCAATGCACTCCAGACGGTATTTTCTCTTCTAGGTCATTTTCAGTTCTTTGATCGTGGGGAAATTCTGTACCTCCTACAGTGGAAGCTATTATCTTGGATGGTTACGGGATACAAACTTCTCATCCTTCATAATCTTTGTCAGTAGATCAATCTTCACCAAATATGTATTTCTTGTGTTAGAGGTTACTTATTATTTTTTGAATGGCAACTCAGATATTATGAGCACCAAACAATACAGAGGAAATACAGTAAGTAAGAGAACTGAAAAAGGGATGATGAGAAATCATCCGAGGACCCACTATTCAGTAGGAGAAATCTTCCCCAAATACCCTAGGCCTTTTTGGATGTGTGGCAGGCATGGTAAATAAATATTGTTTCTTAGGAAACCTTATTTCCAGGAAATTGTGGGAAAGGATAGGAGATTTATAGTTAGCATGTTTGCCATGTAGTGCACTGAAGCTGGATGGGATTGGGAGCATGTGGCACAAGTGACCCATTGGCATGTGTGGCATATGGTGGGTGAAAGCAAAGATGGGCGATGGCACATGCAGCACATTTGGCACTTCAGCACTTGGCACATGTGGGGCACTTGAAGTTGGATGGTGTCGTATGTGGCACACATGACACATTAGCACATTCATCACTTTTTGGGCTTGAGTGAAGCTGGATGGTGGCACACGTGGGGCGTTTGAAGCTGGATGGTGGCACACGTGGGGCATTTGAAGCTGGATGGTGGTACAAGTGACACATTTACATGTTAGCACATGTGGCATAGTGACATTTTGTGGCACATTGGAGCATGGCATGGTGGCACATGTCGGGGGCAAGCAAAATATTCGATAACGGTAGCAGTAGTCGTAACTGCCACTGTCATTACTGTTAGGGGCCGTAACGGCCTTCTTCTTCTTCTTCTTTTTTTTTTTTGAAAAAAAATGCTATCCTGGTCCGTGATGGACTATTACAGGCCATCTTTCCTATTAGCAGCCATTATGGCCCTGTAAAATGTAACGGTGGCCACCGTTATTGTAATGTAACCGTTTTTGGATACCTCGGGTGCAAGTGAAGATAGACGATGTTTCGTGTGGCCATTGCCATTGTTGTCAAATAATGTAAGTGATTGTATGTGACCCAAGGGGGCTTTGTGCATATGTGATCACACCATTGCATATGCCATCTCACAACCCCCAAAAAAGTTTATGTATTTTTATCACATAACTGATGGCATAATCATGAAAGTGATCACATATGCCATGGCATAATGCCCAATGTTCATAAAATCGCATATGCCACTATGACATATGTGGTATATGCTCCCAGAATGGCATATGTGATCGCTTATGACAACACTACTTGTGGCATATTGGTAGATGTGAGATATTGGCACATGTGGGCTTAACTTGTGAGAAACCAACTTTCCTTCCATTGTGGGGAAATGCCTTTCTTAGGGGCGAGGTGGGAAAACCATTTTGATGATTTCTAGGAAAATGAGGAAGTGGTAACCAACTTTTCCTTTCATACGTAATAGAAAGTTTCAGGGCATGTTTGGATCAAGGTGTGCTGTTTACAAGGTGTACAAAAATGGTTACGTTTTGGCTGTAACGGCTGATTTGTACGGGTAACGGTTACGCGATACGAGTCCGAAGCGGAGTGGTGGAGAAAAAGGGGCTATAACAGCCGTTATGGCCCTTGGATTGGCGTTGTAGGCTATAACAGCCGTCATAGCCTCGTGATGGTGAAGCAAATGAAACAAAAAAGAAAAAAAATTACCTAAAAAAATGAAAAGGGAACTAACCTTTTTTCTTCTTCATCTTCTTTGTTGCTATGGCCCAACTTCTTCTTTTTTGTTGCTGTGACCCAACTTCTTCTTCTTGGCCCTCGAATCAGTGTTATAGCCTCGTGATGGTGAAGCAAATGAAACAAAAAAGAAAAAAAAAATACCAAAAATATGTAAAAAACAAACTTACCTCTCTTCTTCTTCTTCTTGAACAGCCCCCCCCCCCAAAAAAAAAAAGGAGAGAGAAAAAGAGAAAGTCTTTTTTACTTTGGAGGCATATGATGCTTTGTGCGCATGAACCCATGGGGCCCCCACCTTGATGTACGCGCGTTATATATCCACGCGGTCCGTCAGTTTTTCCAACTCATTTTAGGGCATGGTCCCTAGATGAAGCAAATCCAAATCTCAAGCGGACCACACAGTAGGGATTGAATTTCCACTATTAAAAACTTCTTGGGGCCACAAAGCTTTGGATCAAGCTACTGTTTGTATTTTCCATTTCATCTACGGTCTGTGTGACCTTATCAATAGGTTGGATGGCAAATAAACATTACATTGGGCCACCATTAATAACTTCTTCGGGGCCACAAAAGTTTTGGATCAGTTGATATTTGTGTTTTCCCTTCGTCCAGGTTTGTGTGACATAATCAACAGGTCGGATAGCAAATAAATATTACAATGGACCCTAGGAAGTGTTTAATCGTGGACATTCAATCACCAATGTTCCTATCGTATGGCCCACTTGAGATTTGAATCTGTCTCAAGCTGATGTTTGTTTTTTTTGTTTTTTTCCTTTGTTCAGGTATGTGTGACATAATCAACAGGTTGGATGGCAAATAAACATTACAATGGAACCTAGGAAGCAAGGTATCCCAAAACGGTTTAGTATCGGCCGTATCAGCTGATACGTAACGGAAACAGTCATAACCGTTACGCATTACGGGGTCAAAACGGCGTTACAGAAAGAATAGGCCGTAACGGCCCCGTAACGATCTTGTAACAAGTTTTTCAGAAAATAAAAAAGGGTCATATCGGCCGATACGGGGTCTGTAATGGCCGTTACAGCCCGTATTGTAATGGTAATGGTGGTGGCCGTTACTGGCCACCGTTACCGTTATGGAACACCTTGCTATGAAGTTTTTAATGGCGGACATTCAATCACCACTATTTCCTGTCATTTGGTCCACCGAAGTTTGAGTTTGTCTCATTTTTGGGCTCATTCCATAAAATGTGCTGGCAAAATGGATGGATGGCGTGGATAAAACGTATACATCACGGTGGGGCCCACAGAGCACTGTCTAGTAGTGTTTGGACCATGCCCAAATTTTTTTGGGCTCATGCTAAAACATATCGACGGCATGGATACAACACATACATCGAGGTAGGTCCACCTTAAGGGCCTCACCCACTAGTGGTCCACCTAGGATTTGGATGTGCCTCATTTTTGGACCATGCCCGAAAATGAGTTGGCAAAATAGATGGATCGTCATGGATATACAACACACATTGAGGTGGGGCCACAAGAACCTAAAAAATTGTACATGACGCACAATGTAATATACCAATACTGTAAATAATGGTAAAACATGCAAATGTGAGATGTTTTGGTATCACATTATTTCTAATAAATTTATCATTGATATTATATAGTTATATAGAAGGCTTGTAGTCAATCCCAGGTTGTCAGGTTCATAAATTCATCAGACAGCCCGATTCAACATTCTTACAAAAAGGTGGACCGTTACACTACCATAAATATGTTAAAAAAGAAAAAGAAAAAGAAAAAAAACGAATTGCATATTTGGAATATTTACATTTTTCTAGATTTTCTGGATATTTTTTTTTAAAAGAATTTTTGGAGAAAAAATTCAACCAATATAGGGGCGTATTGGCTGTTACACCCCCTGTATCGGCCGTTATGCCGATACTATATATTGGTAACGGTCGAACCGTTACGGCCACCGTTATCGATATGGAACACCTTGGCCGTTTTGGTAACGAAGGGGCATAAATGTTCCCGCTGAGATACCCATATGCGTAATAGTTATTGATTTTTGGAAAAACTGTGAAAAAATTCCAAAATATTTGGAGAATTCTAAATATGTATTCTGTTTCGTCCTTTTTATTTGTTTTAAACATGTTTATGACGGTTTAATGGTCTATTCTTTGGTGAGAACCTGTCCCGGCTTCTCTAATAATTTTATAAACCCGACAGGCTTGAATTCCCTGCAATACTCCTATATTCAATTTTGTAAATATTTAATATCAATGATAAATATATTAGCTTGAATTTAATACTAAATATCTCATTTCTAGGGTACTACTATTTCATACGTCGCGAACATTAGCTGAATTGGTTTAGACTTTCGTTCTCAAGTAGGGTAACTCAAGACCTAAATCCTTTATGGCATGATATTGTACATGTAAGCATCCTACATCTATTTGAAGCACCTATATTTAGTATTAAACAAACAAATAATTTTTTTTTTTGGGGTCCCCCCCCTCATAGTTACTCTTCAAGGAAAATCTACAAAGATTAAAAATCACAAAAACTAAAAAATGGGTTTAAAATCTTTAATCTATGGCATGATGTTGTACATGCAAGCATCCTACATCTATTCGAAGCACCTACATTTAGCATTAAACAAATTTTTTTTGGGCTTATTCCGCACAGTTACTGTTTATGCGAAAATCAGCAAAACTAAAAAATTAAATGGGGTTAAAATCCCTAATATATAGCATGGTATTATACATATAAGTATTTTACATCTTGTTTGAAGCATCCACATTTAGTATTAAACAGAAAAAGATCAATTCTTTTGGAGTCTTTTCCTCATAGCTACCATTCATGTGAAAATCCGCAAAAATAAAAAAAAAATCACAAAAAATGGCATTAAAATCCGTAATCAATGGCATGATGTTGTGCATCCTACATCTATTTGAAGCATTTAAACTCAAATAAATAATAAGTAAATTGATTTTTGCCATTTTTATGTAAAAAAAGAAATATTTTAAAAACTTTAAAATTGCAAAAAACCTACCAAATTGACCACAAATCTAGCAAGATGTGGTCAATTTGGTGTTGTAGTCATCATAGAAACTATTTCTAGCAAGAACTAAAAAAATCAACACTTACCTCTTTTTCAGATTTTTTTTTTCGAAATGGCCCATAGAGCTTTGATCCGTCCAAATCGCTCTAATCTAGAGTTTTAATCCTTAATGTGTGCACAATTTTGGTTGAAAATGTCTTAGGAAAGTTAAAAATAAAAAGCAACTGCAAAAGATTGGAAAAAATGTGGCTCTGGGGCATGCACGCAACAGCATGCACGTGCGCACACACAGAGAGCCGATATTGTTATGTAATGGCCGATTCTTAACTGATATGGGACACCTTGGTTTGGATAAGGTGAATCTAAGAGGGGACGATGAAAAGGTAATGTAAAAGATATTACCCAAGTAAAACTACTAGATTTCCATTTCTCTTCCACTTGTTTGGTTTGCGCAACGTTTGTTGTGGAAATGTATTTTCATTTCCTTTCCACTTGTTTGGTTGCACACATTTGCCGTGGACATGTATTTTCATTTCCGTTTCATCTGTTTTGATTGACAAAGTGTGGAAATCCAACCTAAAATGTTATGGTGCTCCATAAAATTGTGACATTTACATACATACCCATGCTATGGTGGTCCATAGAAATCATGTTTGTATGCCATCCAATCCATGCATCTACTTTGCCTCGTTAATATGAAACAATTACCCAAAATGCATGGTATTCCAAAACCCTAGTGGGCCATACCATGTGAATTTTGATGTCTTAGTTTTATTTTTATGGAGTGGGCCACTTGAGTGTTGATTGGATCAAGGCCAAACAAGAGGTTGTATACTTGATGGACAAGGTAGATTTATGCATGCTAAGTTATTTCGCCCATGTTAGAGAAATTAACCTTGGCAGAGAGACCTCAGCAAGGTATGCATGCATCCTCCCCCCCCCCCCCCCCCCCCCCCCCCCCCACTATTGGAGAAATGAAACGATATGAATTTGTTTTCAATCCACAAGGTGGAAAGGAAAACACATTTACATGGTTAGTTTGCATTCCCAATCAAGTGAAACTGTCATTTCCTTCAGGGAGAACCCTTTTCATCTTATCAAAGCAGGCCCTTGTGGGAAATAACATTTCCCGTCCTTTCCATGATTTTGAAATGTCATCTAGGTTACCGCCCTTGAAATGGTTGGATCCTAAGGCCCAAGAAATTACCCTCCCTCCAACCCTTTGGTGCACCACAACAATGGAACCCAATCTATTATTATAGCTCTTGTTGTTGGGTTCCTTCCATAGGGACTAAAAAAGGGTAAGCATAGACAACCGGCATCTTATTTTCCACTCCCCCCTCCCCAAATACCCCATTTCCAAGCTTGAAGTAACTCATTGATCGAATCATGCATAAACTAATGCATCTCGAGAAGGTCCAAGATCTTCCATTCCACCACATCACAAGTTGAGTCTCAGTGGAGGTGACCAATAAACTAATACCTCGATTCACAGGTTCTTCTTTAAGACACATGATGCATCTGTTTGTGATCATCATATTTCTTTTACGGAGGTGACCAATACCAATCATCAGAATTTTATCATTAGCAGCAAGCCAACAGAAGACAACCACTCTCGCAGGAGTCGAGAATCGCCACGTGTGAGCCAAGTGACCAACTTTTCTAGCACACACTGAACGCTAGAGAGATGGAACCACTTTCATCTTTTCAACGTGACTTGCAGAATTGGTGAGGTGGTTGTGGGAAACAGTTCTAATTCACGTTGGATGATCGCACACCCTTTACAATAATGTGGGGCCTTTAGGAGGAGAGAGTAGTAGTAGGACTTATTATAACGAGGTTAAGTTTGTGGAGGTTTACTGAAGTATCTGTCACCAATTCTGTTGTCCTGTAGGTGTTGGTAAAAGATGAATTTTGCCAAGTAACATTTTGCGATTTACGTTGGGTTTGGAAGGCTACACTGGATTCTGCAGAGAAGAAGATCAAGTGCAAACATCTGGGTTGAAATGGATTTCCACTCTCTTAGACAACTGGAAGCATAATTTCAATGGTAGCTCCTCATGTAACTCAAGGCCTGCCCATGCAGGGAAGATATTAGAGATAGCATGGGTGTGGTCAAGATGGTCCAGTTGGGATTAAAGATTTCAATAAACTAGAGCTAGACCTTTGGACTGGTCTTTGTCCTTTGTTGGATTACTTTTTTGTCTCTTTGATTGTGGTGAAGGAGTCTTTTGGGAATTGGTTTTGTAGGCTGCTCCACTTAGTATATTGATAGGGACGAGTACTTTCATGTCCCAAGCCAAGGAGAAGCCTCATGGAGAAAGAAATAGAAATGCTGAAGTTGATGTGTGGAGAAGGCCTTTCATTGGGATGTGAAATGACAGAACTTCGAAGTGGGAGAATTTTTTTTTTCTCGTCCCGTTGTTATTTTATGATCATTCATCAGACACACACACACACACACACACACACACACACACACATACCTACACCACACATGCATGTACATACCTACAAACATGCTAGAAAGAGAAGATGATAAAAACCCACTTCTGTGGGTGTTTGTTGTCAGTGGATTTGTATTTTCATGTAATTTCAAAGAAATAAAGCAAAGGTGGTCGACCATCTTGTCCTACAGTGGAGTGGTTCTACACTCCTACCCCAACTTTACATGCCTTTTGTTGCGGACAGTGATACGAGAATTCTTTAGGCTTCTTCTTGGACTTCTTTTGGATGGGGGTTGATGCCATGTCAATTGTGAACCTTGTGGATGCCTGGTTCATTTGTAATCAACGCAGATTCTTTGGTGGATGTGCTCTGTACCTATTCTATTAGCTTTGTGAAAAGAGGAGGCATGGAGGTAGGCATTCAGGTGTTCATTGATAGGATGAAGAGATTAATGATTTCTTAGGCTCTAATGTTAAAGAGTTAAAAACATATCCGAGTGGATGGCCTATTCATAAGTAGAAAGTAGTTATTATGACCAGGAGCGTTTCCTTAGAAACTGTTGAAAGGTGTAAGAGCCCATTATGCATTATCGAATTGAATTTTGATGCTAGCTCGAGGTTTTTAAGTTTTGCAGTGGTGTGAGGCTTACTTATGTTGGGCACATGGGTGATAACTCTAATGAAGTTGAGGTTATGATGAGGACATTGGTGGTGCACTATTTAGGGTGTACCAGAGGAGGAGACGTCGTCGTCAGAGTGTCGGAGCAGAGGACTTGATGTGGATGGATGCTGGATCCGTCGGACCCATTTTCTGACGGACCAGGTGACCTGTACATGGGCACATTTTTATTTGGGGGCGCATCAGTGACGTGTGTGTGCGGGTTAACGATCGGAGGCAATCTCGACCATGGATACTTGACTGGATGGTAATCGGTCCGTTAGTTGTTCCTGATTGGGCCATCCAGCCGTTGGATCGATCCGGGTCCACCACGGGTGGCCCGTTCCTTATTTTTTTCAATTTTTTTTTTTTTAAAATTTTTTTTATGTTTTAGATATTATTTAGTGACTATTGGATGGTTCAACTTTAGTTTATTGTATTAAGGTTTTAATATTTTAAAGATGGACTCGTAATGGCATTTTTGTAATTTTGGTAGTTGAAATAAATAAAAGAAGGGGGGGACGTCCAACTCCTCTATTGCTTGCTTTTGTGAAATTTTCTTCTCTCCTTTGAGAGAGAGAGTTGGGGTTTTAGGATTGGCCCAAGAGCGTTGAGACTTCCGTCCGGATTTTAAAGTTTCTCTCTTTCTTGATTTCGAAGGTGCACAATGAAGGTAAAGGTCATCCCCTTTTGATTTTCTTTCATCTTCCTTTCTTTAGAAAACCCCTTCTTCTCTCCATCTTATTCTTTCTTCTCCTTTGTCCATCAAACCTTTCACCACACCAATCCGAAAGAAACCCCTTTGGATCTGATTGATATGAGGTTTGTGGATTAGTTTATGCTAGAAGTGGAGATATTCTCATATCCTTAGATCCCTTTTACACTTTTGGACTTTACGTTTTCGAGTATGGTCCTATTGAATCAGTCTAATTTCTTGTGTTGAATCTCTCTAGTTTTCCTTGTTTGTAAGTAGATAGTTGATTAATGTTTATTATTTGATTATCCAAACCCTTATGTCACTACATATCTACATCAGGTTATTACTTAATTAGGTTGAACTAAATCTCTATGCCTCACATTTATAGGTGTCAAATTGTCAATGGGCCGGTTTAGGGCCTGGCCAAACTCTGTCCAAGCCTAGATTACATTGTTCAACATAGCCCCGAGTCTAGCTCGGGTCTGTTATGAGCCGAAACAGGCCAACATGAGCCAGAGCCTGAAGGTTGGTCCGGTTGGAACACACGCACACACATATTACGAAATTGCCCTTGTGAACCCTAATGGGGTGGGCAGACATGGGCCGGGCTGCCGGGCTGTTTGTATGTGGTCCAAACCTGGACTGATGGAGAAATGGGTCTGAATTTAAAGTCCAAGCCCGGCCCTAAGGCTTGATACTCCAACCCAAGCTTGGCCCGAGGTTGGTCAGGCCCGAAAGCCTGACGGGCCAGCCCGCCCATTGACAACCCTACTCACGTTGGCCTACGTGATTGATGGTGACTCTATTAATACTATTTTGTGTACAACAGTAATATAATGCTCCTAGTTCAATAACCGAAACACTCCTCTGTGGTTGGAAGTTATGATACTTGGAATAAAGAATCAGCTTTATGCAATGAGCACATAAATGTGAAAATGACTAACTGAGGTCTGTGGGATCGGTGTCTGGATGTGTCGGGTCCCTTACCAATTGACCTAGGCATGTACAATGGATGTGAAGTGAACCCTGACTTGGTAGTTTACCCAGTGTCTTAGGGTTCGAGCTCCTGACATGCACAATCGACTTTGATGGATCATTTATTTGCATACCATTTGTATGTTGAGGCATGACATGAATTTATGCCTTGTGGTTTTCATTCCATAATTCGTATTTTAAGTCTTTGTTAATAGTTTTTTGCACATATAACATGTGGAATGATTGAAGAGGTGGTTTTTCACCTAGCTCATCATATTTCTAAGCTCTTTGAAGGACCTATAAGGTTTGATAGAGTGTTATTTTTTATTTTTATTTTTTAATTATCAGACATCTCCATGCTTCATACTTTAGTTGAGTGTATACCATCTTCCTATCTTTATAAGCTCTGCATCTATCACATCTCACATGTAGGATCTTTCTATCTTTATAAGCTATGCATTTTTACATTGTATATGTAGGATGGAAGTTGTGGAGAAGATTTTAACAAAGATTCAATTGAGCGCGATGAAAGGCGGCTTACAGAGATGGGTCGTAGAACTGTGGAAATTTTTGTCCTAGCCCATATCTATAGGTAATCAATATGTCAGCATTTTCTCGATCCTCGATAGAAATTTAAGCTGGTTTACTTGCTCCCTTATTTTTAAATCATATTACCACGTTTTCGTAGGCATACTATATGTTTCTCGTTTTAGACCAACTTAAACTTATTCTACTTGTTCTGTCTTATACTCTTATAGTTCATGTATTGAAGAAATCACATAAACTAGAGACGTGCATTTAGGAGTCAAGTTCCTAAACCACCCCAATATCGTAAGTGATAAAAGAACCGTAGCCCACCATGATGTGTGCATTATCCACTTTGTTCATCGTGTGCGCCTTGTATTCTTCATAGAACCCAAAACTCAGCTGAACCACATAGTGGGGTCCACCTGAGTTCTGTAATGGCTTGAATTTTTGGTTCTCTTCATCCTGGTGGGTCGCGTTTGATGAATGGATTGGATGGCATATGCACCCCATGGTGGGCCCCACACAAATCTGTTAGGTTTGAAGGGTGGGTGTCCCTTTGCAATGGTTCCTTGTGGTGTGGCCCTCCTGAGTTTTGGATTGGCCTGAAATTTGGGCTCCAGGCCAAACTTGGGATGGCACACCTGATGGTTGGATTGGATGTCATGCATACATTGTCACACTATGACATCCAACTAGGTAATTCTCACAAAAAGAAGAAGAAGAAGAAGAAGAGAGGAATATAGAAAAAGAAAAGTTCAACTAGGTTGGCCCCAGCATTAGTGCAAAAATCGGACTGATCCACTCATTAGGTGGTCCAATGTATGTATACTTTGGACAATTGGACCAGGTGGCGGCTGTCTTTCGTTTTCTATGGTGTGGCCCACATGATGAGTGGGTTGGTCTGATTTTTGCACCAACTGTTCTTCATGATGGGGGCCTACCTTTTGGACAGGTTGGATGTTGTACGCTCATGGTGGGGGCCTACCTTTTGGACAGGTTGGATGTTGTACGCTCTTGGCACATTAACATTTATGTGCTAGTTGGATGATTATGCTATCTCCCAACTATTGTGTGTGAGAACAATTGTGGGAATGGAAAACCCGCTCGATGGTGGTCTGATTTTTGCACCAACTGTTCTTCATGGTGGGGGCCTACCTTTTGGACAGGTTGGATGTTGTACGCTCTTGGCAGATTAACATTTATGTGCTAGTTGGATGATTATGCTATCTCCCAACTATTGTGTGTGAGAACAATTGTGGGAATGGAAAACCCCCTCGATGGTGGGAATTGAAAGCCTGCTTGATGGAATAGACACAAGCCGCCATGACTTACTGATTTGGGATCTCAACTTTAGTAACACCAGGTATTCACATTCAACTATAGGAGCAAGGCAACGCCAAGAGTGATAAAAAACAAAAAATAAAAATCTAAAGCTAATTGTTAACTGCTATTGCTACTTATTGTCCCCTTTACACTCGCATGCACACGCATATATGTGGCCCCAATCCAATGCGGTCGACTCTACTGTAAGTTATGGTAGAGACAACGTCTATGGGGCCCTATTGTGTTTGTATGACAGCCATTCCATCAATTGTGTTTGCTGCCTCATGTTACACCAGAGCCCAAAAATTAGCCTGAACAAACACTTGGGCGGGCCATGCCAAAGTAGAAGTGAAAAATCTTGTTGAAAACCTCTAAATTCACTTGGTGTGGCAAACTTGAGTTTTGGAAAGACATTTTTAGTGTCCCTTCATCTTGTTGGGGTGCATCTAATGTTGGATTGGATGGCAAAGACACAAAAGGGACCAAGCTAAACAGGCAGTGGGTCGGGCTTGGGCTAGAAATGTGACCCATGTAAATAAATGTGTCAGGCTTGGTTTGAACCCTACCTGACTCGACCTACCCTTATAGGTTATCAATGGGTTGGGCCAAACAATCTGACGCAAGCTAAAGCCCGAAATAAAATAAAGAAAAGGACAAATGTTTTTTATTTATTTACTTTTGTCTTTATATATCCACCGTCTTCACTAGGTTATTTATAGCCCTAGTGTCTTATCGCATTTTTAAACCAGAATAGGGTCATGGTGGGTTGCGTCAGGTTAGTTGATCCCGACTCATTTAGTAGGGTCATTCATTGTGGGTTGGGTTGTGTTAGTTGAGCCCGATCCATTTACAATTAAATGGTCTGGGTTTGGTCAGTTCAGACTTGATGAAATTTTAAGTGGGTTGGGTTGGCTCAGAGGGTAACAGGTTGTGGGTTGAGTTTGGAAAAGAATTTTTGCCCGTTTAGTAAGTTGGATGGGTTTGGGGTGGCCACAACCTGGTCTGAACCTCACCCATAGCCACCCCTAAACATGGTGGCTCCACAACAATAGGGTAGGTTTTATTGGTTGGCATCCCCTCATAACTGTTCCCTGTACTGTGGCCCACTTGAGTTTCCAATCAGGCTGATTCGTGGCCTCATGGTCTAAGATAAAAAGGCGCACCCCATGGATGGGGTAGATCTGATGCACACATCATGGTGGGGCCCACTGATGTCAGCTCTACTGTAGCTTACGGAAGAGTAGACACTGTGATCACCTTCCACACACATGCACATGTGGCCTCATGGCCTAAGATAAAAAGGCGCACCCCATGGATGGGGTAGATCTGATGCACACATCATGGTGGGGCCCACTGATGTCATCTCAACTGTAGCTTACGGCAGAGTTGACACTGTGATCACCTTCCACACACATGCACACGTGGCCTCATGGCCTAAGATAAAAAGGCGCACCCCATGGATGGGGTAGATCTGATACACACATCATGGTGGGGCCCACTGATGTCATCTCAACTGTAGCTTACGGTAGAGTAGACACTGTGATCACCTTCCACACACATGCACATGTGGCCTCATGGCCTAAGATAAAAAGGTGCACCCCATGGATGGGGTAGATCTGATGCACACATCATGGTGGGGCCCACTGATGTCATCTACTGTAGCTTATGGTAGAGTAGACACTGTGATCACCTTCCACACACATGCACGCACCCGACTCTTTCTCAAATGCAACTTCCATACAAACTCAATGTGCTAATACAATTAGGACTCGAATAAATCCTGATCCTGCTTGATAGGCTAACTCTACCACTTTTAACTAAACTACTAACTTGAGATCAAGTTTATATTAGGACTCTTACATTTCCTCTTATCACCTTGTCTAGATCCAGAATGATCTAGTGGTGTTGACACTGACATAGTTGAAGTAGTGTTGACCTTTGAGGGCTCCATTGTGATATGGTCCGGAAATCCAACTCATCCATCAGGTGCTCCCTCCATTTAAGCCCAAGGCCCCAAAATCCCAATTCATAACTCAGGTGGGCCATGCAACATGAAACGGTGGAGAGGGTACACCCTACCATTGGTCTCTTTGTGGGGCTCATCATGTAGTTTATGCGCCATCCAACCCATTCATTGTGTGCACCCCATATGGATGAAGGGGAAAGTATAAAATTAGGCAATTCCAAAACTTAGGTGGGCCACATCGCGTGATTTAGTGGTTACATGCATGATTTTATACTGTTCTTGATGTGCGGCCCACCTTAGTTCTGGATTTGGCTGGTTTTTAGCATTTTCTAGATAGTCCGTGTTTGATGCACTGCTTTAATGTGGACAAACATTATGGTAGGCCTCACAACAGGTCGACTGCACCATACAATCAACACTATTGGCTCATTCTCCATGCACACACGTGCGTGCGCATGCACAAAAGTTATGATCACATGCGACCGGTCAGATGATTAGTTATGTACTAACCTGGGTTTGAGGCTTTATTTATGAACACACACATGATTAGTTATGAACACATGCATGATTAGTTATGAACCAACCTTTCATCATCATCATCATTTGAGGATTTATTTCAACTAATTGGGATTGTCTACATGAATTCTGTTTTGCCATTCCACTTTATCATGAACTCTCAGATTGCTAGGATTCATGGGAAAAAAAGATGTGGCCGTAGTTTGACACAGGCTGCCAACTTGATGCAACCATCCAATATCTGGGCTTGAGACTGACAATGAGAGCGCAAAACTCCCATTGGCGCTATGCATGCATGCACGTATATATGTATGTGCGTGTGATTGCATGTGTGGTGATGGTGTGTGTTTGTGTCTGGATGGTGTCTATTAAAAAAAATGATTTTTTTTTTTTTGAAAATTCAAATCCTAAAAATAAGAAAATTACTAGGAAAAAGAGAACATATGTGTATGTATGTTTTTTTTTTTTTTTTGTAAAATATTCAGATCTTTAAAAATAGAAAGTACTTTGAAAAGGAGAAAAATATAGGGTACTTAACCAAGCAACAACAAAAGCCACAAAGGAGAGGCCTCCAGGGGGATCATGAATATCCAATTAGACTTTTTCAACGGTGGACCATTCTATTGTCTAATTGTCCATTTGCAAACCACTTATCAGCTGATTAGGATTGTCTAGTGGGGATTTTTGGGCACAACTCATTCCAGGGTTACCCAGTGGGCTCAAATGTGGATATGTGCATCATCTTTCAATTATCCATTCGCAAACCGCTAGTGAACAGATTAGGATTTTCCGGTGAGGATTAGTACCTCCTATATGGCTGCTAGAGTTACTGTTGGGCCACTATGCATTTTTTATAATGTAGTTTGAGTTAGTCAATTCTGTTGAGTTGACGGCTGATTCACCTATTCAACATACAAAACCGACTGATTTTAAGCTGATTCCTGCTTAATTTCTAGGCAGCTGGTTTGGACTGGAAATCCGGTTCAGTTCCTGGCCGTCCTGCACGGAATTGTCTGATTCAAGATCCAATTCGAAATTGACTCAGTTTGCAAAAGTCGGTTCGATGAGAGGTGCATCGGAAGTTGATTTGTAGGTGGGGCGAGTAAGACACCCTGTAACCATGCAGCATTGGGTATGTTCTGTATTTTCTTTAGCAATTCCTCTACTACAATGTGTGTGAAAGGTATTCTGTTCAATTCACAAGGTGGCTTTCGTGATGCCTTGAAGACGTGCACTTTTAGATTGTGTTCTATTTCTTTTAGTGCGCATTGGTAGTGTTCTATTGCACTTGTGAAAACTGATTCAACTCAATGTATTTCTTTAATATCATGTTGAATATTTTTATGGCTTTCGTGCTGCAGCAATAGAATTGAAGTTGCATATCAGGAGGCTGTCGCTTTGAAGAGACAGGAGGAGCTCATTCGTGAGGAGGAGGCAGCGGCGGGGCAAGCTGAAAGTGAGCTTAAGGCAAAGCGTGGAGTGACTGAAAAGGAGAAGCGAACTAAGAAAAAGCAGGTCAGTTTCTTCTCACATCTTCTGAAACAGGGTTACATCTGTTGGAGCTTAGAGGCATTATATTTATTTCACAGAGCTCCGTGAGCGCACATGCATGTGCAATAAAGCTCATGCAGACACCACACATGTGCTAGTATGGCAGATAGGTGCGAGATCCAAGCCATCCATCAGGTTGGACCTTGTACCTGCTTTCCAAAATGAATCTGGTCCACTCAGCATGTGAGTCTCAATACTGGAAACAGGTGGTAGGTTAGAAAAGTTCAACCAAGTTTTTCAGAGCCATACTTATGTTTAGCAAACTGTGGCCCACCTGACCAGTTTGATTCTTGGGACAGGGCATCAATATAGTGGTACCATCCTGATAGATGGATTGAATCTCAGACCTTTCATCTCATGCTAGCACATGTTCGGTGTGTACATGAGCTTTATTGCACAAGCGTGTGGTCCTAGCAAGGCTCTGTTACATACTGAACATAAGAATCATAAGATGGATAATCTGTTGAATCTATTGTGGCTCTGTTTAGCTTGATTTTGCGATCCATCAAGATACAAATATGGTGTGTGGCAGTATCCAGTGGTTGAATCCTTTCTTTCTCCTTGAGTTAACAAAAGGAAAAAAGAAAAAGAAAAAGGAAAAACGAAAAAGGATAAAAAAGAGATGGGAACAATGGTGAGAATTACATTCAATGGTGCACAAGGGCCTGCACAGCTGAAGTCCTGTTTCACTGTAAAATGATCAGCCTGAATCAAGGACTGATCGGGGTTGATAAAAATAACTGAAAATGTTGCTGAATGGATGCAAGGAGAAAACAAATGTTGCAAGAGAAAATTTTCTAGCAAAAGCACATGAGTATCACATGGCCTATGGTATTATTTGAAGAGTGATTTTTTATTATTATTGTGAACCACATTGAATAGTTAAAAAAAGATATTTATATGCATTACTATGGGTTTCATTCTTTTACCATATTTATCTGGAGGCAAACGTTGAACCAATATTCATAAAAGAAGGTGAGTGTGACATCAATATGCCAGCTAAAGATGCCACTTTTGACTCTTGGGACAGTTTCCCCTTTTGTAATATCTGTAGATTTCTCCTTTGTTTCTCCTGTGATTATGTTAATAGAGCTATTGCTACCAACAGGAAGGTGTTGTGGGCTCCATGGTGTCTTTACTCCATGAAACTAGAAAGTAGCTGGCTGATCTGCTTTGCAACTTAAGAAAATGGTCTTGGATTCTTTTAGCGTGATAGACTTCAAACAATGTTCAAGGAGGCTTTGTGTGTCTAAAAGATTCAAGTGTCAGCAGATTCATGTTCAACGGCAGCTTTGGAAAAGAGTGTTATGAACTTCAGTTTTAGAAATTTTCTGAAATGCTGATTTGTTTTCTGTTGCACATGAAGGCTGATTATGTTCTTAGAGAGTGAATTAGATTTGGCCTTACCAAAATTGGAGAGTGGAAAACTAAAGAGGCCTGCACCACCAAAACCTAAATTATATGAGCTGCCTCCTGGAACACTCCCTGGAAAAATCCAGGGTAGCTGCATTCTTGGTGATTGAGCAGTTCATCTCTCCCGGTTAGACTTGACAACTGTTCGTTTGCACACTTATATTTCAAAAAAAAAAAAAAAAAAACTATTCGTTTGCACACTTACACATTGGAAGAATTCAGCACTAGCAGTTTTTATTTTCGATAAAAATTGTAGCTTTAGCTCGTTGTTCATGAAACTGATTGACAGTTTGCTGGCATTTTCTCGCTGGAAAAATCCATCGTGGTTTGCTGAATACATCCTGGCTTATCATACTAAGATAGGTCAGGACTCCAGCCGGTAGATTGGGCCTTTTTCCATGATTTGAACTGTATATTTGATATAAGACTGGTAGTTTTGTCTGTTTTGAATTTTCCATAAATGCCTTCTTGTCTACAGTCCTCTTATATTTATCTGTTCTCATCTTGCTTTTAAAAGAAAACTGATTTTAATGAAACTTTCATGTGGTGGTTTGTATGATTCTTCTCAGCCCACTTTCTTTCATTCCACCCCCCCTTTTACAGTTTAATTCTTTGTGATCTGTATAAATTTTCAGGTGGTTTTAGTTATGATTTTTTCTCAGACCATTTCTTTCAGTAATGGTTTTTAAAATTTTCATTTTCTCCATCTTCTGTTTAAACTTTCATGTGGTTAGGACCAGTGTTGACAGTGACAATATTATCGGTATCGCAAGTCAACAATACGAAACATGGGTTTGGTTATCATTCTTCCCGGTATCGATGATAATATTGCATTATATCTCAAAATATCACCGATATTGAGATATGTATTGGCATCTCATCCGAAGCCCTTTATAAAGTTTCATGGCATTGACGATAATCGATACCAGTTGATACCGTGCAATACAAATGGCCGATTCCCAAAAACTTTGAAAAAATCCCAAAAATTCTCTCTTTTTTCCCCTTCTACTCCTAAATCTTTTCTAACTTAATTTTGACCACTCCCTTGCAAATCTTTGGAAGAAAAACTGAATATTTTAGCTGCAATCAAGATTGGAGTTGGTTTCGGACCGATTTCAAAATGGTGAGATTTTTTGGTTTTGATTCATTTTATTTCATGTAAAACAGTTGTAATCAGTAGGAATAAGTTCATGTAAAAAAAAAAAAGTTAACGTAAAATCATGGATTTGAAGCTTCGATTAGGAGATATGGGAGAAAAAAATGGCCGAATTGGGGAAAATTCGATTTTTTTTTTTTTTTTCCAATTTTACCCAATTAAATTGCAATATGACTGTGAAAAGATGAAATCAGACATGTTGGAGGCTGATCTACAGATTCATGGTGGTTGGGTATTTTTTTTCAAAAAAATTACAATTCTAGTACCACATATTTAAAAATAATAGAAAATATTTTTTCCTCAAAAATTCCACTTTGATCGGCAATTAATTAGCTTCAATTTGAGTGTTTAATGAAAATATCACTATATACACTCTAATTTGGGGTTTTGGGGGAAAATGGTTTAAATTAGAGGAAATTGGGGAAAATTTGATAGTTTTCCGATTTTACCCAATTAAATTGCAATTTGACCATGGAAAGATGAAATCAAATATGTTGGAGGCTGATCTACAGATTCACGGTAGTTTGGTGAATTTTTGGATTTTTTCTTGATTTATAATTAAAAAATATTTTTTTTTCTTCTAAAAATTCCACCATGCTTGACAGTTAATTAGCCTCAATTAGAATGTTTAGGAGCGTTTTCTTATATTTATAATTGATATGAATCAATTTTGAATATAGTTGGATCACTTCAGTCAGTGCATAGATTAGAACCCTATACAAAGGAAACCTATTATGTGCACTTTTTTCTTTTCATTTTTTTTTTTGTTAGTCATGCAACGCACCCACCCTGTTAGCTGCGCAACGCACCCACACAGTTAGTCACACAATGCACCCACCCACCAATGGGGTTAGTGTGTCTCCTTAGCATTTCGAACCTGAGACCTTCTGTTGAAATGCCTAGGTGTCTTCCAGCTGTGCTAGCAGGCGAGACACTGTGTGCACTTGTTTTTTGTGATCTTTTAGTTTCTTAACATCCCCTAATGTTTCATTGAAAAATTCAATCAATGTTTCCCAAAAATAGCGATACATTACACAATGCAATCTGATATTTCCCATGCAATAACCGCTATATTTTCGTATCCCAAGGGTGCGATACATCTGTCAATAATAATATGGAAAACATTGGTTAGGACTAGTGTTCAAAGTTTCGGTATCGCTACAAGTTTCACTAGCTGGGGATAAACAATATCGATATCACCGATAATATCACTGATAACCAGAAATGCGGGGAAAATGGGAATAACAGTGGAATTTTTCAGTGAAACCTCATGAGATTATAAAATATACATATGTGCATATTTAGGAATAAAAAAATTGCAAAAAGAATGCATACATAATAGGTTTCTATTTAATGGGGGCCTAAAAGCATGTTATGTTGTAATAAATCAGTTCAACCATCTCATCCATCCCATCTATGCATCCAATATCTGACCTTCCATCCAAACATCCATTGATATTTTAGAATATTGGCAACACATGATATTTCCCAACAAATCGTTAACAATTGAAAAAGAAACTAAAGATTGTGGACTCGTTATTTCCATGTTGTGATAATGATAATATTGTGATATTATCAATATAATCGTCGACAATTGAACGTTGCATACAACCATGCGTCCATAAAAAATATGAAATGGAAAATTTTTAATATACAGATTTTTGGCAATATTGATACATTGGCGATATTATCGAAATAGTGCAGATACATTAACAATACAAGCAATACCTGGAATTTACACAGTAAAAAATATTGGCGATAGGCGTTATCAATGCATTGGCAATACAAACAACACCAAGAATTTACACAAGTGAAAATATTGATGATATCGATACATTAGCGATATTTAGTGATACATCGCCAGTACTTAAGAATTTTTTATATTATCAGTGTTATCGGTATCGCTACCAGTGTTATCGGTATCACTGAGCTAGAGATAGAGCTAATATCGATGATATTTTGATAATATCGGAGATAATTCAAACACTGGTTAAGACTACTCCTAGAGCTAGCTACGTTGCTTGTTTGTCCCTTTATGTTTCCTGAATTCTTCACTCATCTGGCTCTTTTATCTCCAAGAAAGAGGGAAACTGTAAGAGTTCTGCAGTTTCTGATAAGCCTAGACATGCCTTTTGATGCGGTCCTCTATGTGCGGCTGCACAGCAATCTGGCATGCGTGTGGGGATCGTACATCAGGATGTGTGGGTGATTGTCCATCAGGTGGGCCCTCCCGTGGAGATTACCTGGCCCAGAAGTAGGCTGTAAGCTTATTGGATGGGCCAGACATTTACAAAAACAATGGATGGTTAAACATGATTTTTCCCAGTGGTCCATTTCCAACATGCATCCCCCCTGAAACTAATGGACCAGCCAATTTTTTTGGCCTGGAGATCCTACACTGGTGGGATCAAATTGATGTACCGCTAAAACATCTCAAATTGCACATTCGGCCGCACATGGAGGTGCATGTGTATAGAAAAACCTTACCATAGCCTTGTTTGACGAATAACACTTCTTTGAAATGAACAGTCAGGTTAAAGTAGATCATCCTCTTTACAGCGGAAGTCTCAGTCCGTCTTTCATTTCTATATTATTTTGGTCCAGGCTAAACAGAAGCGCAGCAGCCGCAAAGTAAAAGACAGAGGCAGGGATGAAAAGTCTGAACTGACAGGGCGAGAGAACCACCTACAGGAAAGCCCTTCCAGTAAGAGAATGTTCGACGGCTTCTCTGTGAATCAGACACGATCCATTATTGAAAAGCCTGATATGCCAGAAGATGTTTCTGGCATGTCTGATGATGGAGAGGATGTTTCTGAAACACTTCGACCCGATTTGGAAGAAAGAGACTTGAGTCGTGTACACTGGGACACAGATACATCAGATATCTATCCTTCCACTGAAGCCAGTAGCAGTGGCATGAGCTGCTTACCCATACAACATGGGGGATCAGAGAGGAAGAACCTGTCTTTTATGGATGACAGTTCCTCAACATGTTCCACAGACTCAGTACCCTTCATTGTGATGAACGGGCCATCCAAAGGGAACTCGTTGCAGAACAACAAGAGTCAAACATCATCACCCAGCAGGTAATTTCCAGTTTTTTTTAATTCCATGGTTGTATGCTTTCTAATACTGTGTGGGTATTTGAGCTGTAGTTTGAATTTTCAGAGGGAAAAACCAGAGGAGTAAAAACACACGTGACCGGGTTAGTCGCAGCCACGACACGGATAATCAGCCACCAGACTCTGCTACTGATGCAGGTGGTCTATGTGATGCTACTGGCAGTGGTACGGAAGATGGACCAGAATCAGAGGCTGTTGTTCTCTCATTGAAGGACCGAATACAGTGGCTCGAGCAACATCTTGTTAAAAAGGTGGAATAATGTTATTTTTCTTCCATTTTCCCTTTTTAATAGAGGAATGATGTGATTTGAACTTATGATGATGGTGCTAATAAAATAGTAAAATGATCCAGTGCAAACGCTTTCACCACAATTGTGGTGCAAACCTCTGTGGGCCCCACCATGATGTGTTGATGACATCCACTCTGACCGTAATGCATGCCCCATGTTTGGCCATGGGCATAAAAATCATGCCAATCCACGACTCAAGTGGGCCACACCATTGGGAACACTTGAGAGGGCACTCTCCCTCCCAATTGTTCCTGCTTTGTGGCCTACCTGAGTCATGGATTGGCCTATATTTGGGCCCATGGCCAAACGAGGGATGGCGTGCATGATGCTTGAAGTGGATGTCATGAACTCATCACGGTGGGGCCCACACAACTCATTTGCAATATAATTATTGCAAAAACATTTGCACTAGATCATGACCCAAGAAAAACTAAGCTGAAGATGGTATGAATCAGCACATCTGTTTCGAAGCCATCCCTGCATGGTCTTTTCCAACCCACATGCTGATACACATTCATGTATATGTGCAGACGTGCATGAATGTCACCATATCGCATTAGAAAAGGGTGTTTGGGTTTATCCCCTCTACTTCATTCCCTTTCTAATTTGAGCTTCCATGGACCTTTTAGTATGTCAGCACATGCACAAGCTTTTTCTAATTCCGGCAAAATATGACGGAGTGTGCTTGTATCTCCAATTGAACTCAATTTGAGTTCATTTAATTCATTAGGGGCATTTGGTTGTTCAATTCAACTGAATTGCAACAATCCAATTCAATGTAGAAGAAACTAGTAAGTGCAGAATGGTGCCATTTCACAATGATTACCATAACCTAATTGCAATTGCATGTGTTTCAAGTCAGATCTGTAACAACTGTAATTTCATTTTGCGGGCTAGTCTGATAATGCATGGGGTTGGGTGTTAAGAGTTCCTTGATACACCATCCTCTAACAGCTCGAGCTTTTAGATCAAGTGGTGATTTGACATGGTATCAGAGCGGAAGGTCTTGTGTTCAAATCCTAGGAGTAGCGAATATGCCACTGCAAGTACATATTCTCCAACCGGGGGGCTGTTTATGGTGTGAGTTGTGAGTGTCCCTCCACCCTTGCCCAGTATGTTCCTGTGCGGGTGCTCAGTGTGGGGGAGTGTTAAGAGTCCCTTGATATACATTGATACGCCATCCTCTAACAGCTCGAGCTTTTAGATCAAATGGTGATTTGACATTGGGCTCATGGTTTGATGTATCGTCTGAAACCGGCATGTATCACCCACAAACAATAAGGCTATATCGGCCCAAAACAGTCCGATACAGGGGTTACATGACCCTGTTTTGGCTGACCGATATGGTAACACTGAAACTGATTTGCAAACCTTAGTTGGCCAGCTCCACTTTGGTTGTTTCTACTGCATTGATCTGAATCGTTGCAATTGAATTCAGTTCCGGATCCAAAAACAGTGTGCAGAGGAAATGAACAAGATTTCGTTGCTCCGTTTTAATTCATGATAACAAGAGAACTGATTGCAGTTCAGTGTATATCGAGCTGTACTGGAAATCATTCCTTATCTGGAGCTAGTTCTTTTTTATTTTATTTTATTTTTAAATCCCCTCCCCCATTCTCTGTTTTTTGAATCATTGCAGCATAGTCTGTAAGTGGAGATTTAATAGCATTCATTTGCAGGATGCGTACTGTTTTCTTAGTTTCATACTGTGTCATTTCCTGTTCTGACTACATGGCCTACTACTTGATCCTGTATCAGGAAGAGGAAGTTGTGACACTGCAGAAGAAGCTGAATGTCAAGGACCAGGACCAGGTCGATGTTGACCGTCCAGCCAAGCAAATGACGGCAGAAGCATCATGCTCTCCGAGCAGTCCCACCAGAAATTCACCCTCTGCTTCTCAGCCAAAGCAAGCTGCTGTGAATGCAGCTGCAGCTGAACCAATTCCAGTTAGGGAAGCATCTTCAAATGGTCCAAGCCGAACCGAAAAAGCCATCCCTCTAGTCACAAGATTGCCCCAAATGTCATCCATCTCCAAACCAGATGCCCAAAAAACCACGGCTGTGGCAAAGGCTGCTTGTACGCCAACGATGGTCGAGAGGCCTGCTGCGACTAAACAAGCGTCCGTGATGTCGCGGCCCTTGAGCGCACCTCTCGTCCCTGCACCAAGGCCAAACGCTCCTGTTGTTTCTTCCACGGTCCAGACTGCGCCGTTCTTATCACGATCTGTGAGTGCAGCTGGCCGATTAGCCACCGACCCATTGTCGGCATCTCATGTTTATGTTCCTCAGTCTTATCGAAACGCCATAACGGGCAAAACTGTAGCTGCAAGTTCTACCAGTTTGTCTCCCCGCCCCTCTTTGAGTTCCTTGAGTCCGTCCCCAGCTCATTCTCAGCCCCCCTCTAGCTCGGCTACCCTGCCCATGCTTTTACCTCAAAACTCTGCAAGGAACGACCAAAGTTCGGTAAGATCAGGCATTGGTTTTGGCAGCGCAATGTCAGAAGTACCGCACAGTCAGTCTCAATGGACGAGCCGCCCTCAACAGGAGACAAAAAACATGACATCGGAGCAATATCTGCTGAACAACATTCAAAGACTTGGCATTTATGGTGCAACTAGCGGCAGGTCCCGGACATACTATGCTGATGAGGTGCCAGTGGGTGGGTCAGCCCGTCAGTTCGCAGGGCGTATCGCCGGATGAGTTTCCTCACCTTGATATCATCAATTCCTTGTTTGACGACGAGCAGCACGTTGTTGCAAGGGCAGGGAAGGCGAACGGTGTGTTCCCGAGCCCTCACAATGGTCACCACCACCCTCTGAGCAGGCAGTTCACTCTTCCTACTGATGTTGGTGCGGTGGATGTGGGGCCCTCAATTAACAGCAGCAGGTTCGATCGGTCAGTGAGGTACCCCGACGACGACGGAATCCGAAGAGCCTACAGCTCTTCCAGCATGCATTACGACGGGCTGAGAGATGTAGTCCCGCAAGTGGGTCTCCCGGGCTTCCCGAATGGGCAGATTGATGGGATGATCCCAAACCAGTGGCCAGGGAATGGCGCAGATCTCTCCTTGCTTGGCATGAGGAATGTGGAGGGTGATGGGTTCCCATATCAGCTGCCCTGACTACTCGAATTTGGCTGGTGGGATTAATGGGTACACCATGTTCCGGCCCTCGAATGGACACTGAATGTCCATGGCCGGGTCCCACAATCGTGATTGATCGCGGTCGATCATAATAATGTCTTTGGGGAAATTGTCGGTCTCTGATTTGGAGTGAGATGTAATCCTTTGATAAAAAGAAAGAATATTTTGTAAAGAGTGTATCTGGCTTCATTTGCTTACAGGTCTGCATTCAGCTGCCTCTTTGGCTTATGTTGTCCTTTTGATATGGGAACAGTGCTGGTTCTGCTTGAATTTCCAGCCCTGAGGTACAATTCTGGCAACTGTGTGGGCACTCTATGGCCAACATGCTGCTGCCCGAAGCTGACCCGTGTTGTCATTGATGTAGCCATTGGTGGTGGTCTGTTTTCAGGGTTACGCATGGTTTTAAGAATCGAAACGGATGATACAATTTCGTCTGAGTCGACTCGGTTAGGCTCTAGCCAATCTGGTTCAATGCCATGAGAACCCCCTCTGACTTGGGTTCCTCGACTCAGGGTGAGTCTGAGTTGACTCGAATCGGAGTCAATCTGAGTCGCAGGGAGTAAAAACCATGGAGGTTAACAGTAACAATCCAATGTTCTCATCTGTTGCTTTCTTGTTGAATGAATGGTGTTGAGATGGAACTGATTGGAGTATCTCTTCGATCTCCATCGGAGCCTGTTATTTTGTGATTGTTGGTAATCAAGAGCAATGGTACACTGACCCCACTAGAGGAGTTTTGGGTTCAACAGCATCCAGGAGGTGGTCCATTGGTTGGATGGTCTGGATCGATGATCGGTTGCATTGATTTGACAGCGGGAAGCTGGGAACTGTATGCACCTTGTTTTTGGTGTAAAATTTACCTGAGACCTGAATGATTTGGAAAACTATAAAAGTGAACCAAGTGCAGACGGAGTGGTCCATGGCTCAGGTGGACCAATCCACACCCTTGGTTTTTCCACCTCAGCATATGTAGTTTGCTGATTATGCAGAATTGCATACGTGTGGGGCCCATGTGTGATCTGATGGTCCCCCAATTGTGGATAAGAGGTTGGAGGATGCACCAGTATATTTCCCAGTTATTTGAGATCACCCTTTGAAATGTCTGAATGCAACTTAGTTGTAGATGGAAAAAACACGGACCGAGCTGTGTGGGGCCCACTGTGACATCCATTCCGTCCAACAGGGTTGCCATATCAAGGAAATGGAATGGCCCAGAAATCATGCTGATCCAATAATCATGTGCGCCACATTATGGGAAACAATGGAAAACCGTCCCGATACGTGGTGGTCCACTTGATGGTTGGATAGGCATGATTCCTGGGCATCCCATTTTCATTATGGGGCAGCCATATTAGACCAGTTGGATGCCTATACACACCACGGTGGGCCCCACAACCCAAATAGTGGAAAGTGGGACCTTCCCTTTCAACTATGCATTTGTACCCAACTGACCAGAGGTGCACGCTCTTCTCTGGGAGCAATTCATGGGGCATCCCCAGACCCTGATGGGGGCCCAATCAAATCAACGGTTGGAAACTCAATTGGGTGGTTGTAAAAGGTCAAAACGATGGTCGACATTCAGCCGGGAAAAGTTGCTGCTGTTGGTGGCTAGGATCATTTGATCAGTGTAAATTTTGGGGTATGGCCCATCCATGGTAGGAACCAACGGTCCAAATCTAATGGTGTGTTTACTTTATTTAGTGATTGATAAATAGACAATGTAGCCTTTAGCACTGGGAAATCTGTGTGGCCCACATGATAGACAGACGGGCTCGCTCGGTTAGCAGTGTAGGGTGGGCCCCCCGTAACGGAGTACTTTCGGGGACTCACTTGGGACCGTTCATATTCTCACTTTCCCATCCAAAGCTATGATCTTATTATAATCACCCTTCGTTGATGATCCTGACCTTTCGCTCCTCGATTTGAATATGAGCCAAATTACTCTCTCTCTCTCTCTCTCTATCTCTCCCTCTCTCTCTCCTCTCTCTCTCTGTTTTTTTTTTTTTTTTCAAATTCCATATCCATCTTCATAGACAATCATCCGCTCCGCAATTGTTTCATCTGATGGGCCGCATGGCATGGAATCAACGGTTCGGATCATCGTATAAGACGCAATAGCCGGGTGGAAATCGCTCCCTTGCGGCCCTCGATTGTCATTCGTCATTGAACGGAAACGCGAGGAAGGTAAACTATCGTAAAATCGCTTTGGTTATTAGGGTTTGGTTTTGAAAATGTGGGGCGGAGAGGTTTTGCTTGTGCATACGCATCACTGATTCTCTCTGACGATGGAATCTCCATTACGGTATGTATATATATGCATGAATGCATCCATTGTATTCAACGGTCGTGTGTGTGTGGACACACACATGCATACATGTGTGTGTGTTTAGAACCTAACCAGTACACCAAAAGCCCAGGACTGATGGAACGTATTAGGCTCGGCTCTTTAAACCATTTGGCTCGTTACATTCATGTGTGTGGGTGTGTAGACACATATACATATTTGTAGACACAGTATACATTGGGCCTTGCTTCTGACTTAATGTAGACACCCCATCCCCGGTCGACAAGCTAATCGGATTGGATCAAGTCAACTCAACCAAACTCAGTGGCTAATCCCTAGGAAGCCTAAATCCTAGGAACCCTAACCCTAGAAATCTAAACCCTAGAACCTAGGAACACCGGAACCCAACTTATCGAGTCAACTCACCCAATTAACTCACCTAGTCGAATCACCTAGTCGAGCCAAGCCCAAAACCAACCCAGGGGTAAATCAAGTCAAAACCCAAACCCAAAGGCCCATCAAAGGTCCGGAGCAACTCCAACAAACTGACATCAAAAGAGCCGGAGCTCCCACATGCTTGTGGGAGACCCCCTGCCAAAACAGGGGGAAACCTGTGGTTTGGGCGGCGTTGTGGGCGTTGACGGAAACCTATGGTTTGGGCGGTGGCGTGGGCGCTGACGGCCATGTGTTAAACCCCGTCTTGGCAGGGGGTCTCCAATGCATGTAAGGCTCTCCTTGGTGCGAGGTGCAATCGTGTGGCGATGTGCAAAGACCTTTGTACCCCTCCCTTCAACCCGAAATCATTGTTTAATCAGTCAATCCGATCATCCAAATCATGCCACATGGCAATCTTGAATCCCAACCTTCCAAGTCATTTTAGATCTTCGACTTACTAAGAATTATAAAAAAATCGAGTTTGGGAGATATATCTTTGGACAAATAAGGTCTAAGAATAAAAGGTCAAAAAGTTGAAAGGCCATACATAAAAGACCATATAAAATAGAAGAGTAGCAAAAGTAAAGAGAAAACTCTACACCCATTGAAGAACTCGAAATTGATGTATGAGAAAAGAAATCAAAACAATAGTCAGATCTGCCTTTCCAAAGCGGTCAAGCTATTCTTTTACAAAAGAATCCAAACACATAAGAAAACAAGATAACTTTTTGGTAATCATATATTAAAGACAATATATATATATATATATATATATATATATATATATATATATATATATATATATATATATATATATATATATATATTTGCAATCACAATGCACAAACGGACACTTCTTATTAGTACTACAGGCCCAAACTTTTTGAAGCTTTAGAACTAATTACCCAAAAAAAAAATAAAAAAATAGAAACATCTAATTGCATAATAATAAATTAAGAAATAAACAAACATTAAATATATTAATTTTTAAATTAACAAGTAATACCATTATTTTACTGGTCTCATTGAGGTTCACCAATTATCTAGTGAAATTGACTATGTTTTACAACTTTGCCTTTGCCTTTACCTTTACTCTTATCAAGATCATTGAAAAATAAATTGAACTATTATAAACAATGACAATATGATGTGTTAGAATGAAATAAAGCAACTTAATAAAAAAATAAATATAATGAAAAAAGTATATTTTTACCCATCCGTGTGTAAAAGATAATTATGGGAATCATGGCCACTTCTTCAACAAGTGTGGCATGCTCATCAATCTACTTTATTAGTTTCCTTTCTAGACTTTATTCTCTAATTTGTACCGTGACCCTTTCCTGTTATATTCAAATTGAGTAACACAAGTTGTTAGATGATAGCACCGGTCCAATACCCATAATAACTTGTGAATTTGGCTTGTCATTAATATGCCAATTTTGTTTTACATTTTGATTTCGTTGGATGTTCTAAATATCAATTTGTTCTATCTCAGCGCACAAGTTGTTGGTTTGCTCTCTTCCATAATCATAAGTTATTTATGATATCATAGTTGCGGATCCTAGTCTTTTTAAACTACGAGTCAATTCATTTTGTTGTAAGAAGTCAAATTTATCATTATTTGTTGGTGATTGAAAATCATCCATAATAATAACAAGTTCCTGTTCAGCATTTTGTGTCTATCTCTTCAATATGTATTTTGCGGGCATTTTTGTAGTATCCAGTGCTATATGCTGAATATCTAAAGAATGCTTGCAAACAATGCATACGTGTTAAAAAAGATGACAATTATAATCTGCAGGTTATGTTTATCTTCTTTTCATCGAAAAAGACAATACGTGGCTTATTTTCTTCTCATGTATGAATCTCATAAGTGCTTACATATTCCATTTTATCAACCGGCTTCATATTTTGTACATGCGTATGGAACAATTATACATGAAGGTCACAAAATACATTTTTTTAATAAATATTTCTTAACTTAATGTCCATGCGATAAATGGTTATAGGTGTAAAAAAATCGTATGCACTAAGACCATCTTTTTGCAACTCTAATGCACATCGGTATTTCATTGTTTTCTCGTATCCCAACACAAATTGAAGATGTGATGAATGATGGTTGACATATCCATAAAATAAGGTATTCATATTCTCACTTCTTTGGGTGGTTGACATTCAAGTGAAAAAAATATATTTAAATATAACGGAACCCACATGTGATGTATTTCATACATTTGGTGAGCGTAATAAACGCTTTCAAGATACTGTTTCACTAGAGTTACCTACAATTTTTTCAAAATATTCAATTGTCTCTGTTTTATATATGCACATATTAAAGTCAAGGTCAAATATAAAATTTTATTGATACATATGACCCAATTGTTTGGGTACCTTTTGTAATATATGCCACATGCAAAATCAATGATTTGATTCTACAATTACAGCTCTACAATATTGATTCTACAATATTGTTGCAATTGCAGCTCTAGGTTTTAGTTTATAATTATTGGTAAAGGTTGCTTTCCCCCTATTACATTAAGCCATATATTGGATAGCCACTTGAAAATTTCTATTGTTTCGTCAAGCAATAGCCCATCATCAAATAAAATTGATTACATGTGATGGCTCATTTTAGTGAAGGGAGTTAACGACATATCATATTGATTTGTCTTGTACGTTGTGTCAAAACATACTACATCACTGAAGGCTTTATAGTGCGACTAATCAACCCAGAAAATTAATGTTATTGTTGCACATGCATTAATCTGTATTCGTAAAAAGAATGTTGGATCATCTTCTTTCTTTTTAAAAATGTATTGCAACACGGCATATGTATTTGAACTATCATATGTAGTCAATTTTATTTGGTGTGAGGTTATTATTTGACAAAACAATAGAAAATTACAAGTGGCCATTTGACATATGACCTTATGCAATGGAGGGAAAGTAAACTGTACCAATAATTATAAACCAGGATTCAACTATTAGAAATGCGGTTGTAGCAATATTTCTAGAATCAAAGCATTGATTTTGCATGTGCCATATATTAGAGAATGTATGTAAAAAATTGGGTCATGTATATCATTAAAATTTTACATTTGATCGTGACTTTAATATGTGTATATATAGAATAGAGACAATAAGAGATTTAAAAAAAAAATGTAGGCGACCCTAGTGAAATAACATCATCTCAAAAGTGTTTGTTGGGTTCATCAAATGTATAAAATACCTGACATGTGGGTTCCTTTTTTTTGAAAGATACCTTTTTTCACTGGAATATCAACCACTCAAAGAAGTGAGAGTATGAATGTCTTATTTGATGGATATGTCAATCATAATTCATCACTTCTTCAATTTGTGTTAGGATGCGAAAAAATAATGAAATATCGACGTGCATTGGAGTTGTAAGAAAATGATTTTAGTGCATCCGATTTCTCTATGCCTAAAACCATTTATCAGACGGACATTAAGTTAGGAAAGATTTATAAAAAAAAGTATCATTTTGTGACCTTTAGGTAGAATTGTTTCATATGCCTACACAAAATGTAAAGTAGGTTGATAAAATAAGACATGTAAGTACTTATGAGTTCCATACATTGGAAGAAAATAAGTCACGTGTTGTCTTTTTTAATGAAGAAAAGAAAAAATAACCTGCAGATGTCATCTTTTTTAACACGTAGACATTTTTTGTAGGCATTGTTCTGCATATCGCATTATAAAAATGCCTCGAAAATATATAATGAAGAGGTGGACATGAAATGCTAAATGGGGACTTGATATTGTTATTGATAATTTTCAATCACTAACAAATGGTCCCAAATTTGGCTGCATACAACAAAAAAAATTGAATCGTAATTTGAAAAAATTAAGATCCGTGACTATGATATCAGAAATAACTTATGATCATGGAATGGTTTCGAGTGAGCCCCTAAAATACTCCGTTATGATCATGGAACGGTTTCGAGTGAGCCCCACAATAATATAACAAATTACTATTCAAAACACTCAATAGAATAAAAATGCGGAACATAATTGTCATATTAATGATAGGCCTGCTCCACAAGTTACTATGGGTAGTGGGACGATACTATCATCTAACAACTTTGTGATACGCAATTCGAATATAACAACAAAGGGTTGTTGTACAAGTAAGAGTAAAAAGTCTGTAAAAGAAACTAACAAGGAAATTAGACGAGCATGCTACGCTTGTTGAAGAAGTGACCCTGATTCCCGTAATTGTCCTTTACGCACGAATAGGTAAAAATATACTCATTTTATTATGATTACTTTTTTATTAAGTTGTATTATTTTATTCTAACACCTCATATTGCTATTCTTTACAATAGTTCAATTTGTCATTCAATGATTTTGGTAAGAGTAAAGATAATGGTAAATGTAAAGTTATAAAACACGAACAAATTTCACAAGTCAATTGGTTAACCTCAATGTGACTAGTAAAATAGTGGTATGACTTGTTAATTTAGAAATCAATATATTTATTGTTTGTTTATTTATTAATTTATTATTATGCAATTAAAATTTTCTTATCTCTTTTGGTAATTAGTCATAAAGCTATGAAAAGTTTGGGTTAATAAGAAGTGTCCTTTATGTTAGGTGATTGCAAAAAAAGTGATTGTTTCTAATATATGGTCGCCAAAAAGCTATCTTATTTTCTCATGTGTTTGAATTCTTTTGCAGAAGAATGACTTAACCACTTTGGAAAGGCAGATCAGACCATGGCTTTGATTTCTTTTCTTGTGTATTAATCTGGAGTTTTTCAATGGGTGTAGAGTTTTCTCTTTACTTTTGCTATTCTATTTTAGATGGTTTTTATGTATGGTTTTTCAGCCTTTTGAATTTTATTTTTTTTAAAGCTTATTTGTCTAAAGATATATCAATTATTATGGCCCTTGGTTTTAGCTATCTTTTTTTTATTTTTTATTTTTTATTTTTTTATTTTTTTTATTTTTTATTTTTTTATTTTTTGTATTATTCTCTTTCTTGGGCTATATTTTTGCATTCTCGAACATGGATGGTTGGTCATGTTTTATGTACCCATAAGGTGAGCCACCATGACAAATTTGAATAAATTTTTTAACAAACATTAGAAAATATTCAAATTTTTTTTCCAGTGATTGTGGTAGGCGTAAAGGTAAAAGTAAAGGCAAAGTTGTAGAACATGGCCAATTTCACAGGTCAATTGGTGAACCGCAATGTGACCAAATAGTGGTATAACTTGTTAATTTAAAAATCAATATATTTAATGCTTATTTATTTCTTAATTTATTATTATGCAATTAGATTTTTCTAGTATCTTTTGGTAATTATGCATCAGTACTAATAAGAAGTGTTCCTTTGTACTATGTAATTGTTTCTAATATATGATCACCAAAAAGTTATCTTGTTTTGTCACGTGTTTGGATCCTTTTGCGGAAGAATGACTTGATTGCTTTGGAAAGGCAGATTAGACTATAGTTTGATTTCTCTTCTCGTGCATCAATTTCGAGTTCTTCATTGGGTGTAGAGTTTTCTCTTTACCTTTGCTACTGTTCTATTTTAGATGGTCTTTTATGTGTGGCTTTTCATCCTTTTGACTTTTTATTTTTAGACCTTATTTGTTTATAGATAGATCAGTTATTATACCTATTGTTTTTTAACCATTTTTCTTGTATTATTCTCTTGCTTGGGCTATCTTTTTGCATTCTTGAACATGGATGGTTGGTCATGTTTTATCTACCCACAAGGTGAGCCACCATGACAAATTTGATTGAATTTTTTAACAAACATCAGTAAATATTAACTAAAAGTATCCAATGTACATGGAGGTCTATAAGATGAGTAGGCCTAATTTTCAATCCACAACATCTATATCATGGGGCCTACTTCATGATTGGCTTTGATACATCATACATTGCTAGGAGAAAAAAAAAAAAAAAAATAGATGCACCCTGTTGGTAAATGCAAGCTGTAATTGTCTCCAAATGCAAATGGAGCATGGTATGAAAACCTCTAGCTACTTATGACGCTTGATATGGAGGCACTTGACTCATGGGTTTGGCTGATGGTCAACTAGAGCCGGACCCTACAATAGGAGGACCCAACCTGGAACCCGACCTGGAACCCGAATCGATCTGAATTCCAACCGACGGGCTTAGTAGCTCAAGGCTTCCTTCTTATTTTTTTTTACAAGTGAGAGTAGAGAGTTGCAGGAGTAGAGGTTGCAGACTCAAGTTGTTCTTTTTGTTTTGTATACATTAGTATATATTTTTTTGTAGTACCCTATTTGCGTATGTCAGGTATGGTAGATATGACATTGTTTATATTTTGGTTTTCCTTGGTTATGCTCAGTTGTATATAATTACATATGTTTTCTATGATGCAAGTTATGAAAAATGATAAATGTTTGTCGTCTTTATTTTTAAAAATCCTCCTTGTGGAGCCCCGTTTATGAGACTTAGTACAGTCCCAAAATCGGAGTTCTACGGAGGCTGTCAGCACGAATTTGGGGTACAGTAACCAAAGGTTATTGGCACTAAATTTAGGGGCGTGATAGGCCTTGTTCGTACAGCCATATGGACGGACAGGCAGTCCATACATGTGGGGCTTGATGGAGATGGGATGGGTTGGGTTTTGGTGGAGAGAGGGATAAGAGAGGATGGGTTTGGGTTTTGTTGGAGGGAAGAGTAAATGGATTTAGGTTTGGAGAAGAAAAGTAGAAGAAAAGCGGGATTTGAGAAGAAGATGAGAAAGACGAGAGAAATACCTTTTAAAAGAGAGGTAAGAGAGGAAAGATTTGGCTTCATGCCTTGACATCACGCCATCAATCTCCACTAAGAAGAGAATCCATTCACAGGAAGAGAAAGCTTCAAGGGAAGTAAAGAATTTCATTAAAAAAACCATCTATCCTTAGGGCTGGCCCCCCTCCCCCCTTATAGTTTCAGAAAAGACTTTTTACAAAAAGACGCTCTTAAATAAAATTTTCAATATAAAGAAGCTCAATGAAATAAAAGTTGTTCCTAACTCCCTAATCTGAACTAAATATCAAAATAAATCCAACATGAATAATCAACCAAATAAAAATAAATAAATTTAAACATCCTAAAGTCTACGATCAATGTGATCTAAGATCACAATGATCCAACCGTTCGATCAAAGCGTCCTCAAGATCCAACTGTCCAATCGACGTGTCCTCACAATCTAACGGTCCAAACTCATCAATGAGCAACCCACATGCATGTTCCTAGTGTAGGGTCTTCGAAGATGCACGATCATGAATGTGGGGTCTTCAATGTGGCCCACCTGGGCCTATGTAGTGGTCACCAAGCCAAAGTGAAACTGGAGCTAATCTCCTCTGGTATACTCTATAAGGTTCTCGGATGTCCTCATCATTCGGCTTTTGTTAACTGTGCTATCTTTTAATTGTCCATTTGCAAACCACTCGCCAGCATATTAGGATTGTATAATGGGATATTTGCCATGCCTAGGTTGTCTGTTAGGTTCTTTGGTTGAATGTGGACCTGTATATTGTCTTTCGATCATTGATTTGCAAACCGCTCGCTAGCTGTTTAGGATTCTCGCGGGGAATTTTGGTCATGACTACTATCATGATGGGGCTGATTGGATGAAGTGTCTACATTACGGAAAGATTAGTATCCCCTATATGGCTGCTAGAGTTAGCGTGCTATCCATTTTCATAATGTGCTTTGAATTAGTTAATTCTGTCAAAGAACAGCATGGTGCTAGGATGAGTGAAGCTGAGATGAGGATGTTGGGATGGATATCTGGCAAGACAAGGAAACAGAAGTAGAAATGAATGCGTTTGAGGCAACTTAGGAGTAGCACCAATAGGTAATAAGATAGGGAAAGTAGACTTATTGTTATTGTTTTTGTTATTTGTTATTTATTATTATTATTTTTTCTGCCCTGAAAGGAATTGCAGTCCTCCATAGGCAATTAATCATTTCTTCAATATTCTCTACAGAAACCTTCCAGAGATATAGGCATGCTTTGAACAAATATCTTTTCTCAATCGCCGTTGAACGGTCCACCATGATCCATGTCCTCACCTCTAATGTTTCTTTCCTTGCTCCTTTAATATCCACTACTCCACCACTTTTGCGACCTCCATACCCTTGTTCTAATGCCGTCTTCTTCTCTCTCCTGCCTTGCTTCCCTCCCCCTTATATCCTATATCATCCCTTTCCTCTCTTCCTCCCTATTAAGTTAGGCAAAATGCACTTTCAATCTCCTTCTGTGTGTGACGGCCTTGTTTGCTTCATCTCTGTATTTGAAGTGGACAAAAGCAAAACCCTTAGCTTCCCCATTTCTTGTTGTCTTGGGATCACTGTTTGGACTAACTTTGTATACTTGTCTAAAATGGCAGCCAAGCATATGATTGCTAATCGGGATTTATATTAAAGACGAACAGCATAAACCCCATTTCCAAGAGTATCCATGCTTGATTTCTCTGCCACGCTCTTTTCTTCATGACCATAATCCAATCCTCGTACGTGGGCAGTGAATTTGGTGGGGTCGGGGCCTCACCCAACATGTTAAGGCCCTGACGTGGTGAGATTTGATTTGACCAGCCCTGTGTGACGTCGGTCGACTATGTACTCTACTTAACATGCTTTGCGCGGCCCCAAAGACAGCAGCACGCAGTCCAATCAAATTTCAAGATGTCAGGGCCTTACCATGTTGGGTGTGGTGAGGCCCCGGCCTCTCCTAATCCGCCCCCCTTTATATGACCTTCTGTCCAATCACCTTGACCAGTCACCGTTATCCAGTTTTTGACTGGTCACCGACCAGTCACCGTCGTTAACCATTGTCCAAAATCATAAACACTTATTTGACCAACTATGCTGCATGGAGCAGAGCGTTGGACAGTGAGAAGGCAGCATGGCATGGGAAACTGAGTACATTGGCATAAAGAGGGTATCGAGATGAATATCTGGGTGCGTTCCATAAGAGAAAAAGATGGAGAGTAGTTAGAAGTGGTTTGGTTAGATGCAGGGAAAAAAAAACATTAGAGTTAGCTTCACTAAGGGGTGAAGGGATGTGGTGGCCTGGTGGGAAGGGACGTGAAGGCTTTTTGACATACCAAGCCGATTCCAAATAGCTGGGATGAGACCATGACGACGACGACAGTGAATGTGTGTCATCCACCTCATATCTGCACTGGCCTTATTTTTTCGCCATGATGCATTGTGGGCCTACCTAGTGAATGGTTTAGGATCACGAGTATTATCTACCTTCCAAGAAAAAAAAGAAACGAATTCAGGTACTATCATGTGAGATGTTTGGTTTTCTCTCTTTTTGACATCTTGTGCAATGCGGAACCATTATAATACACTGCATTTGGAGGGAGGGAGAGGGAGTTTTGCACGATTAAGTTTCACATCCAAGCACACACTCTTCTCCTCCCAATCATTATAATCTGGTCATTTCCTGTTTGATCGAACTGAATATTTGCAATCCAGTTTTACGTAAATCTTTATTGCATTTCAACATTCATTTGGGAAAACAGATGAATAGGTGGGACCCTTGGCCGTACATGTTGCACCAATGGGTCCATAACCTTCACTGAGTTTCAAGATTTTGTCTTTTGGGAAGACAGATGAATATGTGGGACCCTTGGCAGTGTGACTTTTCATTCTGATATCTTTCCTTCCCTTTTTTTTTTTCACCAGGAGCCCAAGGAAGAAAGCGATAACAATATGGGATTCAGCTTATTTGATTAGTTTACTTTTTCTTTTTCTTTCTTTCGTCTGTTGACATCCTACTTGGGTTTTGGTTTGCAGTTTTCTTTTTACCGTTCTGCATTCTGCATTTGATCTTTCAACATGCAAAACAAACATTCGGAGTCTCAGTTAGAACTATGCTGAGCTGAGTGATGCACAAGTTTTTTTCCCTTTCTTGACAATGGAATTACTGAAAAGAAATGGGTGTGAAAGTTCACATACAACTGCTTTCTGTGATCATATATCTCATTTATCTATTGAAATGGCGGAAAGAAAATGGAAAGAAAGCCTTCCCCATGAATGCTATTTGGTCTGCTCGCTTGAATGGATCACACATGACAATGATGACTATGGTTACAAAATCTGGGCCATCCATCACGTGATCTCATTGGTTGGGTATGGATGCTCGTATGTGCACTTGTACCTGATCCCGGTCACTCATCTTTTGCTAGGCCAAACGTGGATGATCCATCGCCCAAAATGGAAAATCATTGATACTCTGGCTGTGTGGTCAATGATACGGTGGCACTTAGAACTTACACACATGGAATGGTAGCAGTCAATTAAACAGTTCAAATTGTGGTACTTCAGACCATCGGATTGATGAGCATTTGGAGGCGTTAAAAAAAATAATTTCAACGGTTCTTTTCCATGTACACAACTTCTTGAGTGCCTGAGTATCAGGGGCTGCCATCGTGTCCCAACCTGAGTATCATGTAACTGGTCCAAAAATCCCATTAGATAGGCCACCCATGCAAGATTAGCATTGTTATAATAGGGAGATCTAGAGGAATCATTACTTCAGCTGGGTCTTCTAGACCGTTGAATCGTGGGACCATATTCTCTTTGACGCAAATCACTCATTTATGCCTATGTATCTTGACAACTCACCATGGATGGCCTTACCTGAAGATCACCTTTCAACTTCCCATTTGCAATATTGAGATGTCCAATTGCTGTCTGTGACAAATCTACATATTGTATGATTGTATGGGCATCACCCATGATTATGAAACTAGGGAGCCACGCCTGAGCTCAATGCTGCTAACTAGCTAGGGAACTGGACTAGGGCCAGGTGGGACCTACAAGTTAAATCAACCTAGAAATGTTGAACCACTCAAGCTTCAATGGGTCCGCCTATCATCAGGCCTTTAGCCGGACAGCCCAATTAGTTATTGAGTCAAAAAACAAAGTCCAAGTCCAATGCAGTTCCTGTCTCAACACAGATCTGACCAGACTCAAGGCAGGCATGTGCAGTGTCTAGTTGCAACCTAATTGTGGATTCATAACCCCATTACATGTAAATAGCACACTAGTTTCAGTGAGAAACCAACCTAGGATTAACACATCCTTGGGCCTTGGGTTTTTGCAAGTGAAGCCAATCCAGACCATTGACCTTATGGGTCCTCGCGCAAAAAAGGCCCGCGTTGAAGAATCCTAGCCATTCAATGTTTCTTAACTATCTATTGGAATGGCACTTCCAAGGGTTAGA
Source organism: Liriodendron chinense (assembly GCA_003013855.2). NCBI lineage: Eukaryota > Viridiplantae > Streptophyta > Magnoliopsida > Magnoliales > Magnoliaceae > Liriodendron > Liriodendron chinense. The sequence goes on along the minus strand of ML058358.1, from coordinate 26,003 downwards.
ATAGTCCTATTCAGGGATATTTTTGGGGGTTTCCCCATCAATGCCAATGCCAATGCCCATTGGATCAACAGTCAGGATCAAAGGATACTGATGATCCCATGATTCCTCTAGATGCATGAATATGAACTCCTCAATTGAAATTTAGCAACTTTAAAGTCGGTACATCTAAAATTATATTCAAATATGCAAAATTCAACTAAATGGGAAGAAAATGAATTACTAAGGAAAACCCATCCCAAAACCTGAATGATGCTGTGAATAGAACATCCAAAAGGAGATAAGAAGCTGCAACCATGCTTTGATATATACCTCAAAAAGTGGGTGTCCCATCTCCAAAGCATCATCATCCAAAGGAGAACGAAGAAGGCCGAGCCAGCAGCTGGATACATTTCATTGGGTTGCGCATTTCCAATCAGATCCATTTGATTAGACTTTGATCCAACGGCTAGATAAATTTCATAGGGTTGAGCATTTTCTATTGGAAGAGAAGCAAATAGACATGACAAGAGAAAGTCGAAAGGACACCCTTAATACAGGGCAGAAAAGAAAGGCAACTCATAAGTTTGTCAAAATTGCAAGAGTATATAAAACTGATTCTAACGTTTTGAGAATACATACTGAAACTACACTTACTGTCCATATAAGAAATGACCTAACTGGGGGCAGCACCATTTTAATTCATGATGACAACCAAACCCCAAACTAAAATCCCATGTGCTTTGAGTTGGACTTGAAATAATAGTAATTGCTGATTGGGGGAACACCCTCAACGGAGTGGGGTATGCCCCACTGCGGTCATCTTACTGAGTTGAATAGTTTCAATTCAAATATTCAATTCAACCGAACATTCAAGAAGTCTTAGGGTGGGAAATTGACAAGAAAATGATGTGAATAGTGGTTATTCAGCACGCGGCAATAAGAACACAAAGCCCGAGTGCTCCCGGATGAGTGGTGGTGGTTGGGCGCTGGAGATGTCAATCTTGTCTATAGACTTTGATATGTCATCAACTGAAAATGGAATGCTGCACATTGAGAAAATGCCAGAGAGCATCAATCAATTAGGGTCGCAAGAAATTGCTAAGGGCATGTTAGGATTGCGCAGGAAATGGAAAGGATAAAAAAAATCAATTGTTCCATGAGCAGTATTTTCCCTTCGATTTCAAACTAAGCGGTTTTGCATGGATGACCAGTGAAAATCTCATATTTGTGAGACAACGGTCAGATAATTTTTTGTGCTACTATAAAAGAGTACAATGATTGCTATGTGGAATCCTCCATTTTCTTATAATCCAAATATCCCAGTGTCATATCAATGGAAAACCTTCTCCATTTTCTTTCTTTCCCCTGGATTCTATGTACCCAACCATGTGCCAAAATGAATGTAGCTCTGAAAAGTGAAAGTGTTTTTACCTAGAGTCATCATCCAGTATGAAAGAAGTGCTGACAGCATCGTTCGAGTCTTCAGTCATCAAAACCCTCATGCTGGATATAACCTAACAGAGGCGACCCAGTAACACAACCAACCATCATCAGATACTCTGAAGTTATTGAGGATCCATGTGAGCAAAAGCACAATGACAGTGAGAGGTTTCCTAGTTCCACAAACATGGGTGGCCTGGCCCCTCTAAATGTTAATGTGCCAATTGGAGCCAAGCTGTTTCTCAGGTGGACCTCACTGTGTAGATGAGTTGACCCATAATAATCAGGCCTGTCCATGCATCAGGTGGGGCTCAAATGGATGGTCATATTGTTTTACACCATCCATTTGTTTCTTACCCTGCCGTATGCGGTGAATGAAGTAACCTACTTTTGGGATATGGCACATAGACAACAGGCCCACCTGCTGGACAGCTCGGTGTTCCACTCATGTGCAGCTGGACACATGCTGTACATTCAAGTGGAATTTGCAAACAATTAACAATGATAATCAAACCTAGCTCAATTAATGACATGCAATGCAACTTACATCCAAAGACAGCCCGTGCGTGCCATACTTGTCATCATAGAACATTGTACTGATCCGATATAGTTGTTGTATGCTGAGCATCTGCAGATGGAGAAGCAGTGTTAATTGAAATTCAAGGGAAATGTGTAAAAAAATTAAAAGTAAAATAAAATAGAATTATAAGCAACGGAAGCATCACTCACAGGGCAAAGATGATGGCATATTTCATCCAGTGTCTTCTTAGGCTTTTGATGTATTACCTGATCCAGACGAAAAAGTATCAAGATGGTACTCATGATGTGTTGAGCAAATCGGACAACGAGAGGTTGTGGGATTTTGGACACTTGAGTTCGAGCTAGGTTTTTCTCCACCTTTAGGGTCTGTTTGGTAGCACGATATAAAAGACGACATGGTAGGAAAAACTACTGCAAAGCTTATATCTTTCTCCTTTATATCATATCTTTTAGTAGGCAACCTTAACTAAAAGCTTTTACACATTACTTTTTTTCTTGGCAATTGTACACAAAAGAAGAAATAGAAGTTAAAAATACAATCATTTCACATTTGCATTAGATGTTACTTCCACAATGTCTTGTACATCCTGCTGTAAAGGAAAAAGGATAAGCCTTTTCTGCTTCTGGTTTGCTTTCAATTTTCCTTGGTCATTTCACTTGATTGTCTTCATGAGTGACCAAAGGATATTTTGGAATTTTACATCCTTAAGTGTACTAGTTCTATGTGCCCTTTAAAGCCAACTGGATATCTGCTGATTGGAATTGTGTCATTAGTGACCCCTATTGATGAATGGAACTTGGACATTGGTGGCCTTCTTATGTCTTCTCTTATTGTTTATTGTGTGTGATGTGTATTATAGAGATTCCTTAGGGGTTCTCTTGTGGGCCCATGGGTGAAGAATGAAGCAGACACAATGGCCTAGAGTCACGGAGAGTTGTGATACCATGGTTTTTTAGTATCCCAAATTCCATAACCACTTTAATGGGTATAAACAACCTGAGATTTGTTTTATGGTTATCCTGTGTGATGTGGAACCAATGGTGAATTGAGATAGATTAATCATTACCATTGGGCATCTTGTAGCCTCTGCCCTTCACCACATGGGAATGAGAATACCATTAGTTCACGAGTATTGTGATGCGATTGATTAAATGTTCGTATTGGACAATTGCATCAAGTCTCCTAATTGAGAGGCCCATCATGCTTAGTATGGATTGACTTGATCATGCACCAACTTTGTATAATCCTTAAGACTTGAGGTTGCACAAGGACTCATGGTCATAGTGCAGAGGGCTTTTACACGTCCTTTTGAGGTCACATTGGAGGCCGATGTAAGGGTGTGATTGGGTACACACATTCGGATATGGTTGAAGCCTTACATGCATCAACATGGGATCCAATTGGTCTCCTGTGGCTTAGTTGTGGGTAGATCTTATTGATCGGACTGTCCATCAAGTGTTTTATAGCTGACTGATACTCTCAAATGTTTTCAAAAGGTCTCTCAAAAGTTATCAGCCATTAGATCTTTTGATTTGACAATTTATATGTTTTATCGGACTTGACAGACACCCGGTGGTTAGATCTTTTGTGGTCCACCTCATGTTGACGTGGGATTTTGGCCAAGAGTAGACACCATTGACAATGGAAAGATTTGAGTCAATTTGAGCGGATGGGATAGGCGGATTTATAGACTTTTGATAATGTAGGGCATATCGAAGTCCAATGGGGTAAGGAGCACATGCTTGGTGCTCCCCAAAAACCCTAAAAATCTTTCTTCTATAGATCCTATCTCAACGGGAGAGTACGGAGAGAACTCCAAACGGTTATGGTCCCACAATGATAAGTATGATGGAGCCTCGATAACAATAATGTAAGACGCTAACCATAAGTTCAAGACAATGGTGGATCCTTTATTAGATCACAAAAGGTTCCTTAACCACATTGCATGTATCCAATTACATCTGTGTGTTAAATATGTATTGCAGCACCGCTTGATGTGTCAAAGTCATCACATCAAAACTAAGATCACCTCTTGCATCCTCAAGTCAAAGGTTGAGTATGAATTAGTGCATAATCAAGTCAATTCAATATAAGCATGTGAGGCCTCTCAGTTAGGACACTTGGCGATACTCCAATATGGAAATCCAAAGGGTTTGATACTAGAACCCATAAAACAAATGAATATTCACACTATCATGGGGCAAAGGGCCTAAAACAAAGAAGCGACAACTAAACCGCCCAATGGTGGAGACTAAGCCATCCCATTTCATTACAAGTTCACTGAAACACACAGCATAACCACAAACAAGAACTGTATGATCCAATATCCTGGAATGGCTCATGAGAGTGTTTCTTCTCTTTTTTGACAACTTTGTCATCACCTGGATGTGCTTATTTTGGTAGAGTTTGAGTTGTCCATATAAGTACATGGGTAGTTAGGTAGTAGGGGAGCTCATGCCATTCAACATCATCATTTAAAGCTTGCTAATGAGACGTGTGCAAAAGCACTCATGAGTGCCCACTGCCCTATGGGTAGTTAACAAAGCTTGCTAATGTGACATGTGCAAGAGCACCCATGAGTGCCCACTACCACATGGACCCTTGGGATGTGCTTATTTTATTAGAGTTTGAGTTGTACATATAAGCATACACATAGTAAGGTAGTGTGGGAGTTCATGTCATTCAACATTATCATTAAAAAAGCTTGCTAATGAGACATGTGCAAGAGCACTCCTGAGTGCCCACGTGGCATGTACACATGATCCTAGATACTTGTTAGGCAGGGCCTATATAGATGCTTTGGCCCAAAAGTAGGCCAATACACTCATCATGTGAGCCACGTGCATACAAATGAAACAAAAGGTTAAAATTATTGATCAACGATCCACAATCAATGTACGTGTGGTCATAAAAAAAATATACATGTGGTCTACTAGATGTGTGGACCAGCCTTTTGGACTAGTGCATTTATAATGGGGTTTGCCTGAATAGCAACTTTGATATGCACATGTGCCACAACATGTGCGGTCATGTTTCCTACAGATAATTATCCATCATTTACCATTGCAGAGATTATCACCAGAAGCATGCAATGAGATGGGACACGACATTTACAGGTAGGGCTTGCCCAATTATCATCTTGGATTTGCACACATGCCACAACATATGCATCCATGATTGCTTTAGTGATTGCATGAACACGCCTCATTTGTGGTTCATCATTATTATTGTGGAGATTTTATCGGTATTTTCCAAGGTGTTCAATAAAGGTAACAATGATCGTAATGTCCATCACTGTTACCGTTACGTTATGGGCCGTAATAGCCCTCGTAATGGCCATTACATTTTTTTAACCTGTCCCGGGACTGTTACAAGATGGTAATTGAGAAGACAACACCTGCTATGTCATTATTCTTAAGGGTCAGAAAAACAATGACGCTGTAGGTGAGTGGATAAAGAGAAGAGAACAGCATATCAAATTCTATTGAGTCGACTTGTAGTGATCATCTTCTCAAGAATAACTCTTGAATCCACAAGGAGAGAAATCTCTATAAGTAAGAGATAAAATTGATATTATTGATGAAAAGTCTGAGTAAAGCCTCTTTACAAAGCCATTAACATGACATTATAAGCCCCAAACCCTAAATTTCTAACTTTCATGAAATAGTAAACTTATCAAAAATAGTAAACAACTTCTGAATTAAAACTCTTTCTCATGATTTAAATAAGGACCTCAAGTTATTCCAGGACTCCAAATCTTATAATACCCCCAAAACCATTACTTACTAAAAATAATAAATTTTGACTAAAAACTCAACAACATATTACATATTCGAAATGGATAACTGGTTGCGAAGTTATGGCCATTGGAAGCTATAGTGCTATAGTGTGTGGCTAGACCCTTAAATCGAACTTTTTAGCCTGATTTTTTCAATCCTAGCTGTCCATGTGGTTGTCCTTGACGTTGTATTACATCAGACCCTCAACTTGAAAAATCAAACTTGTTCTCAAGTTTAGAATGATGGTAGCACATTGCTTCTTTGTAACATGTCTTCTTCAATGCCCACATGTCAGAACTTCATAAAATAGAGCTTTATAAAATAAAATCTCACCTTCCCTTTCTTTGCAATCCTCAGTGGCTCTTTAAACTTTGGTTGTTGCTGATATGGTAAAAAAAGTGTTGATCTTCATCATGATGACCGCAAAGGTGTCCATCAATTCATTCTATCAGGCCATTCATCAACTGATGTTTGACTCAATTAGAACTTTTTCAAGATCATTTGTCAATCCATCAACTAATTCGATGGTGGATTCATCAAGAGGCACTCCATTTGAATAGTTCCACTCTTATCCTTCATTTGTATAAGTCCACTCATCTTCTTCTTCAAAATCTAATTGGCTAAAAAGCATCTAGCTCCCTAAGTTTGCCTCGCCTCCATATGATAGTAATTTGTGGTTTAGCAGGGGTGTTGTACTAGTTGGACTATGTAATTAGCTAACTATAAGTGCCTTCAACGATCATGAACCATTTGTTGCCAGGAATATGTTTAAGATCCATGGCCTCAATCACCTGATCAATCCTCGCATGAAACTCCTGCATTCAACGCCAAATTCTCGATAAAAGGGGCCATAAACTCCGTGCTTCTCAATGCTTGTTTCCCTAGAGCACTGCTCATAGGATTGTTGCCGCTCGATCCACTATTGGAAGCCATCCATTTGAGGACGGACCTTGCTTTGATATCAACTGGCATAGCGGCTCTAGTACCAAATAACATAATGGTGTGGGGATAAAAGAGAAGTGATCACCGTCTTCTTCTCTAAAACGGCCTTTGAATTGACAAGAGAGAAATCTCTAAAAGAAAAGAAGATAAAATTGATATTATAGATGAAAGTCTGAACAATGCATCTTTACAAAGCTGTTAACATGACTTATATAAGCCCTAAACCGTAAATTTACGACTTTCCGGAAATAGTAATCTTTCCTTATAACAAACTTACTAAAAAATACTACACGACTTCTAAACTGTCTCAAACTCTTTCTCATGACTCAAATAAGGATTTCAAGCTATTCCAGGTCGGTCCAAGTCCGAAAATACCCTACTATTGGAACCATCTCAATTTTCTCTCCATTGTTTTATCTACCACTGGGACTACTCCTAGGTTGCTACAGATAATCACATTCTTAATTCTACCCTTCCTAATCTATCCACACATCTATCCCAACACCCTGCCCTATAAAGCATAGACTATTTTCTTTAAGCTTCAAAGAAAAAAAAAAAAAAAATCCAAGATGCAGAAATAATAAAAATAAGAGGATGAGATGAAATACCAGGAATCGTACAGCTTGTTTGATATGCTTGAGCTCATCCCAAGCAGAACCTACATACTGCATTTTTTTTTTTTTGTTTATTTAGGAAAACAGAAATAGAAGAAATTAGGAGTGTGACAGAAATTAAATTGAAGTACCTCCTCAGTCGCACCATAGCACCATTGTTCTAGTTGAGCTAATCCCGCTTTCACATATTCACCATTACTAAATGAGCAACACTCTCGCCTCAATAGAAGGCTGCGGAGGGAAAGAGAGCATGTATCATAGTGAAGTGAATAACTTTTAGTATGCAGCAGACTACAACAACCCTTTGAAAACACAAGCTAAAGGCTAACCCTGCACCTGTTGAATAACTGTACATTGATGAAGGAAAAAGTCTGTTGGAAAATCTTGCAAATTAAAAAAGGGGGCACCTGACCAAAGCATATGTGAAATGTAAGTCTTGAGAAATCTAATATCAGATGAGAAAAAGAAGAAAACAAGCAAACAAGTTGAACCTCCCCATAGGCTATTAGAATTCAGTTGATTGGTTATGGGGTTGGCCTCAGCAAGGAAATCTACTCGAGCGACTCATGCATCAAGTTACAGAAAAGGAACCTGTTTCGACTGATGCATTTTTAGTGATGATTCGAGGGAAACTTTAGGAGGAATGATAGAACCAGATCATTCTGTCCATGTTTTGTCCAACCAAACAACCTCATCCCAAAATTTATGGACAAGACAACTCCCATACTGACAAGTATAATTGCAGCAAGATCCCAAGAGGCCATGAGGGCAAGTTTGGGGGTGCCTAAAAATTTTTTGGAAGCATGCGTCCACCATGTATAATGAAAATGCAACGGTAACAGTCGGACTCGTTATTATTGCATTGTCATTCTAGAGTAGGTTTTGCAGAAGGAAGCATTTGGCAGAGCCCACCATTTGCATTTTTAGGTGCACAAAATGGTCATACCCATAGTTTAAAAACTCGAAAAATCGAATCGACTTGACTTGATATACAACCAGGTCGGGTTGACTCGCTGACTTGATTCAATATTTCAACATTAAACTAGGAAATATTTCACTAATAATAGGTACTTAGAACAGTATGATTATAATAATAGTGAACAAAGTCACAAAACAACTGCACGACTTGCTGACAGCTGATGTGATAATGCTTGTTTGAGGTTGGGAGTTCAAATCCCCAAACAATTGCATTTTTTTCATAAAGGAACTTACTCGGCGAGTGACTTCGTACAAGTCATGTCAAGTCGACCGAATAGGTGGGCCGACTCGACGAGTCAGTTCGAGTCTGAACCAGGTCAGCTTGCCAGCTAGTTTCATGGTGGCTCAGCTCGATTTCTCGTTGAGTCGAGTTGACTCGGCCTGTCGACTCGAGTCATTGAGTCTTAGAACTATGGTTCCTCCTCTACAAAAGGTACATGGGGGGAGGCTGCAATCTGTTTCATTTTCATCCGGAAAAGGTAAAAGAGCTATTGCTTATTAGATAGAGACGTAAGACAAATCAGGAAAGAAAAAGAGAAAAGAGAGATCGCTTATCAGATAGAGACATAAGACAAATCAAGAAAGAAAAAGGGAAAAAAGATATCGCTTATCAGATAGAGACATAAGAAAAATCAATAGAGATTCAACTGACAAGATTTGCTTTCAGTGTGTTCAAGAATTTTCCAAGCATCTCCACAATCCCTTGCCAGTGAGCAATCAATTCTTGCTGAGCTGCAGCATTTGCAATTGAACGGGAAGATACCAATATTATTCTTGATGTTCTCGGTGCCTACATATTCAATGCCATAGATGGAAATTATTCCAAAGAATCTGTTAATGGAAGGTAAAACAGTGTGATGCCAACCAAGCCACCATAACCGTTATCTTTTAATACGGAATATGTCTTAAGAGCATCAAAGGAATGAGAATACCTGGATACACGACACAAGCAATGGAGTAATCGTGTTCTTCAGATTATCCCGGATCATTCCATATAGCTTTTCTACATATGCTGTAAGTTGCTGTTTAAACAGCAAAGCAGGGTATTTGGCTTCAACTTGGCGCAAGCTATCTATTTCACCAACTGGACCTCCATTTATGAAAGCAAGGTTGACGCTTTTAGGGGCTCCCCGGAAACTCTAAATGAAATCATAGAGCCAGATTGAACAAGTATCCTGGAGACTGGCTATCTTCAAAAATATAAAATTTAAAAGAAACATATAAATAACAATAAATAAAAGGACAAGACATGGTTTGCATTCACCAGTTGCCTCCATTTTCTTAATGGTGGAGATTCATCCACTCTCAATGTGGCAGGCATGCAAATCAATCCAAAACAGTCCAAATTGTGGGGTCCATCATGTATGTAGTATAGCCTGAAAGTTACACTGATAAATACTACCAACTGTCCAATTGGTAGCAACAAATGGAGAACTAAAATTAAATAGGTCTCTGGTCTAAATTCAACATGCAAGACTCAGATGATTAAGATCATCCGAGCAGTGTAATTTTTGGGCTACTGGATTCTTATACATGGTAAGCAACATGTCCAGTGGATGAGTCGCCACCATTTAGAAAATCGTGGTGTATACAGACATTGTCTATCCCTGAACACAAAACTGTTTCTTACTTGAGTCATCCTTCCAAATAGACTGGCTGATGATGGTGGACGGCGTTGTGTGGTTGTACCAGCAGCACCACCTGCCTTTAGAGTGCGCTGGAGTAGCAACAACAAAGTGGATGTGTTTGATAGCCAATAGGCCAAAATGTCATTGTCCTCTTGAGTCTTCAATGTATAAAGATAATAGTTCAGAAGGATGTTACACAAAAAATAAAAATAAAATGAAACCACGGTATAGAAGATCACTGTACGAACCTCAATGGCATGGCCTATGGTCTGAATAATCCGGTCAAAAACACTCGTGCGTTCAACTTCAAACGATCCCCATTGAAGAAGGCACTTGTAAAGAATGCAGGCAGCAATGGGTTTGCTTCCTGTGAAGCCTAGGTTCTGTGCAATGCATCGAATCAGCAAATCCTGGTTCTCCTGAAAATAGTGATGGCCATCGAATCAGTTAGTGACAGAATGTTTTTTACCCTCAAAAGGCATGACACATGGTTTGACAGGAAACCACAACGAAATGTACTGAGAGTATGCATGGTGTAAGGCAATCTTAACGGAATACTTGTTGTTTGTCATTGAGAGATTTCTGTGGTTTTGCCTCTACTTCAGAAGGTTCCCTTGGGGTTGTTCCAGCACTCCGTGAATCCTAAGACATTTTCACGGATGATCAATGGACAGGCATTGCCAAAGAATCTAAACAAATAGTATCAGATATGCTAAGGCTGTGAGAGTTGCCATCTGGATCCTACTCTCCCTAAATATGTGCCAATCGTGGCACATGCGTGCAAGATGAAGATGTTCATTAGGTGGCCCCACTGTATATATTTTGCAGCCTGAGAATCATGCCGATCTGGCATCTGGTGGGCTACACGTAATTAGATATGGACCATTGGTCAATTTTTAATGACTTCCATTTTCTTCATACACGTGTGGCCTACTTGATGAATGGAGGAGAATGGTTTTTTGGCCATGTAGCATACATGGTGGCATCCACCTGATAAATAACCTGGATTTCACCCACATGGCATGCTTGTGAGTGGGAGGAGAGTAGGATCTTACTGCGGCCACTGCATTTCCTCATGGAGAAGGAAGAATCCACTTACTGTAGTTGTCTTTGTATCAACATTTACAACATGATCACTCTCCGGAGGACTCTGTCAAACAAGAGACACAAGAAACATCATGTTAAACATTGTACGATGACAATTGCTAATCAATGGTCATCAAGAAGATCTTCTGATGTAGGTACCTGAAGAGTTGATTTAGATTGTCCTGAGAGAAACTTATTATTTTGAGCCATGGAAAGAGCCTGCTGACGAAGGACTTTATTTTCCGATTCTAAGTTGGAAAGAGTCTCTTCAAGCCTGATTTTTCAAAGCACAAATAGGACATTGACTATACCAGATGTGATACATAGGAGCAGCATGGACCACTTAAAATATAAAGATGTGAATTAGTGAACAATGAATCATTTCATTTCTAGATGGTCACATGGAATTTCAAATATCAAGTAATCTTGAAATGGGTTGTCCTGATGTCAAGGCTAATAAAAAAATGTTGACCATAGGAAACCAGGGAAACTGAAAATACTGACTGGTCAATATATCATCGTATTCACAAATATGAAAATGTGTTTGATACAACTATAAAAGCAAGTCATCTTTGTAAATTCGTAAAAGCATCCTAAACATAAAATAATGGCATGCACTTGGAAGTGAGATTATGTCCTCTACGAACAGGAAAAAGTAGCAAAGCTAGAAGGGGGGGGGGGGGGGGGGGGGGGGGGGGGTTGATTTCCCAATCTTGTAGGGAAGCTAATAGGCCAAGGAGCATTTATCAAAACTCATCTTTAATGCCACTGATGTAGTTATGGCTCTGAGATCTTGCAGATGATCTAATTGGAATAGTTAAGGAGCGTGTGACTAGGAAAGGTATAATCATTTGTAAATTTTATGGATTTTATTGTTGAAAGGTGTCCTGCTAACCGGCCCAACCCCAACTTAATAGTATAAAAAATGTAAGAGTAGTGACTAAAATACCTGGAACAAAAATCAGTGTGCATCAAGTTTTTCCTGTTATTCTTGTTAACACTGGTGTTCCGCAAAAGACTTGCTGTTGCAAAGGAGCCAACAGAAGATTCTAGGTCTCATTGTTTGGGTAGGAACCTAAGACAAAATCATTTTACAAATTTTGATGCAAGGCACACCAAACTGATGTTGATTGTGTTTGATGATGAATTTTCATTTTTTTTTCCGTCATAGGCACACTATTTCAAACAAATTACAAAATATTAAAAAAAGGAGCCCTGTTTGAGAGGACTCAATAACTTTTGATTGAGGATTTTCTTCTTGGCACAAGTCCCAATGTGGAAACATTTGTGCGAGATCTGGGTTGCTCATTAGGAAAGGCCCATCATCGACATGACCATGCTAAACGATCCAGCTGGCCCACTCATCAGGTGGGATGAAAGTGTATGAGAAAAGTGGATGTTTAGAAAGATATGGTGAAATGGTCCAAAATCTACATTTATATGCAGCCAGCCAGATGGGTGGATTGGCTTGATTTTCAACCAAGGCATGTTCAGGGTGGGTCCTCACTTGATGAATTGTTTGGATCTCACACGAATGCTGTGTTACCACGTGCAATGAAGAATTCCCTCAATCTCATACGGATGAGTGTTGTTTGTATTCCACTTGCTAAATAGGTTCTACCACTTTCAGGGCTTTCTCTAGATTATCTTACCTACACAATCAACCAAAACTTCATTTTTTTAGGTTTAATCGCTATAAATGAGTTTTAAGTCACTACCTAATAGCCCAAGTAGAAAGATATAGATATCACACTTGGAATAATAAATCTAATTTAGACAAATATGAAGTTTGGTTAGCCATGGATTCACAACAATATTGGCTTATACTATTCTTAAGGGATTATAGATACCTTGTCAAAGATTCTTGAAGTTGACTTATTTTTCCTTCTGCTGCGTCTAACTTCTTGTGTTTCTCCTCACTTACTCGTTGTGCTTCAGCAAATTTACTCTTGAAATCATCAGCTCTATCTTTTTCTGACTGTAACGAGCTCTGTGGGGGCATAAAGTGATGATCAACATTACAAAGTAAAGATGCCACAAGTCCCATACGATGATGTCAGTAAAATCATTACTTGCTGAAAAAGGCATCTTTGATAAAGAAAACATATAGTAGGACCTAAGGAAAGAGTTTGAGAATCTGAAATCAATGCAAAGTTTGGAAATCCAAATCTACAAATTTGACTTGGCTGACTTTTTGAAAAAACAAGTAGATTGACAAGCTTGATGAAATAAAGGAATATAAATCTAAGTGAGCTCCTAAATTGTTCACAATTAAAGTTCCTGCATATCTCTGATTCTCTCATTCCTGTAAAGATTGGCTACAACCATGCTCCTATTTATTAAAAAGAAAAAACCACCATAACATTTTTTAGTTTTTACTTAATAACTTATGTCCATGCAACATGGCTAATTAACCTTAGAAACTGAAGACATTCCCCAAAATCCTGCAACACGAACATTAGGAGTTAACCTGGTGATTTGAGTTCTTGGAAACCTTGGCAAATCTAGAGTCTTTAGAAAGCTCTAATCCAAGTAAAACAACCCCAACTCCTCCGAGGTGAAAGATGGTATTAGTAGTGCCTTCCAAATCCTTGATTCTGAAAGTTGCACCATGAGGTAATTGGGCAACATTAGAATTTCAATACAGATAGTCTTGGAACTTGGTCATATCATTTCATTTGCATAACAAAATTTGATCTAGTCATTTTAAAACTTCCTAAAATTGCACGAGGAATCCAAAGATCGTTATGGTGAAATTGGTGAGAGCATGAGATCCGTAATTGAACACAAATCAAGTTAACATGTTCGTAGTTGACCAAATGGGCCTTAATTGAACACAAATCAAGCAAGATTTGGTGGATCACGCCCCATCACATTAAAATACAACAAGAAGATAAAAACATGGCAATAAGATATTGCTTATGCTTTTTCTTTGAATCCCACTCAAGCCTTTTGTTTTGATACCAAAATAGACCTAGATCTAGTCTAGAATGACTAAGGTTCCCGTATGGTTGGAATTAGAAAGGAAGAGGAAAAATCAGAGAAAATTTGAAAAACAAAAATCAAAATTGGGCCTTTATGGAAGTATCAGTGCCGATATACTCTGTATTAGCCTATGTTGTTGACTTATTTTCCATGGGGCTGATACAACCCCATATTGCAAATTGCAACAACCCAATACAAATATGATATGGTCATTTTGATCGATACGAAACATGGATATTTCAATACATGGTCACAATCGATAGTCATAGCTACAATTTTCACACAGTATCCATAAATGGGTATATTGGTGTAGTTGGTGAGGATGAGTACTAGAGATATGTTAGAGAGTATACGACATGTTATCATCAACTCATGGTTTATGCACAATAATGTCATTATGTGGAGTAGTAGTATCATGGTTGCTCCAGTGGGGATAGCAACAACAACTTCCAACTGCCTTGTAACTCCATGTGGATATAAGACCTATTGGTTGATTTTGAATGACATGGAAGCATAAGGTTCTAGAAAAAAATTCAGATCTTAGGGTTTCTTATGAATCTGCATGTAGATGCAACGAAGTTCCAAAAGAACATATTCTAGAAAACAAATTCAGATCTTAGAGTTTCTTAATGAATCCGCATGTAGATGCAATCAAATTCCAAAAGAACATAAATCAAGGGTCAAGATTTTACCAGAGATTCATGTGTTGATCGTTGAAGAAGTCCGATGTTGATCCTCTAAAAAGATATGGAAGAGAAAGCTTTCTCACGCTTCCACAATAGGGAACATGCGCATGTAAAAGCAGTTCACAAGTGGACCAAACACACGTAGATGAGAAGAGAGGATGAAGAATCCCACCCTACAAGTATCGACAAGCCCTACATTATGAAGGCATATAATCTTTTCCATCCATGCACCCAACTTGACCAAATTCTTCCACTCTCAAACCGTAAGGCTTGGTACCCTCCGAACCTCTCCATACCCATTCGTACACCGTCAGGTACCCTCCATTGGGCCTCGGACTTTGCTCACAAGTACGCACCCAAGAGACCCAAAACTTGAGGACCCGAAACCCACCTCATAGCAACCGCCCCACTGCAACAAGCACAATGGTACCATTCGTTCGTCGATGTGATAACCCGTTGGGGTGGTATGGCGGGAAGAACTTAGTAACGTGCATGTGTGTGAACTCCCCATCTTCCAACCCCCCCCCCCCCCCCCCCCCAAATCATGGTTATGTGATCAACATGACATCATAGGTGATGCCACCAAGCCACTCTTTGTTTATTTATTTATTTATTTATTTTAAGGAACCATTAAGAGTCTTAAACACCCCTATTAGCCCTTAAACCCTTGATTAAGGCCATTAATCAACCACCTTTTCCAAAAGTCAAAGCATTCATATCACTTTTAATTAAATTAAGGAGGAGGTGGACAACTCACCTTTACTAGAAAACATTAAGGGGAGCTAAACACTCTTTATTAACCCTAAACCTTAGCTAATTATCCAAAAGCTAATATTTGCAAAACATCTCTCTCCACACTTTTCTAAAAGTAAAAAAGAAGCCCGTTTTCCTCTTTAAAACAAGGAGAGATGGGCCACCTAAGGAGGCTACTTTTCTAGAAAAGTTACCTCATTAAGGCATCTTTATTAAGGGCCTAATCACCCTAAGTAAGTCCCCTAATGAGTCGATGCATAGAGGAGATTGTGCACCCCACCCTTCTAGCCCCTTCTCTCCTTAATCACCCTTCTCTCTCTATATAACCCTCAAAACCTTAAGCTAAGGGCTTGGGCAATAAAGCTTTGTAGAATTTCAAGTAGTGAGAGAGAGAGAGAGAGGTGGCCCACTTATCAAGCAATCTCGACCATCCAAAGTAATCTTAGTCTTCAATCAAGGTGAGTGCACTCCCCCTCTCACATTTCCTTTGCTTGGATTTCCTAAGACTCCTTTTCTCATTTGATGTAGGTGCGGGATCCATGGATGGTGGACCCCACAATTGAGATTAAGATCTGATCGAATAATCCAATGGTTGGATGGAAAGAAGGATAGAAATATCAACTTGATCCCAAAAATATGTGGGACACACTGACCGTGAGCCCCACTGTGACGCTTACAACCATCCAACTTGTTAAAAAGGTCACAAAGATCTGGATGTACAGGCAACACAAAATCAACCCAATCCAGCAGATTGGCCCACTATGTATGTATATGCCATCTGAACCGTTCAAACGATGATCCCCCCCCCCCCCCCACACACACATGCATATTATATATATATATATATATATATATATATATATATATATATATATATATATAGAGAGAGAGAGAGAGAGAGAGAGAGAGAGAGAGAGAGAGAGAGAGAGCAATGCTCACCTGCAAACCAATTCTCACAGGAACTCGTGAGCACTTTTTAAGAACTCTTCTAACGTGATATGAACCCACAATCTGAACCGTCCATGTGATGTGGCACCCCATGAAACCCCCAGGGACTAACTTTCAAGCTAATCCAAAACTCTGGTGGGGAATAGCAAAGAGAGAGGAGGAAACTGATTCCTTTTGCCATTGCCCACCAAAGTTTTGGATCAGGGTAAAAGTTGGGCCCTGGGGTGCTGCATCACGTGGCAAAGAGAGGCAAATCAAGGGAGGAAACTATTTCCTTAGCCCAAGGCCCACAAAAGTTTTGGATCATGGTCAAAGTTGGGCCCCTGAGGTTTTTTTGGGTGTTGCATCACGTGGATGGTTCAAATCACGTGTGATGAACGCTGAAAGAGTGCACACGAGTTCTCGTGTGAGCATTCCCCCCCCCCCCCCCCCCCCCCCTCGTGAGAACTGCGTGTTCAGCGTGCATTGATGCACACCGCTCACAATAGCACCTGCAGCTGTAGGTGCTACTGTGAGCAGTGTGCATCAATGCACGATGAACACGGCAGTTTGCTGTCGCATTTTCTTTTTCTTCTAGCAAGTGGGGCCCACTATAGGTCTCCACCATGATGCATGTGCCCTAAATCTACGTCGTCCATCCATTTTCCCATATCATTTTAGGGCACGGTCCCAAAATTGAGGTTGATCCAAGACCTAGGTGGGCCATACGCCATAGGAAACAATGAGGATAGTGTCACTCACCATATAAACTCAAGGGTGCCCACTATGATTTTTATGTGCCATCTATCCTATTGCTAATGTCAGGAAACCAGACCTCTTTTGTTATATATATATATATATATATATATATATATATATATATATATATATATATATATATATATATATATATATATTGTCTCCACTCCGTCCATCTAGTGGGGCCCTCTGTGGCCCACCGTATTGTATGGGTTTTATTCGCCACGTTCATCAAATGGGCCACCCTGAAAATGAAACAGATCCAAAACTCATGTGAACCACATCACTGGAAATAGAGTTGATTGAATGGCTACCATTGAAACTTCCTAGGGCCACTAGATTGTCCAAACCATCCAAATTGTGGGGCCCACTGTGGACCTCACCTTAATGTATGTATTGTATATCATAGCCGTCCATCTATTTTGACAGCTCATGTAGGGTATGAGCCCAAAGTGCATGTCAATTCAACGCTTACCATTAAAAGCTTCTGTGTACTCCAACTGTGATTTATGTGTTTATCCATGCCGACCATCTATTGGCCTAGCATGTAGGCCCAATTGCATGGGGTCGCCTTAACGTATGTGTTTTCTATGCCGTCCGCCTGTTTTGCTAAAGGTTGTTGGGCCCATCTGCAGACTGCAGTTAGATTTACTATAATGTATATGCTCTATCCACGCTGGCCACTAAGGACTCCCATTTGATGTGCGTCGTATACCCTTATGCCATGCACCTATTTGACCAACACAATCTTAAAATGGGTCCAAGAATTATAGTAAAACCTAAGCTTGGTCAAGCGTACTTGGGTAACATATTAGGTCAATCATTGAACCCACTTTTTGGTATGTATAGGGCCGATTTAGGACCCACTTGATCTATAAAATGTGTGATAAAGATGGCCACAAAAAAGCCCATGAATGAGCCCATTGTGGTAGATGTGACAATCCTTAAAATATTCCCGACAGGTATGTGTGGAGGCCATTAAACCGACTCATTTATACTAGGCCCAGAATCGAGTTAAGACACTGAAGGATACTTGCCTTGCAATGGATGATGTGTGATTGTGAATGACTAAGAATATTTATGGAAAATTGTGATCGTGATGATAGATGATAGTTGTGGATGATGGGTAATGGTGATAATAATTATGGATTAATAGAGGTATGGGATGTGATGCCTTGATTGACATGATTTTATATCCTAGCATGCTAATTCAATGACATAGACATGTTGATCATGCTCATGCATGCATCATGATGTGCGGCATACTATGTGCGCAAAATTGATCATGGGATAACAACGTGCATACATACGATACGAATCACTTATGAACATGAAATGGGCCATCGGACCACGATCACTTGATAGCCAATAATGGCATATATCGGTCTACATGACTACGGATTATGCATGGACACGATTAGCCAAGGGGCTACTTGGTTATGAGTTATCTTATGAGCATGCACCATAAGTGCATGGTACATTTGATGCGTGTGATCATATGACATGGATGCTTGCCATCATGCATACTCTTAGCATTCATTTGGATACGGACATTTTGGTGAGGTATAGATTAGGGCACCACAGTTCTATTCGTAGTTGCATGGGATGGATATCACAGATGCAATCATGGTTTATGGCTTAGATACCCCAGATGTATTCGAGGTTATGGAACATCGGAAATGTGAAAATAGTTGGGAAGGAAAGGGCTCCATGGGTTGAATGGCCCTAAACCCCGATGATACCTAGGGATGCCTCATTGTCGGGCCGAGTGTATAACATGGGTCATGGCACGTTTGACTCCCACTGCTGAGGTCGAGTGAGAAGAGGTGTGTCCAACGTACTTTGGGGTTGAGGTGCGAATAGGGACCAGTTTGACCCATCGGTGAGACCTTTTGTGTGATTTTGGACACTACACTTTTGATACATGTTGATGAATATGTACTCATGTGGAATATATATATATATATATATATATATATATATATATATATATATATATATATATATATATATATATATATATATATATATATATATATATATATATATATATATATATATATATATAATGGAAGTTGGTTATTTTGCTTGTGATGGAAATGCCAATCTTTATGCTTGATATCTTTTAGTGACAAAAAAAAAAAAAAAAACACCCAAAATTCACAAGGTGTACACCGAACTCGGAACTCGACGTATGGGCACTAGGTGATAGATTCAGGGCGCAACACATACTATCCTTAGCCCATAAATCTCATGCAAAACTAAGAGACAAATCTCACCGTTGAATGATCTAATCATCAAGATTAGTCCAACTACTCGATAGATGGCCCAGTCATTAAGATCGGTCCACAATATGCATCCCAAGCAAATATATGGATCCCAGATTGGACCATGTCAGTTTCAATTGCATTCTAATGCATGCATACAACCACACATGTACATCAGTAACTAATGTAACCTTACAAGGAGAGCCAAAGTGTATAACACTATGAACCCATGAAGCCTCGACACGATCTCAGACTTCTATATTAGCCAAAGAGAGTACAAGATCAAATCAATCGGATTCAAACATGATGGGCCTCCTAAATTTGAGACTTGATGCAATCCACCAATGTAAGTATCTAGTTGGGCCTAAGCATAAGAATCTATAAACATAATGAACACTCACACTCTCATGTGTACGCTACCAAAGGACTACTCTACGTAGCGTTTTAGCTACGCTACGCTACATAGTGTATGCTACCAAAAATACTGATTCAAGATGTGCCTTAGATCCGATTTACAACGAGAGTTGTGCGCTCACTGTCAAATCACCACTTTCTCTAAAAGCTCGAGCTGTTAGAGGATGGTGTATCAATGTATATCAAGGAACTCTAACACTCCCCCACACGTGCGGGGTGGAACTCCGCACGGGAACATACTGGGCAAGGGTGGAGGGACACACAACTCACACCCAGGTGGAGGGACACTCACAACTCACACCATAAACGGCCCCCTGTGGGAGAATATATTGTCGGTGGCATATTTGCTACTTCCGGGATTAGAAAACAGGACCTTCCGCTTTGATACCATGTTAAATCACCACTTTCTCTAAAAGCTCGAGCTGTTAGAGGATGGCGTATCAATGTATATCAAGGGACTCTAACACTCACGACGTTGGCACCTCGAAGCAGCCTACCAATTGGTGTAGGAGCTAGAGCAATACATGTAACCGTAGCTGGGTAGACTGTTTGAACCCCAAGAGTCCAATGCTAGGGCAACCCCTTCTGGAACTAGTCCTACATTTGGGGGTAAACCAAAACCCACCACTAGCACTCCAACTACTTAGAGAGATATCAAAGGAAAATGAGTTGCTGGTGTGGGCCCACAAGTAGGTGAGCCCACGCGATGTTTTAACTGCCGAGGCTATGGCCATGTCGCATATGATTGTCCCTCCAAACCGCGAAACAAGGCCCTCGTGATAGATGAGCAAGGGAAGGATTATGAAGATCAGGGTGATTGCGAAGAATTGGAACATCACCCCATGATAGGTGTTAATGATGATGAGGACACTGCACTTCTTGCAGTAGTACATTGTGCCTTAAGCCCAGGTTAAAGGTACAAATGATTGGCGCAGAAGTATCATCTTTTATATATACGCCAAGTGTGGGGAGAAAAATTGCAAGGTGATTGTAGATAGTGGTAGTTGCACGAATGTGGTTTCCTCTAGCACCGTCACTCGTCTGGGCTTGATGCCCACACCTCACCCTCAACCCTACCGAGTATCGTGGGTTGACGCGTCCTCCATGCTAGTGTCACAGCAATGTCTAATCCCTATCCTGTTCGCTACATACACGGGCTCGTTGTGATGTGATGTTCTGCCGATGGATGTAGACCACATCATCCTGGGTAGACCCTGGCAGTATGACCGTGATGTGACCATCTACGTTCGTTCAAATGTATGCTCTTTCATGTATGAGGGAAAGAAGATAAAGTCTAATCATCTTCCACCCAAGAATCCCTCATATGCAAAGGAGGATGCGAAAAAAGGTGAGCAGAAGGTAGTGAAGAAATTGCAATCCAAGTACCTCCACATGTTGAATGCGAAGGAGCTTGAGAGAGAGATTACAGAAGATGTGATGGTGTATGCCCTTGTGACTGGAGGCTTACACCTAAGGTTTTTGTAGAAGTAGCACCAGAGGTGAGTCCCAGTTTAGGAGTACCAGATGTCTTTCCAGCGAACTTACCAGATGAACTACCACCCACGAGGGACATTCAACACGCCATTGATCTTGTCCCTGGGTCGACCCTACCTAACCTCCCCAATATAGAATAAACCCTACGAAGCATGCAAAATTAAAGAGGCAGGTTGATGAGCTCCTTCATAAGGGTCTCATTCGAGAAAATAGGAGCCCATGCGTCGTGCCAGCGCTTCTCATGCCAAAAAAGCCTGGCGTATGTGCATGGACAGTAGGGCCATCAACAAAATCATGATCAAGCATCACATCCCCATACCGCGTCTTGATGATATGTTAGACATGATGGCCAGTGCCACCATATTCTCCAAAGTGGACCTTAAGAGTGGGTATCACTAAATCCGTATATGCCTGGGAGATGAGTGGAAGACAACCTTCAAGACAAAGGACGGGATATACAAGTGGCTAGTCATGCCCTTTGGCTTGACTAATGCCCCAAGCACTTTCATGAGGGTGATGACCAAGGTGCTAAGACCCTTTATGGGTAAGTTCCTGGTAGTGTACTTTGATGATATCCTCATCTAATTTACATCAAAGAAACAACATTTCAACCACTTGAGGCTAGTATGCGGGGTCCTTCGAAATGAAAAACTTTACGCTAACCTTTAGAAGTGTACCTTCATGTTTTCAAGCGTTATATTCTTAGGGTTTAATGTGTCGGCTAAGGGGCTGAGAGCAGACCACGAGAAGATTAGGGCTGTAGTGTAATGGCCTGAATCGCGAAATATTCACGAAGGATTTAGTATATTATAATGGCTCCAATTACAGATTGCATGAAGAAAAGGGAGTTCGTTTGGACTAAAGTAGCTTCGAGAGCTTTTAAGGAAATCAAAAGCAAGAAGATGAGTGAAGTGCCCGTCATGCGCCTCCTAGACTTTTCCAAAGTCTTTAAGGTTGCATGTGACGCATCATGTGTAGGTATAGGTAGAGTGTTGAGCCAGGAGGGACACCCCATTGCATACTCTAGTGAGAAGTTAAATGAGGCGAAGCAACGATACTCTACCTACGACAAAGAATTCTATGCGGTAGTCCAGTCATTGAGACATTGGAGACTTTACCTACTACCGCATGAATTTGTCTTGTTTTTTGACCATGATGCTTGAAGTTATTTAGGCTCTCAGAAGAAACTGAACCCAAGGCATGCAAAGTGGGTACAGTTTCTTCAAGAGTATTCATTTGTGTTGAAACATAAAGTCGGGGTTGAGAACAAACCTGCAGACGCCCTCAGCCGTAGAGTAGTGCTCCTTCAAACCATGAGTGTTGAAGTCACGGGATTTGAATACTTAAAAAGATGAATATCCTACGTGCCTTGACTTCGAACACATTTACGCATCACTTTTGGATAATCAGAGGAATAATGATGGGTTTGTCTTATTCGATAGTTTCCTTTTTAAAGAAGACAGACTCTGCATTCCTCGTACAACCTTATGGGATTTCCTTGTCTGGGAACTTCACACCGGTGGAGTCGTTGAACATTTCAGTAGAGACAAGACCATTGCCCTTGTTGAGGAGCGATTCTTTTGGCCAAGTCTCAAGAGGGATCTTGCCAAAATTATAGGGCAGTGTCGTACCTATCAGCTGGCAAAGCAAAAGAGGCAAAACACAAGGTTATACACGCCTTTGCCAGTGCCACATGAGTCGTGACAAGATATCGATATGGACTTCGTGCTTGGGATTCCTAAGACTATTTGAAAGCACGATTCCATTTTTGTGATGGTGGACCGTTTTTTAAAAAATGGCCCACTTCCTTGCTCCAAAATTTTATATGCCTCCAGCATAGCTAAAATATACTTTGGGTAAGTAGTTCGCTTGCATGGATTGCCTAAAATTATAGTGTCTGACCGTGATGTGCGGTTCATGAGGCTCCAGTTTTCGTCTGCATACCATCCGCAGATCGATGGTCAAACGGGGGTAGTAAATAGGAGTAGGGAATCTTCTGCGATGATTGGTGGGTGATCACACCAGAACATGGCACACTGTCTTACCTGTAGCTGAAATTGCATATAATAGTTCGGTAAATAGGTCTATAGGTATGAGTCCATTTAAAGCCGTTCTTATATATCAACCTAGGAAACTTGTAGATCTCATTCCCATGTTTGTTTCACGTAGACAAATAGATTTAGCTGAGTCAATTGCACAACATATCCATGAGTTTCATAATGAAATTAGGAAGCGAATAAATGTGAGCAACGAACAATATAAATTAAATGTCGACTCACATCACAGGTTGCAGAATTTAAAGTGGGTGATTATATCATGGTCCGCATAAGACCAAGGTGGTTCCCACAAGGAGCCATTAAGAAATTACAAGGACGTAGTGCCGGCCCTTGTGTATGTAATAGATCTTCCACCGGGTATAGAAATTAGTTCTACTTTCAATGTGGTGACTTATCTACCCTACCTCATACTCCATGATTTCTCCCTACCCGTTCTTCCAGCCTTTTACCCCTTTTACCATACATACCTGAGAGAAAGGAAGAGATTGAAGATATATTGGATGAACAAGTAGCGTCCTAAGTATCTCGTCAAGTGGAAGAACAGGCCGACTTTAGATTACACATGGCTTATAGAGACCGAGCTGCAGCAGGTTGATCCAGATATCCTAGAGCCATACCGGAGTTTTATTTCACAAGAGGTGGATTCTTTTCAGCCAGAGAGAGTTGATGGGGACATCAGACCATCATGTTCCTTTTCTCGAGTGTACCAACGTAGAAGACGTGTCGTGCCCATATGGTTCGATGACATTTGAGGAGCACGAGAGAGTACAACAGCAAGAGCACAACAAGAGCTTAGAGTCAGACGGTCCAACAGCTCTATCGAACGGTCTAACAAAACATGGTCGGATGGTCCGACTATGCGCGCGAACTGTTTTATTTTAGGCATCATTTTGTTATTTTTCTGTTGTTTAGGCACTTTAGTGCACTTTTTCTAGACGTGGATTATATAAGCTTTGTTAGAAACCAACCTATTTTTCATTATGTATTTATGAAAATTGGGAGAAAACACTTCCTTGCTTGAAATGAGTATGAACCCACCTATGATTGGAGCTTCTTTATTGTGACGCCAACGGTGTGATGTCGATTATCTTTCTTCTCTTCTTCTTCTCTACAATTTCAGGTTTTTTTTTTTTTCTATCCGTTTGAAGACTCTTTAATCTTCTCTTGAATCCAAAGTCAAAACGCTTCAATCCTTGAATCCCTTTTGATTCGAATAGGCTCATGTCCCCTTAAAATTCGTTTTTCCCCAAAATCTCAACTTTCCTCCATCCAAATCCTTCAAACCTAACCTAATCTCATACAACTTTCAAATCCGACCATCCCCTTCCGACCAAATCCGATTTTCAACTTTCCCGTGGCCTTACATCTAGAAATTCCTAATCCCCAAATCCCCTAAACCATAACCCTAATTCCCATTAAACCTTAATTGCAATCATTCCTTACGAACCCTAGAGCCTCTTTTTATTTTTTTATTTTAGGATGAACCATATGCTTGGACATGAAAGTTCTACCTTCCATGGGTCCCGGCCTATGAGATTTTGTAGTTCTTTCATTACATGCTTGTGATTTATGGTTGTGGTGTGCTTTATTACTTATTTAAATTTACGCACATGTGATTTGAGTAGTTTTAATTTAATTATTTGTTATTATACATTTCAGCTTTAGTTTCCTTTTGCATCATATAGGTAAGTCCATTGTCCTGTGTCAGATAAAAGAATACAGGCGTATAAACGTAAGTATTTGAGTTTTCTTCAAGAGCATTTATTTTATGCCATACATGCACACAAAACACCATCACTATACAAATTATGCTAATTTAGCCTCCTTTAATAACGCTACCAAGGATAAATGTAACCAAAGCAAGAGAGATAATGCAATGCTAACTAACATGAAATAGTGTTTGCTAATACGACAAGTAGACAGGAGAAAAAAAAGAGGTAAAGATGAGGCATCTATTAAGATAAAATTAACCTAGTTAATGATGAGGCAACAATGAAGATCAAAATCAAAGTACAATATCTATGGGGCATTCCCCTAAAGATGTCATAGAACAAAAAATGAAGGATCAATTGACCCTTTGTCCTTTACAAGATGATGTGTTGTCATTGCCAATAAAGTTTCTTTAGGTTTAACTATAGCCTCAACCCCAAGAGTAATGTTAGTCACAACCCCCTCAATAGCCTTATCTTCATCACAAATAGTTGTGGCAATACTAACTCGACCTATACCACCTACAATAACAGCACGTCATCATTTGTAGTTATCATGACTACCCTAATTTTATCACCACTGGTAACAACAATCCCGTTCTCCAAGCTAAGTTGTAGCGGCTTGACGATCATTCTCATAAGTAGGAAGACTGATAGGAGCGACATCGGTATCATTGTTGTCGATTGCGCATATGGTTGAAGGAATTGGTTGTATAAGCACTAAAGGAGAAATTGAGCTCTGAGGAAGCTTCCTTCTAAAACGCTTAGTACCCCGCCTAGCACCCAAATGGCAGTTTAATCCAACCCCATTACGACTCCCGGGATGGGTAAACCGGCTCACCACTGAAAGAGAATGAGACGTCAGTCGTGATGGAGTCACACAAGCACTTATAAGCCTCGAGATCTCTCTCTTGTTGGCAGACGATAGATTGGAGGGCTTGAATTTGAATTTGAAGTGTCATCAT